>CAXIVR010000001.1:26478897-27078897 GCA_964035755.1 Teleogryllus oceanicus
AGAGATTCCGGGCGCGTCAACTACCGAAGTCATTAGCAGTAAGTGCAGTACATGTTTTTTCATCGGGAGGTGGCGGTGATCTTCCCCCATTGGATGGGGAGATCGGCGCCGACCTACTGCCGACTAGCGTTTTTTTGCCCAACCTGGTATTTTCCACCAGCGGGGCACCGGTTCGGCTTAGACACGTTCTAAGTCCCCGACCGGTCTCGGTGTAGTGCATGTTAGTGTAAGTAGTGATAGGACAAGGGAGATAAAGGAAAGATCGCGCGCGGTCCGTGGCTCGTTTGTTAAGGTACTGCTCCGGCATTCGCCTCGTGTTGATCGGAGAAAACACGGATGAGAGCAGCAGCCGCTGGAATTCTCCTCTTCTTCTAGCGGCTACCGATCAGAGCAGCCGGCCGCTAGAATTCTCCTCCAGACAGCGACTGAATTGGACCTAGCTGAAAAGCTTGTGTCCTGCCGCCGTCGGGACTGGAACCTAGGACCTCCCGGTCAGAGGCACTGCAGTGACATCAATTGATGCACTGAGCCACCGCACCCGGTTTTAATTTCGGTTCATGGCCAGCTCCGAGTTGCGAACGCCTCCCCCCCCAGGTACCCAGGAAACACCGACAACACGCCTCCCATTGGGCCTGAACCACGGGCATGTTGAGGCAAGTGTAGTGTGAGTGAATGGGATGAGTGAATGATTATGTTTATAATGAAACGAGTATGAATGATGCGTGAATGCCATAGTATAAAATATTACCAAGAAAGTAACAAGGACACAATGTATTAAAAAAAGTTTTAAAAAATTCATTTTAGTTATGCTCAAGCGCTTATTTATTAATTATACAATTACATGAAGCTAAAACTAAAGTAATTTTAGTTATTAAGAAGAGCCTCTTTCTCTTAGCTTCTTAAGCTAAAAGGCAGCATCATAATGTACACCTTAGTAAGAAAATAAATTCCCGCCTGTTAAGTACTACTGCGGAGAGGAAAATGAAAAAAGTTGAGATCAAAGGCACAGCTGTTCAGAAATAGGAAATGTTTGGGACTTGAATGAATACATCCAATTGTGATTACAAATAACTTTATTTAACAATTTGTTACATTTAATATATAGCACCAATTTCATGTTTGTATACAATTTACAAATTTGAAGGTAGGTATTTAATACTACTGAAGAATGTAAATATAAAAGTGTGTATTACTGATTCCTTTCAGATTAAATTTTCTCAATTCATCATTTAATCATTCATTAATTTACTAACTTACAAACGTTGGACAAAATATCGCGAGAATGACTTTCTTTTTTTGTTCATGTAATTTCAATTATAGCTTTCATTCTCAATGTTTTGTTCATTAATGATAAAAACTATTCTTTTCTAGGCATATCGAAACTCTATAATTTATTATAAAATTGTACATTATTTTAAGGTGATCAATGAAATTTACTACTATTTTTTGAAATTTCTTATTTAAAATTTCCTCTGACTACATAGATTTCAAAGTAATGTGTTGAAAGAACAGTAATTACATAATGTTCATAATTTCTTCAGATGCACAGAAATGATGGTTTAGACGTCAATGCATCGGCAAACAGTTAACATGTATTCAATTATTCCCCAAAAAAATGTACAAAACGCTTGAAGAGCCGGAAGGCGAGAGTAATGAAATTTTTTGACAACAATGTAAGCCAACTACGTACTGATTAAAACAATGAAAACTTCAGATAAAGTTGTCGTAACACAAATATAATATTTAAGAATTATAGAAACGCTTAAACATAAATTGAATGGACTACCAAAAGGAGAAATGGTGCTCAATCTTGAAATATAGCTTTCTTAGCGTCAAGTCACCTTTTAATCCGCTCTTTCTCCACCCTTCTCCTACAGGAACATTAGGGTGGTTGCCAAAAATCGACTTGCGAAATTTCTTTTCAATGGGGATATATCTAAAAATTGCTGTCCACTAATTTCCATTTCCTATAGACATTCTTTTTCTATATAATTGAAAAATTTCTAAATTGAAATGAAAAAAGTGTACTTAAAATGGAAATACTCTTGTAGAACGCGATGTAGTACATGTTTGAAGAAATTGAGTTAAAATTTTAAAAAAATGGAATTGGCCCTCATAATGCCCATTTCCCCATCCTGGCTCCGCTTCTGGCATTCCATTGGGACCCCTCCTCGCCTATCGGAATAAAAAATCAAAATAATCAGTCCAACGAATTTGGAAAATGAAATTGGAAGATTTACAAGTAAAAATGAAGAATTTTTAAAATATCGCTATTCAAAAGGAACGTGTGAAATAGAAAATCTGCTGAAGGAAAATACGAGGCAAGGTGTGAATCGGAAGAATGTTTCTTTCTTATTATTTATTAGGAAATTAAGTACAGTTGCACTCAAACAATGAGTCTCCTCCGCAAGAGGCTTAAAAACGCTTAAAAAGACTTAATCTACCGTAATTCCGCAAGAATCCGATCAATTAGTCAGACGGAAAAAGAAAAGACAGTCGTAATTTGTGTTTGTAGAATAGTGGATGATCAGATACAGTTTTACTTAAAAGTGAATATTAATTAGGTCATGATTATAGGATATTAACAACTTATCAATGTAAGTACGATTTGCTTATTAACATGAGTTATTTTTAGCTACTGCCTTTATGAATATATAACTGTAATATTTTTTACTCACAATACTGAACTTACAAGGAGAACCAGAGGATAATGAAATCAGGCGCAAACCATCACCGTCGATTTTTCGCTTGACGAGCCGGACTCAAGGAGCTACACAACACAACAACAGGGCCCTCTATGCATGCGAGAATTAACGCGTCAGATGTTGATATCAGAAAATGATAATTTTGACATTTTTAATCTCACGTTGAGCACACTAGTCGTCCATTTGTGCTTCATATCAAGAGTGAAGAGTGCCTACGTTGTCAACTGCATTTTCATGTTCATACATAGAAGTGTTTAATATCCTAATTATAAGTTTGAGAATATTTAAACATAATCTAACCGGGAACATCACGGTCAGGGAAAAATGCTTGTGCGTGCATGTGTGTGTGTGTGTGTGTGTGTGTGTGTGTGTGTGTGTGTGTGTGTGTGTGTGTGTGCGCGCACGCGTGTTTGTGTTAAAATCTGCGTGTAAGAAGATTGCTATTGTACTACTTGAATTTACAGGAATTTACTGAAGTTGAATATTCTACATGACCCTGTAATTTTGACATGATTTATTAATTTCCACCTTCTTTCAACTAACATTTTTTACAAGGTTCTCGTAATTAAATCTTACATTTTCTTTTGCGCATTCGAATTTTAGTTATCACATTTTATTGTTGTTAATTCTGCTGTTATTGAATTTTATTTATTATTATGAAAGTACATTGAATTAGTACTTTTTGATATTTAACGAAAACTGGGGACTTTTTGAAAGGAAACAAAAGCACCATTGCTTTGTATTAATCTGTACAGCAAAATATAAATTTCCATTGCAATTGTGTTTAGAATGGGAATTCTATTGTAATTGCCAGCAAATATTGAATTTAACCTCTAAATCTTACTGAAATTATTATTGTAATGAAAATAAAAATGTGGTAATAATTAAAAGTTCGTAAAATAGTTGAAAAGTGGTAAAGTGTAATTAAAATGTGATCTCTAGAGGTTAATGTGACCTTAAAATAAAAATGTTTTATGATATTTTCTAACTAATGTTTTGGCTTCATCAGGTTCCACATCCTCGGCACGTTTTGGCAACCTGCAACAAAGAGAAAATAAAAATTAAATGCTTTAATGGAAAAGAACTAGGTAAATAATAATTAAGAGGAAAGGGAAATTGATCTTAGTGATAGGCTTTTCCAGTTATAACTTTCTTCCTGCGTCTCAATGTTTCAGTTGAAGTACCTACATTCATTCAGTATTTGTTTTAAATATAAACTGAAATTTTGCAAGAATAAATATTACAAACAACTATTGTAAATGAATGATTATTTAATCATACTTTTATTAAAACAAATTGAAAGTGTGATCAAAAATCAAGTTACTGCATTAAAGAGAAGTCAGGACACCAGAATTGTAAATGTAATATTATTGAAAAAATAATGTAAGAAAGGTGTGATTAGAGTTCAAAATCAAAAACAACTATACTTGAAGAAATTAGATAAATTAGATACGTCAATTATGAAGTGTTTACTCATAAAACTTCAGGAGAAGCAATGTCATTGTAAAAACAATGCTCCAACGGAAAAGTCTTTGGTCCTGTTGTATAGTGGTGGTCTGTATTGACATTAATATGCATCTTGTAAAATATTATGCATGCAGGAGGAGGTAGATTACTGATGATATGCTCTTGAGCGTGAAATTTGACTAGTGTATGTGCTACTAAGCACCTTGTCTGTATGAATATCCTTACCAAACAAAAACAAATTCTTGCATCAACCTAATATTTTACAAGAAACGTCAATTCGTTCTAGAACAGTGAACTTACGACCGTATTTTTATCGAAATCGGTTTTTATGTATTCTGGATCGCGAGAACGATTATTCTTTAGAACGAATCCGCAAAAATTGACTTTTCTCAGAATAATAGTACGTGATATCTTAGAGGAGAACAAAATATTTGTGAAAAACGTTTGGCATACATGTGTGGCAAATTGTTTGTTACATTAGAAGTAACAGTAAAAACTAGTGGTGCTAGAACAGCACGTAAGGTCTCGCCTTTATTTTCTTGTTAAATTGTACGAAAAGTACTAAAATATTCGAAAAATGACCTTGTCGTACCTGACCTTATTTCAAAATATATCTTTAAGAAACATATTTCTTTATGGGAAAATCTCTTTCTTTAATATTTTAGTTGTAGAAAGACCCCGAAAACATTTTAAACTTCTGCAATTTTCGAAAATCCGTGTTTTCAACGAACATGAAACGTTCACCATACTTAAACGTCCTGCACACTATTAAAAAATCAAAAACGATGCAGCCATGTTTTTTAAAATGTTAAAAATGTACCAGGGGCTTCATGAAAAAATCCTCCAAAATTAAAATATCGGTTTCAACTTCAAAGGACTGCAATATATATTCCCCGATCAATTGGGGAATATCAATTTTAGAGACAATCGACAGAACACTTTTGCCCCAAAAAACATGTATTCTGGCCACGCTTATTGTTAGAGGATTTTTTCTATATTTAGCAACTTCCTTTTCTGTTATCCTAACTATCCTTTTCTGTTACTAGGACTCTGTAATAAGGGTTTTCTGTCAAAAATTCGCCGTTTTTCGCGGAACATTATATAACTTTCTCTCAACTCATAGCGGGAAAGTACTAACTAAAACGTGAGAATAAAAAAATAGGAGAAACAGCGCAGTTTATTATTATTATTATTATTATTATTATTATTATTATTATTATTATTTTAGATTTCACCGCCTGGTCATAGTTGTAAGTTTTAACAATAACGTGTTTCCCGTTTTCGCACCGTTGCGTCCCCATAGCTTCATAGTATAGGTAATGTTACAACAAATGTTGGACAGTCGCACGTCATTTTGAGTAATAATAAACGTTATGTGATCTTGACTGACTTCCATAATAGGAATGAAGATTCGGTGTAGTAGCACGCACAAGCAAAAGGCTTTTCTTCAGCTTGTGACCTGGAGCGGTGGCTCCGTGCTTCAACTAGTGTGACTGTAGCGCCTCTGACCGGGAGGTCCTAGGTTCGAGTCCCGACGGCGGCAGGATTTTCGACTCTAGCTTCTCAGCTACGTCGAATTCAGTCGCTGTCTGGAGGAGAATTCTTGCGGCCGGTTGCTCTGATCGATGGTTTTCCGTGGTTTCTCCGATCAACTCAAGATGAATGCCGGAGCAGTACCCTAACAAACGGACCGCGCGCGATCTTTCCTTCATCTTCCTTGTCCTATCTTCCCCCCTTGCACACACACCTACCCTAACATGCACTAAACTACCGGGGAGACCGGTCGGGGACTTAGAACTTGTCCCGTCTGGGGCGGAGCCCCGCTGGTGGGAGACACCTGGTTGGGGAAAACCCCGCTAGTCGATGGTAGGTGGTCACTGGATCTCGCCATCCAATGGGGGAATATCACCGCCACATCCCGAGAAAAACATGCACAACACTTACGAGACTAATGACCTCTGTAGTTATCGCACTCGGAATCATTATCAATCGATCAATTCAATTTGTTTCGTCTAATTTGATGCAACGCATCTCAAAGACCCTTGGGGAGCGTACAATAATAAATTCGACTGAATAAAATAATTAATTTGTATATCCAAGAATGGAAATATTTGATTGTATTATTTCTGCGCCTATTACCTTAGTGCGCATATCAATGGAATTCTCATACTCAGTGCGTGACTTCTTACGACACTGCTGAAGTCATGCGACAGCAAAGATACAAGGAAGAGGCCGCCCGCCATTACATATTTTCTGTTCACATGTTGCGTTATCGATCAGCCACTTTTTATATTCGCGATATCGAAGAACGGCTGTGTCCTATATCCGTATATAGGATGAGTCACATAACATAAGGTATTTTAGGTAATGTTTTCCTTTTAAATAGATTTCTATATTTTTTTATGTTTCCACAGTCTCCAAAATGTTATCTACTCTTTTGTATTCCTTTCATATTTTTGAAGATTTATTATAAAATCATAGTATATACTTGTTTGATCATAATAAATAAATTTTAACAAGTATAACATGTAGACTAATTATTATATAATTAAAATTTGCTTTTTATTACCCCACTTGACTACTTATGAAACAAACCGTGAAGTTACTACTTTGGGATTAAAAATAATAGTTTTGTTTCACGTTCTGTGAAACACGTACAAAATTAGCTATTAATTGTTAAAATTTAGATTCCTGGAATTAGAGTGTCACACACGGCCTTTGCTAATGTACGTAACTTTTGAAATTCAATCTTAAAAATGAGAAATTGTGTAATTGGTAATTTTAATGAGTTCATTATTAGCGAACGAGCCTAATATTTAAAAATTAAATTCACTTATTTCTAAACATCTTAACCAAAATGAATACAATATAATATTTAGGTTCATTTTCATAATATAGAGAAGAGACAACTGCACTTATCGGAGTGGAAAATGGGTTTAATATGGTAATTACTTTCGGATGATCGAGAAGATTTACACAATTTTGTTTAATGAGAATCTACAAATTCTACGAAACTACATCTGCAGGGTGACGCAATGATGAATAGCGACACGTGTAAAAATCGAAATCGTGTTATAAGAAAATTTTCTTGTTTTGCCAGAAGAAATATGACACTGAAACATATATTTTTTAGCGTTTTATTCTTTCTTGGATGTGTCAAACGTCCATAATTTATCGAAATGATGAGCCGTACAAGTTTCGTCTGGTCGATTTTGAAGAGTCTTTCTGACCGTCTCCATTTGGATGACTACACGTCCGATGAACATTGCTATATAGTCGCCGTCCGCCGTTCGGGTGCCTTCTGAACAAGGGATCATAAAAATGTGACCTTAAAAGGGAAAGGAGGAGAAATTTCTTAAAATACGTGGAATGTAGTGACAACGCATTATAAAATGCAAGGTTTTACTTCTATCCATAAATCTAATGGGTTCTGACTTCAGGTTAAAAAAGCACCCTTTCCCTCAACCGCCACCCTTCCTGTTTGTTAGCAAAAATCCTGCCCAGGGATAGAAAGTGTTCCAACCCTTCATTTATTGCTTTCACGGCCGTTTTTGTGCTAAAAAAGGCCTTACGTACTTAGGGGAGCTGTGCGAGGAAAGGGGGAATGTACGATGGTTATACGTCACAATACCACGCCCGAAAGTATTTTTTCCCTTCTTTTTTAACAAAGGGTTTATGGCGCGAGGCAAGCTGCAAAGGGTTCGGCGTCCGCGTACCCTTTTGCAGCCCGCGCGCGCCGCGGGCCCTGCGTCCCCCTCCCCCGCCACACCCAGCTGGCGTCCGCGTTTGGAAGGAAGAGGCCGTACGTACTTGGCCGCAGGCGCCTGCGGCCGGGGGGCGGGGGGGGGGGGGGGGCTACAGGCGGGCGGACTGGGCACGGGGGGGGAACGGGGTTTGGCGCGGGGGGCGTGGTAGGGCAGAGCGCGGGGAGCGGCGAAGATGCTGGGAGCTTCTAAAGTGAAATTATCCACGAACGAACTGCACATTCACCCGGCGTAGGATGGTTGGCACACACTGATCCAGCAGAGTGACTCCCTCGACGAGGCGGTCGAAAATCCTATGTTCCGCTTCGTGCTGTAAACCAGCAAGGCGTATCTATAAGTTTCGTAACTTTGTGAAAACAATTATACAACAATCGAATGCGCACTGATAGATTTCGAATGTACAAGTGGTAGAAATTCAAATTGCTGGTCAAAAGTTCTTATTCCTACTGCCATGAATTACGAGTCCTATACTTTTCGTAATGGTCCAAAGGAATGATGAAAGAAGCAAACATTGGTAGTAAGGGAATGGGAAAGGAAAATGTAATGTTTCTTTCCACACAAGAATTTGAAAATCCGTGTCCCACCTACAGGGAAACTTCCCGAGATCTCTTTCCGATGACCTGAAGTTTGAATGTGTTTTAAGGGATAGAGAGATAAGTGACGGTGTATTTTTTATTTTTTGCACAAACACGCTTGAAAGATGTGAAATTGCCTTGCAACAGCGGCAGCGGAGAGAGGTGAATTTACTGTTTGGCACAGAAAATACAATCTTTACAAAAGAAATGCAATACAAACTTTTACTAAGGCATACTGATGATCCACTTTAGTGCGTTTTTCTATTCGTTGTTTAAGGAGTGAAATACTCCCATCAATATTTCTTCTTGATTGTCATTATATGTTTACAAATAAAAGTATCCAAAGTTTTTTATGACAATCATTTATTCAGTAATTTCATAACGTTTCGTAACTCATTTTGTTACATCTTCAGGTGCTAAACATAGTGAGGGAACGCTATCCCATTGAATTACCACGTCAGCAGAACATTCAAGGAAACATTACAAATACCTCACTCTCACACAGTTGATACCACATAACTAACCGTTACGAACAGACACTCCATCCAAACTTTGGATACTTTTATTTGTAGAAATACTCCCATATATAACAATATTTCAAAAATACTGCATAATGTGATCAAATAAAACAGAAAAATTCTGATAAAATATTCAATATATTGTACTAACCTTTAAAACAAAAGCGACGTTCTTTTCAATTCTTTTAATATTACATGTTCAGTGTATAATTACTTCACCTAACTGTTCTCCGTAGAACATCTTGAATGCGCTTTCTGAAATACAGATTGGCATTCCGTCAGCACATATTTCGTTTGTTTCCACGATGTAATCTTATTACCCTCGTCCTTCAAACGTGATTGTTTTCTTCACTGTCAAAAGGGTAATATTTTGGCTTCCGAATGACATATTTGACGACGAGACGATGAAAGAAAGATATACGATAATCTTCGCCTACAAATCTGGCAAGACTGATTCTCCCTGACAGGAAGTCCGCTGTTATGTATTCCAGAAACTTATACAGCTCGTAATCTAGTCTCGATCTTTCTCTCATATTCAAAGCAACGTTCCGATTTGTCTGTGGTCTGCCATGAATCAAACATCGGTCGCGTTAGTTTTATTTTTATTTCTTTCCCCCTTTTACGGCTAGAAACTCGTGTACACTTAATACATAATTTACGTGCTGCGTCCCTGTCGTTTTTACTTTCTACTCGGGCGTGCTGCTGTTGCAGGTAGACTTCTGGCAGGGTGGGGAACGGGAGGGGGGGGGGCGTTTTGTAAGGGTGTGCATGTGAAAATACTGCGACGCTCGCGCGGGATGCTGATGTGTAGTACGTTACGTGGGCCTTTCTTCTTGGCGGTGCGGGCCCCTTGGCCTTCGTAGATTTTGCGATGGAACTGCCGCGGTACTGAAGAACCCAGGGTTATTGCGGCTCCCGGTGTTTCTGACTAGCAGTGGTATTGGTTAGTCCAAAGGGAGGAAGATCATGATCATGTAAGAGACTGTGCCGTCTGAAAAATTAATATGGAACTGAACCAAAGAAATTGTAAATAAGAATATGGACTAATTTGTCCAATATATATATATATATATATATATATATATATATATATATATATATATATATATATTCATTCCACAACTGGATGCATGTTGCACGGAGGCAGACGCGTATACTACTACATACATAAATTTACAAAAATCCAAATACATTACAACAATTTACCTACGATCACTGCCTACAACATGTAGATGGCAGTGATAGGTTCGTAAAAACACTCATACTATCTACATAATTATATTTATATTGTATTTATTAATTTAGTATTATATTTTTAAATTGTGATTGTAACAGTTTTATTGTCGTATTCAATTCGATAACTAATGTTCAATATTATTAAAAGACCCCATCACTTGCCAATGCTTAAGTATTAATCCTGGCCCGATTTTCTTCACGTTCGTAAGACATCGTTCGACATTCCTACCTGGCACCATGAAGGTGGTGTGACGTATGCTGACGGAATTAAAACTACTAATAACATCCTCTTTTCTGCCTTCCTGGAATGACTGATTTGTGTAAAATGTTTCACTCAAGAACATTTAAACAAAAAATCCGTCATAAAAATTAAGCTTTATTTAAAACATAAATGGTGATTTTGTTAGTATTTTCTTCTTATACTATTTCTTCATTGATCTGATTTTGTCAATAATTTTATCAAGATTCAAATTTCTCAGTTTCGTTGGATCCAAATGCTCTTGAACCATACTGTTGCAAAGTAGGCCTAAATGAAAAACAATCGAATTTGGAGTTCTCTTCGCTAAAACTTACGTAAAAATTTTTTCTAAAAGATGTGTATTGTTCCAATCTCATCACAAGTTTGAGAACGATTCATTATCCTACATGATAGTATAACAATTCAGAAGCACAGATTAATACAATTTTTAATTGTTTTGGTCATCCCAGTTCATTATAGTGTGTACAAACATGGTAATCAATATTTTTTCATGGTTAATATTTTATATAATCTATAACCGCAATGTGAATGATTAATTATAAACCTGCTCCGACATGATCCACAATGTTATTTTGTTCTAAAATAAACTAAAATGTAATACTGAAAATTGAATTTCGCTGTTCTTATAATAACATGGTCTTCGTCAGATTGTGTTATTACTAGCCTTCTCTGGTATCAACCTGAATTATCAAATTTGTATTCAGCTTTATGATATGGAAAGAAGGTAATGAGAAACATGTTTTCTGTGGTTTCAGAATGGTTACCCGATTTTAATAAGACCAATGGGATGTATGTTGCATCGACACTGTTGAGGTCATTGCAAAACATCTTTTTGCTGTGAACACTATAGCATTAATAAGACTTCAATTTCGTGGACCGTTCTTGCCAATCCGGCGACAGGTGCCATATTCAAACAGGGAGGAGAATAATTTGAACGATACGCGTTGCTTAATCTCTGATTTCAATCCTTTCTTAAGAAAGGATACTCTCTTAAGAGAGTATGTCAACATGCAAAAAAATTATATACAATTTACTGCAGAGAACAATCATCGTATCTAATGTTAGAACTATATTTAGAAGCACTTGAACCCTCCCTCTCACCCTTGAATTCGCCAATGTCAGTGGCCATTGTTGGTCTATTTTGCATTACGCAATATTCCGCAGTACTAGACATCTGTAAAATATTATAACAAAGTAATGTCATGTGAAATATTGTATGTATATTATATAATATATAATAAGTGTTCAATGCGTTGTTGACACGGCCGTTTTAGACAAAACGCTTATTTCTCCCGCTGCAAGACGTACATTTCATAGAGAGTGAATGCTAAAAAGAATTTTGAAAACGAGTAGTAATGTTGAGAAACTTCGACTGGGCGTGTGAGTCTCCCACTCAAACCACTATCAACTCTAATATGAATAAATGAATTAATTGATAAGTGCATGAAATGGAGATAAATAAAAAAAACTGTATTACTTGGCGTTTCTTTTACTTTCTTCCATCAACTTCCTTAAAAAGAAAGTAATATCAGACAAAAAGTGCCGATTTTTCGGCAAAATATCACGTTTTTTGGGTCCCTGATAGTACCGAAAAAGGACATTTCATTTTGTGCTCTGTACTGTTCTCGACTTGCAATCCGACCTTTTAATCAGAGCATAAGCCCTTGGCTTAGGTTCGGATTTAGGCAAATTGTATTCGGAGCATGGAGGGGAGACAACTGTCTTATGATTCAGTGTATTAATATAAGATAATTTGCCGTCTTACCTGAAGGAAATTTCGACTAGACATGAGATATAATTCAACAAATAATAATACTTCAGCATATATAAACTGCAACCGTGTTTCTTTATTCTTTTTTAATCTGTTTTTTATTAATTTTGAACAAGGTGGGAGGGGGGAATCACCTCCGCGACCCCTCCTTTTCACCCCTGCGTTTGCCAGTGGTTGTGCTAATGTCTGCGTCCCTTGGGCCCGAGACCCGCCTTCACTTCCCTTCCCTTTCACCCACCCCCGTGAAAGCAGGTATAGTAAAACGAACACCGTCGGGGACCTGAGTGAAAATATTAAATCATAAAAATAAGAGCATATTGAATGAAATAAGTTTTCAAGCGCGTACGGGACAAGCTCGCGGAGGGTTCTGGAGCCCTCCAAGAGCTTAAATTATCAACAGTCACTCAGCGGTCTGGATGGGTGAAGATTATCTACGTAAGTTTATCTGAACGAAATTTTTAGTACTACTTCTAAATTTTAACACACATGAATCAGCTTCATTTTTTAATGTATATTTCAAGGTGTCTTTTTGTTTTACTTGTTGCTACTATTTCTTTTATGAGGAAAACGTAGACATGTAAAATTGAATGCTATAACCTCATACCTTTTTGATGTCGTTTCAGAAAGTTAAGTGTTTATCTGATATTAACAATATGTATTGTAGGAGTACTAAAAAAGAACCGGCTAATTTTCTAAGATTTAATAATTTAAAAGAAATATTGTGCTAATTAATAATGTGTTAAAAACAATGACAATGTAAGACAACAGAAAAACTAATTCTAAAAACATTGTATTATATTAAATTACTTTTGTTTCTAGTGATAAACATAAACAAATAATAACCAATAAATTTCCTGGTTTATAAGGTAGTTATGACAGAACTGCAGAAATTTGAATTCTTTTATGTCCTAGTTAAATACAGGCATAACTGTTGAGCAATAAGAATTTTAGTATTTTTAGAGCCAACGATTTTAATCTAGGGAGTGAACATGATTCGATAATGAGAGCACTACAATGATGGTGATGATGATAAAGTAAAAGTTGAAGAAAAAGTTGCACAATTTTAATCAAAAGTGCAAATGCATATAAAATCATATTGTATGCATAGTACATCAAATGTAAAATCAGATTTATGTGTTATTATCATTATATAATATAATGTGGCTGGCCAAAATTTCTTTGTGTCTAGCCTAAGTATGTGTAGGGAAATATTGGTAACCGACTTCTACATTAGAGGTATACTTGAAAAGCATGGAAACTATTTTAAAACAAAATAAAATACACTTATTGCAATATTTTTGCACAAAGTTCCCATTTTTATTATGATTCACAAGTTTATTATGCTAACAAGCCTCAAAATTTTAAATATTTTGTTTAAATCAAATAAATTTGATGTCTGTTATAAAGATGTTCATGCATATTAAAAATATTTGTTCTTATTATTCATGAATAGTTAATTTGATTTGTATCCAATTTTAAGTTTATTACTTGTAATTGTCAAAAATTCCTTTAAAATGGATTGTAAAATTTATAAAACATAAAATTACATAAATTAATAGAAAATCAAGATTAAATTATTGATGAATTTTTTTTGTCTTCTTTAAATAAAAAATTTTCAGAAGACTGTCAGGGTTTAACAGTCTGTTTTAGAGAAGCGAGTCATGTTATTGCTAGACTAAATAAATGCACTTTCTGGGCTTGACTTTTTATCATGCATACAATTATATTTAATTATCTGAGGCAAAAAAGGGAAAAATATACATTTTTCTTCTAATTGTTTACTTAATTTCTCTTAGTGTGAATGGCATTCTCCCCTTAAGTTGTTATACACTCACCCTTCTACTGAATAGCTTGAAAAGGGGTGGAGGGTGCAGAAGGGTGGAAGGGGTTAAAAAGGGTGGAGCTTAAAAAAGGGTTGCATCAAGGGAGGGGAGGTCCCCTCTGCATCAATTGAAAGGAGTGAATGATTAGGGTTGTATGGTGGGCCAATATGTTCTATTTAATTCATAATGACTGTGCACACATTGCAAGAAAATTAAAAATAAAAGTTCTTATTATATTTTATTCTATAAGATGGTGGACACAACATGCTTGTAGTTATCTTAAGAAAGAGTCCTATGAATATCTAATGTTAATCCCTTTTTTTTACTGTATCCAATGGGTGCATAACAAAAGATTCTTTTGAAGAGACCGAAGGGGGTAAATGGCAGATACGGAGGCTTTGTTGGGAACGTGTGCTTGTAGAAAAGAGTGTAGAAAAAAGGGGTATAGTGTGATTTGGCAAGGGGAGTGGAGCTTTTTATATGCTAGATTAGAAGGCAATTTTTTATCCTTTTCGAAAGGGTTACTCATTGAAATGATGCCCCAAAGGGATGTTTAGTGGAAGGGAAGAGCGCAGTTCCATTCGACGTTCAATAAAGCTGCGATCCCTTCTTGGAGGGGTGAACTTTCCGTCTCGCCTTCTCTGTGCTGCTATTGGTTCAGCATCGGAGCAGTCGCTTGGTATCCAGGGAGGCTGGGACGCTGGGAGGTTGACGGTGGCTCCGCCTAGCCAGTGAGGAAGGATTCACCCCACCGCTCCAGTAGCCAATACTTCACCGCAGGGTTGTGTTCTCCCCTTCAGTCTCGTGTGAGCCTCCATACTGAACACATGTGTTGATGCAAGTTACTGCGATAAAAGTTTTTTTAGTTGGTGTTGATATTGGAAGCATATGTGCAGAAGAAATATGCTTATTTTGGAAGTTGTGTTATATCGGAGTTTCAAAAAGTGTTAAATGCATTTAACAATATACTGACCTTCTTTTAAATCACTACGGTGTAATGATTTTTTAGGTTTTTATTTGAACTTAACAGCTGTGTTCTTTTCTTTTAAGATAATTATTTGTATAGAAAAAAATTCTTTGCAAATGAAATAGTGAATGAACTCTTTTGGTGAAGTGGTCTGTTGCCATCGTTTAATAATATTGTGAAGGAATTGCATTAGTAAAATAAACAAGAAAACATGGAAACAATTTTGACAACCAATCTTATAATTAAGTGGTTTATCATAATTATTTTTCTCAGGGCAGTTAATTTTTCAACATACAATGTGTTTTGTGGATTACTTAAAGAAACCCATGGATTCATATGCAACTGTTACAGTAAGCAAAAATTGCATGTTTGTATGTATAATTTTGATACAGTGCGACATACCATTGCAGTCCTGGTTAGTGAGTAAAACATATTTTGTGCGATATTGAAAATAACAATGACTCTCTTCCAGTAAATTTTAATCCTGTAACCAGGGGGATTTTGACATTTTTTAAAAATTTTTTTTTAAATATATTTTGTGTCCATATGTTATATTAACTTAGTTTTGCTGCCAATAATCAATTTGCAAAGGGCAATAAAATGTCTAATAAAGTACTTGAAAACAAAAGTGATACAGAGTATCCCTTATCCCATTTGCATGTATTTTCTTGTACTAAGATCTTTGATTTTGTTGTATAAAAGTGGAAGTGGCATCTAACATTTAGCATTTAGCATGTTTAGCATGAAGTAGTTAGTGCATGCAGGTGTTGACTGGTAAAGCAAATAGTAATGTAAAGCAGCTACTTTTATCATAAATGTTCAAAAATATTTTCTATAATTCCAGACATGTGTAATGATTTCTGTGTTTCATTAAGTCTTGGTTTTTCATTAAGTGCATTTTCCTGTTTGTGTTGTGTGTGTGAAAATGCAATGCACGAGTTGGATCAACTTGATGGTTGCTCACCATTAGACCCTACCATGCCATAAGTAAATACAGCTCAAGGTTTTACTTTGTGAAGGGATACTCACAGTAATTATTCAATGCTTCTGATATCTGAGAGAACACAGTTCAGTGATTGTAAATCAGATCACCTACGCTAAGTAACACAATTTCAGAATATCATTACCTGACTAATTTTCAACCAGATAAACCAATCAAGAAGATCCAACTGACAATGGGACTATTGCACTATTGTATTGATTTAAAATATATTAACGGAAGTCAATAAATGCATTGAATGCTAATTGGAATGCATTAAATATTAATCATGCCAATATGTTGTTGTTTTTTTCCCTTTTACAGAGGTTTGCAATGCATTTTAAGGGATTTTAAAAGTTGATTCGTTTTTGAGATGAAGATGTGTTGAAGTTCCAAGAATGAAATGACACAAGCAACATAAGATTTCAAATTTAGTATAAAATATAATTCAAATGTGGATTCTACACTACTTTTTTTGTTGTATTGGAGAATCTAGAGCAATAATCAAATTTGTTAAATTCACCATCAATTTTGTTAAAACTGCATGTCACCATCAAATTTGTTAAAACTGCATATTTTGGATTTAATTTCAGGATACTTCATGAATAAGGGATTTTTTAAGAATATCATTCTTAATCAAGAAATTCATTTGAATTTGAGTTCATTGAGTTAAACTGATTTCAATGTTTTTTCTCCACTTACACAAATAACTAAATAGCAACATATTCTTTTTTAAGAAAAAAACGGAGATTGTGATGATGTAAACAATTTCTTTGAATTTCAGGAGTTATTATACAGAAAAAATTCTCAACATTATGAATACTCATTACTCACTTGTGATCTTTTTTTCAAATATTGTATGCTCTTACAAATTGCTTCTACTGTGATCACTTACTGGTGGAATTTAAATAAAAAAAGCAATAGATTTTCTTTTCTTTTGACCATCACATATCGCCAGAATAACAAAAAGGGGGTGATGAATAGAAAAGTTGAGCATTAAAATTTTAATGCACCATCTGCTAGAGAATTTTCTATCCTAATAGACTACCTTGTTCAGTATGGTGGACGGTGGTAACTCTACATGAAAGCAATCATGTGAATACGGTAGAAAACCTTTTCATATTACACATTTATCAAATTGGAGTGATTCTCTCTGTCCTTACTCATAGTATTGTCTAGTAAAAGAGAGTGTATGGATTCTGGAATTCAAAAAGTGTGTAATTGTACTCCCCCAGCATTAATTATATTTGACTCAGCGCATGTTATTGAAATTGTATATGTTACTCAATAAATATTATTATTATTATTATTATTATTATTATTATTATTATTATTATTATTATTATTATTATTATTATTATTATTATTATTATTAAAGTAGTCGATTTGCGAGAGATTTGTTGGAATAAGACTGCTAAAGAAATATATACGTGGAGAAGAATATGCGATTGAGGGAAAGTTAATAAGCCAGTTCCTTTGTTTACAATTTTTCTTTCTCGCGGCAGAGAGAAAGTTATGTAATGCTGTGTAAAGGCTCATTCACAATGCAATCACAAACATAAGCATAACACATAGACATAGACATTAACATAAGCGAAGAGTTGGCGTATTCACAATGTCGAACATAAACATAGGCAAAATAAGAGTTTCTATTGGCTATGACAATATTCTAGTTTACTATTGGTTGGATATGAGGATCGATTTCGAGATTTCAAAACAAATACGACAAACACAACCACGCAGCACACGAATAGTTCGCCTATCGACTTCGATACTCGATTTTGAGTTATCGAACTGTGATTGGCTCATTTCTTATGTCTGACATAAGCATAAGCACAGAAGCTTGAAGCTTGCAAGCTCTTAAGTTAACGTCTTACGTGTTATGCTTATGCGAACGCATTGTGAATGAGTCCACTTGTAGGCGTAGTCCTAACTTTTATGTTAACGCCATGCTTATGCTTATGTTTGCATTGTGAATGGGCCTTAAAACAAAACAAAAAAAAAAAAAAAGACAAGGAATTTTCTGCAGAAAAACTTATTTCACGGCCCTGGCAACGAAAAGGATAAATTATCTAACACGTAGTGTAGGCAGAATCACTGTTTTGTCGGTCCTTGATACCGAAAAATCAGTTGACGGCAAAACGTCCGTCCGTCCGTTAACATCGAGTCTACCGTTCAGCTGATTTTCTCCAAAATTGAAATTCCGGAATCGATCTGGCAGATGTCGCGGCTCCTTGGATTCGAAGTTGATATTTTAATTTAGGGGGATACTTTATATGAACCCCCTAGAATATATTCAAAATTTAAAAAAAGGCTCCATCGTTTTGGATTAAATTGGTTGTTGGATAGTGGGCGTTTAAGACAATGCGTCAGATCTCATTGTCGTTGAAAACTCAGATTTTTCGAAAATTGCATAAAAAAGAAAAATAAAAACAACAAAAAACAAAATATCGGCGTCTTACTACAACTAAAATCTTAAAGATCGAAATTTTTCCCTCAATAAAACATGCTCTTCAAAGGTAGATTTTGAAATAAGGCCATGTACAATTTTTGGAAAATTTGAGTATTTTTCGCGTAATTTTGCGTGAAATATAGACAATTTTTAATTTTTGTTTAACCTATTCTTTTTCACAAATTTCATCGTTATTGATGAAATTTTGTTGGAGGATAGTCTGAAGGACGTTTAAGAGAATGGTGTAGGTTTCATGTTGGTTGGAATCTCTGGTTTTTCGAGACTTGAAAAAATTCAACCTCTTTTCGGCGTCTTCCTACAACTACAATTACGAAGATACAATTTTTTTCTTAACAAAATGTGTTCATCAAAAACATCTTAAAATAAGGTCTTGTAGAAATTTTTGTAAAAATATGAGTATTTTTTGTGTAATTTTGCGACAAATATACTCGTCCGCTCCCAATTTACTGCCCTTCGTGAACGTAAAATGAATTGTGATTCTAAGCAGTTGGATACTACATAAGTTAGAATTTGTATACTATTACCTATTTTTTGTTCATTTCTTCTTCGAAGTTTTGTTATATGTTTTAAAATTAGTCTTTTCGAAATTATTTAAAACCTATTTTAAATTACGTCCTTTAATTGAGTTAAATGTGAAAACCAATAGATGATTACGCTTTCGTAATGAGATGTGCGATTGAAAAGAAAAAAAAATAATTAAAAACCCAGAAATTTTGGTGAATATAAAAATATTATATTTCATTATATTTTTCTATCCATTTTCATTTTCTTGCTAGCGGTATCAACAATGATAATTGGGAAAATGGGTATCCAATAAGAATTAGCGGTTATTGTTGCTTATAACGCCGCAAGATATAATAATAAACATAATAATTAATATAATAATTAATATAATAATTAAAATAATAATTAATATACTTAATATAATTAATATAATAACTAATATAAAATAATAAGTTTATATACGGCTAAAATACACATCGTGCATCGTTTGTGTATTTATGTAGAACGCAAATATACTTAATTGAATGGCAGAGAGCTGTTTTCGTTTAAGCATTTGAATTAAAAAAATATATGTATTTTTTACGCTTCCTTTGTTTAAGAATTTTTCAAAAGTTAGTTGAAGTGTAAGACCGAAATTGTCATATTATATTATATAGCCATTAACAATATTGCGAGAAAGTACGTGCTGTTGTAGCACCAATGGTTGAATTAATCTAAAAAAGCTCAGAACCTTAGGAGATTAGTAGCCTACATAGGTGATAGCACAAAATTCTTTTTTCTCTACGACTAGCCTCAGGATAATATATTTTCATTTCGAAGTATTTGTAAAATTTACCAATACACATAAGATATGACATACGAGTACTTTTTGATGCGTTTTGTTTATTCTGGCGAGTTTTTTTTTTCGTGGCGTATATCGTATGATCGAAAATCTGAGGGCAAATTATTGTGTGGTAAAATTTAATTTTGTTCGCATAAGTAAACCGTCTGGTCCAGTGTTCAGCGTGGTGATCTTTATAGCTATATCAGAATTTTAGAGTTAGGAAGTTAGATCTAAGAATTTATTTATTTATTTTACGTCAAAAAACAGTTGAAACTGCGTATGACGTGCTATGGGGAGAAGTGAATTCTGTGCACATTCTCAAAATTCTGTGATCCCTACACTGAGTCATATACCACATAAATTTTGAAAATTAAAAACAAGAGGAAAACTCTCATGTAATAAAATCTATTTTCAAGGATAAATAAGCAATAAATTTTGGGCTCTTATCCATGTTGTCCTTCGGAATAATACTTTCTGCCGCGACAACATGGAAACGATAATTTGAATAACTGTATTTTCCAAGACGTGCACAGATAGTAAGAAACAGATAATAAGAACAGATAAAGGAGTTACGTTTATGTCCAGAAGCAAAACAAGGGGCCATCTCAGCATTTGCTCAATAGATCAGGGAAACTGGACGAAAACCTGATCGAGATGGGGGTCATTGACGCAGAAGCTGCGATACAATACTTGTTACATATTGTTTAGAATTATACAGTCCAATGGTAAATAATACATTAAATATCACTGATAAAATTAATGTTACTTTCCTTGTGATGCTCAGTGTAGTCCCTAATTGTATAGAAACAGTTATGCAGCAGAAACGATTTCACTTGGGATTTAAACTTTTCTATCGAATTTAATCGTTTAATTTCATCTGGCAAATTGTAAAATTATGTACAAGTATTGTATGTGAATTTTTTGTAATGAGCTGTTGATACTGTCACCTGATGAATATGATTTCTACGTCGACTGTTATAGTAATAACCATCGGAATTTTCTGAAAATATATTCCCGCCCTTAAGCAAGTCATTTTTGACAAAAGCCATTGATTCGTAAATAAACAGACAAGGTAATGGTAAAATTCCTACATTAATGAAGAGAGGCTTACAAGAATCATGTGGGTGGGATTTGGTTATTATTCGTGCAATTCCTTTTTGTGATCTAAAAGTCTGGGAGCTTTAATTAGATGTATTTCCCCAGAATATTATGCCATGTCTCAGGCGGGAATGAACATTCGCGAAATATACACAACGAGCAGTATGAAGGCTGACTGAATTTGCAAGAATTCTGAACGCGTAGCATAATGAACTTAATGTGTTCAATTCACTTAAATTGACGTTCCATTTAAGGTTTGACTGAATTGAGAGACCTACCTAGACGCTAGCGTTGACCACAGACGAACGAACAGATGGACGTTTTGCCGTCAATCAATTAGGGAGTTAAAATAATGTTGCTGATATGCAAAATGTGATATAGTTCATTCTTCCGTTGCGTCTGAATCACTTCAATGGAACATTTTCAAATTTGCGTAAAAAGAATATCCTAAGTTTTATTCCATTCAACGTGACGCAGAAATGCATACTTTCAACATTTTGAACTCCAACCAGATTTTCAAATGGCAAAAATGCACACAGTTTCTCAAAATTCCTATACACTGAAATAAATATTTTTAATAGGTTAAGTTTCTTTCTTGATGGTACTAAATTGAAATTCTTAGAATGATCTTCCTGAACGTGAAAGTTTCCCTCTTTCGCATCAATATAAAAATTGTAGTTTTTATATCTTCTCGTAACGTTATGGTAAGAACATTAACATTAAGATCTTGGATTTATTTCTAAACAAAGTAAACTTTAAAAAATATTAGGGATTTTAGATGCATCAGTGCACTAATTACAACAAAAATCAACATGAATTTATATTTAATTATTTATTTATTTTATTTTTATATTGATTTTACCATAGTATATGATTTTAAATATTGTATGTTATTAATGGGTAATCTGAAATAATTAGGGTGAGTAATTTTCGGTACCTCATTCGTGATTTAATCTTGTTTCCTTTTGTTTATTTTTTATTTCACGTCAAATAACTTATTTCACGTGCTTGTTTCCCTTATTATCATTTATTTCACGTGATTGTTCAACATGTTTTATTATTCCATCGACTATTAAAATTAGATGTACTGATAAAGAAATTATATTTTTAGGGACGAATTAAAATGGCCGGTTCTTTCTTTTTTTCAACAATTTTATTTATACGTTTTTGAATTATTCCTTTGTTATGCATTTAATTTTTACATTTCCTTGTGGAAACGTTTGCCATTGGTTTGTAAAGTAATATGGATTACGCGAATAAAAGTATTGGATAGGTAAAATGGAAAACATTGGATAACTCAAGAAGTGGTAACTAGTGTCTTTCAAAGAAAAAGGCCTAATTCTATTTAGAGCTCGCTCAACGTTTCTAAGAAGTTGTATTTTCTTTGATAAAGAAGAAATGAAACGTTATCTCGATGCTAAATGAATTCTGAACGATTGATGTGATATCAATTGGAAAATCAACTTTTCTGTTAAATTCACGTCAAAGAGAGTAGTATTAGTAGAGACGTATTTTCTTTCGCTATGACTTTATCTTATTTTACGTTTTCTGTAAATAACAGACGGTACTATTTACTAAATATATTAAATTTACGACATGATTATGAAACACAGGCGAAATGCCAGAATATGCAACATTAATAACTTTTACGGAAACCAAATTTTAGATCAACATTCAATTTTGTGGCAAGCCAAGTGATCGTGTAACAGTTTGCACGGTGTTTTAGCAGTTTCTGTGCCGTGTTTCATTACACCCCGATCTCCAAAATAGTTAATCATTCACTGCCCTTCACTCATCGTCCATGTTCCAATCCTTCAAATATCAAAAAAGATTTTTCAAGAACTCTCTGACTGATGAAATTCAAATGGCCCATATCCGCAAATATTTTTACTTGCAATTATAAACGTTATCACGCAAATAAGTTGATAGTTGTTGTTGTAAATTTTGTTTTCTAGTAGTCTCCTTCTTTTCAGCAATGATTTCATGCAATGTGAAAATGTTCATAAATGTGTCTTAATGTAAAAATGTAAATAAAATTGATATGCGAAGACTTCCTTTGAAATCGTAACTTCTGCTGATGCTGTTTCAAACTATTACCTGCGGTTTCCAATGTATTTTTTAACTGACAAACTAAGAGAACCTGAATTATTATTTATGTTGTTATTGTTCAATACATAGGTATTTCACGAAGATTTTCCTAATGTTGAGATAAAAGACGTAAACGAACTGTACTGCTACCAAATTTTGAATTTATTTTTACATTATTGTCTGGGACTTAAAAACTAAAATATAAATTTAAAAAAGCAGAGAGTACGAACTAGTGGGACCCCAAAAAAGAGTACAATCCTTCAATCCTCTTCTGATATTTTCTACATTTGTTGTATTCAACACACCAGTGCGATATTTAAATAGTTTAAACGAAACGCTTGGCAATAATTGTCGAATTATCGGGGTCCAAACTGCGTATATTGTCTTGCTCATCTTCAAATAATTTTAAGATATGTAACAAAAACATATAATACCATTTTTTCTCCAGTAACATCTTGTTAAATTCGAAGCCGTTATACTGCAGCGCCTCTGACCGGGAGGTCGTAGATTCGAGTCCTGACGGCGGCAGGATTTTCGACACTAGCTTTTCAGCTACGCTGAATTCAGTCGCTGTCTGGAGGAGAATTCTAGCGGCCGGCTGCTCTGATCGGTAGTTTTCCGTGGTTTCTCCTATCAACACCAGGCGAATGCCGGAACAGTACCCTATCAAACGGGCCACGGACCGGGCGCGATCTGTCCTTCCTCTTCCTTGTCCTATCTTCTCCCCTTACACACACTTACACTAACATGCACTCCACTACCACATATTCCGGGAGACCGGTCGGGAGCTTAAAGATTGTCCCGGCTGGGGCGCCCCGCTGGTGGGAGAGTCCTGATTAGGGGGAAACCCCACTAGCCGACGGTAGGTCGGCGCCGGATCTCGCCATCCAGCGGGGGAAGATCACCATCTCCCGAGAAAAAAACATGCACTACACTAACGGGACTAATGACCAGAGCAGTTGACGCGCCCGGAAACATGAATGAATGAATGAATCAATCAATCGAAGCCGTTAAAAAAGCTCCTCCGCTCCCAGCGTCATTCGCGCAACAAGTACAATCCCGCTCTGTCACGGTTATTCGCCGCATCAGTAGCACGTGCACCGTGCGCACTCGCGCGCGCCAGTACACCCCCATAACCCTCACGCGCACGTGTTGCAGGCGGCGGGCGGCGCGCCCTTCCCTAGAAAGAAGTCGTCCCCTTGTGTTTTTTATATTCGGAAGCCCCAGGCACGCGGCACGTCTTCCCCCTCGGCAGGTCTTATCAGGGCTCTGCCCATAATTCCGAGTGTTATTGAGGTCAAGCATGCATTCACCTCTCGTAAAGACGGAGGATTTCTCCCGGCATAAATCAGGGCACGGGCGGGGGTGACGGCGCTGCCAGAAGGGATGATGGTAAGCTAAGGGATGCAAAGTAGGCCCTCCAGCTGCTCTCTTAGAGATGTGTTGAAAGTGAAGATGAATTTGTGGAAAGTCTGTTTTCGAGTAAAGGCGAATTTTTAATCTATTTCTGATAGAGTATTTACTAGTATTTACTTTACTTTACTTTCGGAAATAGCTCGACATTTTTGTAAGTAAAAATAATATCTTCTGAAAGCATATTTCTTCATTTTTGTTTAAAAAAAAGTTCTTTTAGATTTGTCACTTTTTTTGCGACGCCAACGATAAGCAATATTTGTCTTCTCCTAGGGGTGATATACAATTTTGTACTACAATTCTATGTGCAATATTTACTCTTCGTGACAAACCAAAAGAAATAAAAATTATCTCAGGAATTAAAATGCAGTAATATTTTCTTCTGATTTCTTTCGTCTCGCAACGTATTTCTACCTATAATTTGTATTTGTTTCCGGATGAACTAACATTTACGGCTCACGGAGACTTTGGAGCTGTAGCGAAGTGTTGTAGAAGTTTTTAACTCGATTCTCTGTTTACTTTGAGTAACTTTGCCTAAACACAAATCACAGAGGCGTGTGTGGCACTTCTGGAGGCATGTGTTTTTTCTTCGTTGTATGAAATCGCTGGAGGTGGGTTGCGTGCGTTCTTGCTCCGAAACGATTCCGGTGACGGTAAGCATAATTATCGAGTGGCATCCGGTACATTAGATGGCCTTATTAACCTTCCAGACCTTGAACGTGTGGCAAGAAGTTAAAAACTTAACACGGCCGTTAATAATGTACTAATTGATATCGCGCAAGTAATATTGCTTGTAATTTTAGTGATAAAGCATTCATGGATTTGCAATCTTATGATAATACTCTTACAGCAGCATTTTGTTCACTACTATTTTTAGTTAAAAGAATCGATAGTAGTACATGGCCAGCCTTGTGCGATGCATATGTGAATCGCTATTAAATATTTTAAATTGGCTTGCTAATGAATGAAACTATACATTTTTTTATCTTGAATGCATGTAATGAACTAGAGCACCCCAGGAAATTCTCTCCCCAGTGTGTCACTTTGCATATGAGAGTGCTTGCGACAGAAATTGTTGGTAGCACGAGCTGCAGCTTGAAAATGTAATTTGAGTATTCACCACAATCATAATAGATGCTGAAGTGACACCTTCACTCGTTTCCCATGATCTGGTTACTTGCAACATAAGTGTAATTTTTAATAAGAGGCCATAATTCGGCTCGGTGCATAGGGACTTTCCTGGCGCACTGCGTTGCAGTACCGGGTAACCTCTGCGTATATTTGCATCCATCGATTTTTAAATGAAAACAAATATAATTATTACACATTTTAGAGCAGATAAAACAATAGTTATAACAACACATACTTTCTGGTATTGTTTATGTCGGTCACGTAATATTATAATCTTGCTACCTTCCAACGTCGATTTTTTTCTTTTTTTCTTTTCTGGGGCTTCATCGAGCCGACAGCCGGTTATTCTTTACGTCCTGATGGGATACATATTCGACCATACACTCGACACCAATACACTTGCGGGCTCCTCTGATCTGTGGTCAGCGAGGCGCTCCGCGACAACACACTCATGAGAGACAAGGGACAAACAATCATGCTCAAGGTAGGACTCGAACCCGCAACCCTTCGGACCGAGGCGCTCAGTCAGCACACTCTCTTAGCCACCTCGGCCATCCAGGTCGGCATTAATCAGCTTTATACTACGAATATTTACTCTTTATATACTAGAACGAGAGAAGGTAATATCAGTAAATTGACGCTAAAATGCTGAATAAAAATATATTTGCAAACCGACAAAGTATTTATAATTTAATTAAATTTATTTATAAGATTTCTTGCATTCTTTAAACTTACTCCTTAAACAATAAACTCTGCTAGTAACTTCAGGTTTTTGTACATTCTTCCTAACAAATTAACGAAGTTATGTTATGCAGGAAATATTTAAGGGAGAGGGTATTTAAAAAACCCAATGCAAATTTTAAAAAATATATCATTTAACTATGAAAATAACCATTAAAACATCACTTCTAGATTATTATTATTATTATTTATAAACAACTTGAAAACTTCTAAAATATGTGTTTGTAAACTGCATTTTTCTCTTGAATTATTTTGAATTCAATTTGATGATTGTTAAAATATTAGTGTTTAAAACACGTTAATTACAAATATTAATACACCCAAACATTACACGCATTTGAAGTAAATTATATTAAAAATATTTTGTAAATTTCCGTATGTAAGTGGGGCGTAGTCCCTTCGTCTCCGCTGTGACGCCGCCCATAGTGGGGGGGGTGAGGGGATCATTTGCGTTTGACTCTTCGCAGCGCGCCCGCGTGGTAGAGTTCCTCAGGGGTGGGGGCGTGGAGAAGAGGGGGAGAGATCGGCGTGTGCGCCCGGGAGGAAATTATCTTGATGATCGCGCGACACGAACTCAACCTACTCTTCCGGTCGATGGAGAACCGGATTAACCTTTTATGGAGTAGGTGTAAGGGGAGAGCGGGTCTATTTGACTCACCGCGCCGGTTGCCGTATTATCACCACCTGTCGACCGTCTCCTGGGCACGGGAACGAGGCAGAATTTTTCAACTTGTAAGCTGCTTCGGTTTGAACTATTACAGGAAGGACTTCACTGCGAGATAGGGCGTCCATTTACCAGCGCGAGTTACGCCCGTTGGGATTCCGCGAGAGGGGGTTTGTGGACAGAGTGGGCAGCTGTCGTGACTTGCTCATTCATTCTTTTAATGTACACGACTGTCTGACACAGCGAAAGCTGCCCATTTATTGGGTGACGCAATAGAAATTATAAAAGAACAATTGTGTTATTTCTTTCCAATGGTGCTACAAGGCAGACGCCCCCGCGTACTCGCAGTCCTACCAACCTTCCGAGATGGTGGGGGATGGATCATGTGGGGACGGGGGTTCAAGACTTCGCCAGGCCTCTCGGTTTACAAGTTTTAGTTGCGAACTCGCAACCATGCGTTATTGTATTCTTTAATAGATCACTTACATTAATGTAGAATTATTATTTCTCCACCGGCAGAGATGATTCTCTGACCACGAGGTCCAGTCTCGACGATGGCGGATAATCGACAATAGCTTGAAAGGTCGAATTCAGTCACTTCCTGGAAAAGGATTCTAGCGTTCGGCTGCTTTGATTCCTGGTTTTCCGAGGATTCTTCGATCTATAGATCTTATAGGTGAATGTCGGAGGAGCTCCCTAAAAACGGACCACGAACCGCGCGCGATCTTCTCTTCCTCATTGTTTTCCCCACCTCTATATCTCTCCCTCTCATTCTCTGTCTATTCTTTCTCATTTCTTTCTATTATTTTCTCAATTCTCTATTCTCTTTTAATTTCTCTTTTCTCTCTTTATTTCTTTTTATCTTTATTTCTCTTTCTTCTCTATTTTCTTTCTCTCTCTATTTCTCTTTTCTCTCTCTATTTCTCTTTC
This sequence comes from Teleogryllus oceanicus, assembly GCA_964035755.1. Taxonomy (NCBI): domain Eukaryota; kingdom Metazoa; phylum Arthropoda; class Insecta; order Orthoptera; family Gryllidae; genus Teleogryllus; species Teleogryllus oceanicus. The sequence goes on from CAXIVR010000001.1 coordinate 26,506,827, forward strand.
TCTCTCTATTTCTCTTTCTCTCTCTATTTCTCTTTCTCTCTCTATTTCTTTTCTCTCTATTTCTCTTTCTCTCTCTCACTCTTTCCTCGCTCGCTTACATTACTCGCTCTTATATTCCTCGAGTTATCGAGGTAATGACGGACCGAGCGAGATATTTTTCAACATTAAAATCCTTCAATTTTAACACATCACCGGAATTATATTTATTGGTTTTTCGTTTTGTTGTTTTAGTGTGTTATTTTGGTTTTACTGCATAAGAATATTACTATTGTTTACAAACATTACTTTTCCTTCTTGGAACATCAAACGTAAACGATTTCTTTTATCCTAGGGCCCCTATATCTGAGATGCCTGTGTGGAAAAGTCTCCTAAGTTAATGAAGTTCTTGATATTTCCATTATTTACCAGATGTTTCAATTAATTACCACTCATTTATTTTCTCACATGATAATGTTTCAGATTATCACAAAATCTTCAGGGATAATTGAATGCTGAAATCTGTTAAAGTTACAATATTGCCCCACTACAATTACGTCTAGGGTACGGCAGTGAAAGGTACATCTGTACTTATTTTTGTAGCGTATAAAGAGGTTTTAAAATAAATCTAAACTTTGGTGTGAGCTTATAAAGTTTTATGACTTAGTTCACGTAGAGTACAGATCTTTTCTGTAATATTCATGGGATTCAGAAACAACGTTAAATTTTAAACTATACATATCTTTCGACAACATTCGTTAAAATATTACAGAAGTGACTGAAATACTTTTTTCTCCGATATTGAAATGTATGTAAACTGTAGGTTTTTTGTTTACTTGACTTTTACATTTGCATACGCCATTCGAGTATTGATAAAAGTGCATATTCAAAAGGATGCAGTAGTTAGTGTTGAATTTTCAAAATAATTTGCGTTTAGTGAACTTTTTGTACGCCTTCTTGATGCCAGTGTGGTTCTTTTAAAGAATGTTAGGAATGCTAGAAAGAGATATTTGTTGCAAAAGGTGATTAGGCTTACCTAAATTTTAGGAAATTCTCTATTGTCCTGGATGTCGTCTTAGATTCGACCTTATTGACGACTGATCATTCGAGGTGACTTTTAAAATGATGATTCTCTCGTTTCATTTTCTATAGTTCATAAATGAATGCGATTGATGTGATTATTACGGGGATACACTTGAATCGCTTTTTTTGTGTCGTTCAGTGCGAACTGCTATGTTTATGGGACAAATCTAAGGAGCCAATCTAACACTTGTCACAAATTCAATGAACTTAATTAATTAGAAAAATTAATTTAATGATTGTTTTCTTGTCTGAAATTTTTATCAAAAGCACAAATTCCTCCAAAAGCTTATTTGCTCATTCAATGTGCATGCTCGAAAGGTTCTACAGATTTACAGCAATCTTCTGTCTATGGTTTTGTTGAAAAAATGTTGTTCTTTTTTGGTGTCGAAAACGTTAACATTTCATAAATGATTGGATTTATTTATATATTTATTTAGTCAAAAACAGTCAAAAACTGTATGTGACGTATGGGGGAGAAAAGGGGATGGTTGATAAGACTGTCTATCACTTACAATGGATAAAGCATTTGGAGCATTTTTACAGTAGTATTCCCAGTGCGTTAGAATTTAATGTTATTGATTGTATTCCACAAGTTCTGAATTTCTGAATTCTGAATTTGACATGAAATATGATAGGTACTGAAGTTTTAAAAATGAAATCTTTCGCAAATATTGTTAAATTCCTTTTCCTTTATTGTCCAAAATCTTGTTTCGATGAGAGGACCGAGTCAGTTACAATGGTCTCGACACTGGCAATGAATGTGCTTACACGGCGAGTATTCCAACTGAACGAGACACGTACATGGGTTCGTTGGATTTCCATCAGCACCTGGAAGGAGTACCCACGTGACGGCCTTGTGGCAGCGCTGGCTTTTCTGAGAATAACCCGCCTTCCCCTAACGCGTTGTACTTCCACGGTACACTGATCGACAAGGGGCGATCTGTCTGCTTTTCGCGTCCGGTCGCGTGTTCGTTCCCGGCCGAAAGAAGCGGAGTTTTCGGGCGAAAAATTCCGTAGATGGGGACTCGTGGCTCAGCGAGCTGCGAATTCCTGTCGCTTGACACGTAACGTGCGGCGGGCGGCGGGATTGTAGCAAGTTTTCCATACGTTCTCCCTTTTCCTGCGAAATTCATTGTTTTTAATTCGCCACTCTTCGTACACCACTGATCGGTATTCCCTCATCAACAGGGATGGGATAATGAATAAAAATGAGCATGAGCTTAGAATTCGGAGCGAATAGGGCCCCTTAATAAACAAATTTTTATATTAGGGCATAAAATGAAAACTATTTTAATTTTAATTGCAAATATAATTTTATTTCATACTAATTTTGATTGCATATGGTCGTTTTTTCAATATTATTATGGGGCCCTCTATGATACTAATATGGCCATACGTGTCATTAAATGCACAGGCACACAAAACAAGTTGTCAGATCCAAAGACTTGGAACACGCTTCTGTATGCATGTCGACGTGCTGTATTCGTATCTGCAGCCAGAATTGCGCCACCACCTTCCACTTATTTTTTTCAAGTCGCGAAAAAACACCGTGAGATTGAAGATTATAAATTTTACGGTGTTTTTGCTTATATGCGGTTGTGCTTATATTTTAGCGGCCAGAGTTTAATTTTCCGGTTGTCACTTCATTTTCTTTTCTTTTCTTGCTTTTATTTTTTTAAATAATCGCTTATCAAAATGTTTTCTTCATCGAGAAATCATTGATGAGAGTGTATTTATTTTCAATCGGTACTCGGGGCAACTCCCAAATGAAATGAGGAAAATACTCTGCTGTGACCCTGCTGCTAATGGAAAGCATTTTGATTTCAAATCAAAGATTTTGTGAAAAAATGAAGCCGAGAAATTTATTGTGAATTACTAATACTGTTCGAGTTAATAGGTAAATTAATTTTCATACTCTGACTACATTATATTTTCTGTTATGGTTCTATTAACGTCTCTTCGTCTATTTTTTGTTTCGAAATTTTCACGCAAGAATAATATTTTCGTTATTTTCCAAATCCTATTACCCTAGTTTTTTCTTGTTCCCTTTCTTTCGTTCTCGAAGCATCTCGTATTTACTAATTTTATTCGTAATAATTTAAACGTATGTGGAATTTTCGTCGGCAGGTGGGAGCTGTCGGTCTGGTCCCAGACCCTCCCTTCCCTTAACGGATCTTAAGCGACGCGCAGATTGATGCACGGACAGCTCAGTAAAAAATGTGACCCAATCTGATTTTTCCTACAAAACATGGCAATTAAATAAGAAGAATTTGTCATTGGTATCGTGGAAATAGAATGTTGCGTACAAGAAGCCACATCTAGTGACGTCCACACCCACTTCTAGTGATTGGTAGAAAATGGTTTATTAGGAGTCGTAAATACATTGGAGAGAGGAAAAAGTGTCCCGTTGCAAATAATTCTTAAAATAATTAACAATGAAAGAAGTTGCTTTGTGAGAAAACGTTTTGCAACTGTCCTTGCCATTACCATTTTCAAATTTGTATTAAGAATTTTTGGTCACATTATCCGGCAAATCGTTTCTTGTTGTTAAATTAGAAGAGACAGAAAGTTTAACGTTTTCGGTAGAAACAAATCAAATCAAATGTTCTCGCGTTTTTTTGCTAGCTCAGTAGGGTCTCTTTCAACCGCATGAAACATTAGAGGCTAAAATGCTTTCAGTCAGTTGTAATAGATAACGTAAGATACGGCATAAGGGGACAATTGATCTGTCTCAACGTGCAAAAATAAAACTGTCATGGTCTAGTAAATGTAGTGGAGGACACAGCACGCCATCGAATCATTTACCTAGGTTGGTCGGAGTTCGTGCGTTTTGGGAGTGCTTTGGAGGTTCACGTACACTGAGCAAATTTCTGTCTTGTTACGTTGAATAATGAGTTAGAGTTTCCTCACCCCTATTTTAATTGTTTTAAAAACATTTTATTTTGTGTTTATTATAACAAGCGCCATGAGATAAAATTAAAATAGATTTCTATGGGTGTATTATGCAGGATTTCTAAAGATAAATTCTTTTTGTACGATGATTTTTGATACCTTTTTTTACTTAAAGCGTTCTTCACCATGGTCTTTAATATTTGGATTTTAATGAACAATATTTCTTTGCGTCTTTTGCCACATATTTTCTACCGATATTAAGGTGAGAAATGATGCATTATTTAGACAAATCGTTGACTTTAAGAAAGAAAAGAAATACATTATTCAGACAAGTGAAATAAAAAGGCTCGTTTTCAGGTAAATCCATTCATTTCCATATTCGTTTTTTATAATTACCTCATTTACTACTCTTCTCTCTACTCTCTTAATTTTCTCCCTTCTTTTGACCATTATGTGAACAACAATTTTGCTTGCTCATTCTGTATTTTTCTGTTTTTCCATCCCTCGCAGCACTTGGCCGGTCTTACATTCATTCCTAATGAATGGTTTATCGGAAAGATATTCCGTTTCCGAGGAAGACGCGCTGAAGCGTTGTTGGGCGGATTGGCATCGGCCGGTGGGCGGGGCGGGGGTGTGCGGCCGGGCCGGGGCCGGGTCCCAGGCCCACCCTTCCCTTGACGGATTGCCCTTGCGTGGCGCGCCGATCGACGCCCGCCGCGACACCCCGCGCCGCGGCTCGCCACTCTTCCACGTACAGATGATCGCGGCTCCCTGGAAGTAGTAGGCGCGCTCGCGCGCCGCCGGCCCCCTGCCCCGCCCCCCGCCCCCCCCCGCCCCCCCGCCAGATGCATCGCGGGCGCACGCTCGCGCACAGAAATGGACGCATCTGGTATCGGCTTTGTTTGCGTCGCCTTCACTGGCATTGCGCGGCATTGCGGCGTGTTGCTTGGCGTTGCGTTGCGAAGCGGGGCGTCGCGGGGCGTCGCGGGGCGTCGCGGGCGTCGCGGGGCGTCGCGGGGCGTCGCGGGGCGTCGCGGGGCGTCGCGGGGCGTCGCGGGGCGTCGCGGGGCGGCGCGGGGCGGCAATAAGAAGGGTTGGGCTACTGGGGGAGCAGGCGACCGGGTGTGTGATTGTCCGGGCGAGTTGCTTAGCTTAGCGCCTGGGGTGCTCTGCTTTTCTACGTTTTCTATATTTACCTTAGAGTGTTGTAGGTTAGGTAATGTAACCATACGTTTATTTCTCATTCTCTCATGACAGTTCAGTTCCACAATTTCACGCCGGTCTCTGTACTGCTGTGAGGGAATAAATGATTTTGGCGGTTTAGAATGTACGACATACGATGAAATATATACTACGCAATCACTACATAAATACGCTCATCCCTTGCAAGGAATTTGGACCCCTTTCGTAGATATGTCACTGCTTCAACCTACTACACTGCCCATGGTTGCGATTTTTATCTTAGTAGTGGAGTAAATGAGGAATACATATGGATGCAAAGAGTTTTTATTAAATGGGAGCGAATATTGCCTTCTTATCAAATCGTACCTGAAACGCTCGTTGTTGCCTGTATTCATTAGTCAGCTGCATATAGTATGAGAGCTATGGTAGAGTTGCCAGTTAACCAGAAAACGTGCACATATTGCCCTTCCTCCAAATTATGTCACACAGAGATTTAACTTTTCTTCTGGCGTTAAGTAAATAAATAAATCACTTTGCTGACGTCATATTTTAACTTGGCTCATTCTCTAACACGGGGTAATGGTTTCGTAATAGTACACTCTCGTAGAATTTATGGTAGTTAGCCGTATTGCGACACGGTTCTACGGGTTACCCCGATTTTCTTACGTCCAAGAAAACAGTCTATATAGTCATTCTCATTACCATAATCATGTATCTGATCATTTGTCCATTATCGCATTGGTATGTAAATATTTGAAAGACTAAAAATTCATCTCGGTTCTAGAAATACAACTGGAAATTAAATACGTTTTATCAACTATTTGCCAATGGGTGTTCATGGTAAAATAAGAACTAGCAGATACTGTCTCGTATGATCAGTAACGTTTGCAATTTTCCAAAATTCAGACAGTTGAACGAAATTGAGACCTGTGCCATTTTTTAAAGCGCTCTTTGCTCTTATTTTTCTATCATCTAATCAGTTTGAAGTGAAATATCAAGATAAACAGAATTTCGTGAAATGCGTTACGATATTATTATTAGTTCGGTATTTTACTGATGTCATTTGTACACACACAAAAAAGTCTTTTTTAAGGCATGTTATTTGTTAATGACGACCGTTACATATTACTTTGGATTTTACGCCTTACAAAAGCAAATCCATTTTTGAAGTTTCTCGATATTGTTATAATCATCATTCCGAAAATTGTTTCGATGTATTTTAAAATTGGGTAATTCCTGTTACTGATTTTATTTTTATTAAATGCCACTGCTGGACGTTGATAATTCCGGGGGCCTGCGTCCTCGCGTGAGCTTCCGGCTCGCGTGGTGCAATGCGGTGTGGTCCGGTGGTCGCGTAAATGAAATCTCTCCCCGCGACCTGGCCGCCGCTCCCTCGCCCGCTGTCGCCCACGACGCCCACGACGCCCCCGCCGGCGCGCACCCCCTCGGCGCCACCTCCCTCGGGGGCGCTCAAGGCGCCGCCCCCGCAGCCCCGCCCCCTTCTCCTCTCCCTGTGACGGCGCCACCGACCTGCCATGCCGTCTTCTGTTCCGTTCTGTCCCGTCCTACCCTGACCTGCCCTGTCGTCCCCTCTCCTTTCCTAGCGTGCTAAACTCTGTCCTGTCCTTCTGTGCCCTGTCCTCGCCTGTTCTGTCCAATCTTGCCCTGCCCTCCCCCCTCTACCCGACCAGCCCACACCTCTTTTCCGGCTTCGCTCCGTTCCGTTTTCTTGCCGCCCCCGCTGCCGTCGCCCACGTGGGTTTACGACCGCCTTCGTTAGTGGGCGCGCACGAGCAGCTGGCGGGAGGGCGGCGGCGGCGGCGGCGCCGCGAACGCGTCAGTTTGCCGGGGGCGGTGATGGCGGCGGTGATGTTGGTCAGGGTAGTTGAGACTAGCGTGCGGGGAGGAGCGCTGCTTGAGCTTTGTTGTCGCGCAGATGAAGATCTCCACGTTTTATTTACAATGCGGGCGCTTGTCAGCATGGTTTCGTGAAACATTTCAGACTTGTTGATGTCGAGACTGGAATGCACCGTCAAGGAACAAGCCTAACACAGTGCTCCAAGAGTGCTCGACCGTATTTATCACCAGTCCATATTTATGACCACTGGCACTTATTAATGTTCTAATGATGCAAAGCACCGGGAAAACAATACTGAACATTTTAACACGAGTTTGAAACCAAATTTATTTTCAGCTTGCGAATTTAAATCTGTATTTAGTTTCACTACTATTTTTAATAATTACTTCAAAATTATTTTGAACTAGTTTAATTGAATGTCATTTTAACGGTATTTGAAGTGCATTTAGGTTTTCCTATCGGTCTTGTCTTCTGCCACACTAAATACGAAAATAAAACATTTAAAACTCCATTAACAGTTATTTTCAATTGTACTTGATTTGTTTCGATAATTTTCCTATACAAATGTAAAATGCGATACTGTTTTTTCCCGTTACGTTGCTTAAGTACGTATCGACCGTGTAGCATTCAAGTATAAATTCTGTGTTTAATAGTCAGAGATAGAGGGTGAGTCGATAAATTCACACACTTATATTCTAATAGTATCTATATTGACTTTACAGCTTTCTACGTTTACCAGACTTAGATGACATCCTTCCCTTTACACGCGAATTTTTATCACCTAATGTTTGCTTGAGTTGTGACGTAAACATGGCTACACCACTCTCCGTTAGCACAAAAATAGGGTTTCGTAATCCGTTTTTTGTAATTGGAATGTGTACAAAAAACTGAAATCCTTAAGGCTTCAGCACAATGTGCGTGCAATGTATTTCGTTGGCGGAGAGTTTACCACTGAATTGAACTACTCAAAAGCAGTCAAACAAGCATTGAGGATGAGAAAGGAACAAGATGTACAGCCCCATCCACTACTGAACCCAATATTAGCAAGTTCCGTGACCTAACTCTGAATAACCGATTAGCAACTATTGAATAGCAAACCATATGCACATTAGTCAGATGCTGTGAATGAGAATGCTGAGATGGGATTATAGGAGGACTATTTTGTTGCAAAACATTGCGCTTCCAAATAACGCCACCCAAGCTCTTCAAAATCCGTATGTCGAGGTATCAGAGCATTTCAAATATAGTTTCGGTCTTGTCACATCTAATTATCTGTTTGTTTCACTTAAATCTTAAACAGCTGATTATTAGACGTGATGATTAGGTTCTTAAGAGCCCGAATATTTGCCTCCGATCTACAGGTGATGCAGTGCAGATATGGTTTACTGCTTAATGAAACGACCTTTGTTTCCGAAGGTATCGGAATGCTGGTGTTTAAGGTGGTCCAAGTACATGTAAAAGTACGGGGCCTGTGTTGAAAAATGGTCTCTTTGTAAACCTTATACTGTTGTAATCAGTTATAAACATTGAGTGCAGATACTTATTGAGTTACCCTCGTAAATGTAATTTTGGGGTTACGGTTAATCTTTGTGTTCATTAAAAATATTCATTGTATTGTGGAGTTCAAGAGAACATGCGCGGATTATCCTTCTCTCCTGTACGTAATAGTACGTAATTGGTTAACGTATTGCAAACGGTGCTCGCCACGGGCAGGATGTCAGGATTTATTTTTGTTTAATTTGAACTGCTACTAATCCTCTCGTTGCATTTCCTTTTTTTGAAATTTTATCTATCTGTAACTAAATAATTTAGATGTATCCATTAATTGTAATTTAATTTTCTATCTTATTGTGTATTTATTTATAATTTTGTTATATCTTTCTGTATCTTGTAGACTGACGATGACGGCAAAGCCGTCGAAAGCTGGTTATCTTAATTCAGCTAGTATGTTGACGAAGATGACCTCTTTTATTTCTTCTTATAAGAACGTCAACACCAATTCAGAATTCCCACAATTCTAGGTTTGATAGCTGTATGGCGTGCTATCGGTGCGACTGTCTTAATGTAATAATTTGTTATAGGGAGGCAAAGTGTGCTTCTCTATAAATCGGTAGTTCAGAAAATTGAAGAAATATACTGTCACATGAAATCGCAACGCAAGAGCCTCCAAGTGAAAAGGTGAAGGTGTTCAACCGAAATCCCTTTTTCGATATTGTTTATTAATGAGATGTATGAAGTATAGTCGTGACCTTCGCTGACTACCAAATGTTTAACAGCATTTATTTTCTTATGATTATGGTTTTATGTTTCATGGTAGTAATAGTGGTGACATAACGGAAATAATTATGGTAGTTTTGTAAGTAGTATTAGTAGCCCATATCTAATCTGAAATTCGGTAGTTGAAGTAGTAATATTTTGGTGATATTGATTATTTTGATGTCGTGCAGTCATGGTATGGTTGTCAATTTTTTTGTGGATGTGTTGGTGTTGGTTGGGGGGGGTGTTGTTGTGTGGTGATGGTGGTGGTGGTGTTGGTGGTGGTGGTATTGGTGGTGGTGGTGGTGATGGATCGGTGTGTCATGTACTTTGATGACGGTGGTGCTCCCGAATTAGGCTTTAAACATGTTGCCTGGTAACACATAGTAATGTTAGCAATGTTGGAATTCGAATACGACCGATAGTTATTATTCTACAATGCATTTTGCTTCGCAAGTTTCCGTGTAATATTTTAAGTGACTTTAAAATACATATAGTGCGTGGAATATTGTTCATGTCCTTGTGGAAATAGAACTACAGAAATGCGCCATACGAAAAGATAAGAAAGTATAATCTATTGTTCAAAGGAGGTTAAGTTGACATTAGGAACTTTTGTCTTATAATGATTCACATGCCATGAATAGAGGATTCCTCATCCGTACTGTCCTACCCAATTTTTCATTACTGCCTATTGCGACTCGCACTGTCGCATGCTACTCGCATTCTCACTCTTATCCATAGGCGTGCGCAGGTTGAAACAAGAGAGGGGGTAACTACATATCTAGACCCCTCACGGCCCCCTTTACATTAATTATTTTTGTTTTCATATGCTATTTTAGTCGAAAATAAATACAACGTACTACACAGAGAATGAAATTATAACATGAATGATATAATGAGCAATAAATTCAATGAATTTTATGTTATTTATTTTATTTACTAGGTGGTCATTTGGTTTGGAAAACCTCTTTCGCAAATGTCGTGTATCAATCACCAAAATTACTCGCTTAAAAAAAAGAAAATAAAGAAATAATCATATTTACGGAAATAAAAATGTTCTATTACGTAGGGCTGCGGGACCCAGTTAGAAATTTTCAGGAGGGAAGCACTGCCTCTGGATTTCCCGGAGGGAAAATTCCACGGTAGTGATCAAGATATATCCCTTGGGAATAAGTTGAGCACCCGTATTTCCCGCCCCACCTTTCACAGAGAAAGACTGAAATTTGAACCCAGTACTGCAGTGAAGCGCGGTGTCATCTTTTGGTGACCCACCATCATACTGCTGGCCTCTAAGAAGGCAAGAAGGAAAAACAAGTGGTTAAAATGTATCTTACGATGGATTTGTAATACGAAACGACATGAATCCTGGTGCATTGGCTATTCCAAACACAAATGTAAATTGTTTGCGTTTCGTGAAGTTGTCAGTGCTGAGGCACAGTAACGTTCGGCACAACTGCGAAGGAGCAGCGCCCCACCAGATTCATAAAGTGCGACATAGGAGCCCATTTGAACAATTAGTGTTTCCCTGGATCCTACTGTTGCAAGATATCACTTCCCTCGGTGCAGCGACGCCTGCTGTGTCGCCCCAGAGTTTCATCTCTCCCCAGCCATCCGCGCCTCGCGCTGCCCCTGGCAACGAGCTGCGCCGCGCACTCTCCCCACACACAAGCCGCGAGCGCGGCGCCCGGCAAATATTATGTAGCTTTTCTTCGGCCCGCGCGCGCATGTGTGTGTCCAGGCGTGGAGGGGGTCGGTGGAGGAGGAGGAGGAGAGGATGGGAAGGGGAGGAGAGGGGAAGAAAGACGGAGGCGCGCGGAGGCGACGAGGCCCCCGCGTGATATAGGAAAATGACCCATGAAAAGGAAGAGCCTAATGGCTTTTGCACACTTGAATGGTGCGAGCGAGGGGCGGAGGATGCGATGGGTTGTGATCTATTGAGGCTCCGCACCGCAGGGGGGAGGGGAGGGAGGCGCGTCACCAGGAGGGGGTGTGGTCGGCCCGCGACGTCGCGTCGTCTGGGCGAGGGGCTCCCGCCCCCTCGTCGGCGCAGCTTGCTTGGCGCCTTCTTCGGAGCTGCTCTCGCCGAGGTTCGCTCGCTCGCCACGACGCTCCTCGGGACGGAGACTCGCCTCGCTTTCCCATGAACTCGAGGTTCCCAAGCGTATTCTGCTCGAGCCTCCGCACTCTCTCTGCTTCGCTCTCTTGCCTCCCTCCGCCTCTCTCTCTCTCTCTTTTCCCCTTTCTTTTTTCGTTCTTTGCCTCTTCTCGCACCCCCCCCCCTTTTTTTCTTCATTTTATACAATATTCTTCCCTGAAAACTCGCCAATTTCTTCCCGCTTGGCCATATCAACACGGCAGTACTCGTACCAGGTTTTGTCCCAGTGGTTACACCTCCCCTCCGCTTTCGTCGGTGCCAGACCGCTCTTGCTGTTTCTTTCGCCTTTGACTGCTTTTCCCTCGTCACCCCCGATTCCCCTGCCTGCCAGCTCTCCCTGCGTTGGCAAACGCACGCGTCCTTCCCCCCCCCCCCCCCGCCCCCCCGCTCACGCCCCTGCGGCCCGGCCCCTTGAGCTCAGGACCTGCGCGACGATGTTTTCCGAACGGCTATCGCACTGTACATAAAAACCGGCTAAGGTTTTTTACTAGGCAGGAAACCGATAAAAACGGGATTTGCCATAGAAGATCAATAAAGAAAAATGACACAGACATGAAAAATAAATGCAAACTCCCTGGTCAGTTCACTCTCCCCTTCGGCGGCGGGGCGCGGCGGGGCGGCGAGTTATTTTAAGGAGGACTTAGAGAGCGAATCCCCAAGGATGCGTGTAAGTTTTTTTTGTGTGCGCATGTATGTGTGCGTGCGCGCGAGATGTGGGTGTGGGGCGCGCGTTGTAGGGGGAAAGTGTGAGGAAGATTCGAGGGGCGGCGAGCGGGGCAAGGGAAAAGAGACGAAAGGAGCTTCCGGATTCTGTGAATAAACACGCGAGCAAACACAGCGCCTCGCTTCGGAGGCCGCTTAGGCGCGGGCGGCGCGTTCTTAGCGTGTGCAACACGGGGGCGAGTTTCTTTCTTTTTTCCGCTTTTTCCGTGTTTTTCTTCTTTTCTTCATTCTCTCTCCCCCTTCTCTCTCTGTTGGTTCCTGCGACAGGATTGCGTCATAAGCGACGCATTCGTCGGAAAACGTTGTTAGGAGAGGGAAGATGAGCTTGGAGTGGGAGTACGCGATTATTGGTTTGTATTCCTGTAAAAGAGTTCGTTCGTCTATTCAAAGTATTCGCGACTCACAATGGGTGCGATTTGTTTTATGATATTGTATTAAAATAGTTCTAAAATACTGATTCTAAATATGACAGAGCACAAATTAATACACATGTAATTGTTATCAGCATGTGGACCCTGTTAAAATACCTAAAAATCAGTACCAATCATATACGTATATGTATGGATATTGTAATATGTTAGCTAAGCATTTTTGGGTATTTTTATTTTTTTGTTCTCAGCTTTCTTTGCCAGAGCGCGCGTCAGTAGGGGGAGCGCTGCGTGACCTTGTGTGGCGGACTGACATCAAAATATTCGTTAAATACTAGTCGCAAAAAATAAAAATAACAAAAAAAATTATTATCTAACATATGACAATATGTATATCATTGGATTCACCCTTTACACTCGTCATGATACACCAAAAAATATGTGTAGTTCCATTTGCAAAAATAGTTTCCTCAATATCTCGTAAAATACAAGTGATAAAATAGAAATATATGCATGTATCAATTAATCTCATTCCCTCATGTACTTCCGTGAAAATTGCATTGTAATAACTTCAACCGTTCCAAACCTAGGAGGTGCTAAATTTACGTGACAGAGTCTATATATTGCGATTCCATTTAAGTGCTTCAAAATATGGACGGTAGCACAGATCGATATTATACCCAAATCGAGCGTTGAACGAATTGTTATAATTTACGAATTGCTTTAATAATACGGAAGTCAACTTATACTAATGAAATGACATCATACTGTCAAAAATACAGGATGGGCACAATGTGGCTACTGAAAAAAGGCATTCTTGACATGAACTTATCAAAAGTAAAGGCAATGAAGACTTCATAATTTAAGAATGTCGAAGGTTATCAAGGGAAAGTAATGAGGATGAAGATTATAGATGAAAATATCGCCAAACAGGGATAGATTACAACACTGTTTATTGCCTGAAAAAGACCTCAACAATTACTATGTGTAGAAAACGTTGCGGACGATCACGGCCAGATAATATCTGAGCGGTGAAGACGAGACAATAACGACGGAGGCAGTGCCGGTGCCGGAAGAGATCATCAGTCAGAGGCGCGCGCCGAAGCCGCCTTCTCCAGCGGGCGCTCCAGCGGAGGGTTGCGAGCGGAGGCGGCGGGCGGGAGGAAGGGCTGGAGGAAGGAAGCACGCTCGCAGGCTGGTGTCCGCCCACACCCTGCCCACACGTATGCGCCCTCTAACTCGCGCCCTCTCACCTGCACCCACTCGCCCACGCCCTCTCGCCCGCACCGTCTGGCACGCAACCATTCGCCCATGCCCTCGCTCATTCGTCCATACCCTCTCGTCACGCCTTCCCCCCGCCCCACACTCGCCCGAGCACACTCGCCCGAGCACACTCGCCCGAGCACACTCGCCCGAGCACACTCGCCCGAGCACACTCGCCCGGCACACTCGCCCGCGCACACTCGCCCGCGCACACTCGCCCGCGCACACTCGTCTCCGGTTCATAGTTCGCTCACTCGCGCGCAGTTTGCAATCTTGAGCGGTTTTACCTGATCGATAAGAGAGGCGTCGTTACACTTTCTCCGCGAGGTTTTTCCCGCGGTCCGCCCGCCCACCCACGCCCCGGTGCTGGACGGTCGCTTCCGCGCCTTGCGATAATGCGAGGGGATGGAATTACGAACGCCGAGGGGAGGCGCCCGAGGGGACGCGGAGTAAAAAAATCACTCAAGTAACTCGCACTTAGCCGCCATACGTTACTACTTGACGTCGTAGTTGTTGTGCTTGGCTACTGTTTCGCAGCGGGATGTGTTGGTGGCCAGTGTTCTTAGATGGTAACATCCTGAAAATATTTTTTTAGGGCGTTGGAGCTCGTAGAGAGTCCTGCTCAAGACTGTTTCTGGTTACTCCTCGTGTTAACGAATCTCTTCAGATTCTGAACTGCGATTGTATTCATATGTTCAATGACATTGCCCTCCTTTTGCAGAGTGTTTGTGGATCTATTCTAATATTTGATGCAAGAGTTTGAATTGACGAATTGTGTACAGTTATCTTCTCTTCTCAGATGGCAGCTAGTGGCATGCAACAACAAAATGGCTCTAGAACAAAATCACCCAAAATGGTTTTTTTTCTTTCAGAAAGTAGCTCACACTGCTCAACCCTTCTTTACATACCAAGAATATCAAAAAAGTTGTTGTTACAATGCAACATGTAAATAGCACATATCTGATGGAGCGCTGCCTCTTCTTTGAAGCTTAGCTGTTGCAGGGCAGACGTGTCGTAAATAGTCTGAGTATGAGAATTCAGTCAGTCCGCGTAATTTGGGAATAAGCCGAATAGCACAATCAAATATTTGCATTTTCAGTGAAAATAAAAACTGTTTAATTGTTTTCGGATCTCTCTCATTTGGTCGGAGACTGCATAGTTTTCTTTCAATTTCTATGCGATTTGAAAATTAGTAACATAGATTCCTGAATGTGGCGTGATATTTGGTATTCGTCGCAAATCGCAACCTAAGAGGTCACATACCAGACGTGTTTTCGTCTATTCTACATTATGTACCCTTCTAGATTCCAAATCGCACGTCGAATCACCAGATGGGGTCTATTTTAATGTTTGAGCTTTTGTCTCGTTCAAACAGTGCCCAACACGCGTGAAATAGTTAAATATGGGAAGAAAATAGTTTTTTTTCTTTCCTGCAAGATTAATGAGTTGTCATGCAGCTTGTTCATAAAGAAATGTTGAGCATTTCCTCTCATGTCATATCTGGTCTTACGACCAGTGGAAGTGAGTAATAAATAATGCGGTTAATTTTAACTTGGTTGGCTTCTTTTTTTGCCATTGACTGAAAATTCAGTGCACATTTTTGGAGACAGACAGTGACACGTTGGCCACTTAGGTTTGACAACACCGACGAGCGAATAATTACTGAAGCTTATGTGATTAGCGTTGCCACAGGAACCACGGCGTAGAAAATTCTGTGGTACTACATCAGGTAGAAGAAGAGGAATTCGGAAAAAATGTCAATTCGTGGATGTAGAGAAAGTGAACTAGCTTTTTGTTGCCTCGTTATGTAATGTAGAAGAAATTCTTTAATGAGAATAGGAAATTGTTGGAAAAGGTTAAAGCACACGATGGAGAAAGATTTAGACGTTATGAACATTTAGTTTATCTCCTACTTGTATTATGGATGTTTCTAATACATGGAATAGGTAATCAATGACAGTTATTTTAATAAATCTTCGATAATGTTCGTGAGCATGACAGATTCGTTTTATATTAAAAATACCATATTAAAAAAATTGAAATGCTACGACTTTAATGTGCGTTCTAATTCTTTAGTGGCAGTGAATGAGACTAACAAGAGGTGGCCCATGATGTGCCGAGAATGTTCAAACCATTCTCTCCTGGAACCGGCGTTCAGTTCACGGCTGTTCCATGTGGAATTTATAGTGAACAAAGCGAGTTTTCGGGCGGTTTTCTGGAAGTGCTTCCCCGTGTCTCATTCCACCATTGCTCAATTTTATTATCATTTCATTAAGGCGGCCCAATTTGGGATCGCGCCAGTACAAGTTAGGATTAAGAGATACTGAATACCAAATTAAGAGACATTGTGATGGGGATATAAAAATTAGTCGTATGTGATGTCTGTCGAATAAATAATAGTTGAGAAAGAATAAACAGAGACTGTTAGGCTTGATAATGTATGTATTTTGTATTTTGGCTCAAGTTAGTATCGACGTGACGGTGAAACGGCAAAATCTTCCTTGCAACTCAGCTTTCCAGAAACCCGATAATGGCTACCGGTTATCGGATAGCCATGGCATCGACGCTCATCAAAATCCCACATAGATCGCGACGCCGCCTTTTGGCACGGCCACAGAGGAGCGAGCGTGGTTCCCACATAAAGCGCCCCCCCCACTCTTTTCGCGAGAAACGAGGAATGTGTGAAACATAGCACCGGCCGTTGGAATATGAGAGTGTGTGTGGCGGCGGCGGGGGTGGCGAGGGCCGCGGCGTCCAAGACATCAGCGGCCAAGGCGTCAGTGGGAATCACGTGGGCCGAGAAGGAAGCATCGTAAATCAACAGGAGCGATATAAATCTACTTGAAGAGTTTAGGCGGCTCGAAAACGTCGAGAGAAGGTGTGGTGCCAGGGCAATGGAATATTCTGGACTGGCTGGGTCCGGGTTCCATTCCTTATGTCTCAAGTTGTTTGGATTTGGGCGTACATCCAATGTAGTAACCGAATATACGAGAAATCTGGATTTTCAAGTACTATAAAGTAAATATGAACTACTGGTCTGCAGCAACAAAAATGCTGCTGAACAGTACCTCAGAAAATGCAATTCCAAAAAGCAGCATGGGTACTTCTCAAAAACAATATATAAAATACTTTCTGTAGCACTGTCACAAATTAAATATCTTAACAAAAGCAGTCTTCGTGAATATTGATGTAACATTTTATAGTACATGTTCTGAACGACAGTTGTTACGTACTAAAAATATGAAAAAATGTCCGTCCTTAACGAAACGAGGGAATAGCAAATATTTAATGGCACTCGGCGTCTTCCTCGGAGTCTTGATGTTGCAAGACAGCCGTGTCGTAAGCAGTCTCTTAAGTATAAAAATTCTGTCGTTATAATAGACGGATTAGGACAAACAAATATTTGAAATTTTCCAGTGCTTGATTTCTAAATTTTTGGGTCCCGGAACGCACCCCAAATTAGCTATTAATTTAATAGAAATTGTTGTGTATTTGTAATATAATTTAATAATTATTCCTGAGTTACTGGAAGGCAGTTTCGTCGCGTTCCGCCAGAAATGAAGCCCTGCATTTTTCAATCAATATCGAAACCCGGGGCGTAGCGTTCATGGTCGTGGATGATGTGTTACATACCCTCACAATTATGAAGTTCTGAACGATCATAAATATTGCAGGCAGATAATTATCATATTATTATTATTTCTTTATATTGTAACAACACCAAAACCAAGGAACCGGATACAAATAAACACATTTTTGAAACTTAGCTAGAAAATTGTGTCTCATACGTGTGTTTTTGATAACATTCATGAACAGTGTTATTTTCATTTTCTTTCATATTAGCCCTGATGATGGAAATAAACGTTTCCGAAACGTTGGCAAACAACTAGTTGTAAAATTCTTCTGGCCAAGCCCCGTTAACCTGCCTACAAATACCCTCACAATATCAGAAATATTTTTATTTGAAATTGTAAATTGTCCATTTGTTTTTGTGTTGTTCCACTTCATATTTCAAACATCGCGCCGTTGAAGATTCGATTCTTCACAAGGATGAACAATTCACTCCGAATCACGGCGTGAAACATCTTGCATAGTATTTCTTTCACCGTGCTTTGAAATGTTGCCTTAACTGCACTGTGAATCAGATGCACAGTGACTCATTACATTCGGAGTGCTTATGAAATAGCTATCGTGTTATGAAAGTTCATTGTTTTCTTCGGTGTTTGTAAGATATGATTAGTTCATGAGCATTGTAGTTTTATTTAAGTTTGTTACCTTATTTTAAAGCATTTAACGACTACATATTCGTAGCCAATTTAGGTTAGGGATTGTGCTGATTCAATGCGGAAGGGTATGTGCCCCTGCAATGCACATGTGTGACGTGAAGGGTGAGCACAATCCGATCCAAAAAAAAGTGACAATATAATTATGGAATCGTATTATTGCGCCGTGAACAAATTGAAAACTAGAAGAATACACTCTCTAGCATTCTCTGAAAAGGAAAATATAATTACAGCAGGGCCTGCAAATCCCCTCTGTATAACTGCGTAGTTGAAAATTGTTGGAGACATTTTTATAAGCAAGAGAAATTTCAGAGCAAACTTTATGAGCAAGAATCATTGATAAGCGGATGTAAGGGCCTTAGAAACTATTTTCATGGTAGTCTATTCTCAAACAAAAAAAAAGTGCGGAATTTCAATTGTTATGCAGATTTTAAAAATTATTTACAAGGCACATAATAAGTACTCGTACACTCGCAAAGCATTGGAGAAACACTTAAAATTGCTTTGAAAATTTGAAATGATAGACGTTTATTTAAGAAGCCAGAATAGGCTTTGTTGAGCAAGAAAAAAGTGATACGAGGGAAAATAGAGAAATTCTGTCGATCTTCATTTGAGGGGCTTCATTTCGGGAGACAAGTTCTTGCATTTTCACGGGAGGCATTTCGTGTCAATGATGAGAGAAGGGGATCATCAAATAGATGAAATTTCATAAGTGAAATAATGAAATATGATAAACTTCTCAAGGATCGTATAAAAAAATCCTCTTATGTTTCATACTACCTTGTCAGCAATTCAGATCGATTTGATTTTAAGTGTGAGCATGCCAATGACCCGTGAAATTAAAAATTAAATTTTTGAAGCCTCTTTTCTCTTTCTTCACACTAAATAAAACCCTTAATGTAAGCTGCTAAGAACAATTGGCAACTGGTTTTCGTTACATGTCTGCAAATTAATTGATTTTCTCTTTCCTAGTTCTTATTGTTAGACCAATGCTCTCTATTTCATGAACTTCAGTCAACTTTTTGTAACCTTCAACATGAAGTACATGAACCATTACTTCTTTTACTAGATCTGTTTTTATTTTAAATACGCAAAATACGTGTGTGATCTAAGTGTCAGAAATGGCATTGTTGAGTGGGGAATATTTAGGAGTTTTAAATTATTTTCTCATTTCTCTCACACGAAGCCAGAAATCAGGCTACTCCACTGACCGAAACTGTTTCATTGTTTTGGGTTTTTCCGAGTTCCTGGGTTTGAACGGAAACCAAAGACTCCACTCACAAGACGTGTGACTGCATTTTTTTTCAATTTCTGCGCACATTGGAAGTCAGTAATATAGATGTGAAAAGTCAGTGATATAATGGTGATTGAAGCAGACTATACAGATAGATAGCACGTCACCAAAGAAAATGGTCGGGTCGGCGATCAACGAATAATACTGATGCGGCATTTCAAAAGAACAATAATGAGCAGAATTTTAGAACGAATTCATTATAATAATTGTATACAATAACAGTTCCATTATCATACCTACTTGAAAATTGAGCGTGAAAAAATGTAAAAAACTTCCAGTTGAGTGTTGTGTTCGGCAATCTCTCTCGCAATGCTGAAGGAATGTTTAAATATCATTTCTTGCAAACGGATTTCAAACAGACCAGCCACAATGACTCTTAGACATCTTTCGCATTAATTTACACTTAAATATACATAATAACGCTGGTGTCTCTAAAGCGAATTATTTCCTGCTGTTGCTAATTGATTCGTAATTCCTCAAAATTATGGTTGTCTTTTTTCTTTGAAACCAATTGTGGCGATTCCTCTTCTGATGTCCAAACTTGTGCTAATGGTCAGTCAATTAGGCAAACATACTGCAGCAAAGTATCATCGCAGAAAAAAATCAGCTTTTGTTCGATACAAAATACGAAAGACGCGAATTTGTAAATTGACGAATTGGGGAGCGAGAAACAAAAGTTTCGTTGAAATCGAAGTGCCACAAACGTCTGTCTCTGACTCCTGCGAGCGAACTTCATGCATGCAGTGCGCCTCGCAGAGTACGAAATGGCCCGCAAAATCTACTTGTCTATGAAAAGTATCGTTTTTGGCTAGCGAGATTCCAAAGCAACTAAGAAGAATCTAGAATATTACGCAAAACGTTTCCTGGGAGTGTTCTCACTTATGAGGACGAAATGATCAAAGAATAGTAAAGGAAATTAATATTACGTAATAATGGAATGTTAGAGGAAACTGAGGGGAATTTTTTATTATGTGTGATATGATTTGGTATTTCCGGTTCCCCTCATTTGTCCTAATAATGCCGACGAGGAGGGATACGAATTGCTGATGATTCCGACTTTGAACCTATGAGGAGTTGAGAGACAAGAGAATTGGGGCAATCCCGAGAAACTTCACATTCCTATTGCTTGTGAACACTGGCGTATGGTTTTATGGAGGGACCCATAAATCCCACAAAGTTTGACCACGGTTCATATAATGTATCCAGAGGAAAAAGACCAAATGTTCCAACTGCGCCACAGATCGCCCAGCACCACACAATAATTGTCACTTCTCCTCTGTCGTGGTACAATTGACCACGCACAGGGTTTCTCCAACGCCACATCCGTTGTGCCCCTGCACTGAGCCGAGGAGCAGCTCATGTGGCCGTCGGTGGTACAGATGAATCATCCTATGGGCCACAATGACAGTTCGCTAAACAAGACATCACATGTAATTCAGAGAAGTTTCCCTCCGCCGCGATACCTGTTTAGCCACGCCTCTTCGTGAAGTGTTTGGTTATGGCTCCCGTGAAGACATCACTACGCAGAAATCTGAGTTTCTCTGAGGTATATGCACGTACGACGAGTCCGAGAAAAATTGAAATTTAATTACTTATGTAGAAAAATCTCTTAATATACTCTCATATTCAGTAAAAGAACACTGCCATGGCATAAATACAGCTCGCTACCTTAAGCACAGGCGCCGGAAACATGTGAATCAGTACGCATCGCACATTCAAGACTCGGTTTTAAAATAAACACAATACTTATGACACAAAAAGTAAATTCAATGTAATGTTTATAAAAATAATTGTTACAGAAGTTTACATAGCACTGCATCTCCTAATTTCAATTACTTCTAGTGGCATACTATATTTTCGTGGGACAAGGACATCACAAAAGAAGCGTCGAAGCCGTTGACAAGTTATCCAACTGCAAAGGAACCAATGGAGGAAGGAGAATCTAATGGGCTCAAGGACACAACGACCACAGAACATTCAGTTATGTTCCCAGCACTACCTGTCAAAATGGTCCTTTCTTATAAAAATTTCTCTACAGCATCGAAAGCAGACAGCCAAGACTGTGGCTATTATTGAGGCGGAGAAGAATGAGGAGGGAGGGAGAGGAGAGGAGGGTAAGGAGAAGAGGAGGAGGAAAAGAGGAAAGAAAGAGAGGAGGGGGCGACTTCTGCCTGATGGAGGCGGAGGAAGATACACGGAGGGGAGGAGGAAGACACGAAGGAGTCGGCGACGGCGTCGGCGGAGGCGGTTATGCGGCACGCGGGAGCCCACAGCCGCGCAGCAGGCGGCCCTCACCGCCGCGCCACCGCGCGCTGGCGCCGCTCCGCGCCGTGGGGGTTACTTTAATCTGCGCCGCCGGCTCGGCCGCCCTCGCTGTCCTTACCGCCCCGCCCCGCCCCTCCCCTCCCCCGTCTCCCCCCGCTCAGCGTGCCCCCGTCCCCGCCCTCGCCCGCGCGGCCGTTCTCTTCCTGGCGGAAGCGGAAACTGCCTTCTCGCCCGGCGGCCGACACCCGACTTGGCCGGCCGGCCCCGCCCAACCCCGCCCGCCCGGCGCCATGCGTATGTTTATATGTATGTATATATGTATGGGTGGCTCGCAGGCGGTGCGAGAGCCCAGCCAGTCGGTTAAAATTCATCACCGGCGGCTGGGAGGCCGCGCGGCGCGGCAAGGCGATGGTGAGGCCTGCCGCTGCACCGCCCCGCCCCCAACTCTCAAATTCACCCACGCCCCCCCCTTGACCCCCTTGCCTTCGGTCCCCCTGCTCACCCGATGTTACCTTCATCGCCTGTGCCCGCGGCGCTGCTCGTCCTATAAAACTACTCTGGTGTACTAAGTAAGCCACTTTCGTTGCATGGCCTCTCTAATTCCTTAAACGGAGAGTGTATGCTATAGTTTCGAAATTGTTTGATGGAGATAGAGCTAATTAGCCAGCTTTTAAAGTTGTATATTTCACCACTGTTGTTTGTTTCGTTTTATTTAAATTGCTTTTATTGATGTCTAGTGAGCCCATAAATACAGCAAAGAAATGTTACGACAAATAATTTGTTTTTAAAGCGAATGTTGCATGTTTTAGTTGTGAGAACACGATTTTCGCAAGGGAAAAGAGAAATTTGAGATATGCCTAAGCTAGGGCAATTCTTCAATGAAGAATTTTATGGATGAAGGGAGGAGTAAAATATGTTCCAATTTACGGTTTCTTGTTTTCAATGTTAGGGTAATTTTATTCCTCCTTGCGATAACTCAGCCTTCACAATATACAAATTTCAAAGCTTGTCTTAAGCTGTTCTGAATACCGAAAGCATAAGGTTGGATCCACAGCTAAGTATCTGAAGGATCAGTCCAGTGGAGAGGGAAGACGCCTAACCCTCACAGTAATAGAAATTTACGTCTGAATACTAGTACCTAAGCGGAAATGATCAGAGAACCACTCCCCAAACTAGATCCTAAGGTGTCTACTGTTCTTTGCTAAATATGCGGACGATGCAACCTTGTTGCAAGATCTGAAATATTTAGGGACCCTTATTTCCAGATTACTACCACAATATTATTCAGAATAGGCGATCATGTTCTCTTACTAGATCTTTGTTTCTTTCAACATTCTTCTGTTTCATGCATAAATACGATAAGAACTAATTGATATAATTAACTGATGTTCCATTTCTATTTTTGCACGTTCAACTCGACATGCGAAGTTCTGGGTTCCCATTGATCTGTGATCTGCGTACATCCGTCTATATATTAACTAAGTCCATACTTGCAAACTTACGCACTTAAATGTTTTTTTCCCTCTTTCAAAGCGTTCATAATCTCACGACACGATCTCCTACATGTTTATGCTTCGAGAGCCTTAGCCATTCGACAGTGTTTGTGAAAGCATAACAGTATTTCACAACTCTTGCTCTCAATTTCTGTAACACGTTTTCATATGGAATTAAGATTTAAGTTTTCTCTTGAATACACAATTCCGTAGATACTTTAGCGCTCACAAGAACTTACAACGTAACACGACTACACGTTCTATTGAGCAGCGGTTTTCGAGCAGAGGTCGAACTGAGGGTAAGCAAGGAAATTATGGTGGTTGGCAGAAAAATCTGGGCATTATTACACGTTTTGTTTCAGTAATATTAACAAGTAAATTAAATTTTACTATTACTACTAATAATATTACAAATGAAGCAGGAGTAAAGAAAAGCATCCAAAAACTTGAAAATTTTGAGGATTATTATTAATACTCGACGCCTTCATTTGTTGCAGTGTTTGCCAAACCAAAAATATAACAGCATTTTCCATAAATATTTGTCGATCCTTGCAAAGTTATGAAATCAAAAGATGTGTATTGAATAGTTCTGTCTTTTAAGTATTCGAGGAATGAATTATTTGCCAATAGATTTTATTATTCGTATGTCTGACATTTCCATTCTCAAATCTCGTGGTTTCGCAAAAATAGTTTAAATGTTACCAATATAAGAACTATCTATATCCATGCTACTACTCTGCTTTGGGAAGCTTTAAGAAAGCAACTAAATATCTAGTAACATCATGAATTTTATTTTGTATGAAATTAAGTACGTTTTTTATAAAACGGAATAAGTGATGTAATTTGGACTTTGTCGGACTCGGATCGCTTACTTGTTGATTCATTTGGATAAAAAAGATCATAAATAACACAATCAAAATAATATCTTGTTTCATAACATGTGATATGGTTTCATTGTTAGTTAAGTTTACATATCACCGAAGGCGTTCCCCAGCTACTATATTCTGTTTATAAAGCACTCAAAAGAAAAAGGACGCATTATCACCTCCAAGATGTGTGCTTAATGATTATGTATCCTCCGATGATTCGTGGGATGAAACAATAGTTATAAGGTCGATGGCCGAAGGATAGCGTGTGGCAAAAGTCCCACGTCTCCATGTATAGCCGGTGCCGATGTCAAAGAGCATTTCCATTTCCCTCAGTATGAGAGCAGTGTTCAGAAGAAATGTTGGATATGGGTGACTGCGTGTTCAAATAGACAAATTAACAAATAAATACATAAGTAAATGTGTGCTAGAAAAATATACCATAACGCATTGCACAACATCGGAGCCTTACGTGGGATTCGAACACACAGCCCGTATGTAAAGCGGATTTGGGCGGAAATTAATTAATCATAAAAGTTCCAATACTGTCCAGATTTTTCTGTGAACCAAAATTTTCTTGCCGACCTCCAGTAGTCACTGCTGTAGACCATTGGTTGGCGAGTGCTCTTCTTGTATTCGTTGCAAGATTGTTCCAGTGAAATGCGTAAATTATAGCTGAAGCATAGAAAAAAGTCGACTGAGCATGCGAAAATATTTTGATGACAGCTGCGCCACCAACCACACTCATTGGTTGTTAGGCAAGCAACTGCCTTTTGTTTATTCAACGTGGTGTCGCCACGCGTTTGGTATAGGTGACAGTTGATGCTCATTCTCCTCGATTGCTCCCTACGCATATGGCGCGGTCGCGTAGCATCAGTTGACCGTTGCATAGCCGCAATCTTTCCGGCACAGCCCAACAAGTTAACTCGACGAGCGGTCAAGCGGAGAGATGGGAAGCCGTAAACGCGACGCTTTCCTTGTGCCTTCCGAGAGAAGCCCTGCTCTCTGGTTCTACTCTACAGTATTCGTATCTATAGATCAGGACCGGGTTTATGTTGTAATAGGCCTCGGACAGTACTTGGGTAGGGGCCCGGTTTCACTATAATTTGATTTGATTTGATTTTTTCGTGTTTCCGGGCACGCCAAATGCTTTGGTAATTAGTCCCGTTAGTGTAGTGCATGCTTTTTC
The DNA here is from genome assembly GCA_964035755.1 of Teleogryllus oceanicus. Taxonomy (NCBI): domain Eukaryota; kingdom Metazoa; phylum Arthropoda; class Insecta; order Orthoptera; family Gryllidae; genus Teleogryllus; species Teleogryllus oceanicus. The sequence goes on from CAXIVR010000001.1 coordinate 26,531,973, forward strand.
TCGGGATACTTCTCGACCTACCGTCGGCTAGTGGTTTCCCCTAACCAGGACTCTCCCACCAGCGGGGCACCGCCCCAGCCGGGACAAGCTCTAAGCTCCCGACCGGCCTCCCGGAATATGTGGTAGTGTAGTGCATGTTAGTGTAAGTGCGTGTGTAAGGGGAGAGGATAGGAAAAGGAAGAGGAAGAACAGATCGCGCGCGGTCCGTGGCCCGTTTGGTAGGGTACTGCTCCGGCATTCGCCTGGTGTTGATCGGAGAAACCACGGAAAACTACCGATCAGAGCAGCCGGCCGCTAGAATTCTCCTCCAGACAGCGACTGAATTCGACCTAGCTGAAACGCTAGTGTCGAAAACCCTGCCGCCATCAGGACTTGAACCTAGGACCTCCTGGTCAGAAGTGCTGCAGTGACATCAGTTGATGCACTGAGCTACCGCTCCGGGTCGGGTTTCACCATACCAAAATAACGAGCAAATTAATACTGCAAACGTGGATGCACTCTTTTAATTTCTATTTATCATAATGAAAGCTTACAGTTTTACTATTAATTTTATACACCAATTTTATCTGTAAATCATATTAATATATAAAATTGTATTATTATTAAATTTTATTATGCATCAGTGAAACCAGCCCAAGCGGTCATCTTCACTCACTGCCGTTTTTCGTGGAACTGTCTCGTTTGTTTATAAAACAGTATAAATATTTACGCTTTTGACCGGTCGTCGGTCTATGCGACCAGCGACCAAGCATATTTCGTAGACTGACCCTGACTGAACACGCTGACACCTCAAGCGATTTTGCACTACGTTGTAGTAAGAAGCGGAAAAATGTTGATTACAGTTGATTTAATATCTTCCTATGGCAGGACGCATTGGCAGATTACTTCGAATAATGATATCAACAGTGCTTATCTCGTAGAGGAATTACATTGTCTTAAATAACAACAAATGGTTTTAATAAATCTTACTGAAAAAAATCTGTACGTTTCTCCCATTTACAGCATGGGTGTCTGCTAATTTGCTTGTTCGATTCGATGGACGGAAAATGAGTCTCTCGACGAAGGGAATGATTGACAAGTCAAGGGTGTGTTTTTGATAAGGGCCAAGAGGAGGCAAATATTAAAGAGAACCCCGTTTATTTCATCGCAATTAGAATAATTACATTTGATTTAGGCTTCCAGTAAACTCAACCTTGTTGAAGCGGTCACCTCTATTATGATGCGGTCAATTTCTGCTGGTACCATTGGTGTCCGGTTAAGACAAGTTTCGTTGTATTATGGATTAATTTTTCGAAGAAATTGTTTTCAATAATTAAAGCTATGTATTATCAAAACTTTTTAACATCTAATTTAAATTAAATGGCCGTAAAAAATTCAATATTTTGTAATTAATAAAATATTTCAGGTGAGGTAAAAGGTTTATTTTAGTTTTAAATTTTATCAAAATTTTTAAAAAAATGTAAATTCTGAACTCTTTAAATCTGTTTACTTAATGGTGGACTTGGAGTAGTGGTGATCTCTGGGCCGCAGTCCACTTAGCTGATTCTTGAATGTGGCCATGGTTTAGTTGTTTCTCACGCGGTGCCGGGCGGGTTTCTTGATCAGGACCGTTCAGCTAATTCCACCGTCGGTCGTCCGCCGGGCAGTGAGTAAGCCGTGGGAACGCAGCGTCGACCCAGTACGGCGCCTCGCCTCGCTGTGCATCGCTGCAACGACGCGACGCGGTGCACCTCGTTGCAGGCGTCGCGCGGAGGGAGGAGGCAGCGGTTTTCCCGCCGCCGGGTTGAGGCACGCACGCGGCGCGTGGGAAAGCGTCGGGGCTCGTGGGCGTGGCACCCTCTGCGATGGCTCAGTGCTAATATTGCCGTTATGTTACCGTTTCCACCAATGGTGTCCACAGTTGCGATGGTTAAATTGAATATGTGTACATCGTCTGAATAAACATTTTGAAATGTTTATATTCATTGTAGGAGCTTGATGGTGATAATACATCAACATTGTCGAAACGTTGTTTTTTTGAAAAATTAAATAAAAACGATTAATGTGAAAATTTAGCAAAATGGTTTGTAATTTAGTAAGCCAGCTAAGAAAGGGATCATATTCATGTACATAATATTGCCGTTGCCTCTGCAGCTTCGCTGACCGCGGGGACGTGTGGTTCGAGTCCCAGCGTAGGCGAATTTTTCGATACTGGCTATATACATAGATAAGCCATATTTAACCTGGAGGAGAATTCTGCTCTGATCAGTAGTTCTGTGTTTTCTTCGCCCACTGTGGGGTGGATGCCTGAGAAATATCTCAACACAGAGGCCACGGATCTCGCGGGATCTTTCCTTCCTTATCATCCTCTCATTTCTCCTTACGCACACATACACTTCCATGCGCGCCGCTATCACACCTGTCTGAAGAGTAATTGGGAGCTACACGCTTGTCTCAGCTGGGGTGGCGCCCAGCAAGCTGGAGTGTAGGTCGGCGATGGATCTCAAATTCTAACCGGGAGCGGTAGCTCAGTGCATCAACACATGTCACTGTAGCGCCTCTGACCGGGAGGTCCTAGGTTCGAGTCCTGACGGCGGCAGGATATTCGACACTAGCTTTTCAGCTAGGTCAAATTCAGTCGCTGTCTGGAGGAGAATTCTAGCGGACGGCTGCTCTGATCGGTAGTTTTCCGTGGTTTCGCCGATCTACACCAGGAGAATGCCGGAGCAGTATCCTAACAAACGGGTAACGGACCGCGCGCGATCTTTCCTTCATCTTCCTTGTCCTGTCCTCTCCCCTTACACACACACACACACACTAATATGCACTACACTACCACATATTCCGGGAAACCAGTCGGGAGCTTAGAGCTAGTCCCGGCTGGGGCGGTGCCCCGCTGGTGGGAGAGTCCTGGTTAGGGGCAAACCCCACTAGCCGACGGTAGCTCGGCGCCGGATCTCGCCATCCAGCGGGGGTAGATCACCGCCATCTCCCAGAGGAAAACATGCACTACACTAACGGGACTAATGACCAAAGGTTATACGAAAAAATCAATCAATCAATCAAATTCCAGAGATTGAGAAACACCGCCGTCTGCCGAAATACGGCATGCACTGCACTTACGGGACCTTAATGACCTCAATAGCTGAGGCGCCTGCAAACAGTAAATAATCAATCAGTGAACAATTGTGTTCGCCGCACCCGCAGCGCCTGCTCGCCCTGCCCATTTCACTATCTTTTTTCCCACCATTGCCCAGGTGGGAAATACATGCCCAGACAGAGAATGTGTTTAGGGCCCCCGTTGAATAGGTGATGTCCAATACGTTTTTCAAGCGAACCCAACATTTTATTTGGGTTTGTAAATAATTAAAATTTTTAAATTTTTTCTGACGTATATAGATTATAGTTTATTTTCATTACATATGCTCAATATTTCAGAATTATTAGAGGGTCCTCTAGTTTGGTCATGCCTAGGGCCCTTCAGGTATTATTCCGGTCCTTCGCCTACGCACGGCCGAAAAGTTGCATCTATTTTCTCTTGTTGGTGGGCTATTCTTGTTGTGCAGGTGCAGTAGACTCGTGAATTCAACGAACTAGACAGGTGAGATGACTTCATATTTAGTTACAGTTTGAAGGAATTTGATAAGTGCATTCCTAGAAAACCGAATTTTCCTTTGCGGTTAACACATTGTAATTAACAAATCGTCGCGATTTAGGCCGAACGGCGGAGCGTCGCAACCAACTTGAAAGTGCGTGTACGAAGTGAGTCTGATTGGTTCTAAAGGTAAAAATTGCCTAAAGCCGACGTGGGTAGCCAAGATCATTAAGAAGGTCTTCAGTTACGTCTTAACATTATCGCCCTTCAGCGTTGCATGTTCGAATGTCACGTCAGGCGACAATGTTCACTTTCTTACGGGATGGTGGGGTTGTCCCAACCACCATGTATTATACACGCACGTTTTTTTGAGCCCTCATTTCGCTAGATGCGAGATGAGTGGAGTTTTTATTATTTTGTTGAGAGTACATTATATGAAATTGTAGCTCGTTTTTCGTTAAAAAAAAATAGTTTCTATTGCCTGGGAGCAAACATTTCTGGTCATTAAAAGTTGTCAACAAAGCTTGTTACTTTCACTTATTCTGAATTAAACTCATGTTAACAAAGGAGTGGGGGTAGGTATGTCATGGCTCTGGAAAACGTGCCCGTATAATATCACCTTTCATCCTCCTTCCTTCCATCGTGATTACCTACCCATAAGCGACTGACTTAGTCGAGAAGGGCGTAGGCACCTTTAAAAGTGTAGATGATTACGGAAAATGAATTCGGAGATGGGCACTCGGGTCGCCTTCGCAGACTAAGAGGAAGGTTTCGTCCTGGGAAAATTGTTCTGAAGTATCAGCGGAAGGGCAACAACAGGATGTCATGTCTCTAGAACTCGCGATGAAGGATGTTGTCTGACACGGAGGCTCACTGGTAGGGGGGATTTAAGTATGAAAGGTGACCTAATGAACTAAATAATAAGAAAATATATATTAATCGCGTAGGTCGAAGGCCGGAGCTTCGCCGAAAACTTGGCTACGATCTTGTAGAAATTCATAGCGCCTGGACTTAGTAAAATTTGAATTATTGGATAACTCAAGATGTTCCTCCGTCCGTCTCTTCTCTAATTTCTTAAATTTTCATTGATCCTTTGAGCAAATGCAGAGAGGGTGGCTCTTTCTTCTTTTAGGCTCGAAAGTTTTCCCACTCACAGTCATTTTCTACGGTTTTTGAGGTTAATTAAATAAATAAATTGAATGAAATATTGCTTTACTTGCAATTCGTATTAAAACAAATATTTAATATTAACGTGTAATTTGAATTTTCGAACGGAACCTTCGGATAATTTAAAGTGAGAATGTTTATACATATCTAACAAACCATCAGATAATTATTTTATAGTGTCTCACACTATTTATTCAATTGAGAGTTTATGAATTTACGTTTTTGGAGAAGAGGGATTAAAAGGCAAGATATCTTTACTCAAATATGCAAAATCAAATATGTGATTTGTGGAGTATTCGATCCAGAATGTAGAAGCATAGAAAACCGATTTAATTGTGGATGACACGGAAGTTATAACAATAAGAATGTTCATTTCTCACCAATCGTAAATATGAGAAAATATCAGTAAGAAACTGGTTAACATATCTCTGTTTCGTAATAATGTTATACGCATTTTATTAGTTTATAAGCTCTAGGTTTTGCAATGTTATTGTTAAATATAATTAATTCATCTTCATTCTGGTAACATAGTAATCATTAATTAGTTGTCATATCCACAACGTGCGGGACAAATTTATACGGGTGACTAATTTTCATTATTTAAGTAATATAGTTACGTGCGCGATATAAGCACAAGTTCATAATTTTATTTTTGTTTTACATATATCAGCGTTTGATTCTACTTTTCCTTTAATTTTATTCAGCGAGTTGGACCTATTTTCATTTCCACTTTTCGTGAATTTATCGTCCAAATCATACGTAAATAAATGGAGATGTAATTTTATTATCCGCTTGGATCAATTTACTTCACATGCGGATCTACGAAAAGGTTCAAAGACCTTATGGAAATCTTTTCGCCTTGGTGAGTTTGGCAGAAAAATCTGGATTCCCGGCGCCCTGCTTGACCGTCGTCTCCCATTCGTTGACCCGCAGTCCTCATCTCGCGCTTCCGACCTTCCCCGCCCCGCCCACCTTCACTACCCGGACCCCACCCCACCCGCGCAGCGCGAAAGGGAAGACTCGCGGCGTCTTATCTTCCTCGCGCATACGTCTGACGCCGTCCCGCCCCCGCGACGCGTCAGGCTCCGGCGGCGGCGGGGGCGGGGGCGGGGGCGGCGGGGGCGGCGCGGGGACGGCCGGGCGGGGCGGGGCGGGGGCGGAGCCGAGAGCGAGAAGCCGGAGGCCGCAGGCGGGCGGGCGGGCCGGCCGGCAGCCCGGCTTATCACGCGCCGTGAGGGAGACTGATAGCGCGTGATCAAGGCGGTGCTGAGCCCAGGGACGGCGGAAAGTTATGGGCGGACGGGGATTGGACCAAATGCGGAATTAAAGAGAGTGGAGAGCGCGGCGCGGGAAAGAGACGAATGGCCAGCCAGATAAGTCGGCTCGCCGGACAGCCGCCCGCCCCCGCCCCCGCCCGTGCTCTTCTGCGCCCCGCTCTACGCCCCACGCCGCGCACCGCCGCCCCTGCCGCCCCTTCTTCTTATGACTGGCTTTGTGTCGGGCCCTTGTTGCGAAGGCACGGCGGCCGGGGCGGTGGCGGCGGAGGCCTCCGCGGCCCGCCGCGTTATCTGCGGCGGCCGGCCGCTCGCGGGGACGGCGAGGACTGTGCGAGGACGGAGACGTCGCCTGCCTCGCGTGCCGTGGGGTCGCGCGTTGCGACGTTCTCACAGGGCGGCGCGCAGGCTAAGGTCGATTCATATCGCCAGGCACCGTGCGTGGCACACGTGACAAAACTAATAGCATGCAGCTTCAATGGAATAATCGCATCTGCCAAGTGTAAGCGTGACGTGCCCTCGTAGATGGAGACTGACAGTCTGGGCGAGAATACTTGGTGCCGGCACGTCTCCCTGTATGTGGGTGCGTTTCGGTCAGTGGTGCGCCGTTAGTGTGAAAGGGAAGCGCCAGTGAATAGAAATGTCCATTAGATTTGTGAACAATGCTAAACTATGTATGAGATGGGAAACAAAAAAATGAAAAGGTAAGCGAACATGGGTTTCTCTCAGAATGGAGTGATCGTGAGGCACTGCCTGGTGGACAGTGCTCTTCGCGCCACGGAGATTGGCATTAAAAATTTACACTCGATATATAACAACAAATATTTCTACATCAACAGGATTGATTGATGTTGATGTTAGTGTAGAGAATGCTTGAGCAATGATCCCGATTTCTTCTCACGTTAAAATAAAAATTAGATTGATACTTGAACAATAACACCGATCAAAGTTTCAACTCGTGTATACACATATGCGAGTGAATTGTGCGGCAAGTGCCTACTGGTCAGCGTTCTCGTCTTCTACCTGTGGGTTTACGGTTCAAACTCTGATTTCTCCAGGTGGAATTGTGATGGGCAGACAGTCTGTGGCATATTTTTTCGTGCTCTCGAGCATCCAATTAAACCATTGCGGCTTCAAAAAGCACCCTGTCATGATCAGATCATGATCATCAGTATCATCAAAGTCGTCATTATTAAAAGATATCATTCATTTCACCTTACATGCGTATGGAAGTCAGGTTCAGGGAATCATAGCAAATAAATGAAAATAGAATGAATTAAAAATATATGAGATATTTCAAATTCTTTATGCGCCAATCATCATAGCTTATCCACAATAGCATTTAAATGTATGTGGTAGCCTTGTGTTGTTAAGAAACACAAGACATATTCCGAGACTTAGTCTATGCAAAGCCTTATGAAGCATTGTAAGGATTGAAATTAAATTCATGAGTTTTTAGCCTTTTCGTTGATCTGTAAGTCATATTCCTACTAGGGGTTTGAAGTCAGTTCTTTACAGACGTAACACTTTAATCTGAATTATAGTGTCTTCTTAGTATCTCGAATGAACCATAAATTATATTAGCCCCTAATGAATTAATATATCTCTTGTGGTTTCATGCACTTTTAATGGCGTGAGCCCATTTAAATTAACGTGTATTCAACATATGGTGAAACTTTTTTAATTTAATTAAATTACATACGTTGCCATATAACGTAAGACGTAAATTCTATTCTATGTTAATGGGATAATAGAATAATATTCGATTACCGAAAATTGGATTCGTGTTAAAAGCGGTAATACGGATGGGGCTTGCTGTCAAGTTCTCTCTATACACTGTTACAACTTGCATAAAAGGTTTCTCGAATATATTTGAATCGCTATTCTTATTTGTGTTATTTTACATACCTTCTAAGGAATTTTACCCTCTAAAATTGTTTGGACTTGGTCCTCAAACAAAGGATGACAAGATGATAAACATGTTTGTGTGTCTCAGATTTGCTTTCGGAGGGTCGTTATATAAAGGTAGCAAAGCAGAAATTTGGTCACTTGTTCGATGCGTATCTGAGTACCATGTGTAATTTCCTGCGAATCTCTGAATTTTGCTGTACATACTGTAATATATTAATGCATGTATGTATAATATAATTAAAATCGGGGACTACACTAAGTATCGAAACAAATCGAATATTTATTTACAATTAAAAAATGTCAGTTAATATCTCGATTGAATACATGCCTCTAACAACTGTTATTGTCACGTTCACGATGAATTTGCTTCTTAACAGAAAACCTAGCTTTTCTTACCTCGCCCCAATGTCACAGAAAGTTTCAATTATTTTTTCTGGTGAATATTTTTTCTTGTGAAATTAGTGAAAAGAACGCCTAGATTGTAAATGCAACAGATCATTGGATACTTGGAGCAGTCTTCGACGGTAACGTGGTGCATTTATACTGTGAACCTGTGATGTCAATGTCACACAAATTATATTGACAACTAATGAATTAATATATATCTTGTTTCATGAAGATTTAATGGCACGAGTCTAATTGAATTAACGTGTTCGATGAAAAGGAACGCCCAAACATTTTTATTGATACATTTCTTAATAATAGCCAGCTTTATAATTTAATTCAAGAGCAACAAATGATTCATGAGTCTCCCGCTTCTTTAATTTTTCTTTCTTTCATTTGTTATGCTATATTAATTTCTCTTATTATAAAATTATGTATGACTAAATTTTCAATATCCAATCTATTGGTACATAACTGAATGTTGTATATTTTATGTTTTTGTATGTTTTGTATTAGGTAACTGACGATGTTGCCTAAATCATTAAGAATTGCTCTTGATAGCCAAGACAACACCTCTAATTCTTTTATTTGGAATGCTGCCAACAACAAATCACCAATAAATCAATAATATAATAATTAATCGAAGTATTTAAAAAATAGGAATAATGAGCTATTGATCTCATTATTCATGAAATTAAAAAAATCAATATGACATGTTGTGCTACAATATGTGAACCTGGTTTTTTAACATAAATATGAAGACTACCACTGGATACGAAGAATACTGATGCATAAAAATATTACGGAGTCTTGAACAACAGAAAAAGCACTTACTTTCTTTTACTAGAAAATAAATACCTTACTACTCCCTGTCCCAAATAAACTGTCAATATTGACAAAAAAGTGGCGATAATAATAGTAAAATTATCATTTTTGTGTGATCCGTTTGCTAAAATTAGAAATACCACCTCTGTCTGTCTGTCTGTCTGTCTCTCTCTCTCTCTCTCTCTCTCTCTCTCTCTCCTTTGTCGCTCAGTTTTTTGGGCGATTGAATGAATTTGAACTCCATTCTCACATACTGAATTCATTACCACTCCACCGGGAGCGGTAGCTCAGTACATCAACTGATGCCACTGCAGCGCCTCTGACCGGGTGATCCTAGGTTCGAGTCCTGACGGTGGCAGGGTTTTCGACACTAGCTTTTCAGCTACGTCGGATTGGTAGTTTTCCGTGGTTTCTCCGACGAACACCAGGCGAATGCCGGAGCAGTACCCTACCAAACGGGCCACGGACCGCGCGCGATCTGTCCTGCCCCTTCTCTGTCCTATCCTCTCCCTTTACACACACACTTACACTAACATGCTCTACACTACCACATATTCCGGGAGATCGGTCGGGAGCTTAGAGCTTGTCCCGGCTGGGGCGGTGCCCCGCTGGTGGGAGAGTCTTGGTTAGGGGGAAACCCCACTAGCCGACGGTAGGTTGGTGCCGGATCTCGCCATCCAGCGAGGGGAAAATCACCATCTCGCGAGAAAAAACATGCACTACACTAACGGGACTAATGACCGAAGCAGTTGAAGCGCCCGGAAACACGAAATCAATCAATCATTACCACTCCGATTTTTTAGTGTTCGTTAATACCTTTTCTAAACATGTTTTAGATCGTTTCGCTATTTTTAATTCACCGCCCTTTTCCTATAAGCGCCAGGACAACGCCTCACTGCTCCCTCGCCGTCTCTCTGCGCCCTTTTCCTTTGTCCGTCCGCCCTGTGCGTCCCCGCCGTCCCTCTGCCCCCCGCCCCCTTCTTCGCACGCGCAGTCGCCGTGTGGTCGAGGCGTGGCCCCCAAGGGGTTCGATTTTCCTTATACATAGTAGATGCCGGCGCTTCTCGCCTGAAAGATGTCCAGGCGCTGTGAGTTATCGCTCACGGTCGCCTTCTGGGAGTAGGGAAATCGAGTGTTTGTGAAAAGAAACAATTTATAAACGTATGCACATTACCTCTTCGAAGGTGGAAAAAATAATCTAATAAATATTATTAAGAAGTGGTAGGCAGAAAACAAATAACGAACTTCCCCCTGGAATTGCAAACTTCGGCACCAAAACAATAAAAGCACTTCTCTCACGAGACACTCGATCTTCAATTCAAATGTAAAGAAGCAATTAATAGTTAAAAACGAATCCTAGGACCACAAACCGAAGACGGAATACATTTCTCTAAATACAATGTAGACGTGTAAAAATATAAACCTCCAAAATTACAGATACAGTACATCAGTACAAGCAGTCTAAAAAACACACAAACCCAAGGTTCCTAAGAAGTTCATTATTCCTAGGAATAATGAACACGCTACATAAATCGTGAGAGCAACGAAAAAACTCCTTCTGGTTGAGCATGAAGTAATACTGGGCTAATGTGAAAGCTAGAGAAAGCCCTTTTACTTTTACAATAATCAATATCGACAGGACAATGTGATTAGTGATGCACTATTCTATTCTATTCTAAATTCAGTAAGTATTACAGCTGTTTTACTTTTATAACCGAGCATTTTCAGAAATGCAATTTTATTTTTAATTATCGTCGTGTGTATTTCGACCCGTATCCAGGCTCATATTCAGATTTTATTGGCACAATTTTTGCATTCTACTCGCTCGTCCTCGCCCTCTCCTGGCGCATGCGTCGTACGCGTTCTCCCGTCTTCCCGCCCTTCCACCCTCACGTTCTCAAGTCCACCCGTCCTAGCCCCTCTTCTCCTCTCATCTTCGCACCGTCTCTCGCCCGCGGATTATCCCCCCCTGGCGCCCTCCCGTCGTCGTTCCTTCCCGTCCTCACCCTCTCCCGTCCTCGCGCCATCTTGCCCTTGCATCACTGCACCTTCGCGCCCGCTCGCCCTCTTGCCCTCTCACCGGGAGCGGTAGCTCTGTCCATCAACTGATGTCACTGCTGCGCCTCTGACCGGGTCCTACGTTCCCACACTCCATGGCGACAGGATTTTCGACACTAGCTTTTCAGCTAGGTCGAATTCAGTCGCTGTCTGGAGGAGAATTCTAGCGGCCGGCTGCTGTGATTGGTAGTTTTCCGTGGTTTCTCCGATCAACACCAGGCGAATGCCGGAGCAGTACCCTAACAAACGGGCCACGGACCGCGCGCTATCTGTCCTTCCTCTTCCTTGTCCTATCCTCTCCCCTTAAACACACACTTGCACTACACTACCACATGTTCCCGGAGACCGGTCGGGAGCTTAGAGCTTGTCCCGGCTGGGGCGGTGCCCCGCTGGTGGGAGAGTCCTAGTTAGGGCGAAACCCCACTAGCCGACGGTAGGTCGGCGTCGGATCTCGCTATCCAGCCGGGGATGATCACAGCCATTTCCCAAGAAAAATGCACTACACTTACGGGACCAATGACCAAAGCAGTTGGCGTGCCCGGAAACACGAAAAAAACAATCAATCAATCAAACCTTCCCAGCTCTCAACCAACTCCACTCACCCACTCACCCGCTCACCGTATTCACCTTTCCACCGCATTCGCTTACCCATGTCGCTCCCTCACTCCGCAACTCCCCCTCTTCACCATCCCTCCTCTTATCCCCCGCGCTGCTCTCGTATGCAGCGTTCTCGGCTCCTCGCGCGCTGCCCTGGCGTGTGGCGGGGACGGCGTCGCCTCGCCTCGCCTCGCTCCTCTGCCCGGCCAATCGCGCCCCGGTACACAGGCCGCGCCGCCGCCACGCCGCCGCTGCGCCGGTAATGAGACTTCATGAAACATGTAGGGCGGCGCGCCGGCCGGAGACGCCGAAAGCTCCTGGTGTTGCGGAGGGCGGGGCGGCGCGCTGCGTGCCCCGCATGGCGAGCAGGTGGGCCGACCGAACTCCCGCTCCGCCCGCCGCGCAGGCTGCCTACTCGCCGTTGTCCCAGCCGCGCGCGCTGCCCGCTGCACAGAGCCCGCGGCCCGGAGGCCCGCCAGCCCTCGCCCCTCTTCACCAATCGTCTCTCACTACGCACAATGTCTGCACGCTACCCACTACCGACTGTTCACAACACTAGCACGGGCATGGCCACCGCTCTCTATCAACTGCCCGTTGACTTGTCCACCGCCGACTGCCCACCGCTCAATAGCACCAACGCTCAACCCGTCAACGACTGGTCACCGTTTACCGTCGACTAGCCATCGCCCATCTTCTACTTTCTATTGCCAATGGCCTATTGCCCTTTGTGCATCGCCTACCACCATTGCGCATCGCTTACTACCATTGTGCATCGCTTACTGCCCATTGCGCATCACTTACTGCCCATTGCGCATCGCTTACTGCCCATTTCGCATCGTTTACTGTCCATTGCGCGTTACCTACTGCCGATTGCGCATTGCCTACTGATTTTTGCGCATTGCCTATTGTATCATTGCAAATTGCCTATTGTATCATTGCGCATCGCCTACTGTGCGTTGGCCGCCGTCGAATACCCTTTGTGCACCGCCGACTGGACACATTGCTCACAACTCTCCAGCGCACAACGTACAGTTCATCATTCATCAGCTCTCCACTGCCCATGACATTGTCTACCGCATTTGCCCAGCGCTCAGAACCGGCTGCCCGCTACCCAACTCCCAGTACCCATGGTTCACCACCCACCATGTACTGTCAGCTATCCTTTCATTTATCTCTCACTATTCATTATCTTCTCGTTTATCTTCGCCCACCTACTGCAGATCACTTTCCACCAAGTGCTACACAGTTACTGCTAACACCCGCTAACCCGGTTTCACCAACATACACCTAACGTGACGTTAGTAAACGAGTCGTTAAAATTAACGTCCCTGTTAAGATTTGTTCCCTTTCACCAACGCTTCCGTGACTTCGGTTAGCTAATCGCCAGTAAACTTTAATGGTTGTAGAAAATGCGTACGTATTTGTTTTTAGAAGGCTGCGAACTGGAAACTGTGGTATGTTTACTCTGTTTGCAGAGAATAAAGCAACATTCTAGCCAAAGCGCAGCTAACTCTATGGACAATACGGTTAGTCGTAGATTTGCTGGTCCCAATAGTCAATAGTCACCCAATAGTCATCCATAACCTGCTGGTAGCTGCTAGTTGCATAATAACATAGTCATCAGTAAGTGGTTAATTGGTGCGATTGACTCGTTCCTGGTAATGAATATTAATTGAACCGAATTTCTAATAATGAGTTCTTATTTTCAAATAAATAATTAACTTAATTATAATGTTATATAATTAATTCATATCATACTTTGAACTTTATTATTTTGTGATTTAGTTTGTAAAATTTTTGAAATGACTCGTGTTTGAAGAAAACTGTGGCCTGATAAGAATGAATAGTGACACAATTTCATGTAAATGTACGTAATGAACGAAACCATTCATAACCTAATTTGCATTCATGAAGGTAATATAATAAGAGAGTTTTCAATGTGCATGCAAAACTGTTACGTATATGGTTTTGTTGCGATAAATGGTATGTAACTATTACATGTAATATTATCTGACGTGTTTGATGAAAACACCAGGTCCTGCCCAATCAGTTCCAGGATTTCTATTGTCGATTGTTTGGTACATCTGAATCTGGTTGAAAAGTCCCTATGGTCATACTCATAAAAATAATTTCTTCTTTCCCTGCATACACGCGGGCGCACAAACATTTCCAAGCTTTCTAAAATATCGTCGTCTTCCAATATATATTGCCGAGCTTTCTCCGTTTTTCTCTGCTGTTTGCTGAACTGAACCGCGCCTCACTGTAACCAGCTTAACCAAGCGTTAACTCCTGCTAACGGAGCTGAGATCGCGCGTTAACTTAAACGAAAAGTTAACAAGCGTTAAAGTTTGGTGAAACACGTATTTTCTCTAACGGACCGTTAAAATCTCCTAACGTTTAGTTAGCGTGTTAACAAGCATCGGTGAAACCGGCCCTTTCACAACAACTTCCTTAGTAAGCTACAAGTTTACCTCTACTCGTCAACGGCGAAATAGTTGACGCCTCTCACCATTGAATGTAATGATGCAGTCCTACTCGAGGACTGTCACATGTTTGCATTGTACACGAGATCACCTTTTAATTGTTCACATGTATAAATCGGATTGGGCACTCACCAATTAAGCCAGATTGTGCACCCACCAGTATCTGCTACTAATCCTCGACCGGGTCAGATCTTCCTTTTTGACGCCAGATCGTCTTCACTTATTACCGGTTCCATTTCGCTTCCCACCAAGTTGACTTGTCCCCTGGTCGGGTGACAATCCTTCTTAACACTCCTGCTAATTCCATGTGCTATTGCAAACAGCTTTCGAAGAATAGCTCAACCCATGAACACTGTGTTTGGCAACAGAAAATAAATACAATATTTTCAAATTCCTCGTTGTTTTCTTTCAATTCCGAAATTTTTACAATTTTTATTCACAAACTAACGCTCTTTACGTTCAACTTTTGCCATGTTGTTTACCATTTTTCAACCTTTCACATCTTCCCTTTTGATTTTACAAAAAAATGACTTATTAAACTCGGGCTGTTTACTGCTTCCCCAGGTTGATATTTCCTCCATCAGGGACCCCACACATACTGCCCCCCCACCCCAGCGCTCTCCAGCGGCCTGCTGCCAACACGGCCAAGATGATATCTCGGCAAGACAATCATTTCTATTTCGTGTCCGTCTTTGGTCGCCTCGGTAGCCGGAACGGGGGTTGCGCGCGTCGCGGAATGGCAAACCGCTGGTCTCCGGCCGCGACCGCCGGCGAAGACGCCCGCGACGCCGCCGCGTAGCGCAATGCGCAATGCGTGCCGGATCGCCCCTCCCCTCCCCCTCCCCCTCCCCCGCCTCCGACCCCGTGCCGGGGCCGGTTTCCGGCGAATCGCGGGCCCCGCGGCATGAGAAGCAGCGGGGCGCGCTGGGGGCACGAGACAGTTCGGGCGGGGGCCGCTGCGTGGTGAGAGGCGCACTAACGACCGCGTCGAGCACCTAGCCCCGGTGGAGCGGTCGCTCGGACCGGCGATCCTCTGGGTATAGAGCGATTTTCCTAAGGATGAGCCAATGTGACAGTTCACGAAAACAAGTGAACATCACATGGGAGTGTGATGTGTAAGGATGAGCCAAAGTGACAGTTCACGAAAACAAGTGAACATCACATGGGAGTGTGATGTGTAAGGATGAGCCAAAGTGACAGTTCACGAAAACAAGTGAACATCACATGTATTTCAGGGAAGTATCCCTCCGCCGCGACTGCTGTTCAGCTGCGCCCCTTCGTAAAGTGCTAATGACGCCTGTGAAAACATCCCTATGCAGAAGTCTTAACAGTTTTGCTAAGGTATATGCACGTACGCGAGTCCGGGAAATACATAAATTTAATTTCGTATGTGGAAAATCTATTAACATGCTCTCACAATCAGTAAAAGAAAACTGCTACGAATGTGAATAGAAAGCTCTCAATTGCAGCTCGCCACACAACAGCACAAAGGCGGGAACCACGTGCATCAGTATGCATCTCGCATTCCAGTATCGGTTTTAAAATAAAAATAATAATTATCACACAAAAAGTAAATCTAATGTAATATATGAAGAAAAAAAGATTTTTTACAGAAGAGCACATAACACTGCACTTCCTAATTTCAATTATTTCTCGTGGCGCACTATATTTTTTGTCGGACGAGGACATCACAAAAGGAAGAGCCGAAGCCAACTGCAAACGAACGAATGCGGGAAGGGAGTCTAATAATAAGCTCAATGGCACTACGACCACAGAACCTTCAGTTATGTTGCCAGCACTAGCTATCACTTTGGCTCATCTTTACGAAACCGCTCAAATACTGCGGGACTGAAATCGCCTCACCCCTTCACTCGCTTCCACCTCCTGGTACGGGGTTCAGATCTCGGTCAATCCTTGCGAAATTTGCGGAGGACAAAACGGATTCGCGGCAGGTTTTCTCGGGGTTTTACCGTATCGCCAGTAGCTCATATCATTGCTCCATTTTGAAATCATATTCCCCATCTTCAATCAATCGTATCATTCGTTACTGATTCATCACAATCATTCATCTGAAGTAGGGCCGAAAAGGCGAGGGACTCAGAGTCGTCATAAAAGAATTATCCAACCTGCGAACGTATGATGTGTGGCGTACAGCACGCGCATTCCTTTTACCCTGCCTCCTAAGCCTAGGTCGAGTTCCAGAAAATTAAAAATTATGTGTATACGGATTTGAGTAAATATACATCCAGTTAAGTCATGAGACACATATTTTTGATTTTTTTAAACATAATACGGTGTTCTTGCTGAGAAATAATGCCCGGTGCTTCACAAAAATTACTATCTTACAATAAAATAGGAGATTAGCCTTTTTGACTACGGAGGGTAGTACAGGTTTCTGAAACAGCGGACAAAATCTGGCAAAATTGGCGAAATTAGACAAAATTTTATTCTACATTTAACATGTTGAATGTACTGTACAATTGTTTAAATTTGCTTTGTTGAGATATTTTACACTGATATAGTGAATAATGGGATTCATTAAACATAGGCCTACAGTATTCCCCCCTCACCTCTTCCATAACGTATTGTTAGTTGATATTGAAGTCTCCCATCAAAACCCAACTTTATTGCACGACAGACAAGCAGCTTCTACTGTCAAGTGTTTCATATATTCCGAATTAATGGCGAATCAACGACGGCTGAATGATGTAAATAATTAACACTAATATAATAATAAGCCTTGGATGTTGGTAGTGCCCGTAAAAGGGCAAATGATATGAGTCCTTAACCTCCATCTAACTTTGAGCAAGTGTGTATACCCCAAGTTCTAAAGTACAAAGGGTAAATATTAATTTTTGATTCACGTTAATATATAATAAAAAGGTTGGTGAAACGCTGATCGCAGGGAAGAAGTAGTGGAACTTTGTAGCAAAGGTTGCGAGGGGTCAGTTTGGCCATGTAAGGGATGATAGCATGATGCGGAAGCGAGGGGTTTAATTGCAGCAGAAGAATTATTAATTTCAGAAATGAACTCTCGCGTCAACAACCCACTCATACTGTAGTCCTGCTCTGGGTTGCAACAAAAGTCTCGAAGTACGAGAGGTAATGAAGCGCGCCGAAGGGGTCGTCAGAATAAAGAAGGACCGTACCAAACCAAGAACCTCTTCGGAAATTTCCCCGAGTTTAATTTCAGATATGCAACGTTTTCAGTATGTTGCGGTTAACGGGCACTATCATTTTGTACTTTTGTACTTACTTGTTAGGTCATGACTAATTCGCGAATTAGACGCTTAATGTTCACATTATCTAAAATGGTTGGATCCAACCATTAACCCAATAACGTCCGAAATATGTTAGCATGAAAGTTTGTTTTCGGATTCGGTGGTATAACAGCGTACCGGACTGTTGTACCCGAGTTTGCGGGTTCAAACCCGATGGCAGCCTTGGATTTTTAAGGGTGAAAAAATCCCTCGTAGGCCTTCCTTCGGAGAGGAAGTAAAGCCGGTTGTCCCATGTAGTAGATTTACTGCGTGTAAAAGATCCTCAAGCCTAAAAGAAGCTTCTGAGCAAAATTGAGATCCGTCAGTTTCTTCCCCCAAGATAGTACTTCCTTTCTCCGCTAGGTGGTGAAAGGAGCGTATCGAAATTTGCGTGGTTAGACGGAAGAGCGGGCCTGGTGGCCCGAGTCTCGCTACGTAAAATTAGGCATTAACTAAACTAAACTAAGTATAAACTTACTTCAAAACACACTTCGGACATTACCCTTCATATTAGATAACATGAAATGGCTAAGGTACGTGAAGTTCGTAACAGTACCGAGGAATAGGAGATAATAGGGAAAGTTGCCTATTTTCATAATTTTTTATTTTGCGTTTCCATACTTTGAATTAAGACGCAATTAAAACAAGGTTTATACCAAATTATACTACAATATATGTACTTTCATTTTTACATGTAATATTTTAATTCGACCATTTCTCTTGAAGGGGAATAAAAAAAATCTGAAAGGATGCTGTCGGTCCAAATTGGTGCTCAATTTGAACTCGTGGCTTCCTATGTTGGGTCTCAAAAAATAACAGAAAAGGAAGTGACAATAAACATCTTTTAAAAGGGTCTGCTTATTGAGAATAATATTAATGCAACATATCTAAGTGATAAATCAAAAATCACATTATGAATTTGTTGAAAGGAATTAGTTTTCTGGGAAAACATATACCTGACAGACCACTCCTTCTTTCAATGAGGTATAAAAATCATTAAATAATTAAAACGACATCTAGAGGCTGTCATTTTGATTTCTTAAAATGATATTTCCTGACAAGTTTAAAATATTCTAAATGAATGAAAACACTATGTAGCTCTACGTAAATGAATAAATAAGTATTGCACTTTTTATTTGATGAAAACTTTCTATTCGACTTTCAATAGTGAAGAACTAACTTTGTATCTAGTATTGTTAATTTTATCTCAGCAGTGTATGCTGATCAATTTCCGTTGGATTTTATTTTAACATATCGAATGTGAACCTATACTCTACAACTCAGATACTGTCATATATTCTTCTTTTCGCTTTCTACATATCGCACAGAACCAGTTACATTCAACATCATCGCGATACTCTTTGAAATAAAGTAAACATAAATTTAATTTTTTAAAATTATTATTCCCTTGAAACTTCTTGCCTTGGCTTTTCAAATGTCGTAGTTTATGTTCAATGGGCTGTTCGTTAAAACCGTCTTTTCCCCTTCCAATAGATATTTTGGTCGCTAAACGAAAACTAATCTACCGTCGTGTTAATCATTTTAGTTCCAATGTTTCTTGAGTTTATATATAGAATCATCTAATGACGATTTCTCATTGCCATTATGCCCAGTGTTGCTAGAATTAGGATCACTGTATTGTAACCGTCACGTATCTACCTAACTATTTCGTAGTACGCCGAATTACAGAAGTAAATCTGTTATTTACTTGTTTCGTGACGTGTGATTACACCGTCACACAAATCTGGGAATACCTCAAATTATGGATAATTCCCTATCGGTGGTGGGTTCGTCTTTGCTAACTAATATTCATTTAACAAACAAACACAATTTCATAGTTTTAAAGAACAAGTAACATATATTCTTTCCAATATGATCCTTCGTACACTCACGTTCACATATTCTCCTACGTGATTACTTTTCCTTTTGATTACACAATGGTAGCTAACTCCCTACCTAAACTGCAGTTTTCTGTAGAATAATAGTGACTCTGATCTACATTTACACGAAACAAACAGTAAATACATATGTACACTTCTCAAAACAAATTATCTCTTAATGAAACCCATTATTCACAATTTAAATAACCATTTAAAAAATACATACAAACAATATACCAAAATTCACTAATACCTTTTCAATCTTAAATAATACTACACTCAATATTTACACTTAATATTCAGCTTCTGCGTGACCTCGCAGTGCAAAATTCTGTTTTACAAAGTCTCTTGACTGTTCATGAAATAACGTTTTACCAGAAACAATTTAACAGCTTTCATTCATGTTCAAAACCTTTTTTACATAGACAATTCCTCTTAAATGATTTCAAAAAAATAAAAGAATTATACACAAGGACGACTTTTATCAATAAACATAAAAATTATTTAGATCTGATTTCTCTTACGACTGCAAAAATAAATTTACTGGTTATCAAGACTAATATTTAGTAAAACTTGTCCGATCAATGTCTGTTACTGAGGGAAGCTCATATTACAACGTTTTAATTTGTGCAAACATAATTCTATCTTGAAAGTTTTCCAAGCTGCAATTTAGTAAATATTATTTCTGCTTTTCTGTGACTCACGACCGGCGAATTCTCCAAGCTGGTCCCGCGCTGAGTAGACGGCTGTCGAGCGACGTTCACGCCCCAAGGTCGTCGTTGTCCTGCGACGGTTCGTGCGCTGCCTACCGCGATGGAATCGGAGTATTTCCGTACGCCTTCTCCTCGTTGTACAGCCCAGTTAAACCACAGCTTACACGAAGGTGATGGTCGCGTTAGAATGCGAGTCCAAAACTCCAAATTATAACTTTGTTTTAGTGAAAGTTGAGCCAGTTGTTGAATAAACTATGCTTTTCGAACTTATCAAAATTCTCCAATAGAATTTTCGAACTGAAATCCCATAAATAAAAATGAAATAGAATAAAAGTAGAATAAGTAACTGCTCAAACTAAAACTGAAAAAGCTGTAACAAAGAAACAGAAACACGTCCTATGTTACAAAAATCTCTTCTATATTCCAGCAACGAGAATGTAGCAACGTGGTTTTATAAATTCATTTTAGTCCACTACCACTGTTATTCTTACATTCGTTGCATTACTTGTTTAATATTCCTATCGAATTTTACGTAATCTTGACATATCACAGTGATTAATCCCATGAAAAATACTTAGACAATTACCTTTTAATAAAGCTTCATTTTTGGTATTTTCCACGTGTCCCTCGTCGGTTGTGTGGTGGAATAGTACCCATCTAATCACTTCAGCGTCTCGATTCGGAAAGAAAGACAATGTCGTCCGAGTCAAGCCTCATGCCACATTCGCATTTCTACAAAAGTTCTGATTGGCTAGGGCGAAAGTACGTTCAGAAATTTGTTTCTAGGTAACGCCATCTCTTCGCTACTCTAGGAACTATTTGTAGGGCAAGATGTCGGGTATTGTCACTTCAATATTTCTTTTGTCATGAGTGTAGCCGATGACAAGCGGTTACAGTATATCTACTGTAACTGCCAGGGCATTAGATAAGTGCACGATATCATGTTCTGTGTTAATATATGCCATTACACTACTTACACTACTGACGTGAAAGAAAATATAAAATATCCATCCTCCCAAGATGGACTGGTTCAAACCAATCAAGGCAACATCTGTGGTTCAATTTCGGCAATTCGTCAAAGTCTAGAAACAAAGTAACACAACTATTTCAAAGGTAACTTTATTCTTACTCTAAGTATTCGGAATCTAATTAAGTATATTTTTAAAATGTACAATGTGCCGTAGATGTTACATTTACTTTTTCCTTTGCACACAAAGTCTTACGATATGTAACAAAACTCGCCAGGCCTTTACGAAAACTCTGTAATACTAATCCTGCTCTTTAAAATAACTGCTAATCACCAAAAATCGACTAAAAATTCCATTTGCGTATCCAAAAGAATTAAAGCCAACTTGAACTATCGGAATGCTCTTACGCATAGAAATGCATGCGCGGTCGAATTTCGTTTCGTTTGGCGTCTGGCATCTGAAGTATCTCATGTACCTTACACATTTATTATCGTGCGGCAACAAAATTTTATCATGGTAATAAGGGTAATTCTCTGGAAAAGACTGCATTCGCACTCAGTGCTGCTAGGCGTTCCTTTGGCTCGCTCGTACTCGCTGGAGCGTTTTATTCCCGAGCGCTCTAAGTCCGAACGTGGGCTTATTCGTAGGTCACAGCAATACCGCGACGGATTCGCTTCCCCTTTCGAGGAAGAAATCGAGGCGCAGTTCCGGGCAATGCAGTAAGTATTTAAGATAACAGCATTAATTTTAAAAGCCATGGAGGGATATCAAATTTTTGAAGGTTTTCTTTGACGTGATTTTCTATAATGCCATTACTGGAGATAATTATTGGAAGAATGAATTCTTGTTCCAGTTTCCTTTGATCTTAAACACATCGAGTAAATCCCTGGCATCTTGTTGGGATTAGAACCCACACTCACTGGTGCGCTCGTCACGTAGGGCGTCTTCTTTACGATCACCGCTACTGATATGGAATTCCTGCGAGTGTTGGGGCATAAGTCACGGCAACTATTTTTTGTGAGAATGCGACCACGGGCAGAAAATGTGAATTATACATACGAAAGGACAATGTGTGAACTATGTACATGGATATTTAAAGACATACCAAAATTGTTTGTCATATTTATTAAGGCATTGGAAATGACGGTACAGATTTCATGTTCCTACACATTTTAGGATATATAAGTTCACGACATTCCAAACGCATTGCCGTTTTAAACCGGTCGCGGTAGCTCAGTGCATCAACTGATGTCACTGCAGAGCCTCTGACCGGGAGGTCCTAGGTTCGAGTCCTGACGGCGGCATGATTTTCGACACTAGCTTTTCAGTTAGGTCGAATTCAGTCGCTGCCTGGAGGAAGATTCTAGCGGCAGTTTAAGTATTGCAGAATGTTTCCCATAACGCAGCTCCATAGCAGTCCGGCTAGCTAGTCCTAGTAGCATGGGCATCAACTAATTGCCAATCACCTTCGTAAGCGTACTCCGATGCTTTGACCTCGGGACATTCCATTCAAATCAATACGGGTGCAAATGGCATTGTTTTTTACGTAAATAAATGTTATCGAATCGCAGAATCTCATTTGTAGCTTGAAATAAATGTTGCAGTAGGATGTGTTCACATTAACAGATGGCTTCGTCTCTGTCGTAGCACAGAGAGCAACGCGAAATCATTTGTCCGACAACCGCCGAGCGAGATGAAAGTCACCCGTTTCAAACAGCGCTCGTACACCAAGATAGCTGTTCTCCATGGGCACGCATGTGACGGCCCGTGAGAGTGAAGACCGATGTGGCACGAGCGGTAATTGATCATCTACCTCATCAGGTCTTTAAAATGATAATTGATTGCTTTTTTCGTGTTTCCGCGCGCGTCAACTGCTTCGGTCATTAGTCCCGTTAGTGTAGTGCATGTTTTTTTCTCGGGAGATGGCGGTGATCTTCTCCCCTGGATGGCGAGATCCGGCGCCGACCTACCGTCGGCTAGTGGGGTTTCCCCCTAACCAGGACTGTCCCACCAGCGGGGCACCGCCCCAATCGGGACAAGCTCTAAGCTCCCGACCGCTCTCCCGGAATATGTGGTAGTGAACCACGGAAAACTACCGATCAGAGCAGCCAGCCGCTAGAGTTCTCCTCCAGACAGCGAGTGAATTCGACCTAGCTGAAAAGTTAGTGTCGAAAATCCTGCCGCCGTCAGGACTCGAACCTAGGACCTCTTGGTCAGGGGCGTTGCAGAGACATCAGTTGATGCACTGAGCTACCGC
Organism: Teleogryllus oceanicus; assembly: GCA_964035755.1. NCBI lineage: Eukaryota > Metazoa > Arthropoda > Insecta > Orthoptera > Gryllidae > Teleogryllus > Teleogryllus oceanicus. The sequence goes on from CAXIVR010000001.1 coordinate 26,555,324, forward strand.
TCCCGGTATTTTAGTGGATCAGTCCAGAACATTGTAAGAGATTGTTGCTTTTATTTTTTTTAACAATCTACAGAGGTGTTTATAGGCACTTTCCATTTCTCTTGTGAAGGCACTTCTTTGATTAATACAATTTCTGACAGATATTAGACTATTGTGGAAGAATTTAAAGAAAACAAACGTTATTTTGTTTAGAGGAATGACGTTTATAATGACGCAACCCTGAGAAGTATTGTTATATTGTTTTTCCAGTATGGCGTGAAGTTGTACTATTGCATTCACCAGAACTATTGAAATGGCCCCTTCTTTCTTGAACTAGGTTTATTTATTCATTCCTATCCTGCGATCTGGTCGTCGGCCCGCGGCGACCGACAGCGTGTAGGAAAGACATTCACGTGTTCTTTGGTATAGGTTTATTTATTTATTCAGTAAAAAAACAGTCAAAAACTCTTTGTAACGTATGGGGGGGAAAATCATGTGCGCACGCTTTCTTGAGTTTCAGAATCCCTTCCTAACAATTTATCTATTAATTGTTGAAAGATGAAAAAATAATAGTAAATAATAATAATAAATTTAAAAAAGCGAGAGATTAACATTTCAAAAACTAGATATTTTCGTTGCCGATTATAGAAAAATTATTTTTAACGGTAAACGAACGAACTGATTTAATTTTTCTGTATTGCTAACAAAATAGAAACTCACCCTAAGCTCTACTGCCACTACAAGTAAAAGGAAAGCTCAACGAAACGTGCGCATAGTGAAGCTACATTTACGTCCAGAAGCAAATCAAGGGGCCATCTCAGTATTTGCTCAATGGATCAGGGAAACTGGACAAAACCGCGATGTGGGTCATTGACCCGGAAGATGAAGTACATTATTTGTTATGGGCATTTAAGTCTTTTTTTAAATTATACAATGTAAATGTAAACTAATTCATTATACTATATCATTGTTTTGTTAAAGTAAACATTATTTTTCTTTTTGACGATCAGTATAGTCTCTAAGAATAGAAACAATTTTGCAGCAGATAAGATTTTACTTTTAACTTAATTTGTATACCAGTTTTAATTGTTTAACGCACATGTATTGTATGTGGATTTCTTGTAGTGAGCTGTGATACTGTCACTTGATGAACGTGATTTCTACGTCGTGTTGTAACTATAAACATCAGTATTACATGAAAATATGTTCCCACCGTTAAGTCAGTTTTGACAAATACTACAGACTCGGAAATAAATAAGCTAGGCTGTGGTAAGATTCCTCGCTCAATGAAAAGAGGCTTGCAGTTATCACGTAAATGGGATTTTTTCTTTATTCGAATAATTTTCTTTTGCAATCTAAATGTCTGAGTACTACAGGATGAGCTTCCCCAAAATATTATTCCATATCTCAGGCGGGAAAGTAGTACATTTGCAAAATACACGCAACGAGCTGCATGAAGGCTGACATAATTAGAAATAATTATTTATGCATAAAATAATGAGCTTAATTTAGTGTTTAATTCTGTTATATGTACATTTCATTTGAGGTTTCATTGAATTGAGATACCTGTTTTTCCTGAGAAAAGAGTCCATTCGCGTATAGAAAAGCCTCTCTACTATTTTTGAGAAAACTGAAAAAAGGGAAATTGGCCGGTAATTTTGAATTTCATTTTTGTTCTTTTTTTTAGTGACTTCCTGTGCACAAGGAAGCATTGCAAATGTGAATTAATGGGGTATATAATGACAGCTGCACACGTTTTTAATAATCAATCTGGAAATTCATCGAAACCAGATGAATATTTATTTGTCCTAAATTTATTTGTAAAGCAAATATGTCTTAGAAGTCTTTGAACTCGTTTGAACGCACGTTTGTCCGTTACGCTGTCTTTTAAACCAATAATTATTTACGTACGCGGTCTGACGCGTTGTCTCTCCAGCTCTAAATTTTAGACTTACAACGTGGAGATATATGCTTCGATACTCCACCGCTCACAGCCAATGGTTTGTAATCGCCTATTTTTTTAGCGTATAGACGGTCATATTTCAACGCGGAGTAAATTTCCACGCGGAGTCAACGCGGAGATTACACACGCAGATTATTACACACATACTACACACGCAGATTATTCTCGTATCTGATATGAAGTTATTGCATGAAAATTGTGATGCGATAATGACTTACGTTAGTAGTTATACAAATAAAACACACGTATATTAGAGATAATTAAAATATTTCAATAGCAAAATTTGTTGGTTGTAGCGCAAACATACTGCAACTGGCATAAGACATAATTGGACAAACAGGGATGTATTGAACAGCATGTTAGATAAAAATTCGTGATTTAATTTCGGTGGCGTAATAATTTTCATTAATGAGCTATAAGTTCTTTACGTCCATACCCCTCACAAACTGCAATTACGCAAACGAATATCGAGGATTGTAATGGAGCACATGAGGTATATTTGCGTCAATTTGGCCTGAAAGGAGAAAGTTTGTTGGCTGGTGGACAGCGCTTTTGCTAATACATATGTCGTCAATATTTGCAGTTAAAACAATTATTGTAATTAATAAATAAAATATTTTTCTAAAAGAAATAAACTGCTCGAAAACTGAATAATTATATCAAACTGGATGGAAATCACGATCGACTTGGGGATTCTAGGTCGAGGAGTATATAAACCTAATTTTACAGGAATTAAATCTGAAGCCACGATGAATGATAATTGCTCTTAAGGATGTATTATAAAACGTTCTGTGTTGAATCTAGCCGAGCAGGTTCTCAGCACGTTTTCTCTTAGTTTGTGAGTACCTAGCTTCAAATCTCGAATATTCCCAATGGAATACGAAGTAGTGATTATGGCCGATAAGTGGGCCAGATTGTGCAGAGTTGTAAATCTCACTTCACAGGACGGCATTGCCACCTGAAGATTACAACAAATGGCGTGGAACTCACATGTTAATTAATTGGGCAGATAAATGGTGTACCATCTCATTGTTTCTTAGGAAAACTATTTTCTTTCTCTTGTAACGTCGTGGGTAGGGATCTACACCACAAAGAAACAGACACGAGTGGGTATTACAATTTATTTACAATAAATTATTTACAGGAACTATAACCTCACTCTAAGGTGTTTGACGGAGCTACCTGCCGCAGCACAGCCGCAGCTGCTCCCAACACGCCCCTTGCGGCCGCGCCTGCGAGTAGCCAACTCGGCCGATTCGCAACTGGGCACCTCATGTGCCTCGGAAGATCATATGCCCTGAAGTATAAGGCATACTTCACCGTGTCCGAACCTCGAACACTTACTCGTGCCTTCAGCACTTCCGCACCAGACTTGGCCGGACAAGTTTTGTGGTGTTTTGCCGCGAGGAAACCAGAAACGTTACCCCCGAATGGTCCTGCGACGCACCTTAATATAGGCCCGAGTCACATGACCTCCTACGTCATCTGCCCCCCCCCACGCACTCGTCCTGAAGCGAGTGCCACCGACGCCGCATTTTGTTCCCGGCGTCTGGGATTTCCGTGAGGGGTGGCCTTTGTTCGGGAGCCTATATTTGGCTCCCTCATCCCCATACCTTGCAACTCAGGGGCAGGGAGTCAAGTCTATGACGCTACACTGTATTGGCGAGAAATTTTTTTGGGTCAGCGGGGAATTGGTCTTCAAATGCCTTTTTGAACAAACGTAGTAGTATTTCTAAAGCGTACTTAAACATTTGTATCATTTGCGAATAGCCGGTGTGCCACGTATTTCTAACATTTTGCAAAAATATTGGTTATTGAAATGTGTTGTTGATAATGGGTTCTAAGATGCATTAGGATACATGCACTAATTATGATGAAAATAGCGGTAAAGTTGCGCATTACTCCAGAGATAACTGCTATTGACCAATCCTGGAGATTTCTGTAATTGAATCAAATTTACAATGAACATTTTTATAGTCTCTGATTACAATAATAAGTATATTTATGAAATATTCATTAAATACAATACTATTATGAAATTATTTTAATAATTATTTTAGGTGGGTGTGACACATGTAATTATAATTGAATTTAGGGTCCAATTTACTAATATTACTTAGTTTGTTTCACGAATTTGCCTGTCTTTTGTTTTCTGCGCTGTTCATTGCTTTATTTGATCAAGAGTATTAATTTGTTTTGATTACCTCCCATTAGTTTAATTTGTTCAATTATATATCGCATAACAACATCATGCAACATCTAAAATTTCGACGGTTCACAAAGGAATAGGACACATTTTCATTGACAACCTTAATATATGAAATTATTGATAAGACAATGTGAAATTTCGTCGACAGAAGTTGAAAAAATGAGATCTGTGAGAATAGATCGATCAATTGAATTTATATCATGTGTTATGTCATGTATTATATCATCGTTCAAAAATATCTAGTATTTTCTTTTTATTGTAAAATGTTTTAAGAAGTTACTCATTAACTCAAAAAGTAATAAATTTCCAATTTCAGTAACGTTCGCCTTTTTATCTTTCTAGTTCAATGAATTTCTAGGTAATTTGTGAGTGTTCTGCTCTGCCCGGCTGCTGTCCGTCTGCTGATCTCATTCACAATTCGTACTCGCACTCCCCCTCTCATCTCTCACTTGATCTCTCATTCTCTTCCTGCCTCGTTGCTTCTCCGCCTCCTCTTTCCCTCGCCTTCTCTGTATGTATCGGCAGTCCTCCCCGTGCATCACGGCCGTTGATTGGAGGAAGTCTTCATGATTACACGTGTCAGCGCTCGTTGCAGTCTCTTCATGTGTGTCTGCTCGCTGCTTTGCAGTGCGGGAGGGTGTCCATCAGGGGTGACGTGACGCATGATTTGGCAGTACGCCATCCAAAATTAACATAAACACCACGACGCCTCGCTTCCGTTGAATGCACGTGGCATTATTTATGTCGGTTTCTTCCGTCGATTTGTTCGATTACGCTGCGCTCCCCTGGCCTTTGAGGTTTTGGGATGCACATCCCGTTTCTTGAGTTGATGAAGCAATGCACTTTTTTTGTCTGCGATATGTGCTCTCCTTGGCAAAATTCCATTGACATGCATCGCCGTGGTACATCACGTCACATCCCCATTGAACCAAGGTACTCCTTGCTTGATGAGTATCGACCTGCGTGGCCTTAGGGCATCGTTAGTCTCGAGTTGGGTTATATGTCCTTATAGCTTCCTTAGAAACACTTTTGATTTTATTTATTTTCTCAAAGAACAGTCAAAACTGTATGTGATGTATAGGCGAGAAGTACAACGTGAGAAGTACTTCGTGAAAAATATTATTTTGAACTGAGCGTATACTATGTTGCTTTAATACATATTCTGTGTATATCCACTTGTCAAAAAGCCGCACTTGAGGTTTAAGTTTAGAAGTACATGTCGGAAGAGAGTAAAGATGAATAAATATCGTTTAAATCGGAAACTCAAACTGTGTGTACTTCAGCTTAAGCAGTAATAGTAGTGAATATTCGAAGTAATATACTATCGTCGTAGGGGTTGCTAAAGCAATGCCTATTCCATTGCTTACTATTTCACATCGAGTTAATAGCAAGTTAAAATGGATATGTATTTCAGAACTTTTATTCAATATTGCTTAACGTGTGGATATTTTTCATGACGCATGGAACACACGTGAAGTTCTCGACCTTCGTCTTTCCCTTCTCTGTATGTATCGGTTGTCTTCTCCGTGAATCATGGCCTATCGTTTTACATATTCGGACTATCAGACTATGAATCACAGTCTATCTTTTATTCGGGTGTTGTCCGTCAAACTTCAGACAAGATCGTTCAGTTTCTGAGAAAAGAGCTTTTTCGAATAAGATTTTCGGCGATTTTCAAGGTGTAAGTAAAACGTAATGGTCAAAGGAAAAAGACAATGACTGTGCACTGAGATTTATGGAACATTTAGGTTTTATGAATATACCAAGAATAACGATAAAAGCAGAGTCGTGCCTGGGGTGTTATGCTATGAAGTTTCAGGGACGCAGTGGAATAGAAAATAGCACATTTTGGATGGCAATGGAGCCTAAAACTACAAATTATAAAAGCAATAAAAATTGAAATAATGCAAATAGTGTCAAGACTTTATCTTAATCCATTTTCTTTGTCAACGAAAACTCTGCAAACATATTAACATGTGTGGGCGAATTTCAAATTTCTTGCAGGAAGTATTTCAACGTTTTTGAAGACTTGCTTACTACATCATGGTACCTTGTTAAAAAGATGTATTGATCATTTGCATAACTTGCAAGTATCGAATTAGAGGCAGTAGTGCGTCAGGTGGAGTTAAATCCCTTTTACCACAAAAGTGATTGCTAATACATTTTCCATGATTATGCGAGTTAGGCAAGAATTATTTGCTTTTTATATGCAAGTTCACGATCAATGATGTTTAATTAGTCAGCTTTGAACGACTTAGGTAACTGTTTTTGGGTAGAGAAAAGACAAAAGTGGAACATCAGTTACAAAAGTTGTAAATAGTAACAAATCTTTTTATTCTGGTAACGTCTAAATCATATGCATATACTCCTGTCCATATAGAAAAGTCATTCAATGTAGGCTTTCAAAGCATCTATCACATTCTACAAAGAATGCGGAGGCCAAATACCCTTAGCTTTACTAAGAGAACATTTTCTGACCTCCCATTTCCTTTTCTATGACAATACCTTCACAAATTTGAAAATGTTTTACCAGGCAGTACGCTAATTAAAAACTCAATCCAATCTTTACGATTTAATATTGCATACGGAGGCGCTTGCGGTACCTATAAGTAATTTACGCGTTAATCCAGTAGGAAACACACTTTTCATGAACAAGATGTTTCTTATTTTGTCGTTTCTCTAATCTGACTTCTTTGTAGTTGAAAATACGTGCGTTAAACTCTAACATATGTCGTGATTTTTTAATTCCCTTCTTTTATTTATTGTCTGAACCGAATTATGTTTGAAATGAGTAATTGCAATTCCTTTATGACCTCGTACATACAAGATTACTGCTTGATGAGTGTAATTCTATTCTTTTGAACTGAGACCCTACAATTGGAAATATGGATGCGTTTTAAATTTTATTTTATTTTTTAATATTTTAGATTTTCCAAAGCAATTTCATTTAAATCTTTTCCTGCCAAAATATACTTTAATTTCAGGGTTAGGGCATAGTCTGGAGCACATAGTCTGGTACAATTCGTTTTAGGAGAATCGAAATTCGTGTTAGCGTAAGTCTGTAATGTAATAAAAATGGATTTACTTTGCTGTTGTGTAACTGAATACTTGAGTAACCTGTATTGATCATTTCTGTCAATCCTGATGAACTCCCATTCTTTTAATTTGGAGAGAAAATTTTGTGTCTAAATTTTACTTAACATGTAGTAATTGCAACAATTGTTCTAAATTTTTGCTCTCAATGGATGTTTTTCAAAAAAATTTAAAGAATATATGACATAATGAAAATTGGTAATTACAGACGTTTATAGGTTTTGTTGTGATGTTGCCCATGTTATTGAATTTGTTTTTACAGGATGAGTTGAGAAAATGTTGAACATATTAAAATTATTTGCAAAAGTGGACATATGGACGAAAACTGCACTCCCATTTTCATTACTTTTGTATTTTTTATACAGGTTTGCTATTATAAGAGATATTTTTGACATTTATAAGACAAAAGAGCACAAGGTATTTAAACGGTCTTGTGTAAACAATTAAATCATTTTATTATAACTTGTTATTACTATTCTCGTTGTGGCCTGACATTAATAAATCAATAAAATTAGTTCGAACAGGACTGTTGAAATAATATTTGGCAGCTATTCTTGCATATTTATAGAAATTGGCTGGCACTTCCATTCGGGCATATTTTCTTAATACCTTTTGGAGACTAAATTATTTCGGCAGACTACTAATAGACCAGCTCTGTCGGATACACCGGTGTTGGTCAAATGTTTTCTAGCTACGGAACCGCTATTCACGAGATTGCTTCAGAACACTCGGAATGTTGTGTTACTACCGAATGGGTAAAAAAAAACTCCCTGTAGCGCACGCGATGTACGCGCCTCCATCACGCTCACAGCAGTTGTCATCGTCGGGTCCTACCTTGGTTTCCGGATTCAATCTTCGTGATCTCTCTACATGCCGGCGCGACAACTTTCCACGTTCTACGAACACGGGCACTGCCAGCCCCTGGGGGCTTCCTGCCGAGCCTACCGGTTTGCCAGAAGCCTTACTTCCGCTCTCCGCTGCAACGTTTGAGCCTGCACGAGAACGCCAGCAGCCAGGCTCCAGACGTGGCACGCCGTGAGGTCCACGAGCTCAGCACTAGCTCCTAGGCCGCTCGCTCTGCTGCCAGACCAGATCTCGGCCGGGTGGCTGCTGCGAGGGGTCCTGCGGCCGGCAAAGGGGGCTGGCCCGAGGGGTGCCGCACGGGCGAGAGGGGAGGGGGTCCACGGGGCGGGGCAGATTGATGGGTGGGACGCGGCCCCTCTCGCCGCCGCCGCCACCGCAGCCGCTGCGCCTCCCTTACTTGAGATTCCCGCATCGCGCTGAATAATTCTTCTCGCTCCCGCATACGTCGGCGGACCGCGATGGCGGCGGGACGGCGGTGGAGACGGCGGGGACGACGGAGAACTCCACGCGGACATGGCGGAGGACGATGGGAAGCGATTGCAGCGGCGATGATAGTGTGGTTATGGCAACAGCTGAAGTATGAATAATGACTGGTGGGAATAGCTATGAATACGACGGAGAAGCGGCGGGAACGGGAGATCGCGGAGCGAACGTGCTGTGGGTGTGAGGTAGAGAGAGCGACGGTCGTAGTACTCAAGATGATAATGATTGAAACTGAGAGAGTGGGGATGGCGGTGGCGGTAACATCGGCGACAGGTAGTACTCGATGTCAACAACCTCTAGCATAGTGATAGTCATAGCCAAGGCTACTGTGCCAGCGACGACGAGGGGGGAGAGCGGGAAGCCGAAGAGGTGAAAATGACGGGGAATGCGGGGACGGGTGACTTGAGGATGAGGTCGTCGAATGAGTGACGGGTCCAGCAAGAGATACGGGTTGACGCAGGCGGCGGGGATGGAAAGACGGACCTGGAGCGGTAGCTCAGTGCATCAACTGATGTCACTGTAGCGCCTCTGAACGGGAGATCCGAGGCTCGAATCCTGACGGTGGCAGGATTTTGGACACTAGGTTTCCAGCTAGGTCGAATTCAGTCGCTGTCTGGAGGAGAACTCTAGCGGCCGGCTGCTCTGATCGGTAGTTTTCCGTGGTTTCTCCGATCAACAACAGGCGAATGCCGGAGCAGTACCCTACCAAACGGGCCACGGACCGCGCGCGATCTTTCCTTCATCTTCCTCTTCCTTGTCATATCCTCTCCCGTTACACACACACTTACACTAACATGCACTACACTACCACATATTCCGGGAGACCGGTCGAGAGCTTAGAGCTTCTCCCGACTGGGGCGGTGCCTCGCTGGTGGGAGAGTCCTGGTTAGGGGGAAACCCGAATAGCCGACGGTAGGTCGACGCCGGATCTCGCCATCCAGCGGGGGAAGGTCATCGCCATCTCCGGTGAAAAAAACATGCACTACACTAACGGGACTAATGACCAAAGCAGTTGACGTGCCAGAAAACACGAAAAAATCAATCAATGAAAAGACGGAGAGCGGTGTCGGCATCTGGGGCGTGTTGTGTAGCAGCCGTCACTCTTTGGCGAAGTTGAGTTTTATGGTGAAGATGGCGTGTTTGGCGGAGATGGTGCGGCAGCAGGTGTGATGGTAGTTTTGATTGATGAACTATTTCATGCTTCGTCGCCTTGCGGGGTTTCCCCATCCAGGCGTCTCCCACCAGCGGGTCCGGCTTTAAGCTCTCGAATGACCTCCGGACGTGTGTGACAGTGTAGTGCATGTATGTAAGTGGGTGTGTAAGTATGGGGTGAGGATTGGACAAGGAAGAGAAGAAAATATTGCGTGCAGTACGTGACCTGATGTTAGGATACTACTCTGTCATTCGTCTGATATCAATCGGAGAAACTTCGGAATACTACTGCTCAGAGCAACCGACCGCTAGAATTATTTTCCAGACAGCGGCTGAATTCGACCTAGCTATGTAGCTAGCGTCGAAATTCCTGCCACCGTCAGGACTCGAACCTTAGCTCCAGTCAGAGACACTGCATTGACATCAGTTGATGCCCTGAGATACTTCAGCCTGTGGTTGTTTTCCAAGATTTCCGGGGAACGAAGAGGAGGCAGAGAATGTGGTGGCCTGGGGACGTGTGGGGTCCTGGGGACGGCTGGGGACGATGGGTATGTCGGAGTGATGGAAAATCCAGATGCGGTGGGGACAGTTGTAGGTATGGAAATGTCGGGGTCGGTCAGAACATGGGCTGTGACGGTCACCCTATGGCATCGCTTAAGTTGACACGTCGTACATTTGAATGAACAGCGAAGCGCGGCGCGGCGCGGGGCGGCGCGGGGCGGCGCGGGGCGGGGCGGGCTGGCGGCACCTGCGGGTTGGCTGGCGCGCGGCTGGTCGCTGTGGATAGGTGCGCCACCCGGCTTACAGAGCAGGCGCAGAACGGCGGCGGCGGCAGCGTTGAGTTGATTGATTGATTGATTTTTTCGTGTGTCCGGGCGCGTCAACTGCTTTGGTCATTAGCCCCGTTAGTGTAGTGCATGTATTTTTCTCGGGAGATTGCGGCGATCTTCCCCCGCTGGATGGCGAGATCCGGCGCCGACCTTCTCTGTCTCATCTTCGTTCCCCGTCAATCTTGTAACAACCACAGGCTGAAGTATCTCAGGGCATCAACTGATGTCAATGCAGTGTCTCGACTAGGAGGATCTAAGGTTCGAGTCCCGACCGGGTTTCCCCCTAACCAACACTCTCCCATCAGCGGAGCACCGCCCCAGCCGGGACAATCACTAAGCTCCCGACCGAACTCCCGGAATATGTGGTAGTGTAGTGCATGTTAGTGTAAGTGTGTGTGAAAGGGGAGAGGATAGGATCGGAAAGGGGAAGGACAGATCGCCCGCGGTCTGCGGCGCGTTTGATAGGGTACTGCTCCGGCATTTACCTGGTTTTGATCGGAGAAACCACGGAAAACTACCGATTAGAGCAGCCAGCAGCTAGAATTCTCCTCCAGGCAGCGACTGAATTCGACCTAGCTGAAAAGCTAGTGTCGAAAATCGTGCCGCCGTCAGGACTCGAACCTAGACCTCCCGGTCAGAGGCGCTGCAGTGACATCAGTTGATGCACTGAGCTACCGCTCCCGGTGGCAGCGTTGAGGCGTCGCGGGGTATTCTTGATTTGATGCCGAGTCAAATGACGCGAGATTTCGTGATGTTATACCTTAAGTATTGCTTAGTCGAGATGAATATTTCAGCCAGGATGTAAATTGAACGTACAATGCATATTCTTCCCGTATCATGCTTCCATCCGATCTACGCCGTTTGAGAAGCCCGCTTGATTTCCGAAAATTTAAAAATGGAGCCAGATACGCCAAGATTTGTCAATTACGACAAGTGACATGGAGTGTCTGCTAGAATTGCAACCTCAGTGTTGCGTTCGCGTTTACAGTGTGCTTCTTTTCCTGAAAAGACACTGGGTCAAATTTTTTCATGTTCTTCACACAGGCTATGATAGCTATTTATACCAAATCTACTTAGCACGTCACGACCATATTAGGAAAATATGTCCAAGGAAACAGAGAACTGATGTTGGAAAACACTTTTTTGTAAATAAGACTATTGAGTCATGGAATAGCTTGCCTGCAGCATTAATGGAGACTTATCCTAGAAACATCAACACTTTTAGAATAAGATTAAATTCTAATAATAGTGTAAGCGATAGGGTCAGTAGTCTGTGAAGGGCCTTTGCATTTAGTAGGTATGCCTTAAATGGAGTAATTTTGTTCTGTTTATTTAATTTTATGTATTTTTAGTATTCATTATTATATTATGGTTTTAGATGTAAAGTAAGTGTAAAGAATTTGCCACTGGGCTTAATGCCCAAAGCAAATTGAATAAATTATCTATCTATCTATCTATCTATCTATCTATCTATCTATCTATCTATCTATCTATCTATCTATCTATCTATCTATCTATCTATTTATCTGGTTATTGAGTAAAGTTCATAAATAAAGCTCTTTTATTCGGTATTCGTCTAGGTTAATACAAATTTTAGATCATATTTATGTAATATGAGTAGATGCACGAATACATTTAAAGAGCATATAAACATTAATATATCCAATGTTCCAAATAATATAGTATATAATATTTTAAATTTGCTTCTGATAATCCACAACATACGTTTTGTGCGTGCCATTTATTTTTAAAAAATTACACTCTATACAACTATTAAGAAAACATTCCAGGAAGGTTCATTGTTTTCTGTAGCTTCCATAATTTAAAGAAACCTTATGAAAGAAAACATTAGATATGACGATGTCGACATAAAACGTTATTTGGTTGCATATTTGTGCCAGCAGAAATGCCACATTGTTTCTCAATATTACCGATGCAGTGCGTTTGCTTGCGAACCGCCACGTATTGTATAGTTATGTTTGAAAACACGGCTGCTACACCGAACGCCACAACATGAGCAATACGTGATAAGTATGCGTCATGGAAATGCCGAGTTCCTCTGCCTCTCGCTGGCAGTACACAAATCGTGTGTGACGGAATACATTCCGCACCGCGCGGTAGGTTGTCAACGTCAAACGGTGTGGCGGAGGAGTTTGAGAACGCGCGCGCGGCAGTTTATGTAAGTTCTCGTCGGGGCGCGACGTGGCAAGCTTCCAGAATGACGTAAAGGCCGCCTGCCGAGGAAATATCGACGAGGAATGCGTAAGTGAGGATGAATTCTGCGTCGATGAAATTGATGGAAAATGGTAGCTGCGCTAAGCTCCGCGGTGACAGTGGGCCTCGCTCCAGTGACGGGCTGAAATACCGCAGGCCAACAACTGTTGCCACTGCAGTGTGTTTGAGTAAGATGTCCGAAGGATCGATTGCTGACACGGACGGAAATTCGACACTAGGGAGCTTGGTGGAATTCAGCCGCTGTCAGGAGGAGAATTCTAGCGGCCGGCTGCTGTGATCGGTAGTTTTCCATGGTTTCTCCGATCAACACCAGGTGAATGTCGGAGCAGTACCCTACCAAACGGACCGCGGACCGCGCGCGATTTTTCCTTCCTCTTCCTTGTCCTAGCCTCACCCCTTACACACACACTTACACTAACATGCACTACACTACCACACATTCCAGGAGACCGGTCGGGAGCTTAGAGCTTGTCAGGCTGGGGCGGTGCCCCGCTGGTGGGAGAGTCCTGGTTAGGGAGGGAAACCCCACTAGCGACGGTAGGTCGGCGCCGGATCTCGCCATCCAGCGGGGGAAGATCACCGCCATTTCCAGAAAAAACATGCACTACACTAACGGGACTAATGACCAAAGCAGTTGACGAGCCCAAAAACACGAAAAAATCAATCAATCAAGCAACAGAGATCTAAGCGGGAAGCCTCCTTATGGTTAGAGAGCACACCACTTCAACCACTGAGGTAGACGCAAGCGTTTCGGTGCGCTGTGATTGGTCACTGCTCTCCAGGGTTCTAACATTAATGATCTCGCCTTGAATGGTGCCTCCGGCGGGTACTTTCGTGTTTAAGTGTTTCATTTGTGCTTTGCAAGTTCATAGCGAACATACATTTTAAACACACTGCAGTTTCCCGGCTAGCCCATTTTCGTATCTAGAACGTTACGTGAAGTATCGATTAAAATATTTATTATTTCAAAAATTGCAAATTTAAGATCAATATAAGTTCGCAAATTTAATACCGCTGACATCATGTAATTATCTTCCGCAAAACTGCTTTACATTATTAAAATTTATATCATGAGAAAAGGATGGGAGGGGTCACTGATTATGAGTCTGAAGTGAAATAATCAGAATTTAAGACAGCGATGTCTTAATAATAACGACAAACTCCAATATAATGGACATTGTGTATTTATTTTTAATTATAATTTGCCGTTTTCAATGCAATTTTACAATTTATTTTAATTAAAGCAGGGAAAAGTTCATGCTCCTAAATATCAACCAATGTCACAATACGCGTAAACATCTGGCGTAGAATAATTTAAAATGTTCTTGTCAAGAAGTACGAAATTTTATAATTAGTAACTAGAGACCGGAACGTCGTGCACTATAAACCTCTAAAGTAATCATGCAAAAGCCACTTAACTGCGAAAGTAGGTAAAGAGCCAACATAAAATCCATTCTTTTTAATATTAAATTCACAAACAGTTTAACAGAACAGTATAGAATAAGGAATTCACAACTGTTAATAATAATAATAATAATAACAACAAAAAATAGAAGAAAAGACAATAAATTTTATGAATGTCTTGAACACCATTCTAAACTTTTTCGGTGACCTAAAACAATTAAATGTTTTCTGAAATTGTCTGTCGTAAAATTAGGACTTGGGGGAAAAATCCGACATTTGAGAGAATCTGTAAACATCGACGGTTGTTACTGGAGCAAATCTTAAACACAGTAGGTCAGAGGTATCTACTACTGCGACAAGTGAACCTTCCATTCGAAATACCTCAAGCACTGTAAGTCAGAATTTTGGAAAAATGCATTTACATTTTTACTTTCTGGTACACTACTTACGTGGTATAGAGAAAGTATTGAACTACTGCGACCAAACCCGGCAATATTTTGACAGAAAAGATGGTTGATGGGAACAAGTTTGTCTGCCCGCCCGTGTGCAACTCTAGAGCCTAAACCCATCAGACAATTTTTTTTCTAAATATATGTTCCTCGTTCAATTAGAAGAATTTGAGGTTCTACAATTATGAAACGAATATCTTGATTTGGGGGGTCTTAACAACATTTTCAAAGGTTTAAAAAAATGGCTCCAAATTTTTATTTAATTTTTTACTGTGATAGAGAAAATGACGCTTAAAATGGCATAGTCTATATTTACTATGAACTCACTGAATTTGAGAAAATCGTAAAAGTTCAAAATTAATCAACTACAGCTTTGGAGATGGAGATTTTTTTTAATGAAATCCGTTCTTCAAAAATGAGTATTTAAATGAAGTCATTGCCAATTATTTGAAAATATGAATAGTTTTCGCTTAATTTGACGTAATGGCAATTTTTAATGAATAATTTCATAAGAATGGCTTAAAGGTAGGGCTGGAAAAAATCATGAATTAAACAATTATAAACATCAGTTTTGAAATTTATCATTTCATTACTGTAATTTTATTAATAAAAATCTACTA
Source organism: Teleogryllus oceanicus (assembly GCA_964035755.1). NCBI lineage: Eukaryota > Metazoa > Arthropoda > Insecta > Orthoptera > Gryllidae > Teleogryllus > Teleogryllus oceanicus. The sequence goes on from CAXIVR010000001.1 coordinate 26,570,605, forward strand.
CATATTTCAGGGGTCTGGTGCAATACTGCCCTAACCCACAAAATCTTTAAATTTGAGTTACATATTTTCGAGCACGCATATATTGGAACACTTCTCTTGCACGCACATTACCAAATAAGCTTTTGACACCATGTATTAACATGATTTAGAAAAAAAGGCATTCTTCATTCAAAGAAATGTTGAAAATTTTTGTGCAATACCACCCTAGTCGAAGAACAGTTATTGGAAACATCTGATTTCATCGAAAAACTTATAACAATGTTAGACAGTTTTTGAAATATTAAATTCTATTTATTAGTTGTCCTGTTATCGAAAAATATGAGGTATAATGGTTGTTACTTACACACTTTCCCATTAACCATTTAACGGTCAGTGGGGAGTATCTTCCTATTTATACTGGAATTTTGTCAATATACAAATAAAGAAATGATGTTAATATTATTAAAACTGTGAAGATTAACTACTGTTTTCTTTATTTTAAAAATATTACTTTTGTTCTTTAAATGTTTATTATTAAAATTCCATTTTTTATTAATACTCATCATCTATAAGATGTATTTTAAGTGGATTCGGCAACAATTTTAATGTAAATCTAGAATTATGCACACCGTTGAAACTTAAAGCGCGATTTACTCGAAACTAGCTCAGTGAGTGTGAGTGCGGTATTGTCGCTAAATTAGTATTTACCTACAAACTATTAAATGTTGGTTAAAAACAAATGAATCGTCTAAGTCTATTAGTATAACTACAAATAATTTATTGCTCTTCGTTTCATAAGTATGTTTTTTTTCATTATATTATATTTAATTTTCTGTAAATTGTTCAATTATGTGAAAAGGTTTATAAGAAATATAATATATTTTGTATATTAACTTTAAAATACAAATATATTTTAATATTACAAATAATGAATATTAATTTAAATAATTGATTTTTTTAAAATAATCATTTGATTTAAATCATGGTTTAAATCTCACAATTTAATTCATACCAGCCATACTCAAAGGTAACATTGCAAAACATTTTGCAATTTTAGAGCAATTCATTTTTTGTTAATAAAATCCGTTCTAAAAATAGATAATTAAAAAATGTCATGCACAATGTTTTTGAAAAAGTTTTCGCTTAATTTTTTCTTGAAATTAATGCAATTGATAGAAAATAAAAAGCGGCTTCAGTTTTTTCTTTAATTTTTTTTCAACGTATAGAGCAAATAACAGGATGGTGTAGGTCTTATTTTCGTTGAATTCTTTGTACTATCGAAAAATGGGGAAGTTAGTAATCTGAGAAAATATGTGCTGAGCTATGCGCTGAGAAAATACATCTGTAGTGTCATATGTTGCTGTAGTAGTTGCATTAGTTAAAAATAGTCGTACACTCTTGTAGTGGATTTTTTTGGTCCATATCACCTTGAATGAATTTGTGTATAACAATGCAATAGTTGAAGGATTGACGTCTTTTACTTTGTTGCACTTACTTCGTAAGAAGTGGAAGTTATGTAATCGTGCGCCGAAAAAAGGCGAAATTTTGGCAGAAAAATCAATTTTTCAAAAATATAAGAATTTTTGCACGAAATATAGACAATTTGATTTTTTAAAACTTTTTTAAAAATCTGTCCGAAATTCATTTCTTTAAATTTTTCCATAGATAGAAGAAGGAACGCTTAAAAGAATGGTGCGGGTTTCATTTTCATTGATGTCTCTGAATTTTCAAAAATTGCAAATTGACAATCAATGCGAGAATGTATGTGCTGTTGTTGACGTATATTGTGCCACTAGTTACACATTTCAGTGGTGACAAAAAGAAGACTTTACTAAATAGTTTCTAAAGGAGAGTCTAAAGACTCAATGAAAACATTGTATACGCGTTTGAAGTGAAAACAAAACTTTTTTAATAACTATATTTACAATAATTGCAGCTAGATCGAAATGATTACAAATTTCTCTCTCAGTCAAAAAGGCAATGTGCACAAAAGATAGTTAAAGAAGTCATTTTATTTTTTATTAATTTTGCGATATGCATTTATGCATCAAATATTCAATTGCAATTTAATTAGTATTTTATTTACTGATTTGTTTACAGATGCGACAGGAAGCACGAAAAACTTACTCGCTCACATAATACCTGCCTTCATTGTTGTCTACCTCTTATGTTTTATCATCCATCTGTGATGTGATCCTTCGACCTGTGGCCTGGTAACGGAAATTGTTACGCAAAGCAAGTCGCACATTTCGTTGCAATATTTTATATTTATGGTTTCCCTTCGTGGAAGAAAGCAAAATAATGCCGCGTGGGACCCCCAAAACAAGACAACGAAGGCCATGACGTCAATTACGCAACCGAGCATTCGCCTGGTTGCTTACACATTTTCCATCACTGCACTAATTGTGGATTCATTATAAGTGAACCAGTCTTTCTGTTTGAGATATGAATTATCTTATCGCACAGTGCATTAAGAGGAGTATATGATACATTTGGTTAATTATTTACTGCGGCATGGAACTTCAGACTTAAGTAGATCTAACACATGTTGGTTGAACATTGCTAGTTAATGACTACCTTAGAAGTGTGCTTTGAATTTACACCCAAATAAATGAAATTTATCATTTGGTCTGAACATGTCCACCAGTCCCGTCGCAATTATTGTTTACCAGTAATTCCTATAATTAAAGCTTTCGGTCCGAGTTCGTAGTGAACACTTAAATAAAAGCTGCATTGATAAGCAATAAGAGATTGTTTAAAACAAGTAACTGACCGGGATTTATATGTTATAAGCACCACTTGACAGGAATGAGTACTCAGAGTTTCAAACGTGGTAACATATCATTTACTTAAAAGAAAACTCGTATCTGTTTGAACTCGAAAGATTGAACAAAATAGAAACACTGCAATGGATTCAAAACTTGTTTGTACGTCAGATAAGAAGACTATGAAAAAAACATTCTGAATTATCCATTAATACGTATACATGACCGCGTGAGGTAAAATATATTGCAAGTCAAATAATAATATTTAATTCTGTAAATCCTGTTATCCTACATTTTATTTTAGACTGAGTTCGACAATTCTACGTCCGTCGAGGATTGTTCACTTCTTACAGATCATCCGATACGGGAGTGCTCGTCGTGAATGTTGAATTAAAAAATAAAAATATTCGATCATATCATCTTTATTTAATCATATTTGTAACTGCGCAGAGACAAATCGTAAACTGGTTACGAGGAAGCCGAATGACAAATACCTAAAATGCGCAGAATACCCGCCTGAACCATGGATGGTTACTAATGTGTAATTTCTGAGTGGAAAAGCAACCCATTGTACTTCTCCGAAGAAGAATTGGCCGCTTGAACACTAATTTTGTGTATTGAACATCAACTATGCTCTTAATGACGTAATAAGCATATGTAGATAAACGTGTCTTATTTTTAGGATTTACTGATGAAATTGAATTTTGTGTATAGTACTATTATTTTATGGAAAAGTTTGGCACCCAAAATGTCATGTCAACGTGCACATTATCTTTTGTCACTTCTTTTCGTGGTCGTGTTTTCCAGTAACACTACCGTTGCCTCTCCGCACCCACCCCCTGTCCACCTCAACGATCGCTCTTGCCTTCTCCTCCTCCGCCGCCGCCGCTTCTGCTTTTGCCCCGCCCCTTTTCTTTTCTTCGTCTCTCGGCTCTCCCCGCTCCCGCGCCGCCCGCCGCCCCCGCCCCGGCGCTTAACGTCCGACGTGCTCTCTCACCCGTCCATCTCCGCGCCAAAACCCGGAAGATCCTGAGGTGCGATTTCCTCTGGTGTCAGCAAGTAAAATGATCCTTAATGACATCTCGTTTTTGTATACGCCTTTAATCGCATCATTAACCCCGAACGCGGGTGTTCACGGGCTTTTCAGACTTTTAATCTCGGGGCACTCAATCATGCTGCCATTTTGTGCTTGGTGCGGGCGCGAGGGCGGGGACGAGAAGGAAAGGGGGGAGGGGCGGGCCGAGGCGGACGGGGGCGCGTTCGGGCCCGCTGTCGTGGCAAAACACTCGATTCCGGGGGGAAAAACCACCTCTTTTCATGGACTCCCCGGTCTGTGGAACGATAGCTCGCCTGACACCGTTATACAAAACCTTTGAAGATTTTATCGGAAAGTAATAGAGGCTCCTCTCCGTAGACTTGCGTCGGAAGGAGTAGGTGGAAAGCAAAGCCTACCAGGCTGCGACAAAAGTGAGGGTGTTTCAGGGCGGCGAGGAGGACGGGAGGAGGGGAAGCAGAAAGTCTTTGCCGGACGTCTTTGCGCTTTGGAGGGTTTAGACGGATCCTGCTAATGTCTTACTCGTCGATCCAGGACTGGGACGTTGGAGCTGCGTGTGGGAAAGTGTTTGAATGAGTCTCGCAATTTTAGAACGGTTAGACTACGAAGTAATGCAACCTGTTCAATGCAAGGAGTTCCCGTCGAGGGCATACAAAATTGTTATTTCCGGTTGCATTCATAATTTTACGAATTTTGAATAATACTGACGTTTGATGATTTTTAATGAATTCAATTGTATATGAAGTAAACAAGCTCGTAAATGACGGAAAAAATCATTGTTTTAAATGAATCGTTGTTTTACTTTTTCGGTAAAATAAAAATTATTTTGCACGATTTCAACTAAATTCGTCATATATGTCATAGCAATAGAATGTTCAGTATGCTCTTGACCGTAACTCTGTATATTTGTGCAAAATTATAAATATTTCATAGAAATGATTTAAACAATGTGTGTTCGAGTCATTTGAAGATGGAATGATTTTGAAGACATGTCGAAGAATATTAATAGAAGTGAATTAGATAAAATAGGGTTTAGTACATACCTTATCCTTCATCTATCAACACCATCTGAAAGCAAGAAGAAACGTACTATAAAATGTTGAAAATAGGTATTCTAAAAAAAAAAGTATCAGTAAATGCACATTAATTTTAAATAATTAATAAATTTCTAATTTTATGTGTGCTATATTTCTCAGTAAAATGTATTTGAATGGAAGCTAGAGCGGAAGTAACGCATTTACGGGTTCCATTTTAAATTCTGAATTAAATAGTTCCCCATTGATCACATATAATTTTAACTGATTTTTTGATGATAAAATATTTTTTCTCCCAAAATATTAAATGCAACAAGTAGAATAGAAAAATAAGTGATTGACATAAGAATGTTTCAATCATTGAACGATTGCCATACGTGATACATATTTTATCATATTTACAATGTTAAAACATTTTCAGTACTCCAGAATTTTTAAAATCGTAAACATTTAATTACAATATTAAAATGTATTACAAAAAATACTCTAATTAAAACAGGTCCTAGTTTCGAGTTCTGACGGCGGCAGGATTTTCGACACTAGCTTTTCAGCAAGGTCGAATTCAGTTGCTGTCTGGAGGATTCTAGCGGCCGGCAGCTCTGATCGGTAGTTTTCCGTGGTGAACACCAGGCGAATGCCGGAGCAGTACCCTAACAAACGGGCCACGGACCGGGCGCGATCTGTCCTTCCTCTTCCTTGTCCTATCCTCTCCCCTTACACACACACACACACACACACACACTAACATGCACTACACTGCTACATATTCCGGGAGACCGGTGGGGAACTTAGAGCTAGTCCCGGCTGGGGCGGTGCCTCGCTGGTGGGAGAGTCCTGGTTCGGGGAGGCCCCACTAGCCGTCGGCGCCGGCTCTCGCCATCCGGCGGGGGAAGATCACCGCCATCTCCGAAGAAAAAAGCATGGACTACACTAACGGGACTAATGACCGAAGCAGTTGACGCGCCCGGAAACACGAAAGAATCAATCAATCAATCGAACCCTTCAAGAACATCTGATGTTGCTCTCAGGAGATTTCTTTGCAATTACCCTCATGAAAGCCATGATTTTCGTCGTCATCATCATAATCATCATGGGTTCGATTCGCATAATAATCTCAGCTGTCGTCAATGCCTAGTTTGTAGAACGCTCTTCGAGTTCCGACTTAATAACACATCAGAAGAGAAAACCAACACGGGCGGAGAATTACATTTAGTCTTTGAGCTTTCACGTTTTTAGACATCCCCTTTTTTCGGATGTAATTTTTTTTTGTGGAGACCCGCTCGCACGCGCGCATCTGCCACCGGAGGGGTCGTCGGTGTGTGCATGGGGGGTGGCGGAGGGGCGTGGGGCCCGTGCCCCGCGTTGCTTTATCTCTTGAACCCTCGTGCACAATCGCCGGCAAGCAGGCAGGCATGCGCACCCCGCGTCGGTTGAGTGCCGCCGCCAATAACTTACTCCTCCGCGCCATGCTGCACCGCGCCGCGCCACGTTGCGGCAGCCTGTCGCGCCCGGAGCAAGCAAATTTTTATGGCGACGCCGCACCTAGTGATATATGATGGGTTTTTATCTTTCGGTGGCATCGCGGGAGAATAGTCACTCCCCCCTAGTGGGGGTGATTTTATATAGTTTTTTATTGTATTGGACATGTGGCACAGAGCAGTATGTGCTTGCGTATGTGTGTGCTTTCACATGTGCGCGTTTTCATGTGATTTTGTGTACTTAAGAGGTTGTACGTATTTACGTGAGCGTGATTATGTGCGCGTGTAATTGTGGGGGCAAAATTTTATTTCACATTTGTTTCGGGTCGTGAAATAATTGGCCGAGATAATTCTGTTCCTTCGTTCTCTATTTGGACAAACGTTTTCCTAATTTAAAATGTGTGATATCCTTTACGACAATGTGTGACAATGGAATGGAATTGCGTTTCTTAGATATCCGTATCAAAGTCTAATATGCGTACATGTTTCGTTCAAAATTGTTTTGTTATCTAGAGACGTGATGTATGTGACTCATATTCCTAAGAGTGAATTAAACAGGATATTTGAAAGCAACAATAACAAGATTGAAATATGAAAGCTGTAGCAAGTATGAAATCAGTGTTTCGTGCTTGAAACTGTGTAGGTTCGTAACAGGATATACGTGTTAATGTGGAAAATAAGTGCCGGAAGTGATATCTTTAACATAGTGATTTTCATTTCCTGGAAATTGCAACGCTGCATGACGATCAGACGGACAGAGGTGAGAGGATTTCCGGTTCCTCCTTCCACTCTCAGATGATGTTCACAAATTTAATTTGCTGCGGTTGCAAAAATCTTGTATAAATATCGTTTCATCTGCTTGAGACACATATTTTAAACTTATTACATACGTCCTAAACTGGGGAAGAAAGTAATGAAACCTTGAGGAGCATCTCTGTGTCTGGTTGCCGGGCCATAGAGGTAGATTAAATTTGGGGGTCCACAGTGCAGGATAACTTGGGAATTTGAGATGTTATAAAAGTTCTTGAACATTCGTAGTAAACCGGTTCGGTCTCCATCCGGCAATTTTCATACAAGGACATATTAGGCCTGCAACTTTCACATGCCATGTTTCAGATGAACTGGATAAGGAGGTCATTGAGCTGTTAAATGGCGGTAACTGAAAGGATGTGTTTAAATTGAGAAGTACAAAGAAGCGATTGTACGATTAAGTTTTCTTTTTCTAGACTCCATTATATTTATTAACTGCATTTGGCTGATGAAGAGCAAATAAATAGTATTTGCTACGATTGGTCATGTGTTGTTCAGTACTTTTCGTAATACAGTCTTGTCAGAAGAAAACGTATAAACAAGAATCATTTCTGAAAATAAATATACTCATACGACATCTTTTGCTACAAGTAAGTGATTCGATATTTTTTAAAGGAGCACGGTCTGTTAAACCCTAAGCGGATGCCAATCATCATGAGTGCGTTTTCGTTCCTTTGCTTGGTTGCACTAGGTTGAAATAACACTATAATATTACGAAAAGTAATGTATTGTTTTTAACGGATTCTTTTCAGAAATTTCCTTAACATAAGCACACTAATTGATTGCTCACCAATTTTTCAATGGACCAATGTCATGAAAGACAAGATAATTTTGGATACACTTTTGGATAGTCACGCCCTACTACTGTAGGCCAATCTGGGTCACGGTGAACCAATGTTGGATCCAATGATGAGTATTAGTCTGCATTAAAATTCTCGGACCTTTTAATATTGAAATTGTAGGAGAGGTTCGAAAATGGATTTGTTCCGATATAACTAAAAATTACGGGTACTTTCTATCATTTGTAGAAAGGGTGCATGAAGTGATTTAAAGATCTGATGATGAAGAGATTGCAATAAAAATTGTATCTCTAGGAGTAATGTAGAAGGATGTTGAAAAATTCTTAATAACTAGGTCAATTTCACTGTCTGGAAAATTCGAGAGGCCGGCTGCTCTGATAGATAGTTTTCCGTGGTTTCTCTTACCAATACCTGGTGAATACCGAAGCAGTAGCCAACAAACGCGCCACGAAGCGCGCGCGATCTTTCTTTCCTTGCCCTTGTCCTATCTTCACTCTTTACACACACACACACACACACACACACACTCACTAACACGCACAAACACACTCACACGCACTACACTAGCTGACATACCGAGAGACCAGTAGGACCTTAGAGCTTGTCCTCGCTGGGGCGGTGCTCCGCTGGTGGGGATACCTTGTTAGAAAAATAGTCGATACCGCTAGGCGACGGTAGATAGGCGCCGAATCTCACCATCCAGTGGAGAAAGATCACTACCCCCTCCCGAGGAAAACATTTTTAGTTACAGGATTAATGATTTTAAGAGTTGACGTGCCGGGTATCACCAATCAATCAATCGCAAATCTTTGGTGGTCGAGAAATGTTCTTTGAGTATTCAAGTTCGTTCAAATGGGAAATACCCCTATCTCGGCGGCCAGACGGCTTGGGGGACTCGTGGAGAAGCTCCTTGGCACTAACAACGTGGGTACCGCCGAGGACACCAGGGGCGGAGCATTGCTATGCTGGTGCAACTAGTGCACGGCACCGGGACCCCCGAAGTTGCGAGTCCCGATTAAGAAGACCCGCCGACCATCAGTGAAGATGGCAATGGCAATTAGGCGGCCCGTTGGAACCCTCCACACCGGGAATCTCGAGGCGTAGCAGAGCTTGTGCAGCGCAGACTTAGCCCTGGGGGACAGCCATTTTTAGCATCTCCTACTGTTGCCTCTGACCATGAGGTTCTAGGGTTCGTGCCCGATGGTAGGACAGTTTCTAGCATTCTAGCAGCAGAACCCTCTGATCGGTTGTATCCCATGGTTTCTACGGTCAATACCAGGCGAATGCCGGAGCTGTACGCTAACACCCGGGCACGGACGCCGCGCGATCATCTCTTCATATTTCTTGCTTCTTTACACGTACACACTTTCTCTTACAAGCACTACCTACCCACTTACTCTCACTCTCACTCTTTCTCGTTTATTCGCTCCCTCTTAAATGGTACTCGCGTCCAGTCGCCACAGACCGAGAGCCGTAGCTCAGTGCATAACTGATATCACTGCAGCGTCTCTGACCGCGAGGTCCTAGGTTCAAGTCCTGACGGCGGCAGGATTTTCGACACTAGCTTATCAGCTAGGTCGAATTCAGTCGCTGTCTGGAGGAGAATTCTAGCGGCCGGCTGCTCTGATCGGTAGTTTTCCGTGGTTTCTCCGATCAGCACCAGGCGAATGCCGAAGCAATACCCTACCAAACGGGCCACGGACAGCGCGCGATCTGTCCTTCCTCTTCCTTGTCCTATCCTCTCTCCTTACACACACGCTTACACTAACATGCACTACACTACCTCATTCTGGAAGACCGGTCGGGAGGTTAGAGCTTGTCCCGGCTGGGGCGGTGCCCCGCTGGTGGGAGAGTCCTGGCTAGGGGGAAACCCCACTTGCCGACGGTAGGTCGGCGCTGGATCTCGCCATCCAGCGGGGGAAGATCACCGCCATCTCCCGAGGAAAAAACATGCACTACACTAACGGGACTATTGACCAACGTAGCTGACGTGCCCGTAAACATGAAAAAATCAATCAATCAATCCAGTCGCCACGGCCGTGAGCAGCGTCGCGCCTTCGCTACTGGGAAGTGGGCGCGACGAGCGGCGTGCCCTCGAGTGCCCTCGCGGCGACGAAGTTCTCACGACCTGTTTTGCGATAGACGGCTGGATGAGACGCGTATGGCTCGAGACCGGTACTATTCACCGCCTCCGCCGCCACCGCCGCCGCCACCACCGTTGTGTGCGTTCGACCAGCACGTAGTGCGTTCGCTTTATTGTTACTGCGGTAACGATGGCGAAATGACTGAGATCCTCTATTCATTTTAATTCATTTATTTTACGTCAAAAAAACAACAGTTGAAACTGCGTATGACGTGCTATGGGGAGAAGTGGATTTTGTGCACATTTTCAAAATTCTGTGATCCCTACACTAAGTCATATACTACATGAATTTTGCAGAAAAATAATAAAATAAATAATAAAATCTATCTTCAAGGATATATAAGCAATAAATTTTGGGCTCTTATCCATGATGTCCTTCGTCAAGGAATATAACTTCCTGCCGCAACAACATGGAAACGATAATTTGAATAACTATATTTCCCAATGAATTCTAGAAGACGGGCACAGATAATGAAGTTACATTTATGCCCAGAAGCAAAACAAGGGACCATCTCTGCATTTGCTCAATGGATCAGGAAAACTTAACGAAAAACCTGATCGAGATGGGGGTCATTGACCCGGAGGCTGCAGTAGAATACTTGTTACAGGTTGTTTATACACATTTATACAGTTAAAATGGTAAATAATGCATTATATATCATTGTTAAAATTAATGTTACTTTCCTTGTGATACTCAGTATAGTCTCTAATTGTCGGACCTCTAATAGCCTCTCGGGAATCGACACTCGAATTCGGAAAGGATATTAGTGGAGAGGGATATTTTAGTTCGAATCCCTTTCCTTCATCCATTCGTGAAAAATGACACTTTCAGAACGTGATTTATATTCTTGAAATACAATCTTTCGGGCTTGATGAATTACTCCATTGGAATGATACTGCGATACTTTTGTGGTAATTGTTTGGATTTGAGTAAAATTACCAAACAATATTGCATGGCTTCTTCTCGATGGTCACTCCCCCTGAATGCATCACGAGTTGTAGTGAGGGTGGACATGCAGTTGCTTTCTGGGAGGAGCGCGGGGGGATGAAGCAGGCTGCGCTCGGTTTCAATCATGGATTCGTCTCTCTAGCGCCTTCCTTTCCTAGGGGCAGCAAACATACTACTGCGCGCTTGTGAAGTATTCATCTCGAAAATTGTCCACAATTTGACTTGTCAATAAATTATGCTAATTTCGTTCATTGTAATATGGATTGTGAATGAAAACAGAAAATGTAGAGGTCCTGGTCTTCGAGTCCCGAAGGGGGGAGATTTTCGACAGAAGATATATTGAGTAAAGTCGCTGTCCGGAGAAGAATTCTCGCGACCTGCTGTTCTGATCGTCAGTTTTCCGTGGTTACTCCGATCAACACTAGGTGAATACCGGAGCAGTACTCAAATAAACGGCCACGGACTGCGTGCGATCTCTTCTTGTTCTTCCTTGTCGTATCCTGTCCGATTACAGACACACATCCTTACATGCATCCCACTACCACACATTTCGGGAGACAATTTGTGAGCTTAGAGCTTGTCTTGGCCTCAGACAGGCGCCTCAGCGGAAGTGCGAATCCTCACAAACCGACATGGATGTCGGTGTCGGATCCCATGTTCCAGCGGAGAAGAAACCTCGCTACCTTTCGGCTCACGGCACTAATGACCATAATAGTTAATGAACCCGGAAACACAAAATATTCATTCATTCATTCACTCACTCGTTCTCTGTGGACTGAGAAATTAGAAAACAACACTAGTAGTACATGCGGCAACCTTACGATTTCATTCCGTGGAATTTGTTTATAAATTTCAGTTTTGCATATAAAGTGTGATTTCTATTTTCTATTTTGTTTTTTCCGCTTAGAGTCGCAGGCAAAATCACTTCATAATTACACAACCATCTCATATAATACCATACAATGTACGATTCTAATGTTTATATTCTCTGTATGAAGAACTGCAAGTTAGTAATGTGTATGATTTGCCACTCTCCTACGTGAAGATTGTCAAGAAATTGTATCGCTCTCAAAGCGTAGTTGGATATTTTCTGTGCTGAGAAAGTGAAGTAGTAAGAGCTCAGAAGTGTAGAAATGCAATGTTGAGTGGTTCTCTAAGCAGTGCGTATGAACCATGTTGCCTCTAATATAAACGCAAGTATTTGTTTCTGGGGAAGTTATAATCTTTCAATTACATATTTTCACAGGACAATTTATGCAAGCGACGATTGGGATGATATACAAAGTCCGACTCGTTTAAATGCGTGAAAATTATTTTTGGAATGCTCTTGAATTGTTTCTTTAATGAAATAATATAAATAAGTGTACGAATTCGTATTCTTGATTAATTTCTCATGTTTGCAGTATCGCATGCTAAAGTAAATTTCATTTTCTGCGATATTGAGTTTCAGGTAATTACTTTCTTTTCTATCCTATATTATGGCGGTGGCAACTCGGGCTGCAGAAAACAAAGGAAATGGTGGAGGGAGTTCTTGTGAAATGAGGACTGGTTCGGGAGCAATGGCTGTGAAGGTTGTTGCCTTTAGAAGTTGCAAGGTTGATACGCTGGCAGATGCAGCGCAGATAGAATGATAATGGCTCCGCGGGTAAAACAGGATTGATTCAGATGACAGCGATGTCCATAACGAACGACAATGGCATCCGAGAATGTGGACTGTGGCGAAAGTGTCATTGACAGACAGTAGGAGAAAGTGTCTGTGGACTGTTAGTGAAACGTAATGCTTCATTATAGTTTGAAACTATGAACAGCTAATTGCGGAAAATTATGTAATAGGGCATGAAACGTCTGAAATGTTGCATTTTTTGCGAAAAAGACCTAATTGAATACAAAAATTCTACAAAACTCTGAAGAAGATGGAGACAGAATGCATCCAGCGTGAAGGAAATCATTGTAATTACATATTACTTGCTATCAAATCCTTTTTGAAAAGTTCAGCATAATTTCTCTTACATTGTAAGAAAACTTCTGTATCACACAGCACTTCGTAATCTGTTGCTATGCCTGTATAAATAGTAGTAACCTTTTTGTTATGCTCACGTGGAATTCTATTTCTACCATATTAAACTGTATTCAACAAAGCCATTGATAAGAGAAAGGGCTTGTGATCTGATCTCCATTCGGAAGTTCCTATGTGCTTCACCGAAATGCTACCTTCCAGTACTTTTATTGTGGATTTCCCTTATTCGCTTGCTTGTCTTTAGTCGGCGTATACTACGTTTCACATATCTCCGCTTCTTATCCGGGTGTTCATTTCCAACTCTTCTCAAGAGGGCTTTGTATACACGGCACAGAACGAATAAATACGGCACAATCTATGTGCGTGCTAACAAGTGTGAGGCCTTTGAAAACGAAGATGATTAATGGAATACATTTTGTGCAAACCTTATTACCTTCTTTCATCTCGACCTAAATTGAAGGTAGCAAAATCCTTATATTCATGTTGGCAATATAATTTATACTGTGAATAATTCAGTGATAATTTCTGGGGAACATTGCATAAATGATTGAAGTAGAGATCCGGCTTTATATGTTACATATTGATGTGATACATCCCCATGACACATCATGACACCACAATTGCCATACTAGGCTGAAATAATACGTGATTTATTTATTTATTTATTTATTTATTTTACGTCAAAAACTTTTAATTTTGACTTAAAGTGGTGGGTGTGTTTGTTAGTTTATTCTGTACAGATCTTTAGTGTGTGAAAATTTGAAAAATGAAGTATTAAAAAATGTATTTTTATTTTGAGTATTCCCTGCTTATTTAGCAATATACTTTTTTTGTACACGTTTAAAACAACCGCATTCAATTCGATTTATCAACGCAACTTTAGTGGAAATCAGTCCATTTTTAATATGAAAAACTTGCATCTGAATTTTATCGAATCAACGACATTGAAGTTCTATTTTGTATTTATTGTAACAGTTTTTTCCTTTTGAAACATTAACTTTCATATTATTATTATTATTATTATTATTATTATTATTATTATTATTATTATTATTATTATTATTATTATTATTATTTCTATTGTTTAAGAAAAGGTTTTCCTTTAGAAAGTCGGAGGTTTTTATTTTCCCAAATGAAACTTTTTTCTTTAAATAAAAAGAGTGAGCTCTAAATGTGTTATCTTTTGCTTTTTTGACCGATTTTGTAGTATAAACTAAATATTACTAATGTCTGTAAATTAAAGAATAAGCACTTTTCTGCCGGCACTAGTTTCTAATTCCAGTTTTGTTATGCGACTTACAATCTATCAGTCGAAAGCTGTCGTCTTTTCGTGTAGTGGTGCGAGCAAGCGCATGCTTGCGGGAGGGGGGGCAGGTGCGCGCCCGTATGTGACGTTATATATAGCGAAACAAAGTTTCACTTCAGTAGATGTGAGATTCAGAACCTTCTGTCGAATTCTTCTCAGTCTCTTACCGTCAATCGAATTTCCGCTAAAAACATATTTATATTATTATTTTAATTATATTTTTTCATGGAAGCAATTTGCCTGTCGTATTGGAATCACGGGGGGAAAAACATCCAACTGAACATCGATAAGTTCGTTTTCTGATGGAGTCAAATATTGCTCTTGTAACAATACAATAGCCGATTTTAAATTTCCATTTCATTTCATCACAATACTAAAATTTCATATTGAGATTCTCCGTTTAAACGTTAGTTGTGTTTGCAATATTTGAAGGATATTTTTCCATTGCTGAGAAGGAACCACGTATTTTTAACCAAAAAGTTGGAACAGGTGTAGCGTAGGCGACGACTGCGTAGGCGGAGAGTGCGAGGAGGCGGCGGAGGCAGCGGGCAGATCTCTCCGCGCCGATAAGCGCTGTTTCCACCGCCGCATCCGCCTGCTTCTCGCCTGCTCTCACTGTGCTCGTGTCGTTACAGACAACTGTGTAGACATTAGACACGCAAAGCTACGCTCGCCACTCGTTCATCACCGCGCCGGCCTGCGCCCGCGGCTGCCTTTGAAGTGACCGGACGCTCGCGCGCCTCCCGACGCGCAAACACGCGGGAATGAAACCGGGTGGTGCATGCGAAGGGACTTATTTTTTCGATGTATTTATTTAACGCGAAGAAATAGTTAAAAACTTTGTGACGTACTATGGGGAGAAGTGCTACGGGTGGGTTCGTAAGTAGTAATGTAATGTCCAAAGCATACTATACGCATTCATATTTACCGAGGATGGTGTCCCAAACAATGTTTGTTGGGTAATCAAACTCTTCAGATTATTTATCAATACACGAATTAATGTATGCATGTTCTACAAAATACTTTCAACTTTTAATGCGATTATAAAACTGACGCTTCGTTTACAGGGCGAATGACCTCAGTAGTTGGCCGTGCGGAAACAAAACTCGCCTGTCACTAGTATCGGAAGGAAAGGGTGTAGCCGAAGGATAGGAGGTGAAAATTGTCTCCAAACCAAATCGATAATCGCAATGCTCATATGAAAGAGAATACAAAATTACTTAACTTAAGTCATTGCAGGCTGAAAAAATTGCACAGACGGGGAAACGGTTCAATATGAAGGTATTTTTGTCAACGAATTTTGACGACAAATTCATGTAGAAAAAATTAATAAATTTTTGAAATGCATTTTCGATGTGGTAACGTTTGAGTACTGTCCCAATATTTCCTCATAAATGGAACTTATAACATTCTGTAACATTTTTTTCAGATTTTTAAACAATGTGGACGGTAGTAAAAAAATTAAAACTAATTAATTTGTTGTGTATGCAAAATTGTTGCCATTTTTTGTAATGCAACCAATTTTTTGCATAATTGAATCTCTGATCCCTAATTGAACGTGAAGTGTATAAAATGTCTACCGTTTACTAAGATGCAATCACCGTTTTGCGTAATCGAATGCCTGAAACACAAAATATGTTCGAAATAATGTCTGTACTTTGTCGCATATTCAATCCGTTATTTGATATTAATTCCAAGTAACTAATTTAGTTTTGAGAAGGTCTGTTTCCAGATACGCATTCCATTGCCAGTAGATTTCCTAACAGCTCACAAGGTACAATTATATTTTCTCGAAATCGAAGTAAATTGAGACCCGGCTTCGTATTGCAACTATGTCGCAGTGAATTCAAGAACCATCTTCATTACAATGTTCAAATTACAAAGAAATAAATTTTTTTTTTTTTTTTTAATTCCCCAATTAAGAAATTCCTGCATGAAACTATTGTCGCAGGCAATTCTTTATTTCATTCTCGAGTAACAGTTACCCTTGATCTCAGAAATACGTACTAAAAGAACAGATCATGCCTGCATGCAAACGTAATTCATACAATATTTGTCATACACATCATTAAACGCATTCAATTATAAAACATAAAATGTCAGAAAAGATTTTTCACATAAATATGAGAATTTTACAAATTTGATTAAAATACTCTAATTAGACTTATATGAATTATATTTAGCATTTTTCTTTTCGATTACTATTCGCTTCTGTTGAAAATAATATTGAAAAAAATGGTAATTTGGGGAAATTTTATTTGTGAAGTGTGTTCTGTCTCAGTGAGCTTCACAGTTTCTGCGCGTTTTCTTTCCTTTTCAGCGCATGTACTTGACCTTTGCGCAGCTTTAGTGCTCTTAGAAGAATCAATGAATGTATTTCTGTGAAGCTTGAACTCGTGGGAACAGTCACACGCCACCGCCTATCGTTTATGTACGGTCTCTTGGTAGTGTCAGAGGTATTTCTTCGAAGCCGCGGTGACTGATTCGTGCCGTCTGTACATGGTTCGGTGGCGCATCTTCAAACGGAAATATTATTATTTCTCAGATCCACTTACGGAGTACGACAAAAGTCTCCAGAGAAAGCTTTGCCGTTGTGTAAATAGGAAAGTAGTGTAAGTTGTGTAAATAGGGGCAAAATGAATGTTTTCTAAACTGATCAATTTTGCTTTCTACAGAAAAATATTAATTTTTCATGATTTATTTCGTTTGAGTGTGCTTCAGTAACGGAAACTGACGCCTTGCTGCTTTTCACCAGTGTACTTCTACTTCAAAATATTTTTAACGTATCATTTAATAGTTAAATATAGTTTTTCCTATCCAACTTTCTCAGGATAGTTGATCTGAATAATATATTCAGATTTGTTTCAGTCCTAAAATCGCGTTTTATCACCTATTTCAGCTAATAATTGGCAAATGAGAATATATAAAATAATATTGTTTGTTTATTATACAGATGGTTTTGAATTTCATATTCATAGCCGTACTCTCTCGGTACCTGCCTGAGTACTTCCTAGCATTTGCCTCTATTATTGCTGGGGATAGGCTCTGAGAGAAACACATTCCATACCCTCACACTCGCGTGGTTGGTGGTTAAAATAATGATTACATAGTAATTATAAATACAATTCCTGAACTTCGATATTAGTTTTGCTAGTCTGTTTAGGTTCATCTATTTATTTATTTATTTATTTATTTATTTATTTTTACGTCAAAAAAACAGTTAAAAACTGCGTATGACGTGCTATGAGGAAAAGTGAATTGTGTGCACATTTTCAAAATTCTGTGATCTCTACACTGTCATATACTACTTAAATTTTGAATTTTGAAAGGGAGACGAAAACAAACAAAAACTCCCATGTAATAAAATCTATTTTCAAGGATCAATAAGCAATAAATTTTGAATTTTGAAAGGGAGAAAAAACAAAACAAAAACCTCCCATGTAATAAAATCTATCTAGCTGACTCATCTTGGTAAGACTAAGCACAGAGTGATAAATGAAACTGTACTATATAAAACCAATAAGCGCGAAACACGATTCAAAGATAGTGAGATGAATATTGCGATGAATGACGCGGCGATAGGATTCTGTAAAAATAAATCGCAAGATGGAGATGGAGATCAAGAGTACAAAAGAATTTTATGAGATTTTCCTGATGGGGCAAGAGCTTGGGGCAAAGTAGTGAATACATAATTACAATTTCATCAAACTAAGAATTGAATGTATCGTGTACCATGTTTCTCTCCACAGAGTAGATCCACGTACACACCTTATTTCTCTAGTTGTATTTATTTATTTAACGCCAAACTCCACTATAACATTCACATTTTATTTTCGCGGTCATTTCCATCCACACTCCACCCCTATCCATTTTTTTTCTCATTCCTCTCTCCACCCACATCCTCTACAACATACTATACCCTATTCCAAAAGCATCTCCATCGCCAGTACTACCACAACTCAATCCTTCTCTCACGAAATTCTCTCCCGAAGCTATGTATAACTTCAAAGCATTCTTTATTCCCAATGCCATCGTGTCTTTACCCCCAATTTTAATATACATATACATCTCTATTTTAATTCTCCATTTCCCATTTCCACCGTCGCCGTCTTTGCCATCCCTATTCCTCTCTTTATCTTCATCGCCACCTCCGTCCATATCCCCATCTTTACCCTCCCCCTATCCTCATGTCCATTTCACCCTCCATCCCCCTCTTCAATTCTACACTGATCAAAATTCCCTTTCCTGTACTATTCATATACACCTTCACAGCACTACTAAACCCACCAATCCCCATACTAACACGAATTCCAATCTCAATTGTTATCTCTGCTAACCAGCACTGTACCCACTACATTCCATACCCATTCCCCTCCATTACCATGCCATCCCATGCCTGACGCCCCCTCATGTACCGTCAGCACACCGGGAGCGGTAGCACAGTGCATCAACTGATGCCACTGCAGCGCCTCTGACCGGGAGGTCGTAGGTTCGAGTCCTGACGACGGCAGGATTTTCGACACTAGCTTTTCAGCTAGGTCGAATTGAGACGCGGTCTGGAGGAGAATTGTAGCGGCTGCTCTGATCGGCAGTTTTCCGTGGTTTCTCCGATCAACACCAGGCGAATGCCGGAGCAGTACCCTACCAAACTGGCGACGGGTCGCGTGCGGTCTGTCCTTCCTCTTCCTTGTCCTATCCTCTCCCCTTACACACTCACCTACACTAACATGCACTACACTACCACACATTCCGGGAGATCGGTTGGGAGGTTAGAGCTGGTGGGAGAGTCCTGGTTAGGGGGAAACCCCACTAGCCGACGGTAGGTCGGCGCCGGATCTCGCCATCCAGCGGGGGAAGATCACCGCCATCTCCCGCGAAAAAACATGCACTACACTAACGGGACTAATGACCAAAGCAGTTGACGCGCCCGGAAACACGAAAAAATCAATCAATCAATCAATGAAAACCGCCAGCACGATATACCGGCTTGTCGTCGCTTCGTGTCGAGAGGCCCCGCTCGCATGCGATGTCGCCGTGTGAACGATTCATTTCGGGCGCTTCCCATGAGCGCGGTGTGTGGTGCGTGCCGGCCTTCGCCGCTTCCAGCGCTGAAAAAGATGCGCCTTTGCGGAAGCCGCGGCCGCCGTGGCCGACGTGCCAGCGCGCGCTCCCTGGAGGACTCGCGAAAGCATTTAACGTCGATGTTTTCAAATCATCCATGTTTTTACAGACAGCGATGTATTAAACATAGATATATTTAAGGCAATGTTTCTGTAACATGAATGAAACATTCCCATATTCACAATTGTGTACAAGATGAGGTATAAAATAATAACTGATGATTAGTGTTCACAAATTTTGGCAAAACATCAATACATCGATACTTCCATACATCAACAAAAGGTTTTCGATGTCGATGAAAACATCGACAAAAACATTGATGTATAAAATATTGATGTCTTAAATATGATGAAACATATCGAAATTAAATGGTCCTGGTTCTAATGTGATTCATAGCCCATCAGTATTAGTTTAATGCATATTCTGCATTAAATTTGACCGTCCCAATTTTCTAGTCAAAGATCTATGTAGTCAAGATTCAATATGCAGTTTAACGATATTGTCACGTAAAAATCAATTGAAAATGTGATATCACTGGCGAAAAGTTGCGAAAATCAAACGGTTCCGTGCCGCCTGGGGGTTGACAGGAATGACTGTGGTCAATGGCTGTTGATTGCGAGCAATGCACAAAACAACAACACTGGAAATTTTATTAATATCACGAGAAATCTGTTTGAAAACATCGATGTTCCTGAACAGATATATCGATCTAAAGAAACCATCGAAAGGAAAACATCGATGTTATAATATCGATGTTTCTGCTCGAAAACATCGATTTTTAAAAAATATATTGTATTCATCGGGCAGTCGTTGTTCTTAATATTTGTTAACTTTGTTTTCTATTAAATCTTAATTATAAATTAATAAACACGAACACTGTCAAATTTTGTTGCGTTCGAATGTAATGTCAGATATTACTAAACAAGCTTTAAATGTCCATGTTTAAAAGCATTCATGGTTTTTATTCGGTATAAACCGAGGGTTTACTCTTTATCATAAATATTTTGTTATGAATGTCCCATTACTACTGTCCAAGGTTGTGTTCGCCCGATGAAAGTAATGATAACGTTCCGTACGCGTGATAAGCCCAATGTAATACGTGTAATGAACATATGTACACCATCGCCTCCTCAGTGTATGTGAATGACAAGGAGATACAATTTTTATTTATTTAATTTATTTAATGTATATATTTAATTTTTTTCAATCTGTGTTCAAATCTCTTGGTGAATATAATTTAGTAAAATTTAAAACAGAGAAGCCATCGAATTACTAAAACTAAATAGACATCTCATACTTATACAATGCTACTGTGAATCCCATGCTATTAAAATTAACCTGTCTTGTGAGAATGTGAAAAGGTAACGGTCCATAAGAACTGTGAAAGTAATTTCTTGCAAAGTGGTGGCACATGCAAGGACAAAAAGTAAACCATTTGTATATTTATAGTTCAGATCTAACCTAAAACAAGAAATTTGGTTCTGAAATCGTAACCATGTTTCCTTCTTTCAGATAATAAAATAATTACTAGCATTCTCATTGTTTCAACGGTGAAATGCATTATGCATGTAATTGGGTGTGAGTGTTAAAAATTGTGAGAGCTACTGCGAATCGGATTCGTGAGTGAGAGTTACACGACAAAAATGGAGACTGTACAAGGAGTAGACACAAGGTCCAGAAGTCTGTTTGCAGGATTAAACATTTTAATGATGTGCTTATTATATTTATGACATAATTGAAAAAATACTGTAAAAATCTTGAGCGTCATCTGCCTGTTTGAGATTTGTTCAAATGTGAGATCAAAAGCAGGGTTTTATTTTTCATCTTCTTCCGCGTTTTTCAGTGAATTCTGAGTTCACATCGCGATAAATAAATCCAAGCGAATCTAGCCTCTCGAGCGAGTAGTCGACTCGCCCATTCGGAATTCGTGCAGAGTCGGCCGGCGCGCTGTGGATATGAAACTATTTTCTTGTGAAAGACAGGCCGCCAGTTGTGACTGGTGTTGTAACATTCCAGTTAAGTAACTCGGGGAGAGGGGGGTGCGTCGGCATACGTGGACATAATTACATAACTAGTACAAACAGTCAGGGGTTTTTAATACGCCATTTGAAATGCACCGCGGCAAAAGGTAATATTAATTAATTGGATTCTGAGAAAAGTTCTCCCTGCAATAAGGAAAATATCGCAGTGACGCAACGAACGCATTTATAAAACGCGTAGAATACAAATTGTGCCGAGAGAGGGATTTGCATTCAGCGTCACGAGTGATGTGTGCGGCGGCGGACGGGCCGAGGGGGTGGGGCCCATGGCATCGGCGACGCGCAGTGGTCCGCAATGAAAGAACTGTAGAAATAATCGAATAGATCTTACGTACTTCATATAAGAAAATATATTTATAAATTAAGATCATTGTAGTTTGTATTATTGGGTTATTATGAGGTTTTAGCTTAAAATTGGTTGGAAGTAGAACATTCAGAAACGCGTATCTGTGTTGTGGGCTAATCCACTTCATGGTGTTATCCCTTTGTTTACGGAGAATCTTTTTATTTATTTATTTATTTTGTGTTTGTTAATAATAATCTATTGTAGATAATAAAATGACTTTTATCGATTTATAGGGCCTTAGACAGTCTGGTTATTCTCCAGATGAAGTAAATTTACAGTTCGAATGCCGACGTTCACATGAATCATCAAGAATAACACAAGTATAACAATCATGAACGTTCTAACATTCACACGCTGGCGTTGATAACGTTGATATTGATATGTGAAAAGACAAAGTAGTAGATAAATATGTTAATGTTAAATTTATAGTAGACATATAAAGTTATACATACAAATAAATAGATCAAATCTTCATGTGTTTACTAAAATTTACTTTCTAAGTGGGAATCCTAATACCTCGACGCGACTAGTACAACGTATCCATTGAAGTTCGTAACAAAATTAATTAATTTATTTCTCGATATTAAATCTTACATCTTTATTGTAATTAGTATATCTCCATTCAATGACGTTTCGAAATGAGATACATTCTTATCCTCAGATAACTTTATCAGAATATGTTGCACGTTGTAGATTGAACACAATTCCAAATCTTAACTAACGATAACTTTGACGAGGACTGTAATAGTAATGACGGTACGATAAGGGCGAAAATAATGGGGAAAACGTGGCGAAAGGAAATGAGAGAAATTGGGAAACTCGTAGTCGCCCGCGATCACGCGTTGTGCACGCAAATTTCAAAATGAGAGATCGGCACTAGGACACGTGTTGTTAATATTTCGCTTTAAGATGGAGTTGCAAGGTGGTATTCAAATCTTACATCACAGCAGCAGAACTGACAAGGGTGAATGAAATATTGCTTTTAAAATGATGCGGTTTATACAATTGAAATTGCAGTGTGTTTGTGTCGAATCCGAATATAATACGTGCCAGTGATTTGAATTCGTACTGCAGCCCTCTCGCTGTGGCCCACTGTGCGACGGGGGCGGTGGAGGCGGCGGCGATAGCGCGGATGCGAGTGTGATGGATTACGCAATTACGCGCGACGTGCGTAAGCCGTCACCTGGTGGTGTCATTGTCCGCGGCGCGGGCCCTGTCACCGTGCAAATGGCGGGCCGTCGCCCGGTAATTGAAACGAATTCATATTCGGCCGAGAATTGCCCGCTGCGGAGCGCGCCGGCGCGACGCGGGGCGGCGTGGGCTGAGGATTTCGCGGTGCCGCCGTGGAGATTGGGGGGGGGGCTTCGGGAGGATTCCCCGGGCTTTGGAGGGGCAGAAGGGGCACGATGGACGGGAAGGGATGTCACATTTGTTTTGGCGAGCTTTTGCGACGTGTAATATCAAGATAACTACCTTCTTCAATTATTGCTTCTTTTCTGTACCCTCATCTTTCCTTCTCAACTTCTTTTTTCCTTTCTCCTTCCTCGGCTTCTCCGTCGCCTCCGTAGTCGTCGTCGTCGTCTTCGCCAACTTGGTCGATTTCAACTTCGTCGACGTCTTCGTCTTCAGCTTTGTTTTCGTCGTCTTCGTGTCTCGGGAGGCTAAGGACATATATTTTTGTGTCACGATTTTGCTTCCTATTTTATTCCCCCATTGATCTGAACAAACTCAAGGTCCTGCAAGTTTGAAACTGATATTTTGATATTTAGGAATATTTTACTTGGAGAGTCATGCTTTGCCTTCGGATAGCATGGCCGTGGCAAAGGTGTCAATTTGGTTCAAATCTCTGAATTTTCGACAATTGCGAAAGTTTAAAAAATTCGAGGTCTTCCTACAATTACAATATTGAAAATATATATTTTCCTTAATATAATCGGTTGTTCAAAAAAATTTTGAAATATGAAGCAGAATTTTTTTTTCGAGAATATTAGTAGGTTTCGAGTAATGTTCATGGAATGTAGGTAATTTTTAATAGTGATTCTCTACAAAACGGCTCTAAATTTTTACTTTAAATTTTTTCATTGTTTGTAACGAAGATTGGTAAAAGAAGGTCCCATTTCCGATTAACTCTTCATTTTCGAAAATTAAAAGTATTTACGGTTGCAAAAGTACAATATTAATGATGGACATCTTTCTTAAATAAAATCTAATTTGAAAAAAATAGGCCTTTGAAAGAAACGTTATGTACAATTTTTTGAAAAAAGAGTTTTTCGCTTATTTTCTGCTTGAAGTTAATGCATTAAAATATTTGAAATTTTTTCTTTGAATAGGGTAAAGGATGTCCACGTTTTCGTTGAACTCTTTAAATTTTCGAAAATTGCAAAAGAAATAATGCCAAAAACTATTTGCCGTTTTAGCCCAAAACTTTAAGGAGATCATTAAAATGGGTAATTCGACAAACGGCATCAAGAGTTTTAACAAATTTTACTTCAACTCTACGACAAAATATGCGTTTTAATCTCTTGCGTGTCTAGATGTAACTTATAAATTAATGTAAACGGGTTTAATCTACTAACTTGCGTGAAAGGCATTGCTTCTTTGTTATAATACCCGCTCAGTAAGTTTCACTGCTCATTTATCCATTCCGTATACTTCGTATATTACTACGGAATTTAGCTTTTCTATCTACAATTTTTTTGCGGTACATAAGAAATGAGAGGCAGTTTGGTCGTAAGACCAAGTTGTATTATTAGTTACATAATTTGCATTATTATTTTCGTGAGTTATACTCTGTTTCAATGTTTCAAGTGATTGTGGCGAAGATATTCCTCATTCACTGCAGTTACGAACACGTCGATTACGTTTAGAAAGTTATTTATTTTATGGTGGTGGGAATTTCTTTCCTAAGGTTCTTTACATGACTAGAGATACTTCCAATGGCCTGGAATCTGATGAAGGCAGTTTATTAACGAGAGCTCTTCAAAAGACCGATGAAGGGAGCTTGGCAAGTTTATTTACGCTGCGGCGTCCCATTACCGAAAATTGCCTTAGGGGTGAAGGCCCAAGTTCCGTTAGCAACAACCATTTGCCGCTTTCCATAAATCGTAGGAAGCATGTTTCAGTTTTCAAAACCCCTCACGCCAGATGGTCTCAAAAATTGAGAGCTCGGGGAAATATATAGTGGATGCGGGAGGCGGGCACACGTAGCTCGGCCCCGCTAATGTCCGGTACACCCGTTAAATAGGCAGTACTTTTTGGCGGAGTTTGCTAATGTGCGGGAGGGCAATGCTGAGTTTATGCCCGGATCGCGTGACGCCGCGTAGTGACTGTGAACACTCCGCCCCTCCCCCTTGGCCAGCTCGTCACCACCCTCTCGCAAGCGCTCCCTGGGCTCCGCTTTTCCCTCGCTTGTCTTCTGAGCTATCAAGGCCACCTCGTCTGCCTCTCCGTCCCCATCGTCCTCGCAGTCCCCGCCTCCCCCGCCGTCCCTGCCGTCCCCACCTCCCTCGCCTCCCCCGCCATCCCCGCCGCCCCCGTTCCCCCGTCGCCCGCTGCCTCCGCCCCTTTCGCCGCCCTCCACGTTCTCACCATCCCAGAACCGGGAGCGGTAGCTCAGTGCATCAACTGATGTCACTGCAGCACCTCTGACCGGGAGGTCCTAGGTTCGAGTCCTGACGGCGGCAGGATTTTCGACACTAGCTTTTCAGCTGGAGGAGAATTATAGCGGCCGGCTGCTCTGATCGGTAGTTTTCCGTGGTTTCTCCGACCAACACCAGGCGAATGTCGGACCGGTACCCTACCAAACGGGCCACGGACCGCGCTCGATCTGTCCTTCTTCTTCCTTGTCCTGTCCTCTCCCCTTACACACACACACTTACACTAACATGCACTACACTACCCCAGATGCCGGGAGACGGGTCGCGAGCTTAGAGTTTGTCCCGACTGGGGTGGTGCCCCGCTGGTGGGAGAGTCCTGGTTAGGGGGAAACCCGAATAGCCGACGGTAGGTCGGCGCCGGATCTCGCCATCCAGCGGGGGAAGATCACAGCTATCTCCCGAGAAGGATCTCGCCATCCGGCGGGGGAAGATCACCGCCATCTCTCGAGAAAAACATTCACTACACTAACGGGACTAATGACCAAAGCAGTTGACGCGCCCGGAAACACGAAAAAATTAATAAATCAATCAATCAACCCACCATCCTAGCTGCCCTCGACGTCTCCGATGCCCTCTCGGTCCCTCGTCTCCTCCGTCCTTGTCTTCGTCGTCCCCGCAGTTCCGCGTCTCGTCTCCGCCCCATGTCTCAGTCCTCGTCGTCCTCACAGCCTACGCCGTTCTAACGGTCTACGCCCGCTTAACAGTCCACGCCCAGCACGCCTGCCCCACAGTTCACTGTCTTCGTCGTTCTCGATATCCCCATCACCCCCAGCGTCCTGCTGTCGGAGACCCCGTGGTCTTTCGTGTCCTCACCGTCATCAGCGTCCACGCTTCCTTACCTTCCTCATCAACTCGTCGATATCCCGGTCGCCGTCGTCACCGTTCCCGTCGTCTCCATTGTCATCTCTCTGCCCCCGCATTGCTCCATATCACCGCCATTCAGTTTTGAATGTCTTTTTCATCTCGCAGTTAGCTCCGCCTCTTCTGTCGTACCCGGTTTTTGCTTTTAATGCCTCCCTCAGACGTGGACATGAAACGCCCTTATCGCAGGCACTCTCCTCGTCACTCGCGATTCATTCTCTTCTCAATTAGTTCCCCGGTTCGCGCCCTATCTTCACACTGCCACTTTTTCCTTGCGTGGCCTCAGCGATCCCTTGGAGAGCCCACTCAGTGTCCTTTCTCTTCTAACTTAATTACCGCCTCTATTTCTTTCCATCTCGCGCTACTTTCCACAATTCTCGTGTCTGTTTTCGTATTCCATTATTTTGCAAATGTCTGTGCAGGTTTTCTGGAGTTCATTAGGGAATATTGTTATTGAAATTATCATTCTCTATGTTCTCACAGCAGTAAGTCGTCGTTTCCTCCGTATACCCATAGTACATCAGACACAATATTTTACTGTTTTCACAATATAATAAGTAAATAAATAAATATCCCTTGGCATTAACAATCTAATAATTCCCCTTCTATGACGTTTTTTCATCGCAGTTATTCTCGAAACTGTTTTTTTCTCATTCCCCTGTATGATCAAAGTGAACTAAATTCGTTCCCAAAATCTTTCCAGTATTCGTTCCCAGTATTTTTAAAATTTGA
Source organism: Teleogryllus oceanicus (assembly GCA_964035755.1). Classification (NCBI taxonomy): domain Eukaryota; kingdom Metazoa; phylum Arthropoda; class Insecta; order Orthoptera; family Gryllidae; genus Teleogryllus; species Teleogryllus oceanicus. Next base: position 26,597,695 of record CAXIVR010000001.1, read on the forward strand.
TTTTAAATTTGATTTGACCGTTCTTTTTTGTCCCCGGGTTGTCAGAGTTAGCCATGTGAACATCTTTGTGTTGCCTCCTCACGCGATCTCAGACTTACGTTGACTACAGGGAAGGGAGGCATGGGGATCATGACCACCTTAAAATGTATAAGTTTAAAATAATTTTTAAAATAGTGATGAATATGCTAAGAAATGCTTTAACTTTTATCAAAATATATTACAATAATCATTAACGTAAACGTAAATATAATATTTGAATTGACGCCGAATTCAAGTTGACAACAGTAATTTGTAGTAAAGAAGTAGTACTAGTAATCTTCTTAATTTTGCTTGTAGATATTTTACTCACAAGGGACTGTCTTCGGCCGAAGGACTACTTCAGAACAGGATATAGGATACAGGAGGGCATCCTGCTTGGCGCTTCTCCCCCATATATCACATACAGATTTTTACTGTTTTTTACCGTTTTACTATTTACTGTTTTCGACGAAAATAAATAATTTAAAATTAAATTAAATGTTCTCCGGTGGGCGTCTCTACTGCCCCAGTCGTTGGCGTTCAAAGGTGCCGACGAACCGCTAGACGGCAGTTGGTGAGACCCCTGCGGGCAACGCAAATGTTAGTTCATTGGACAGCTAGCTACCTTGCGCCACTTGCCTAGAGTGCGTCACGTATTGAGACGGGACAAAAGGCATTAAAAACACAAGAAAGTGAACTATCGCTGTGGAAACTTGCAGATGTCAGTCACCTTATAGCATAATCTTAAGACAAATTAAGTTACACTTAGGCGTACTTAGGCATACGGCTAGGTTCTGCTGTCTTGCCTTCTGTTATAGCCTTCAATTCGTTCGAACTGTGCTCCTCCAGCTTTAACATTTTTGCATACGTGGCGGTACCAGTTTGTTTTCCAAGATCAACATTCCACGGTTTTATTTTGAAATCTATAAAATTTTTGGAATCGTTTTTTGATTTTTTCTCCCCTTTTTGTTCATTTTTCTGCCTCGAAATGCAGCCAGATACCTTAAATTGCTTGAATTGAATACAGTACCTTAAATACTCAAGAATATTTATTAATGATTTTTAAATATGAAAGATGAAGTAAATCTGTCGAATGACATGATTTACTTCGTGAAGAGGAATTAGCATCATTACCAAGATGAAGATAGAGAGAGAAGAATAAAATATATTAGCTAATTTAAGTCTCGTGCCGGTGCCATTCCGATACATGGAGATCAGAAATGGAGTGGGGGTCAAAGACGGACCCCAGTATAAATTGCAATGCCAATGAAGAAAATTGTTACATACGAATATTGAAGAACTAATGTTACATTATTTAGCAATATATAACAATCATTTTCTGAAAATTTGTATTAAAATATTTTGAGTTTGTGAGGTATACTAAGGTCAAGTACTGGTAATATTTTCTATACTTGCATCCTTTTTTGCGATGACGCAATGACTACGTCATTAAAAAAAGTTGAACACTCACTCTGTTGCTAGGAATTCACGACTTCTCTACATTGCCATGTACTAAAGGTGTACTGCAACATGTTTGTGAGTAGGTTTAACTGTAAGAGTACACAGGAGTTTGTGCGAAGCGCTTACGCATGGTAAAGGTTTCGCATTGTTTAGTAAATATCCGATGTGCAATTGAAAGACGAAACTACCACCAAGACCTAAGGACCCTGCCTGATCTACTACACCACTTAATACCTTGTTCCACCAAGGGGCGTTAACCCCGGGGTGGGCACCTAAGCTTTCGCTTTTAGCCCGGGTCAATGACCCTTATCTCGATCAGGTTTTTCGTCCAGTTTCCCTGATGCATTGAGCAAATGCTGAGATGGCCCCTTGTTTTGCTTTTGGACATAAATGTAACTTCATTTTCTGTGCACGTCTTCCAGAATTCAGTGGGAAATACAAGTATTCAAATTATCGTTTCAATGTTGTCGCGGCAGGAGGTATTATTTCGAAGGACAGCATGTATAAGAACCCAAATTTATTGCCTTTTAATCCTTGAAAATATATTTTATTCCATGGGAGTTTTCTTTTCAAAATTTAAGTAGTATATGACTTAGTGTAGGGATGACAAAATTTTGAAAATGCGCACACAATTCACTTTTCGCCATTGCATGTCATACGCAGTTGTAACTGTTTTTGACGTAAAATAAATAAATAAATAAATAGCCTCTACCCACGCCGGCTCAGACGTACGCCCACATGCTGGTATCTAGATCCCGCCTAAACGCAATTTGCCCTCACGATAATCTTCACATTCAATGCCTGGGTCGGGCTGCCCTGCAAGCTCAGAGTTACTAGCTATCCAGGCTAGTACCGGCGAACCAATGCGCTACTGACATGCACCGGGACAAGTCCCTCCTCTTCGCGCAGTGTCGGGCCACTGCCACGACGAAGCCAACGGCCGTATTTATAAACCTCTTCCAGGGGCTTTCCAGGCCTAGCAAGCTGCCAGTGTTCGGTTTTGCGATTTATGAACGGCCCCCAGCCAATTCCAGACGCCCCTTGAGATCCTAGCACGCCCCCAGATGGCAGGCCCCTAAAAGCTCTACTGGCAGAGCTTCATAAATACGACCCCAAGTGTTCAACTGGGGTCCCCCGGATCAAGACCCAGGGTGCTCGGGACCCGTCTCCTCACTGCCTCCCCCCACGAGGCTATCGACGTGAGTCGGCCGAACCTGACCAACCCGGACAGAGTGGTTCATGTTACCGTCTGGACTTCTATATGTGAGTTTGAGATACGCTGCCAAGGGAAACTGGCTAACGTATCCCACACCCAATCCCGCCCAAGGATCGGTAGCAAGCCACCTCCTTACAGAGAACTCACCGCAGATAAACGACGTGAGTTCCGCCGTGAAGCGCAGGGTCCGAGTGGTCGCATACACGTCTCCTCCACAAACCACCACTATCTACACAGCCGTGATTCCCCCTCGCGGGGACCACTAGGAGCTGGGAAAGGTTCTAATAATAGACGTCCTAAACAATACAACAGTACCTCCGTACCTACAAAGTGGTTGAGGGGAAAACTACGCTGGGGGCCGAATATCCATGATTTTATATAGTGTAGGGATAATTCGTTTAGAATCCCTTCATTTATGATGACGGCTCTTAAATTCAACCCACCCCCTCTCGTTCTCACCGCCGCCCGCGCGTCCAGAGGTCGCGTTTGAGGGTGTAGCGGCGCAGGTAGGGGCTCCCGCGGGACATGCGTGTGTCGCGGTGTCGCGTGGCGCCGCGTGGCGTCGGCCGGCGCCGCTCGCCCTGTTGGACGCATCAGTAAATCTCTTCCCTCGTTGCGACGCGACTCGGTCCGTCCGCGCACCCCTCCCACCTCTTTCCAGGCACGTGTCCACGTCTCCCTGTTCTCTCTGCTGCTCGTGAGGTCTGGCTCTTCCGGCGTCTCCCAGAGGCTGCTGATCTCACTCTTCTGCTAACACCGCTGGCGTCCTTAGCCTGTCTCACATTTTGCTTCTTCCCTCCTCAGTTCTTGCGCGGGTTTGTGTGTTGTGCTGCTGTCTTATCTGTCTAATCGCATAGCATAATCTGTGAATGTAATTTATTCAGCCCCTACTTATTTGCTGCGACGACTTTACATCATTGTACTTACTGCAGTCTCACCGTGGATTACTGCTTGTCGTCGTGACACTGCGGCCTCGTCCTCATAGTTCCATTCCGTCCTTGCAGTACCCTCCTTCCTTGCAGTCTCCCCGTCCTCGCAGTGCCACTCTATTCTCGCAGTGCCTCTCCGTCGCTCGCAGTGCTTCCCGTCCAAGCACTTTTACCGGGAGCGGTAGCTCAGTGCATCAACTGATGTCACTGCAGCGCCTCTGACCGGGAGCTCCTTGGTTCCAACTCCTTTCGGCGGCATGATTTTCGACACTAGCTTTTCAGCTAGGTCGAATTCAGTCGCTTTCTGGAGGAGAATTATAGCGGCCGGCTGCTCTGATCGGTAGTTTTCCGTGGTTTCTCCGATCAACATCAGGCGAATGCCGGAGCAGTACCCTACCAAACGGGCCACGGACCGCGCGCGATCTGTCCTTCCTCTTCCTTGTCCTATCCTCTCCTTACACACACACTTACACTAACGTGCATACACTACCACATATTCCGGGAGACCGGTCGGGAGCTTAGAGCTTGGCCCGGCTGGGCGGTGCCCCGCTGGTGGGAGAGTCCTGGTTAGGGAAACCCCACTAGCCGACGGTAGGTCGGCGCCGGAACTCGCCATCCAGCGGGGGAAGATCACTGCCATCTCCCGAGAAAAAACATGCACTACACTAACGGGACTAATGACCAAATCAGTTGACGTACCCGGAAACACGAAAAAATCAATCAATCAATCCAAGTACTTTCTCCGCGTCTTCGCAGTCTCCCTCACCGCACATTTTCTCCGCGTCCTCGTTCGCGTTGTGTTGACCGCCCGGTGTAATGACATCAGTCAATTTGTACAAGTGCAATAAAGCATAACGAATTACGTAAGCTATTCATTTGTATAACAAGAATCAAACTTAATTTTGCGAAATAACTTTCTTGTGACGTCCCGGGTATTTGACGTCTGCGAGAAAACTGGGCTCGGCTGTTCCGTTTGCGGCAACCTCCCCACGATTCTCTCGCTGCGATTGGCTGAATGTGTGATGACGTAATCATTCGTGCCGCAAAATACCCTTTTAAGAACGATTTCTTGCCACAGAAATGGTGGTTTATAATGCTGGTATAGCAAAACGTCTTATGGCAAAGGTTATGGTGTACGAGTACTTGCCGTTTACGCACGACTAATTGCGTCATCATACATTCAGATAATTGGATCATGGGGATGTAGCGGTAAACCAAATAGTCGGCCACCGTTTTTTCGAACAATGTCAAGTATCCGTGTCGTCACAATAAAGTTTTTCCCGAAAATTAACTTTATTTTTCTTTAAATTTTAGTGCTGTTATAAAAAGAACGTATGCAACGCGTTTACAATGCTGGTTTATTGTAATCGCACAAAATTCGGCACAAAACATTTATTCCAGTAATAAAGTTTAACATTATATACTAGTTGCATAATATACTATTTACGCTTAAACTGGAGCGTTCGTTAAATGTTTTAATATGAAAATCAGCGAATATAACTAAATTGAAAATGTATCATTTCTAAGATGTCCTAATTCTTGGGCGTATTGTAATAAATCGGCGATTTTTCGACACAAAAGAAAAAAATTCAAAAATGATTCAAAAGTTTTTGATTAAACTTTTCCTCGATGAGAGCAAAGAGCTTTCATAAATTGCTGTAATTTTAGCTGAACTCTGAATTTTCGAAAATTGCTGAATTTAAAACTTTCTTCAGCGCTTTCCTACACTTACAATATTGAATATTTTTAGCCATAATTTTGCTTGGAATGTAGACAATATTTTAGCAATCCTTTTCGGAAGCGGGTCTATTTTTTCTTAATTTTTCCCCAGGGCCAGAGCAAAGAACGCTTAAAACGGTGAAGCTAAAATACTTTATTGCATTCGTACAAATTAGAAAAGTTGCTCCAAACATCGATGGTTTTCAAGACATATACTTATACAATAATGCGTAACATTATCAACTTGGTGTGTAATGAACTATTGTTGACCTCAATCAATTTCCCATTAACTAACCAAACGGGTGAACAATAAAACGTGCCTGAAGTGACGCTACATTTAAGACTCTCACAGACCGTCGCGGAACATCCGTTGCCTGCGAAGAACGTCTGCAACGGAAATTTTGCGACACCTGTTGGCTTATCAGCGGGTTCAGACCTGCGCGGCTGGCGAGCGGCGCGACAGTGTGATTGGCAGCGTTTTATTCGGTGCGGATTTCCATTCCCTGTTGGACGCATTTTTACCGCTGCCACTCCAGTTTTTCTGTGAAAACCACGGAAAAGACTCGTTAGATCTCGAATATTTTCAGCTCGCTCGTGAATCTGACACGACAGAACGGCCAGAAAAATACTTCTAATCGTGTTCAATAATTTAATTAGTTTTAGATAACATTAAACTTCGATTTTTAATTTTTTTGTTCTAAAAATTTTGTACATACTGGTCATTCTCGTAAATTAAAGGAGTTTATCATCTTTTGTGGCATCGAGATGGAAAATTCTCCGTTCTTTTTCTATTCTAGGTCAAAATTATGGACTCTTTTTCTAGATTTTCTAAAGACAGATTAACAATTTCAGGGAAAATCGTAAATAAAGAAGGAAAACCACTTTACATAATGCACGTGCTCAGAAAACGTACTATGAATAACTTAGCATTTCTATCCCTGCATGAATAAAAGCGAGCGCCTCTTCTTTGTTGGATGAAAACCGTCACCAAACGCTGACTCATAATTGAAGCTCCAGTTTGAACAGACCAGCGAATTCCGCGTCTAGCACGGAAATTTCCGCGCTGCACTCGCTGCGGATATACCGCTCTGGTTTGTGGGACCTCTTTTGTCGAAAGGAAAGCAAGGGACCGTCTCGATGGGGCAAGATAAACCGGATGTAAAATCTGATCGAGATGGTCGTTGACCCAAGATTATTTGAAAATTTACCGCGGTCAAGACATTTTCCTCTGCCACAAGGGCCGAAGCGAACAAAACAACAATAACAAGTGATTGCGGGTTATTGGTATGTTGTGTACTTTCGTTTGTAACGCGTAGAGACATGGAATTATTTTGTGGGTTGCATTAACGTGTTTTTAAGCGAAACGTTTTGTTGCCGATGTCGCATCATCCCACCATCATCCTGCGCCGCCTGGCCCCCAGCCTGCGCTGTGGGTCGGAGCCGCTGCCGCCGGTGGTGCGGCCGCCGGCCCTACGAGAAGTCCGATATCTCGGAAGTCACGTATCGGTAATCGATGCAACGCTGGTATCGGCACGCATTGTACAAGTCGGCTCGCTGATAGCGGCGGCTACAGTGGCGGCGCTGGCGGGGGAGGCGGGGCTGCCGGGCTCCGCTTTCCGTGCTTCTTTCGCGCCGCTCCCCGCCACTTCACTCGCCTTTCTTCGTTCTTTCGCTCCCCGTAGCCTCCGCCCCGCTCTCGCTCCCCCCACTCCGCCCTTCCGCGCCCCGCCGTCCTTTACCCCGCCTCGTCCTCCGAGTTCGGGCAGGGCGCCGGGCTCTGCAAAGGCATGTTTCATTTATTCACGCGTCCTGGCCCGGCCGGTCGACCCGGCTGCTCGGAGAGGCGACGCGCCTGCGCGGCCTCGCCCCGCCCCGCCCCCGCCCTCGCCCCGTGTCTTCCCCGCCCACGCCATGCGCTGTCGGGCGCGCCGACGGGCCCTCCTTTCTCACCTCTCCAGCCGGCCACCTACTCTACTTACGTTGGCGCTGTTCTCTCTCCCTCTCTTTCTCTCTCTCTCTCCTCTCTCTCTCTCTCTCTCTCTCTCACTCTCTCCCTATCCCTCGCGCGCCCGCGACCCAAGTGCATACGCCCCCACCCTGGCTACCTCGCGTTGACATACTGCTTCACGGTGCCAGATTCTCAAATCTCTTTGCGCAATAATGCGTTCCTGCGTCGTCGATCACATGCGTGCGATTTTCTTTCTGTCATTTTGGCCGAATCTTGTAGTTAAAGGTTCAGATCGTTCTCATTAGTCCACCTAACACAATGAAGGAAATTCGCGACATACATTATCGAACTTTTAAACAAAAGTTATTTTACGATGTAATGAATCAAATCAATATAAGGAATGCAATATTATTAACTTTTCATTAACTTCTGATATCAACATATGTGAATACCAGTTTGAAAAGTTATCTATGTTTTACTGCTACGTTATAGCTTGTTATAGCCTTCGATACGGAGCTCAATATACGCTACATATCTTTCCTGGATCGACAGGATCGTGGGTACGAGGGAAATATGAAAATAGTTGAATGATTCTACATATTCCCTTATGATGGGAATTATAAAAGGGAATTATGTCAAGTCAGTTAAGGTAAGGTAAATAATAAAATTGTGTATGTACCATGAGTGTAAACCGATTCTAATGATCTCGGGCGACCAAAGTCCTAGGTCCAAAGGCTCTCGGGAATTTTGTCACCGATCATTAGAGCCCTTGGTACATAAATAGATACTAAATAAAATGTCATTCGTTTATTTTAGATTTAATCTAATTTTTATACATTATTTGTGTTTCAAAAGCAAATTAAATACATTCTTTGTGTTTCAAAATAAGCGTCACTTTTCAGAAGCCCTGATCATGATTGGTTCCTTTTTTTCACGGGCCCTTTGGGCTTCGGCGATCCTTACGGCGGCCGTGGGCGCGTGCAATCTCTCCGCCTCTTCCTCCCACGCCGGCCGCGCACGTGCCCCTTGCGCCCGCCGCGCGCAGCCCCCGCGCAGTTTGATTATTCACGAGGAAATTGACATGAGCGCGAGCGCTGCCGGGCGAGTGGCAGGGCGAGCGGCAGGGCGAGCGCCGGGGCGAGGGCGGTGGGCGACGGGCAGGGCGCAGCCGCGGGCGACGGCTTCCGCGCTTGGCTGAGCGCCGCCCGCCGCCGCCCGCCGCCGCCCTCCGTCCGACGTCCTCGCGCGAGCGCCGCTCCCTCCGGCGGCGACCTCTCGCTGCCCCTCCCCGCCCGCCCCGCCCCGCCCCGCCCCCCCGGCCCCCGCGGCGCGCGCGCTCGACCACTCTCGTCGTCGTTGGCGGCGGAGGCGGCATTGTGTGCGCTGGCTCCCCCTGCGACACTGTTACTCGCCGGCACAAATGCATTCCTTGAGGCGAAATAGAGAAATTCCCCCAGCTCCCGGCGGCGACGCTCGACGAGGGAAAGGCCGCGGCTGCGGCGCGGGCGGGGGCGGGGCCGGCGGGGGCGGGCCGGAGGCCGAGGGTCAGGCCCGCGCGGCCCCGCGTCTCTTCGGCCGTCGACGTTCGCGTCGCTAGGGGATTGCGGAGAAATTGATGAGATCAAAATTTACTCATCTTATTCGAAACGGAGGCTGGCGCTCGCCGTCGGCCCCGCTGCCCGCTGCCCGATGCTCACTGCTCGCCCCGTGTCTTCTTCTCCTCCTCCTCCTCCTTTTTCGACTTTTCTTTTTCCGGGCAAAAAGGGGAACCGAGCGCATCGGCCGGTAATGGTGCCGGCGACTTTCCGACAATCGCTTCTTGCGGTTCCGCGCTGCGTGTACGGCGCGGGCGGGCCCGCGCGGGTGCGGAGTGTCGGCGGCGGCGGGCGCCGCGGCGGAGGCGTGAGGCGACGGCGCTTGTTAGCGCGCCGTCCGTCCCGCGGCGCCGGCCCTCAGCGTCGGCCCACGGCGTCCTAATGTGGGTCCCCTTCTTCCCTCATTGAACCCCGCCATTCCTCGGGCAGCCCGGAATCGTTCCGTTCCGCTTCCCACCGCCCCGCCCTGCTCCGCTACTCCCCGCCCTCGCACTGGCTCTCGCTTCCCGCCTTCCTCGGCCTCTGCGGCGGCTGTGGAGACGCTGCCGGGGGCGCCCTAGGGCCCCTGGCGGAGAAGGCGGCGCCGCCGGGGCAGCTGACCGACGCCATGCGGGGACGGGAGCCTCGGGGCTCCGATATTGGAAGTTGCAGGCTTGCTCCGTCTAGATATGCACACGTTGAAAATCCACGCGGAAAGGGGTCTACCGCTTGACCGCCATTCAATGCGCTTTTTCTTCTCTTCCATCTGTTTCATGGTCTTCTATCTCATTCTCTTCTCTTCCACCTCCTCCTCAATATCCATCTTCGCAGTTTCCTCTTGAACTTCATCTCATCGCCTCCTTAATCCGTTTTTTCAATTCCTTTTTTCTTTCTGTTTTTAATTTTCTCGCATACTACGTTCCTTTTTCCCCTTTCTTTCTTTATTCCTTAATAGGTCCGTCGGTTTCGCTGATTATATTCTTGCTCAAATTCTGGTATGAAATACGAACAATTTAGCAATTAGTCCACCTGCGTCCATCGCAGCAGCAACAACATAACGAAAGCCAGACCTGGTTATATTTTAAATTCACTCGTTAGAAAAATAATACAAGAATGTGATTTACGCCTATTATATCACATTAGAATCTCCGTGTAAAGCATAAATCATGGAAATTCGAAGACACATGACGTACTCCGTGAATGTATCTTAGCAATTTATTGGTTCTTGAAAAGTCAGTAAAGTGATAAATTTTATTAGATAATAATTGTTTCGTTTAATGTCGCCGAGTAGTGAAAAGATGCTGTAACTTCAGGTGTAAGCAGTTCGTTCTTTCTGACACGAATCTGCGCTGTCGTTTCTACTATGACAAGGACATACTAACATTTTCTCAATAAGTGGAATAATACGAGGAGAATGAAAGAATATTGATTTTTCCATTGCGTATTAGTTTCTCCTGTGCCCGACAGAGGCGCTCTCTGAATCCACATTTTGTCGTTCATTGTGATATATTAATCGTTTATTGCAGAAACGTTACTGAACAATTGAAATTCTTATTGATTGTTTAGAATTGAAGTAAATTCAATTACTCCCATATTTTCTGTAGTAAACGTCACGTTGATATACTAAAATCCTAAACACAAGTCTTAACGTATTTTGTTCTTATTTGAACTGATATGTATACTCCGTATAACTCATGTTATACTGCTCTCAAAATGGCAACAGAAATGACCCCAGTGGTTTCTTCATGAATCGATAAGCTTTTTATGCCGTCTGGATTTTACGAAATTTGATTCGATAAGATATTTGATGTCAGCGCCAATGGCAAAATATGTATAGATATGTATAGATATCGAATCTCAAGCATTGATTTTAATGACAACAATTGAAATAAGCATACGCTTTAATATACAAAACATAATATTCGTTTCATTTTAGTAGATGTATTAATACAATTTCTCTTATCATGAAAAAATCTTTTTTTGTATTACATTAAAAATAATAGTATGGTAAATGTTACTCCAAACTTTCGTTGTAGGAAACATTATCAAGAAATACAAATTACTGCATAAATTTTGTAGGGATAGGGTCTTTTGTGTTATTTCAATTTGAAAATTTACCGAGATAAAGCTATAATAGTAGAACAATATTTAGCGGTAAGCGTGTATATTTATACCAATACAGGAGATTTGTTATCGGCAACGTGATATTATGGATCTGTTAAAGTTTAGATATGTTCTTCGTCTTGTCATATTCCCGAAAGAATTTTGGAAGTGCAGAAAATTTGTACTTACTTTAAACAGGATGTTCCGACCCTAAAATAAAAAACCAGCGCATGTAAATGTAAGTTTGGAAATTTTTATGAAAAAATATATAACTCCGTTGAGTGTGCTACTTCGTTGCGAGAAGGAAGAGAAAATCATTTATGATTTATTTTGACGAAAAAATGAATTAATAAAAAACGAATTTTAAGAGAATCGAAATGGTAGTCAGACTACGTATAAATGGAAGGAATTATATCAACATTGAAATTCTATAAAAACCAAGATATAGAAAAATTAAAGTAATTCTACAGAAATCGAGAGATACAGCATTCATTCCCTATTGTTAGCTTCATATCCGCTAAGTATTTTTTGTGTAATGGTATGTCCCATCGAACATGAAGCTAACGCTGAGAGAAAGCAGAGAAACGTTATAAGACTAACATGGGGAAATAGGAAATGAGAAATAATTTACATTACAACAGAACATCAATTATCCGAAACGAGATCCGAACGAAGAAATAATGAACATACTTAAATTTATCTTTTATGTTCTTATATAAATATTAGAGATTTGACACCGTTTTCTATAGATTATTCTTGTTAAACTTCATTTCATAAATAGAAGTACAGTTTTTTTGTGTCTGATCTTTCCTTTTTTATTTATTTTACATCAAAAAACAGTTAAAACTGCGTATGACGTGCTATGGGGAAAAGTAAATTTTGTGCGCATTTTCAAAATTCTGTGATCCCTACACTAAGTCATATACTACTTAAATTTTGAAAAGAAACTCCCATGTAATAAAATCTATTTTCAAGGCAATAAATTTTGTTCTTATCCATGTTGTCCTTTGGAATAATACTTCCTGCCGCGACAACATGGAAACGATAATTTGAATAATTGTATTTCCACTGAATTCTAGAAGATGAGTACAGAAAATTAAGTTATATTTATGTCCAGAAGCAAAACAAGGGGCCATCTCAGCATTTGCTCAATGGATCAGGGAAACTGGACGAAAAACCTGATTGAGATGGGCGTCATTGACCCGGAGGCTGCAATACAATACTTGTTACAAGTTGTTTATACACAGTTGTATATACAGGTTGTTACAGGTTGTTTATACAGTTCAAATGGTAAATAATGCATTATGTATCATTGTTAAAATTAATGTTACTTTTCTTGTGATGCTCAGTATAGTCTCTAATTGTATAGAAACAGTTATGTAGCTGAAACGATTTCACTTTGGATTTAAACTTTTCTGTCAAATTTAATCGTTTAATGTCATCTGGCAAAGTGTTGTAAAATAATGTAGTACATGTATTGTATGTGAATTTTTTGTAATGAGCTGTTGATATTGTCACCTGATGAATATGATTTCTACGTGGAGTGTTATAATAATAGACATCGGCATTTTCTGAAAATATATTGCCGCCCTTAAGCAAGTCATTTTTGAGAAAAGCCACTGATTCGTAAATCAACAGACAAGGTAATGGTAAAATTCCTAGATTAATGAAGAGAGGCTTACATGAATCACATCCTTAATATGCGAGTTTCAACCAATCGCGTTTAGTTGTGTGGTGGGGGTTCTGCCGGGTCGTCTGGGATGGGCGGAGTGCCGATGGAGCTAAGGTGAGAACCTGAAGTGGCGCGAGCCTGCGAGATATGCTGGGCGTCCCCCCGCGAGGAGCGCCAGAGTGCATGCACGCGCGGGTCGCCAGCGCCGGGGCGGACGCCCTCCCCTCCCCCTCCCCCTCCCCGCCCTCTCCCACCGCCTCCCCGCCCCCGCCGCCCCCGCCGCCCCCGCCACCATCGCCGCCGCTGCTGCCGCCTCCGCGACCGGATCAATACTGGGCAACAAATACAAACATAGCGGGGTGGCGGCGGCGGCGGCGAGGACGGCCGAGGCGGAGGATGCAAGGCGGCGAGGACGGCGGTGCTGAGGACCGACAGGAAGAGGGAAGAAGGCGAGGAAGGGAGAAGCTGCATGACACCGCGATGGCGGGTGGATCAGTGGGATCAAAGGTGACGTGGATGAGGGCTGAAGATGAGGAGTTGAAGCTGGGGAGGGCAGAGTTACCGAGGAAATGAGGATCCGTGTGAAGTTGAATGAGGATCTAGAACGACGTGAAAGTGGTTAGATGAGTGTGGAACCGGGAAGGCAGGGAGATCATGACGATGCGGACGAAAAGTGCGGGGAAAATGATGAGGACGCACGTACCGAAATCAATTGTTATCGTGATATGAAATGCAGGATGACACGCAGGACAGACGAATACGTTTTATGTCCAATTTCTTCACGAATCAGGTTTTGCTGTGGGTACAGTGACTCTAAATTATTCTTTCAAGATTTAGGTTCTTGTGGAGAAGTGAACGTATATGACCAATGATTGGTCAACCAGGATGTTGTTCATTAAGGATAATTGAAAAACAAGCTGAACAAGAAAACTTCATATGAACCTATCTGAATGCCATATTTATATTTAGAATAAATATCATGTTTGAAATACAATGTGTATTCGCCTCGTTGCAAAGCAATTTTTGAACAATGTTATGATATTGTATAAAAAAGGGTGACCGCACACTCGCTTTCACTCAGTCCCTCACCACTGTTAGTCACACTCAATCTCACCCTCGTACCCACCGTCTCCCTCGTTATGCACCCTCTTGTTTACCATCTGACTCTTACTCTCGCATAATTTCTCATTTTGTCATCCTCTCTCATGGACCTGCGACAGTAAGATCCTATTCCATGGTATTTATTGCCCTTAGTTTTTTCTCCATTGGAATTGTTTAAACATACACGACATGATCATTAGTTACATTATAAAACTACCAACTACATTTGAAAGGTGTGAAATTTCATTAATATAAATATTGTGAAATTTATTTCAGCTGTGAGGTATTTAGCACAGATGTTTTTGAGCTTTTCACATTTCTATGCTGTTTACTCCTACATACCCTCATGATGAGGCGGTGTCCATAAGGGTTTAGGAACTCGCAAAGGATTTTATTTGTAATGAATTGACATTCAAAATCAGCAGGAAAGGGGAACTTCATTTTGTTCAAACGTAGACAATACTTTCGATTGACAACTGGAGAATATTGATGAGACGGATGAGCGAAGGCGAGGACAAACCAGCATGAGATGCATTGAATCAGGGAAGGACACCTCCTTTACCCCGAGGAAAGAAACGATGAAAATGACGCGGTGAAACCAAGAAGACTCATGAGCCTAAACTTCAATTCCAAAATATGTTGCAGCTTTCCTAGTTGTGCCACATACACTTCCATCTGAGCAATTAATGTGAGCATTCGACAATTTTCCTTTATCAAAGGTTGTGCGTTCATTCGCAGAGTTGGAAATGTTTCCAGTTTCGTCGCCCAAGATAATACCTCCCTTCTCCGCTAGGTGCTGAGGATCGAAATTTCCGTGGTTAGACGGAAGAGCGGGCCTGATGGACCGAGTCTCGCCACGTAAAATAAGGCATTAACTAAATTGCTGTCCTGACACAGGACAAGTATAGGGAAGGAAAGATCGCGCGCAGTTCGTGGCCTCTTTGTTAGGGTATACTGAACCGGCGTTCACCTGGTATTGATCGGAGAAAGCACGGAAAACTACTGATGAGAACAGCTAGCCGCTGGCATTCTCCTTCAGGCAGTGGCTGAATTCGTCCCAGCTATGTATCTAGTGTCGGAAAACCGCCTCCGCTGCGACTCGATCATGTCGATTATCGATGCTACAGATGCAAAGATATTGATTGATTGATTTTTTTCGTGTTTCCGGGCGCGTCAACTGCTTCGGTCATTAGTCCCGGTTAGTGTAGTGCATGTTTTTCTCGGGAGATGGCGGTGATCCGCTGGATGGCGAGATCCGGCGCCGAACTACCGTTGGCTAGTGGGGTTTCCCTCTAACCAGAACTCTCCCACCAGCGGGGCACCGCCCCAGCCGAGACAAGCTCTAAGCTCCCGAACATGTGGTAGTGTAGTGCATGTTAGAGTAAGTGTATGTGTAAAGGAAGAGGATAGGACAAGGAAGAGGCAAGGAAAGATCGCGCGCGGTACGTGGCCCGTTTGATAGGGTAC
The DNA here is from genome assembly GCA_964035755.1 of Teleogryllus oceanicus. Lineage (NCBI taxonomy): Eukaryota > Metazoa > Arthropoda > Insecta > Orthoptera > Gryllidae > Teleogryllus > Teleogryllus oceanicus. The sequence goes on from CAXIVR010000001.1 coordinate 26,612,903, forward strand.
TGCTCCGGCATTCGCCTGAAACCACGGAAAACTACCGATCAGAGCAGCCGGCCGCTAGAATTATCCTCCAGACAGCGACTGAGTTCGACCTAGCTGAAAAGCTAGTATCGAAAATTCTGCCGCCGCCAGGACTCGAACCTAGGACCTCCCGGTCACAGGCGCTGCAATGACATCAGTTGATACACTGAGCTACCGCTCCCGGTGCAACGATATTGACACTGAGCTTTCACAGCTCGTAGGAAAGGTCGACAAGGCAGCAAATGAATCCTGCAGCCACGACAGCCTCAATGTGCTCCAGAATTACACAGGTCGGCCGATAATTCGGTACACGAGTGCTCTAACCGCAACCGTGGAGCGGGGCGGGCGAGTGGCGAACTCAGCAGCGCGCGAAAGGCTGCTGGAGAGAGGTCGTGGCAGGGAGCGTTAGCGGCGGGGAAAGGATGGGAAGGGAGGGGGGCCCGCCCGCCGAACCTGCGCGGAAAGTGCCCTTCCCCTCCCCTTCTCCCTCCACGCGTCCTCTCCCGCTGCGTCCCTTCCCCACCTCTCCGCGCCAGGCCCACCCGCGCGCCGCTCCTTCCCCGCCGGCTGACGGCCCCTACGGCGCCTGTCCCCGCGAGTACAACGAGGAGTTGAGGCCGAAGTGGCCGGTTAGCACCTTGACCTCCCCGGACTTAACCGGCAACGAGTGAGCGCGGGGGTTCGCGCGGAAACGAACGTGGGAGGGCCGTTCTCCTCCAGTTACCTCTGCCGCGGCGAACAATGGCGAGGAGTGTTGCTGGGGGCTTGCATCGTATTGTTGTGCGAACATTTCCAAAAGTTCAAAATATGAATTTTTATTAGAATCTTAAATTGTCACATTATGAAATTGTTGTTGACTACAAAACCTTTCAATTCAACGCGTTCTTTATTTTTGTTTTCTCTGAATTTGCTTCTTCTACAGTCAAGTTAAATAATTGGATTTATTTATTTGTTTATTTATTTATTTCATTTATTTATTATTATCATTTATTTATTATTTATCTATTTGTATTTGTTATTTACAATGTATTATTTATTTATTACGCAGTATTTATGTATTACTTATTTATTATTAATTATATAGTTGTAGTTTGTAAAATATATAAACTATCATGCCAAACTCTAAAATACATATAGTTATACTTTTATAGTCCCCAATGAGGCAAGAAAACAGATAGTGAATCTTTATGTATAGCAAAACAAGAGATCACTTCAGTATTCGCTAAAAGAGTCAGGGAACTGGATGAAAAACCTGATCGAGATGGGATATTTGACCCAGAAGTTAAGCTACAAGACTTTGTAATTTCAAAATAATTGCGTTTTCTAATGTCACGTTGTTATGTAGTACATGATATAAAACCAATTCAACTTTTTACAATTATTTTTGTCTATTCAGGAACTTGTCCTCTGGAATGTCTGAACCAATTTCGATTCAGTTTTCACTGAAAGAGAATAATTTTTGCTGTTGGGAATAATTTTCGCTGTTTTTCGTGTTTCACATTATCTTGTGTGCAAAATAATCATGTCTTTGCATACACATTTACAGGATCATTCTGACCTTACTGAAATTTTGTACACATGACCAAAACAAACTACGTGATATTTCATAAACTTTTTCCTATGAGCTTTTTATATTAGCTAAAAAAAATATGAATTACAACATTTTAAAACCCACAAAAGTTCCTATAAAATTCATTTTGATTCCTTTCGCTAGGATTTTGGTAATTGAAGGTCAAAATTGTTACTGGAAAGTTTCCAATAAACCAAAAATGGTGGTAGAAACGATAATCGTAGCAATCATGGCTACTAGGAGCTGGGCGCAGCAGGTGACGCAGAACGAGGTGGGGCGGCTCAGGGGAAGCGGGAGGGGTAGAGCGGGGGGGGTGGAATGGGGCTGGATAGAGGGACAGGGTGGAGCTGGGCGGGTGGGACCGGGGGTTCACATTGAGGAATTCGGGTGCGTATTGTGATTAGAAATGCCCAGGCAATGCGTGGTACTTCAGCTAGTCTCTAATATTCATGAAGTGATAAAAAAAAGTTTCATGTAAATAAATTATAATACTATTTAGTAATACGGATTAAACGAAGCCAATTAAAGTTTTATAAATATTTTTACATGCACAATAATTTTTGTCGACAAATTAAACAATTATTTTTACATGGATGTTAGTTTTGTTCAAACATTGGATGGCAGACTGACGTTTATGTGAAATTTATTTCACAACTAATTCATGTTATTAATATCTGAGGGTGTGCACGTACATAAAATGTATACGACATACAGTCCTCATGTATGTAGACAAAAAAATCCAAGTAATATTTTTGTTGGGGGAGGGGGTCAATTTGTGAATTTCTCCGAATCTCCAAAGTAATTCTGCGCTCAGAGGTATGTTCACAATACCGAATTACTCAAAAATAAAAGGTCACTTGTGTGGCCGGTAAATATCAACCAAAAATTAAGTAAGGTTCTCCATTACTTGAATGAATGATATATTCACTTACGGTTTATAGGATGATTTTTATCTGACACGAATTGTTGGTTTTGTGGGTATGTTATTTCTGCATGTGTCTAAGTGTTTATGGGTATATATGTTTTTTAATTTCATATGATATGATTATTTAATTGTTTTTTCTATTATTTATTTTTTATAATAATATTAATAATAATTTTTATTAATTTTCACGTAAGTTAACATTGACAGCAGATGCACTGGAATGAGCAAATGTTTGCGCTCGGGTCAGCTTCAGTAAGTTTATAACGAAAATAAAAACTGAGATATGGATGACACCACTACTACACGCACAATATTATTAATATATAACACAATTCTATTATTTATTTAAAATTCCATTCGTAAAGGTATACCTGAATACGTTTTGTTTTTTCATTTCATAATAGTTTTTTGTATACCAGCATTATAAAGGACATTTTCTGTTGGAAGAAATCGTTCATAAAAGGACCTTTTATGGCAAAAATGATAAAGTATTAGATTTTACGGCACGAATGATTGCGTCATCACACATTCATCCAATCACAACGAGAGAATGTTGGGAGGTAGTGGTAAATGGAACAGCCGACCGTAGATTTCTGGCACAATGTCAAATACTCAAAACGTCACAAGAAAGTTGTTTCGCAAAAATAAGTTTGATTCTCTTAAATTTTTTTGTATACCATCATTATAAACGACCCTTTTCGATACCCCGAATCGTGCATAATCCAGTATTTTATTGCACGCTACATGACGTCATCGCCATTATTAAACGCGACATGACGTCATCACACATTCAACCAATAGTAGCGAGAGAATCGTGGGGAGGTAGAAGAAGACGGAACAGCCGACCACCGTTTTCTCGCACGGATGTCAACAATGCCATCTTCAATTTCATTTCCAGAGGGCGTTGGATGTCAAGCACCCGAGACGTCAGAAGAAAGTTGTTTCGCGAAATTAAGTTTGATTCTCTTGTAAATTTATAATGCTGTTATACAAAAAAATAGCGTATGCAACTTTTTTATAATGTTGCTTTATTGCATTCGTACCTATCTGAAAACTCGCTTCGAACGTCGCCCCTTTTCAAAACGTGTACTCATGCAATAAAGCTTAACATTATAAACCAATTGCATAAAGTATTATTAAAAAGTCCATTCTTTTTTTACCACTTACGAGGTCTGCAATTCTTGGTCATCTTGAATATATGCTTAGTTTGGCATACTGAATCGAAAATAAAGAAAAATATTTTTATAAGTGCTACTTTGACTACGCTTTAAAAAATTTGGGGTTATTTGATGTGAAATTTTAAATAGTCTTCATAGATCACACTAGTCTACATGTAAAATGAATCATGTCGATCTCATGTAGAAAACATGCAGTGATATAAAATTATCGTGTATGACACAGCTTTGAAAACGGCGTTTATAAGAATAAGTAATAGTGGTAGACTTATATAATTGACATCAAAGCTCTGACAGTCTTCAATATAAAATTGCATGATGGCATTGGCTAATAAGGTTTTGCAATAATTTAAGTTTTCCAAACTATTGCTGATTAGTTACTCTACAGTGAAAATTAAAATTGACGGATCGAGGGCCTTTACTCGGTTAATGACTGTTGTTACGATTGACACAGACATGCTGTTTCGATTTACGAAGATATGCCGCTTTTCTTTTCCCTACAATGAATGTCATATATTCTCAATAATCTCCTCATTTAAAAACTTAGTTGGAGATAGACCCTATTAGGTTTTTAAACGTTTGTCTGCTATTGAAAAGACAGTAATAAATTACTACATGTTTGTGGATTTATATAAATAATCAAAACCTCCATGCAATTATCAAATGCTAACTTTATTTAATTGCTTTCTATTGATAAAAGATTTCCATTCTTTTTTTTAGTTTATTTACATATTAATAGTTACATTTTTGTATTTCATTACAAATTTGTACTTAACATTCACATTGAACCGGTTACTTGACAACTAAAAGCATAAATTCATATCATGCGAATTGTCTCACCCCCTTCCTAACATGAAATAGGTCAGCCCCTCTGCTGTACCGGACGGCAGGGACAGGGAAATGCTAATTGAAGACTCTACCGGCTCTTCAATTTTATATTATTTTTTAAAATCTGAAAATTATCAAAAAATTTAAATTCTAAAGAACTGTAGTTTCTTCGATGCTTCTATAAGGCGTTATGAAATCGCAATTTTGGGTGTTTTGTCACTTTTTTTTTAAATCTCGTGAGTTTTAATTGTCTTTCTTTTTTAATTTACAAACCAATTTCATGGAACACCTAACGTTCACGTACACTCCAATACACCATACACCGAAATTTCGAAGTATACACTTGGCAATCATTCCTCGATTCCAGGAGTAAATGTTAGCTCTACTATCTAAATACAGTATATTACTTTCACTAATACTTTCGTGCTCTGAATGGGGAAATGCTGCTCCTATCCTCTATCAAGCATTCAAAATAAAATATTAATATAAGCAAAGAAAGCTTCGTAGTGCGAATCAATTATCAAAAGCAAAATGGATTTAGAGTAATATCATATAAAAACTAGTAAATCATTGTTCCTTTTCTTCATTCTTCTCTGCCCTTAAATTTTACATAGGACGTGCGACAAAATTTTAAGTTGTATTAAACCGAAAATTCTCTAAAATAAACGTTTAAATCTTTATGTACTATTTTACGTCGTCGACGCACGCTGAAGAACGGTTTTAATTTGAGCGGAGACTTCAGTTATGCCGAAAAAGTGTTTTATTCAGACTTGGATGCTATATTTACGAAGTTCTTAGTATTAAAATAAATTTTCAAACATTTTTACCTTGGACTCTAGAAAGCGATTTTTGGATTGTGTGACGTTTCTGGTGAAGCAGCGATTTGTTTTGTTTACTTGCAGGATCTATGTATTTCTTGAAATTTAAATTATGTGTCACGAGATTATAGTTTGATTCTTCTGATTGGTCTGGTTTAGTGAATTGTTAAAGTTTTAAATTGAAATGTTGATTTTTGACTTATTTCGAATTTTTTCCCTCTCATGAACTTCGTTCTCATTGAAAAAATTGTTTCCTCATTAATAGTACCAGTAGGTCTGCCAACTATTCATAATAACATCGTTAATAAAATGATTAAAAACAGTAATTCATTATCAGTTTGTTAACGATTGTCGTAAAATATAATGCAGAATTGAGGGCCTTCGAGTATAAATAATTTTTAGAAAGAAATCGTATTTAAGGTTCACGACAAATGTCTTGAGCAGTTCCTAAACTATTCAGTGTGCGTGTTGGGAAGTGAGTCATGAACAAGAGTCGCCGCCACATGCTCTTCCTGGTGGTGCAAGGCTAAGTAAGCGCTGAACTGGTTCGCCTTTGGAGAGCGTGCTTTGTAGCCAAAGGAAGAATAATTGACACTCTACGCTTGTGAGCGGATAACGATTACTTACTTTGAATTATACATAATTTTGTGACGAGAGCAGATCGTGGGAATAGCACGCTGCCCAGAAGGTCACAAGAACCGGACAATGTGTAATGATTTTGTGACCTGGTTTTGTTAACTTCCTATTCTTCTGTTGCTTAGAAGTAGCTTCATTTTTGTAATGACGTAAGTGTATAAACAGCATCTTTAGGAAAAGGACATTTTTTTGTCAAAATTGTCCAATTAGAGAGATCATTGTTGCAGATTGAACTATACTGTTTCACAAGAAGGTGTAAACATGAATATAAGCCAACGGTGTCTAATGCTTGCAACAGTAAATGCATATATTACGCACAGCTTTTTAATTCTAAGCGGTGATTTACTTTCGACAAACAATATTATTTTTGTTTTAACTATAAACAATTAGGATTATTTCATCAGAATATTTTTGATGAAAAAATATTTGCATCTTTGTGTTAACACGTCCGTGCGGAATAATTGTGAACTCTCTTAAGAAAATCCATTATTTATTTGCTGTTTTAATTAATTTTGTAATATTCGAAAGGAAAAGGAATATCAATCTTTAATGTTCACTTTGATATTTTAAGGAATATTCAACTAAACGAAAATTTAAAAAAAAATGAGAATTGAAAGGAATGAAAACAAGATAAAAAAACTTAAGATTTAGTGGAAGAAAACACTGCGGAAAAGAGACTTCAAAATAGGACAGTGGAAAAGGAAGTGAGAAATACAAGGATGAAGGAGACGCATAGAGATATAGAAGGGACAGACAAACGGAGAGGGAAAAAGAGGACGATGGAAATGAAGAAGGTTAAGGACAATAGGGGAGGGACAGGAAGACGAATATGAAGAAAGGGGAAAGCGAAGGTGGGAGAAGACGGAGAAAGGAACACGGATAGGAAGAGAGAGAAAAAAAGAAGAGAGCAAAGAGAGAAAAAAAGAAAAGAACAAAACAGGGAGACGGTGAATAAGGGATCAGTCACACGAAAGGGGTCAATGCGAACTCGAAACTATCCGCATAAATTGAACTCAAAAAAACGATGCAAATGAAGTGCAAAAACGGAAGGCCGCGAAAGGGAATGGAGCACCCGAGCAGGGGGAGGGTGCCACGCTTGATATGCGCCGGTGCATCGTGTCGCGGCCGTTGCAGGGGCGGTGAGCGGAGAAATGACCCCAGAATCCATCAGCGAGAGGAGGCTCGTTGTCGATTCCTATGCATAGAACCGCCTTGCTGTTAAACCTCAAACTCCGGGCGGGGTTTTTTTGTCGCGCGCCGTCGGAGAACGAAACTTTTTCAAAACGTGCATTCGGTCGTCCTTTTAAAAATGACAAAAAACACGTTGGCGTTCTCCAAGGTTGGGAGAAATCTTTTGTGCGAGAGTTTAACGTATGCAGCCTCACAACGGACGCGAGCGGTCGTCGGCACAAAAAGCCGCCGGAGATCACAAAGCCACGCGGCAGATAATTGTGCCGCCAGATGAATAAAACACACGGCGAGGAGGCTGGCCATCGCCGCCACCGCCGCCACCGCGGACGCCCATCGCTGCCGCCGCCACCGCAATCGACTCCGCCGTCGTCGTCCATATCACCGTCACTCCCGTTGATGCCTCTGCCTTCTCAGCAGAGGATCCCCAGAGGAACTCTGCAGCATAGCTCTGGGCGTGAACGCAATTTTATTAGGAAGTTTGTGTACGCTCGAACGTTAAAGCACTATCGATCTTATGCGCATGCGCAGTTTAAGCGGCGCATCACTTTTGTGCATCTGCGCATGCGCAGAGGATCGGTACGCTATGGCGGGCACAAACTGCCTATTGTGACGAACCAATTGACAGGGAGCGGTAGCTCAGTGCATCAACTGATGTCACTGCAGCGCCTCTGCCCGGGGTCCTAGGACGGCGACTAGCTCTTCAGCTAGGTCGAATTCGGTCACTGTCTGGAGAATAATTCTAGCGGCCGGCTGCTCTGATCGGTAGTTTTCCGTGGTTTCTCCTATCAACACCAGGCGAATGCCGGAGCAGTACCCTAACAAACGGGCCACGGACCGCGCGCGATCTTTCCTTCATCTGCCTTGTCCTAGCCTCTCCCCTTACACACACACACACACACACACACACACACACACACACACAAACATGCACTACACTACCACATAGTCCGGGAGACCGGTCGGGAGCTTAGTGCTTGTCCCGGCTGGGGCGGTGCCCCGCTGATGGGAGAGTCCTGGTTAGGGGGAAACCCCACTAGACGACGGTAGGTCGGCGCCGGATCTCGCCATTCAGCGGGGGAAGATCACCGCCATCTCCCGAGAAAAAAGTGCCCTATACTGACGGACTAATGACCAAAGCAGTTGACGCGCTCGGAAACACGAAAAAATCAATCAATCAATCTGCGATTGCCGAGATCGACGATCGGTCCGGGAAGACGTGCATAAACTCTATTGATTCCACTCAATCCTCGAGTGAGTTGATGATTCATGTTTTCAAGCGCGCCAGATACTTTGGTCATTAACCCGTGAGTATGGTACATTGAATAGCCGGCAGGTGGCGGTGTTCCCCACTGGAACGTGAGATTCGGGATCGACCGATTAGACTGTTGGCGGGGTTTTTCCCTTCCAGCGAGGCACCACCCCAGCCGCTATAACATCCAAGTTCCCGACTGGTCTTCCGATATGTCGTGTAGCACAAAGTTCGTAATTGCAAAGAGTGTGTGTGAGGAGAAGAGGTATGTAATAAATACATTATTGTACTCTTAATGAAGCACAATATCCAATATGACAGTGTTAAATACCTGCAAACTGCAACTACTAGCTAACAAACAGTAAATTTATAATTTAAAATCGGACTTGATAATTGATTTGCTGCTTTCAAATCCGATTACGGAATTCTGTAGAATTCAGGACAAAATATTACCATCGATGGACTCAATTGTACATTCGCACGTGAACTATTCCAACTTCTACCACGTTGAGGACATTCATCGAGTCTGAACACATCACCTGTGGCTTTTATTGATTTGCATTATAAAAACTTCCCTACTAAATGCGAGTCTTTTGAATGTATTTTTAATGTGACTTCAGTATGTCTTCCTTTGGTCTCAGTGGAAGTCTAGAAACAAATACGTTCTGTTGCCGACTTCATCACCGCCAGGCTCCATCACTTCCAAGCGAATCTGCTGTCTTAAACATCACAGTCGTCGTTGCTTTTTGATTTTCGGGAAGCGAGAAGGGCGAATCCCCCTGCTTCTCCTGGTTTAGTTAATTCAGTTTTCTTTTATTAGATGTATTAATTAAATGCACTTTCTCGCTTGAACTTTCCGTTTCAAATCTACAACGTAGTAAGAGAAAGTTATGTAATGCTTCAGGAGAATGTACCAAAGTTTTATGGGTCCTTGACACCCAAAATTGTTTTTTTCTTACTTATATACGTAGCAAATTACGTTCTCCTTTATGATGTGTAGCCAGAATTCACTTTCGGGGGTGAGGGAGTGTTTTACGACCATTTTTTAAAGATGTTTAATTTTCTACACATTCCCTTACATATTTTATTCACCATGTGACGACATACCATTCCCTGATATTCCGGTTCAAGTCTATTTAAATATCAATTCGATGTCGCAAATTCAATAGTCGTAAACTATTTGGGATGGAAATTTCCAACGATATTGTTTGTAAAAGAAAGTAAACTAAGTGATACTCAACTTTTACTAGCATTTTTCTTCAACTTTAAATGAAAGAATACAAAATAGCATAACGTATATTTTCACTGAAATTGCGAATCGATTAATACAATCAACTAAATTGCTACATTGGAGAATAATTGAAGATAACTAACACGTAAAAACTGAATATAAATTCATAAATAAAATTTCAAAAATAAATATTGTAAATTAAATTAAAATATTTTATATTAAATAAAATAAAATAAAAAAAATTCAACCACTTTTAAAATCGATCCGAAATCGATACCTCACATTTACATAATTTTTGCATGTGACAAAAATCGTATTTTGGACTAGACACAAGGACAATCCACTTCCCATGGAGTGGCCTGGTTTTCTTTTTTGCCGCTTCCACGAACCGGCACCCTCTCCACGCGGTGCTCTCCGCCGCTCTTCTCGGAGCAGACAGCGCAGCACCTAAAGCCCGGCCGTTGCGTCTATTGCCGCGCACGGCATCCGCCAGAGACCCGGCGACTTAAAACTTATTTGCTCTTTATTTATGAACGTTAGCAGCGCGGACTCTTGTCTCTCCGGCGCGCCTGCTTTCCGCGCCTAGCACTGACGATTTCCCGTGTCCCTCCGCGTGTCCTGTCCAGCCCTCTGCTCTCCCGATTTCTCTTGTCACATTTTTTTAGTACCCCAGAGTTCGTCAAGATCCCTTATGTCTCGCTCCGGTCACATTAGATTCGTTCCGTTCCTGTCGTTTCACATTTTCACCTCTGGTTTTGTCTCGGACCGTCAAGTGATATCCGGTTTCGTCTGATTTCGTTCTACGTACCTTGTTCGGATCGGATACGTTCCCCACCCTTTCCCCTCATCCGCCTCATTCCGCCCCGCGTCGTCCTGTCCGTCCCATCTGCCTTGTCATTCTGCCTCGTCCCGTTCTGTCGCCATGTTTTGTTCCGCCTCCTCCGGTCTCGTTCCCTCCCGTGCTGCCTCGTCCTTTTCGTACTGCCTTGTTGGTTCCGTCCTAATTATGTAGTCCCCTCCTATTTCTTCATGCGTCGCTCCTCTGCTTCGTTCAACACCAGTCTTCCACATCCTCACACTAGTTCCCCCCTTCCCTACTCGCGCCCCGTCTCATTCCTTCACTTCACGTTCCACCTTGTCACGTCCATTTTCGCCTCCTTCCGTCATGTCTCTCTCCGTCAAGTCCCTTTTCACCACGCCCCTTTTCAGAACGGTTTGCCACGTTCCTCTTCATCATGCCCTGCCTCATCACTTCCCTCCTCATCACGTCGTACTCCAAACCATCGTACGAATTTAACCCCTGGTGGGAGTGGCCCACCTTGCGGGCCAGTCCTGTCCCATCCCATTCTACCACGTCCCAGGCCGTCCACTCCGCCACGCTACGTCTCAGCCTCTTCACTTTCCTTTGCGGTGCTCCACTCCACTCCGTCTCGCCCCACACCCACCCTGCGTTGCCGCCCTCGCTTCTAACCCCCGCCTCCACCCCCCCCACCCCATCCTCTCCTCTCCTCCCCACCACGCGCCCCCGCCGCTTCCACCAAAGAAAGGAGGGGGAAGCAGTAAGGTACTGCAAAGTGGTTCCGCAAATTGAATTTTTGAAATTGGAGGCCGGCCCCAGAACTCTCCGGGAACACTCCAGAACACTTTACTTCGCCAATGCTTTTTTCTTCACTTCATATATATAAAATATATAATAAAGTAGCTATATGCTTTATGCTCCGTATACTGTAATATAAAGAATTTCCCGTGGCGGGAGAGTGTGTGGAACTTGTTCTGTTAATGTGGATCTAAAACAACGTTGCCAATGTTTACGTCATCCGTTCCATTTATCTATAGTTATACAGTACGCCCTTCTCGTGTAACGAAATGTGTTAACTTTATTCTTACTGTGACGTTTGCAGTTGAGAGTTTTCCTACAACAATGTTATGGCGATCAGAATCAAAAATAAATACATATTTTTTCGATTATTTTATACCCGCAAGTTACTCATGTTTGTGCAGTGTACTTTATAAATATACTGCTCTTATCTACTACTACTACTACTACTACTACTACTACTCTTGCAGAAAGAAGTTACAACAATGATGAATTGAAATTGCGGGGATGGCACCAGCCTTACATAATGTGGTAAAATATATATCTATTGTGTAAGGGAGTGAGAAATATTTTGTCTCCTCCAATTGTAAATATTGCATTTTCCCGTCATCACTTATGCTCAAGAGTGTGTATAGAATGTAGTCTGAGAGAGATAATCCTAGCGAAAAAGCATTCGCGTTGAAGTCTGTCGTTTTCTTTGTATTCAAATAAAATCCGTGAGGTAATAATTTCAAGTAAACAATGAATTTGACCTCGCCATGCCTAGGAATTTACGGCTGGAGTATTCTAGATTTCAGAAGAACAATACAAACACAATTATCTTATGAAACTCTTTCTGGTTTTCTGTCACTTTCTTCCTTTTCAAACCGGGAGAGGTGGCTCAGGACATCAACTAATGTCACTCCAGTGCCTCTGATAGGGAGGTCATTATTCCAGTCCTGACGGTGGTAGGATTTTTGAATTTGTTGTAGAGTTAGGTGGAGATCAGTTGCTGTCTGGAGGAGAATTCTAGGTGCCGGCTGCTCTGATCAGTAGTTTTCCATGGTTTATTCGGTCAATACCAGGCGCATGCCGGAGCTGTAACCTATCAAACGGGCCACGGACCGCGCGGGATCTTTCCTTCCTTTTTATTGCCCTATTCTCACCCCGTACTTACACGCGGCGGTGTCCCGTTGGTGGGAGATGCCTGGTTGAGGAAAACCCCGCTAGCGGACGGTAGGTCTCGCCATCGAGCGAGGCGGGAAGGGATTGCCGCTGCCTCCCGAGGAGGAATCGTACACTACACTTACGGGACTATCTTGACATCAGTCGTCCTTTTCAATTGCATCTCTTAGGTAGGCTTTTCGCCCTAAGGAAGTTGGAGCGGAACGGCAGAGACATTGTTTTTTTACAATCGTTTATTTTGTGTAATACAATAACACAGGTTGGTTCGGTAACATTGAAGTAAACTGTTATTTGACCCTAACTGGTACAAAAGAAGTGAATATATCGTGGTTTATGGGGACTTTTAATTTGTATGTTGGAAACTAAACATGTTGTAACCGTCTGTTTTGGCGATTACACTTTTGATGTTTCTTTCGTTGTTTGCAATTTGTTGATTGTTATTTGTATAACGTTGATTTGAAGTTGAAAATGGAGAAATTATGTGGTCGTCCACGTGTCTATTCTCCTGATAAGATCTGATATGTCTGTGGACAGCTTATGACACTGAGCCGTAAAACTGCGTTTCGTTACTATTTTGGTTGAAAGAAAAGAAAAAAAAATATATGCAGTTTGGTGTTCCAATGGTTTTGAGAGAACCTTAAAGTCATCTGGATGACAGTTATTTTTGTCTCACCAAAAATGAAGACTTTTCGAAAAAGGACGGTAAAATAGAATATTCAAATATGCCATCAGCTCGTCGGGCGGTTCAGCATGGCGATCATTTACCAATTCTCAATCCATCATGGGAATGGAAAGACTTTTCAACCGACATGAAAATTCCGACAGTGAAAATGCAGAATGTGTAGTGAGTGATACAATATACCAATGCATGACTCGTATGATCCTAGAACCTACAATACACCTCTTTTTATATGGTGACTGTTTTTTGTGCTCGTATCTGAAATCACCGACCGCGAATTAGTAAAAAAACAGTTACTTTTAATCATGTAACCTGGTGTTTTAATTATGCGAACTTTTCATCAGAACCTGCGTTTGTACTAACCGCAGACGAATTTACCACGCAAATTCAGTAGTATTAGTAGATAATTAAAAAAATTGATAGTTCACCTATAATCTATGGCTTTTGTCTATCATTATACCGATTATTCAGGGAGAGAACTGGTGTCCTAGGTTCTAGTTCCGACGGTGGCAGATTTTCGACACTAGCTTGTCAGCTAGGTTTAATTCATACACTGTATGGAGGAAAATTCTAGCGACCGGCTGCTCTGTTCCGTAATTTTCCCTGGATTCACCCATCATCAGGCGAATGCCGGAGTAGTACCCTAACAAACGGGCCACCGACCGCGCCCGATCTTTATTTCTACGTCCTGGCCTCTCCTAACCACTTTACTTACTCAATGCACTACACTACCACACATGCCGGGAGAACGTACTGGCTTAGAATTTGTCCCGGCTGGGGTGGTGCCTCGCTGGTGGGAGATACCTGGTTGGGGAAAACTCCGCTAGTTGACGGTAGGCCGGAACCGGATCTCGCCATCTCGCCAACCGCCCATCTGGAGGTGGAAGATCACCGCCACCTCCAAATGAAAAAATGCACTACACTTACGGGGCTAACGATCTCAGTAGTTCACGCGTCCGGAATCAATCAATCATATTATACATCGCATTTTTGTATTACTGAAGACATCGATTAAAATTATATGTTGTTATTATTAAGAATACCAAGTATCAATCTTGAGTCCGCGGACACCACTCGACATCCACTTCGCAACCAGTTACGTCAGTACTATTGGGAGAGTACACACAGAAAGTTATGTTGCTTTTACGAGGACTTGTCGACTTTAAAAATTTCATATAATTTTGTTGTACAGATGAACTCATTAATTTTTTAAATTGGCGTATTTGTAATGTTTTATAGGACATAATAAATATTAATCTCCAAAGTGACATTCGCAATCCATCGCGAGACAATTTCATTGAATATGAGACGCCAGCACAGAATCGATAAAACGTCGTTACAACGGTCCTTGAATCCATTTCCAGTTGAAATGCAGGGACGTGGCGGTGCCCGGGTGCCTCCTCTCCTCGTGCAATGCTTCCCAGCAGTGTCGCTCGCGCAGTGGCGTCCACTCCGGCGACAATCCGCCTCGTGGACCGCGGCGCCGCCGCAATAAAAAAATCGCCAAACTGTTAACTGCGCCACCCGCCGGCGTCCATTTCCAATTTAGAAATATACGGCGCGCCGAGGCAGGTGGCGAGAGGGTTGCGGGGGGAGGGCGGATGCGAGGCGTGTGCGGAGGGGCGGAGGGGGTCGGTGGCGGGGATGGGGGCGGGGCGGAGGCGGGGCGGAGGCCGCGCGTGCAGATCGATGTGCGGTGCGGGCCGCCTGCTCCGAACCCCACAACCCTGAAACCGCCGCCGACGCTTCTACTGCCGCCTTCCTCTTCAGCGCGTACACTGCTCCGATTCCGTGGACTACTTTCAACATTTTATGCTGTTCGTTAACAGGGTGGGCAATTGCTGTTAAATCCGTGTGGGTAGATGGCCCGGGTGGACGTCTCCTGCCTTCCCCCTTCCCCCTCCCCCTTCATTTCCCACGGAAAGTGTTAATGATGGGGAAAATACAAAACAATTTCCTGAAAGTGTCATCTTTATCATTAAATTTTCATCAGATTGTCACCACATTTATTGTATGAATCTTCAGCAGTTCATTTTTGGAAAGCAAAAACAACGCACTTAATCATTTAAGTGCGTTTTTTATATAACGGCATTTATTTTTTTTTTTTCAAATCGATGTCGGTCATGTCGCTAAGTACATGTGAAATTGTAATGCTGTTGAGCCGATCTTGCAACATAGTTGATGATATATACGTTTTGAGTCGACGCAATACCGAGAAACTCCGTTTATTTATGGAATTTGGCGTTACCCACGTTAATTTTACCCACTTGGAATTTTTCATGTGGGCCTGTTCGTGAATCCGCCGGGCCTATTTATTAATGTTCATTTATAATAGTTTATGTCGACCAGATGCTCGATTACACGAAACAATTCATGGCGATGGACTACAGTAAATACGTTTGCTTGACTGTATATGCATATGTTGCGGAGTGCAGTGGCGAATACAGTTATTCAAATTAACGTTTTCCATATTCTCGTAGCAGTCATTCGATTCCTTCACAATGAGCACGAGGACGTAGCCATAATCTGTAGCTGATTTGCCTTTGCAAATAGTGTAAATTACACGCTAGACGATATTTTCTTATTAGTTCTTCCCCAAAACTTCATACTTTTTGACTTGTCTTCATATTACAACTTAATCATGGATTTGGGTAAAAATCGCAGAATGTACGAACATTTGCCTAGAATACATTTCCGTTATAGTACGTCACACTAAGTTTGTAACTGCCGTTTGACATTAAATAAATAAACAAATAGTCTCACCAAAAACACGGCGTTTGTTTCCTTGTCGTAGATTGTTAACCTTTCCCCGCCACAATTAATGTCAAATTTCCTTCTTCCGCAACATTTCTAAGTCAAATCTTCATAATTCATTCTACATTGTCCACCCTGCTTCGTCCATATTTCATTCTTCACCCTTATTCTTCATTTTATATCGTTCTTTCATCCACATTTCAATTTCCGCTCATTTCCATCTCTCATCCCTTTTCCGTCAACCCTAGCTTCGCTAACTCCCCCCCACATTCCAATTCCTCAGCTTTTATCACTATCCTCCACTTCATCACCTTCAATCCGTACAGCCCCCCTCACCCCCCTTTTCCCATATCTTTCATCTCTTCACTGTATTCCAACCACAAACGTCATTTCAACACATCCCATTTCATACCCACACTTCAACATACCTCTAGCATATCCCTAACCTCACTTCACAAAACTGGGATTTTGGGATCGGGATACCACACCACCGTTTTATTATATCCTATCCCCTACCCTTTTCTTCGCCCCAATCACCATATCCCATCCCTCACCCCAACTTCTACATATTCCATACCCTACCCCGTATCCCATCCCTATGTACTTACCTGAAACCCATATCTTAGCATCACTTCGCCGTCTATCTACTACTCTTCACTTAGCCATATCCTACCACACACTCCACATCCCTCCATATATATATATATATATATATATATATATATATATATATATATATATATATATATATATATATATATAGCTTTTCAGCTAGGTCGAATTCAGTCGCTGTCTGGAGGAGAATTCTAGCGGTCGGCTGCTCTGACCGGTAGTTTTCCGTAGTTTCTCCGATCAACACCAGGCGAATGCCAGAGCAGTTCCCTACCAAACGGGCACGGACCGCGCGATATCTTTCCTTCCTCTTCCTTATCATGTTGTCTCCTTTTACACACACACTAACACTAACATGCACTACACTAGCACATATTCCTGGGGACCAGTCGGGAGCTTTGAGCTTATCTTGACTGGGGCGGTGCCCGGCTGGTGGGAGAGTCCTGGTTAGGGGGAAACCTCACTAGCAGGTAGGTCAGCGCCGGATCTCGCCATCCAGCGGGGGAAGATCACCACCATCTCCCGAGAAAAAACATGCACTACACTAACGGGACTAATGACCGAAGCAGTTGACGCGCCCGGAAACACGAAAAAATCAATCTATCAATCAATCCATCCCTATATCACCATATCCAATCCTCTATTCCCCACTCCCTTGTGTCGATACTATTTTCGCCACTCGCAATCTCTTCGCTTCCCCTCCACTGCTCGTCTCCCACTCGCGTCCTATTTGCAACCGCGGCCCCGGCGCGGCGTGGCGCGGCGCCGGCCCGCGGCCGTCCGCTTACAGCGCCTCGGGGACGCGTCCCATGCGGCGGGGGAGGCGCACCCGGGAAGTGAGGTCGGCTGGCGTGCCGCGCGACGCGGCGCCCTGGGGCCGCTCGTCGCGCATGGCGACGCCTCGTCAGCGGGCGCGGCTTCGGCGGTGGTGGTGGTGAGAGCAATGGCGGTGGGTGGGTTGCGGGTTGTTCGAGGCAGGTGGCGTTGGCGTCGGCGAGGACTGGGAGGCGGGGAAGAGAACTTGGAGGCAGAGACAACGCCTGAACGAGGGTTGAGAGTTGTTTTGACGACTGGGAGGTGTGGACTCGGACTGGGAGGCGGGTACTAGAACGGAGATGCAGGGACAAAACGGAGTTAGGAGCACGGAACGGAGGGGCGGGGACGGAACGGAAGGCGGGGACGGAACGGAAGGCGGGGACGGAACGGAGAGGCGGGGACGGAACGAGAGGCGGGGACGGAACGGAGGCGGGGACGGAACGGAGAGGCGGGGACGGAACGGATAGGCGGGGACGGAACGGAGAGGCGGGGACGGAACGGAGGCGGGAACGGAACGGAAGGCGGGAACGGAACGGAAGGCGGGAACGGAACGGAGAGGCGGGGACGGAACGAGAGGCGGGGACGGAACGGAGAGGCGGGGACGGAACGGAGAGGCGGGGACGGAACGGAGAGGCGGGGACGGAACGGAGAGGCGGGGACGGAACGGAGAGGCGGGGACGGAACGGAGAGGCGGGGACGGAACGGAGAGGCGGGGACGGAACGGAGAGGCGGGGACGGAACGGGGAGGCGGCAGGGTCGAGGGTTCGGTGGCCGAGGGGCGTTGGTGCGGTCGGGGTGCGTGGCGGCCGAGACGCCTAGCGGGACCGACTGCGAAGGGGCGGCGGTGCAAGGGCTCGCAGGAGGCGGCGATGGAGGCGGCGATGGGGGGCCATGAAGCGGGCGCTGGGGATGCGCCTAATGACGAGCGCGGGAAGGGGGGGGGCGGCGGCGCCGGCTGCAATCGGCCGTGGGCGCCAGTCGGTGGCTGAGGGAGAGGTTGGGGCGGGTCAGGGCTGCTTGGGCGGACCTAGGCAGCGTCCAACGCCGCTCTTTGGAACGTCGGGAGTCCACATTCAAATTCCGGCTCTTTGAAGCGATATTTGCTTGTGGTTTTCTCTGGCTTACGCGGATTCTCTTCGCTCGCCTCTTGCATGTCGTAATTCCATCTCATGACTTCGGTCTCTCATGTGCTTAGTCATCTGTTCGTTTTATTTATTGTTTTCGTCTGCCTTATCACTAGTCATTGTCAGTGATATCATAACTTCAGCAATGGGTATTTATTGTTCCTGAGCCTTTACCATCATAATGGGCTATGTTATGTTTCGGTTTAATGATACCCTGAGGAAAATGTTGTAGTAGAATGTACTAAACATGTTTAGTAAGCGATCATGTAGTAAATACAATTATTGTGTGTAAGATTCACTAAACATGATTTAGTTTCTTTTAGTAAATCAGACAATTGAAAATCTTAAGTGAATGAACAAAGAGAGTTGTGGTTTTTCGTAGATGAAATAATTAGATGAGATGTATGTTTCATGTCGTCACACTTACTAAACACTGATTAATTGCAAGTGCGCCTTCTCAGAAATGTGTCCAATTTGAATGGTTATGGAGCTCACGTGACCTGTGAGAAATCCAAGCTGTATATATTAAACGCTGTATAAACGACGTTATTACAATTTTATTGGTTATAAATAAATATGTTTTGTGTTCTAAACTAATGGTAGAAATACCGACAGTAGCCAACACTCGGCTGCCTGTGTCCGTAACTGTTCACTGGACTAGGCTGTCCGGAAACCGAGGTTAAGGATGTCCCAGCCCACGGGGCTGTTGGATGGGTGTCCGTTCAGGAACCTTAGTTGATACCTGGCCGAAAGGGATAGAAAGAACATTTTTCCATTCACGTTTCTGCTTAATAGAGCTTACTCAGCAACATTTTGTAATTTATGGAACGAACCTCTTCGTTTTGTAAACATTACTCGATGCAGTATTCAAGGCAACGACTCGTTTAGTTGTCTTCACTAATTGCAATTCGTCATGACTTACGTCCTGTATAGTGAACATCACTATACTATACACTTTTCGTGAACGTGGCTAAGCACTTTGCTCTTCCCAAATATACTATGCCGTATAATTGAATCTAAAACAAGATTAATTTCATGAACTAAACATTTATCTCCGAGTGTCTTCAACGAGATCCGAAAGGCAAAATTGAAGTAGTATATGGCTTAGTGTAGAGATCACAGAATTTTTTATACGTGCACAGAATTCACTTCCCCATAGCACGTCACACACAGTTTTTAACTATTTTTGTTGTAAAATAAATAAATAATAAATCAAAAAAGTCTCTAAACAGCTCTTAAAGCCTTTAAACAGATATTAATCAGTAAAAGCAATCTTTCAGAGAACGATCAAAAACGTATTTATAAAATTGTTTGTTGGATTATGAACGATACTGTAAAGGTATGTAAAAGTAAAATGCGAACTTGATTTGCTGTAGAAAAAACGATTTATTTAATAATTTCTTATGTAAAATATCGACACATAATTAAAATTTCATGCGTAGCAAGCTGCATTTATATAACTAAAATGTGTATGCAAATTGTTTGTTATTTCTAGGTTGGCAATAAATAAATAAATATATCACTTCTCTATTATGTTCTAGGGTAGAATGTAAGGTGCTGGATTGCATTTTGTGCGTAGAATATCTGTTGCCATCGTCCGATCCGCTTTCGGAGTTCCGCAGAAGCCGATTGTACTCGCGGTCCGGCAACGCGACGTCTCCCGATTTCCACCATCTTAGATTCGGCGGCGCCTCTCGCAGCCGCTGCGGAGTGGCGTTGCTGCCGCTGCCCCCCTCTGTGCCTCCAACTTTCAACTCCATCCCGTCAACCGGCGTGGACCGCGCGCCGCCTCAGCAGCCGTCGCCGCTCCGCCCCTCCCCGCTCCCTTTGGGGCGGCCCTCGCGGCGGCCGCGCGCGTAATGGTAGAAGGGTCTCCGCCTCACAGTGACACAATTGCACCATCTACACGAACGAAAAATCGGGAGCGGTAGCTCAGTGCATCAACTGATGTCACTGCAGCCCCTCTGACCGGGAGGTCCTAGGTTCCAGTCCTGACGGCGACAGGATTTTCGAGACTAGCTTATCAGCTAGGTGGAATTCCGTCGCTGTTTGGAGGAGAATTATAGCGGCCGGCTGCTCTGATCGGTAGTTTTCCTCGGTTTCTCCGATCAACACCAGGCGAATGCCGGAGAAGTACCCTACCAAACGGGCCACGGACCGCGCGCGATCTGTCCTTCCTTGTCCTTGTCCTATACTCTCCCCTTACACACACACTTACACTAACATGCACTACACTACCACATATTCCGGGACACCGGTCGGGAGCTTAGAGCTTGTCCCGGCTGGGGCGGTGCCCAGCTGGTGGGAGGGTCCTGGTTAAGGGGAAACCCCACTAGCCGACGGTAGGTCGGCGCCGGATCTCGCCATCCAGCGGGGGAAGATCACCGCCATCTTAGGGGAAGAAACATGCACTACAGTAACGGGACTAATGAGCAAAGCAGTTGTCGCGCCCGGAAACACGAAAAAATCAATTCCAAAAGAGTGCTAAG
The DNA here is from genome assembly GCA_964035755.1 of Teleogryllus oceanicus. NCBI lineage: Eukaryota > Metazoa > Arthropoda > Insecta > Orthoptera > Gryllidae > Teleogryllus > Teleogryllus oceanicus. The sequence goes on from CAXIVR010000001.1 coordinate 26,633,779, forward strand.
CACTTCTCACAATTTGCGGAGGACAGCGAAACATGCTGACAGTTCTATAATTTTGCATTTAACGCACGTGTAAGCAACGTTGCGTCATGTTGGCTATTTTTACTACAAGGCAGTTTCATTGGTATGATCTGTAACAAGGAATTGAAAAAGATGAATTTAATTGATGATTCCTTTGTGTATCTTTGCTTTTTTAATAATAGTAGATTGAAATTACTGTGACGGCCATACTATCCTTTACCGTCTTTATGACCGTTCTTTTCCGTCATTTTTTTCTTAATGTTGTAGAATGGTCGACTAATGAATTATTGTAAAATAGATATTTGAGCAAATCATGTGACAAGTCGCAACCACAATTTTTTACCTCTGAGGCGCAGGACCCGTTAGCAACTTTTGCCATGACCTACAGGCACAGAGGTCCAATATTTGTTGAAGTGTCTTCGGAGAATAATTGTAATTTCATCAAGCTCCATTTGTAGGTGCATTTTTTTCAACATGTATGATTAATGCCACTGGATATACTACGAATTCTTAGTGATTTTTCGCCTCCGAGTATTTCCCCAGCAGGGCACTCTGCACAGGCGAAATAAGCTGTACACTCCCAACTGGTATCCCCGTAAGTGTGGTATGTCAGGAAGGGTCGGTCTTGCGCAGTCCATAGCCCTTTTCTTGGTATTGCTCCGGCATTTGCCTGGTATTGATCCGAGAAATCACGGAAAACCAGCGATCAATGCTCCACCCCTCCGCAAGAATTCTCCTCCAGTTATTGGATTCGAACTAGCCATGGAGTTCGAGCCGACTATCCACTAGTGTCGCCACCTTCCGCTCAACGATCCTGCAGAGGCAACGATGTTTCCACTGAGCTACCACTACTGCTCGGAACATTCGGTACTCTTCATGCACACTCTGTGTTCTCCTTCGGTGGTGGAACGCCATGTCAATTGTGTGCTGAATTCAGTGACATTATTTCTTTTGTTCTGTCTCTGTCCAGCAAACAATATTGACGCAACTTTTCATTTACTACTTCGTTTGCATACGGCATTGCTGAATTGAGACAAGAAAAATGTTGAGCATTCTAACATGAAATTAGTCTGATAACTGTATTGGGGAAAATATTTCTTATTATGCATGTAATAAATCCAAATAACTTTCTTTTCCCGGTATTAGTATTTTTCTCTCTTAATTTTTTTGGCGAGATTTTCTTCCTTTTTGTGATCAATAGAAAATTATTGCAATTATCACACAAATGGCTATAATTCTCGTTCACGGAACAAACGTGCGAAAATTTCTCTTCTCAAGAAATTTAGTGAACATTAATATTCTTCCTACAAACATAATATTATTGACTACGCACTCCGTTTCCATGTCAAAAGGTTAAATTAAAATGTAAATATTTTGCGTAGTTGTATTAACATAGTACAAACACTAAAACACAAGAACACAAAAATTACGCCTAATGTTTTCATTTTAATCACAACATAAACCCTACACCTCTTCCTGCTAGGTTGAATTCAATTCATGTTACTTCGTAAATGTTGAAATGCTCTTATAATTAAATATGTAGAGTTTATCTCCATTCCAACATTTCTTATGAATAAATTTGTACGTTGACGTTTCGTCACAATCATTCGACATAGTAAGCAGATTGCTATTACCCTGAGACGCTGCATGTTTTCAAAACCGGCTACGCCCACTTTCCTGGCTATCTATAGAAAAAAATTCTTTAGGACGCGATCGCAGCCCGAAGAATGCTCGGTTTCGTCCGTCTAAACGCGGAAAATTCCGCACTCTGTGCTCCTCCTCCATCCCCACCGTCCCCCTATCCGGCACTCTCTCACCACTGCCGCCGACACCGTCACCGCATCCCCGTCACCGCATCCCCGTCACCGCATCCCCGTCACCGCATCCCCGTCACCGCATCCCCGTCACCGCCATCACCGTCACCCACGCCGCATTGCTCCCTCCCCAACACAGCTGCCGCCGTCTCCACCACTGCATCCACAATCACCACCGCCGCCGTCACCGTCACCGTCACCGCCACCGCCACCGCCACCGCTACCGCCCCCCTGCCCCCGCCTCCCAATGCCACCGCTCACGCCGTCACCTTCACCGCCAATGCCACTACATCGCCACCGCCGCTATCACCGTCACCGCCCCCGCCGCCGTCGCCCGGCTCTCTCCCCGCTGGCGCTCCCGCTCGCGGCGGCTAAGTAAATCAAAATGGCGGCTAAGTATCGATTGTCGAGGAGGCGGTGGCGGGGGCGGCAGCGGAGGCTGGCGGGGCGCGCCTCTGACTGACAATGCCCTGCCACCGGCGAAAGACGCGGCCCCTGCGGCGTTCCCGCCCCGGTCTCCGCCGCCCTCGCGACCCGCCGCCCCCGCCGCCACCGCTGCCACCGCTGTAAATTTTTCCCTTTGAAATGAAGATTGCCGCCTGGGGAGGACTGGAGGTTGACCGAGCAGTGAGTGGTGGAAGCCTGGAGGCACTCGTCTCGCACAGCCAGCGCGTTCAATGGCGCGACCCTCTGCGGATGTGCAGTTACGAAATAGATTTGAAATAATTCACTTTGAGCCACTAATGGGTGCGTCCAAACGTGTAGCGTCAGGTCGTTTTATACCCGCGCATTGGATACCGTTTTGGGTTGATAACTTATCCTTTTCCCAACATGTTATTTGCACGCCGCATTCATGTGTGTCAAAACACATACAGAAGTATCTTCTGTGTTGGTGTACGGTGTAGAAGCATGTAGAAGTTTTTGCCTTCAATATTTCTCCATTTCATACTGTTACTTATTTATTTTATTTTTATTTATTTAGTCAAAAACTGTATGTGACGTATGGGGGAGAAAATTATCTGCACACGCTTTCTTGAGTTTCAGAATCCCTTCCCAACAATTTAATTATTAATAGTTGAAAGATGAAAAATCATATTAATAATAATAAATTTAAAAAAGCGAGGGATTAACATTTCAAAAACTAGATATTTTCGTTGCAAAATTACAGAAAACTTATTTTTAACAGTAAAGGAAAAAACAGATTTGATTTTTCTGTATTGTTAACGAACCCTAAGCTCTACTACCCTAAGCTCACCCTAAGCTCTACTACCACTAGAAGCAAAAGAAAAGTTCAACAAAACGTGCGCAGAGTGAAGGTACATTTACGTTCAGAAGCAAAGCAAGGGGCCATCTCAGCATTTGCTCAATGGATCAGGGAAACTGGACAAAAACCAGATCGAGATGAGGGTCATTGACCCGGAAGTACATTATTGTTACAGGCATATTCAGTCTTTTTTTAAATTATATAATGCAAATGTAGACTAATTCATTATTACTTATTATATTATTATATTACTTATATTCATTATTATTATTATTATTTTATTATTATTTTTTATTACTTAATTCATATTACTTTCCAATCCCCTCGACTTTTCTCAAATTCTCTTCGTATGTTTCAAAATTAATGTATAATTTACCTTCATTTAATTCATTTGTCTGTTACGTTTTGATACGCTGTTAGTTCTACATACGTTTGTTTGAACTGATACGAAGTATCGGTTAAGTTAAACAAGGGCACTGAGTCTGCGATAATGGAAATTTCAGAAAACGTGTAAATTTACGGACGTGATTGTATGTGTGAGTTTGTCTGTAGAATGCCTGCTTCTTTGTATCGATCTGTATCTGTGTAACACTGGAAAATTAGATGTGATCTAAATACATTGCTTACGATCAATATTATTATTGATACCAGTCATATTTATTTACACACATACGAAGGTATCTATATCATCAAACATCTAATACATCGGGATGTCTTGTATTGTTTAGTAATATAAATTACAATACTGCTTCTTGAAAAGTGTTTAAATCTTCTTTAATACAGTTGAGAGAAATATGAATTTTCCCAACAACAAACGAGGTTGAACAAATTTTTGCGAGATGGAGATTAACGGCAAGGATTTCAAATGCTCTGAACTAGTAAAAAATAATTTCATTTTGTTACCCTGTTTGGGATGATTTAGTAGTCTTTTTGCGTTTTTGGACTGAGGAACTCAGATTATATGGAATGAAACCTTTGTGGATTAAACACCTTTTCATCGTTTAAAATGTCTCCAATGTAGATAGGGATTATAATCAATGAGTATCCAAACTAATGATATACTTAACATATAGAACGTATGACATTGAACGTAGAATTTAGAACGTATGACATTGTAGCTCTTAACAAAGTATCAATTCATTATTCACTAAGGGATGCAGATTTTCATAGATAAAGTTAAGGAACCAACCCGTCATAGTGAAATGCCCGCCTGCCTCTCATATCGTAGTGCGCATAATGTAGGATAGCCTGAAGTATAAAAACGATTTGCTCGAACTTTCAAATACATTAGATTAAAAAAGTAGGGCAAAACGTAAAAAAGTTTTGTGTTACAATAATACTACCACATTCGTTAACTTTTATATTGGGTTATTTTAAGATAGCTATTATGCCTGAAACAATTATGTAATTAACTGTGTCCTCATCCTCATCTTGATCGCGTTTTTCGTCCAGTTTCTCTTGATCCATTGTTTAATTTTTACTGTTTTGGACATAAAAAATATAATTAAAGAATGGTATATGAATAAAGACTTTGAAAATTGTTATGTTCTAGAGCAATACGTGACATGTCCTTGAGGGCATGTTACACCCATCTCAAGCGTAGTAAGAGCACTGTAGCAAGCGAAATGGCAACACAATGGAACTGGAATGCTTGGCATGGGAGGCGTGAACGCGTTTATGCCCAGCTGGTCGCGTTCCGTCCGCGTTTATTCCACGGCACGACGGCCCGCGCTCTGGGCAGACGCTGCAGATTCCACGACGAGCGGGGATTGCGTGTAACCAACGGAGCTTGATTGTAACTGCTGAGAAAACGGCACCGTGGAGGCTGTGAGGGAGAATAATTTTCTGGAAGAGCAGTAAGCTGCCATCTGAATAGGATTGTGAGGATATTAATTTTATAACTACTCGGCGTCGTTTTTTGTTTTTGTCGTCGAGTTCAACAATTGTAAAATGTCGACACGGGTGGCCATATGACTCAGGCGTGCGTGCTTCAGAAGGTTTGTACTCTGGGCTGGTGGAATTCCGCATGTGAGAGCCGCAGGTGTCGACATAGCATTCACCTTATTTTCTTTCTCGAATGTATACTCATGGAGAAAGTTCGGTAATTCTCCATGAAAGTGTCGAATTTTGATAGCAAAACACATTTCGTGGTACTGTACTTTCGCATATTTCTAGTATAAACAAAGTATTGGGGGTCCTTGATATCGAAAAAACGCTTCTTTTCAAAATGCATGTTCGTCTGTCTGTATACTGAATTTTAACTCGAATGGTTAGATCGATTCGTAGATCGAGTAGGTCATTACCGTGGCCTCTCAATCTTGAAGCTTTAAATGAAGCCGCCCAGACATTTCCGCAGTTTTCTAAAAAAAAAGTATATTTTTCTTTAGTAAGATTTTTCTACAATTTTTGCTTAAACACAGAAAAATTGTTTATAAAATTGACGCACATCGAATTTTCAGTCAAATCTATGACTTCAAAAATTGCTATGGATTAATAAGTTTTCGACGGCCTCCTACAAATATGTTATTGAAGACAGTGATGTCTTCTCAATTGAATTTTGTCTTAAAAAATAACATTTTAATCAAGTTAAGCTCAAAATTTCTAAAATATTATTAGTTTTCGCTTAATTCTGAGTGAAATTGTGGCTATTTTAAAACATAAGTAAAAGAGATTTGCTTAAATACGGATCCAAATTTTTCTTTAAATTTTATCTTCAAAACTGCATAGTTAGCTTAATGATATGTCACAAGCTCGATTTTCATTAAACCTTAGAAAGTTTGAAAATTGAAAACGTTTAACATATTTTTTACACATTGCGACAGTAGATAATCACTCGGTGGTATAATTGGATAAGACATCTTCAGTGTATACAACCAGCGACTGGTGTATTGAAACAGGAGGGAAAAAAGGCGCTAGGCTTTTAACCTCGAAATCTAGTCCGGGAAGTACTTATGTTCGCGAATTAAAAATACTTTATCGAAATCAAGTAATATTCTACGTACGTATTACTATTATGTCACTGATACTAATAATGTGAGAACACACGAACCGTTGTAGAATCATTAGCTCTTTCTCCGTCGTAAAAAACACATGGATTTGATATTTTCTTTGAGCGAACCGTTTTAGATGACTCAGTGTAACTAGAGCTAGGTCGAGTTTAGCCGAAATCAGCCGCAAAATTCTAGCAGCCGGCTGCTCTGATCGGTAGTTTACCGTCTCCGATCAACACCAGGCAAATGATGGATCATTACCCTATTAATGGGACACGGACCGCACGCGATCTTTCCTTCTTATTCCATGTCATCTCTTCACATATTACTTGCACACAATTACATACACTACGCAGACATGTCAGGAGACTAGTTAGGAGCTTAGAACTTGTCATTGTCGGGGCGGTGCCCAATGATGGGAGATACAAGGTTGGGGAAAACCCCGCAAACCGAAATTTACGTCGACGCATTATCTTGCCATATAGCGAGCGAAGGTCACCACCATCTTCAGCGGAAAACGTGTACTACACTTATAGGACTAACTTCTTCAATAGTTGACGCGCCCAGAAATACCTATCAATGTGCAAAATTCCGCCTCATCCCACATAATTCCGCCTCATCCCATTTCATTCACCTTATCCCACTTCATCCTGAATCATTGCACCTCATCCCACATCATTCCGCCTCATCTCACCTCCTTTCTACTCATCTCATCTGCTTCCACCTCATCTCGCATCATTCCGCCTCATCTCACATCATTTCGCCTCTTTCCGCCTTAACCCGCCTCACCCCGCGTTAACCCGCCACACCCTAACCCCATTCCTTGTCCAACACTCTCCCCGCGACCGGCCCCCCCCCCGGCCCCCCTTCCGCCCTCCTACGCTCCTCTCCCCCTTCCCCCCCCCCCCCCTGGCGCGCCCGCCATCGAAGAGCGTGCGTGGATCGAGCGAGGGCCGCAGGCGCGAGATGTGGATCGGCCGGCCAGTGTTTTCGTTTCTTACTCTTCCATTGATGTATTTTCGTCGTGTCCGCTCTTTATACAGTTTTCCTCTTGCCGCGCCCGCCGCCCCGTGCCCTCCCCAATCTCCTCTCCCTCTCCCCCGTTGTCTTGTATAAACACGCGCCGGCGGGGAAGTATTCTGGACGGGTGGGACTCAGTGCGGGAAATCGCGTTCTTTCGCCCTGAAACAACATTACCAAGAATTTCAAACGAGTTCGGGAGGATAATGTTCGGTATTAGCTTGTGTAGGGAATCGTTTTGCTTTTCACCGCGCTGTATGGTTGTCTCCCTCTGTGTTTGTGGAGTTGTGTCGACATGGAGATTTGGCTTTTGGTCACCCTCGTCGTTCCTGCTTGTTCACTGCGTCTGTTGTTGTGCCAGAGTTTTTTTTCTTTATTTTATTTTTATCGCGTACCCGACTTGGAATATCGTTGATAAGCTTTATCCTACATTGTACTGTTTTCTCATTTTTTCAAGACGTTTATTTTTCAATGACATTTACTTTCATATTAGTTTTGCATCATTCTATCAGGACCCTTGAAATGTATTATAATGAGATTAAGAAATTGCTTGTTTGATTTAGGCTCATCTTTCCAGAGCACTTGAGAAAAATGAATTGTTTGTTTTTATTTGTAGTGCCATTCAAAGTAGTAATAACTATTTCTGAGAAATTATTACTGCTGCCTTCAAGATCCGACAACTTTCTCTTCAGGTTTCCCAGTTACATTTCATTTCATTCTGGCGTTCTACTGAATTGAGATTTGCGAAACATGGCATAATTGGACTAGAGTATTTACAGGTCGTAATTCTGTATCGTGTTAATTGTTATTACTGTATCTACTGCTTAAGAAATTGTTTGCATTTCCTTTGCGAAGTGAATGTTTCAATAGCCCTTTGTTTGGCTAGAAAAAAAATCATTGGTAGAGAAAGTAGTTTTCTCGGTTGCTTGTACGGGAATGGCACAGTTATTATGAAATAAATAAACGAACATGCGAAAACATCGAAATACCGAAATAATTGTGAATTAAAAACTGAATTAATTTCAAGAAGTCATACGCTTGAAATTAATTTTTTTTATAAATAAATTATTTTTCGTTAATCCTATATTGGTGACGAAAAACCGTGAAATACTACTCCCATTAACTTTTTTTATAAAACTTTTTTTACTCGTGTTAACAGAGCGATATAAATTGAATCTAACATCTTGTACCATTTTGTAGTAAACGTGTGAAATTAAACAGGCCTACTTGCTTAAACTTTCTAATGGTGGTTGGATGTTCACAGCATCAAAATAAAAAACAGGGCATCATACATCCCTCATCCATTAGGATCTGAACATCAAGTAATTCTTTCAGAGTTTTGTCTGAGTATCCTTTATGCAAAAATATATTAGTGGTTAAGAATGCGTTAATATTTTTTTTTGTGGTGTACGTAAATTAATTTGTTTTTTTAAAAAGTTATATTATGGCTTCATTTTGCTAATTGATTTGCTAGATTGATTTTGCTTGAAAAGGTTTATTTTGAGGTTGTAACATGGCCCAGATTAAAGACGGTAGGAGCAAACAACTCGATTGTATTGAGATCTGCATTGTAGCGCTGGTGTAACAAGATTGGTTGGTTGATTAGAGATTCTGGCCGCGTAAACTGTTAAGATCATTAGTTCCGTAAGTGTGTAGCATGTTTTATCGCATGAGGTGGCGGTGACCATTCCTCACTGGATGGAGAGATTTCATATGGACCTACCGTCTGCTACGGGTTTTCTCTAACGAGGTATCTCCCACGAACGGTGCACCGCCCCTGCCAGGACCAGTTCTAAGCTTCCGACTTGTGTGGTAGTGTAGTGCGTGTAAATATGTATGTAAGTAAGGGTTAGGATAGGACAAGAAATGGAAAGGAAAGGTCACGCGCGGTCCGTGGCCCGTTTGTTAGGGTACTGTTCCGGCATTCGCCTGGTATTGATCGGAGAAAATACGGAAAACTATCGACCAGAGCAGCCGGCCGCTAGAATTTTCCTCCAAAGGTGGAAATCGACCCAGCTAGTGTCGAAAATCCTGCCCCCGTCAGGACTCGATTGGAATCCTCCAGGTCAGAGGCCTTGCAGTGACATCAGTTGATGCCCTGAGCCACCTCTCCCGGTCTGGTGTAATAAATTCATTTATGTTCTTCTATTTTTTGGTAATTTACTTTTCTGGTTTGATCGTATTGTTAGAAGGAAGTACATCCATGAGATAATTTGATTTTCTGGTTTGATCTTGTTAGACTAAGATACATCCATGAGGTAACGAAACTGAGACGCGTGGTGGGTTGCCTATCCTTCCGCCCCCCCGCTCCCTCGCCAATTTGAATACATATCTCCTTCAGCTGTTTTCTTCGTTTTGCAAAGTGACATGTTGAACAGATCTTTTTAACTTGATTTATTTTCATATTTATTCACGACTCTAAACATGCGACTAAATTTTCTCAATAAACGAGTCCGTCCGTTAATTCGACACAGCAGCATAAAAGGAATATTTAAATTACCGGACGTAGCGTATTATTGACCTTCCGTATTAAACGTTATATCACTGCTTTCTTTCAAGGTACAGTGTCCATGAACAAAAATTTACGATATGAATGGAGATATTATATCCGGGCAATTTCCGCACGTTTCAGAGAAGAAACATCAACAAGCAGAGAAGACTTCGTGACTTTTTTCACAATAGATCCCACTCCACCGGAGATCACGTCATTGCGATGACTCATATCGAAATATTTGCTTACAGAGGAAAATGGATGTCTCGTATGTTGTTTCCGGCGGTTGGGAAGTAAAACATTGGTCACTCGTCATACACAGTGGACCAAATATGTAGTATTAGGTTCTAACTCCGCCGTTTTCCCTTCGTCCGTAAATTGTAAGTTGAATATAGATGGAAGTGACGGTGCAAAGTACTACTACGTGAAGCCAAACAGCAGTTCCGTGAACGGCATGGGATATTTTCACCACGTGGTTGTGGACCTCTCATACCACCACGTAATAAATATACATTCTATTCATTATCCGTCATTCCTCCTCAAGAACTCTTATTTCATGCCTCTTATTAATAGAACGAAAAGGCAAAGATAAACTAACACTGTCGACATCTCACGAGAACTGACATTACATATGGGGTACATGAAGATAAAAGCCCCATTTCTCATCGGAAATCGGGCCTGAGAAACCTTCGAGTTGAGTGAAAAAACGGGCAACCGTAACGCAAGAATAAGGAATAAAGAATTAGAACCCTCCTTCTTAAACGAGCATGATATCTTCCCCAATATCGGCATTTTGTTATGACACGATCTGTTGCTAAGAGCATATAAGAGGATCTGCATTCATATGAGTAGCGACTTTTTGTTGGTTCACCATACGTCTGTGGGTTATTTGTAGGCTGCGACTCGTTTTCTGGCGGGCATTAGCCACTCCCGGGGCCTTCTTCACTCTGCTGCGCGCTCTACGCGCTGCGCTTTGCTAAATATTTGGTCTGGCAGGGCCACTGGGGACTGCTCTTCCGAGAAGGAATTCCAGGCATTTTATTGGTTTCCTCCTGTCTCTCCGTCTGTTTTCCTTTGAAGTATTATTGCCTTTGGTCTAAGAGGGCGGAGTCGGCGTTCTCCAATTGATTTGAAGACTTAAGGAATTGCGGCGGCGGTGGGGGGAAGATTTGGCTCGTGGCTACGAGCTGATTGCGCGGCAGGTAGGAGCTGGCACGGACAGCGTCGCCGGCGGCGGCGGCGGCCGCGAGGGCGGCGGCAGTGCCTCGCAAGCACTTGCTGCGTCCAAAGGACCAGGTGCTGCCCGCGGGGCTCTACTTCACCCTCGCCGAGGTTTCGAGTCGTCGCAGCCAACCCCATCCCCTCCACTTCTCCCACTCGTCCTCCTCCGTCCCCGCTCATCTCGTCCCGTGATCACCTCGCCGCCTCACATCACCCTGCTTGACACCGCCCCGCCCCGCCCCGCGCCCTCCCGTTCCACCCCCTCCACCGGTAGCGGTAGCTCAGTGCCTCCACTGATATCACTGCAGCGCCTCTGACCGGGAGGTCCTAGGTTCGAGTCCTAACGGCGGCAAGATTTTCGACACTAGCTTTTCAGCTATGTCGAATTCGGTCGCTGTCTGGAGGAGAATTCTAGCGGCTGGCTGCTCTGATCGGTAGTTGTCCGTGTTTTCTCCGATCACCACCAGGCAAATACTGGAGCATTACCCTACCAAACGGGCCACGGACCGCGCGCGATCTTTCCTTCCTCTTCCTTTTTTCATCCTCTCTTCTTACACACACACACACACACACACTTACACTAACATGCACCACACTATCAAATATTCCGGGAGACCGGTCGGGAGTTTGGAGCTAGTCCCGACTGGGGTGGTGCCCCGCTGGTGGGAGATATCTGGTTGAGGAAAAGCCCGTTAGCCGAATGTTGGGTGGCGACGGATCTGGTCATCTAGCGGGGGAAGACCACCGCCACATCCCGAGCAAAAACACGCACTACACATACGGGACTAATGGCCATAGTAGTTGACGCGATCGGAATCACTAACAATCATTCAATGAATCAATCAATACGGTTAGCTCTGCTTGTTCTCAAGCCTCTGCGCTATCTGGACCTGACCACTCCCGATCTGTCTCGATCTCCCATTTCATATTGCCGCTCAGTGGGTTCTTCCGTTCAGTGTCACATTTCGGTCCAGATCAATCTCTTCCCGTCGTGCTCCATTTCATCATAGCTCATTTGTTTTTGCATAGTTTTAATTGCAGTGAAGAGCGAATATTTTCTTTTTAATTTTACCCAAAAACGTTTGGTGGTATCGAAATTCATCATTCAACGTTAACTGTTTTTGACGTTAAATTAATATATAATTCACCTTCCGTCCAGTTGTGACCAATTCCGTTCCATCCCAACTCATCCTGCCCCATGCCGTCCATTTCTGTCCCTTTCCTTCCGCATGAAGCCCCGCCTTTTTCGACTCCGTTACCCGTCATTTGCCTTCCTCATCTCCCTCCGCTCTCTTCCCTCCGCCGTTCTTTTCTCCTCTCCTCTGGTGTTTTTCTTCTAGTCGTTCCCGCCTTCACCATCTCCGTGCACGCCCCCTAAAGCCGGCCGGCCTCGTTTGGAGCAGCCACCTCAGCCGGAGCCCGAGCCCTATCGCGTCTCCAGATTGTCCGGCGGCCGGCCAGGGCGCTTCGCCTCCGCCTCCTTTGCGTCGCGCTGCGCCGGCCCGCGATCGATGGCGCCGCCCGGCTGGGGCTCCTTTTGCTGATTGCGCGCGCCCGGCCTGGCGGCCCCGCCCCCCGCGCCCCGCGACGCCCCGCCCCCCGTTCCGCCGTTCTACTGCGCCTATGGCACTCGCCGGGAGGTATTCAAATACACGCCATGTGGCGAAAGTAAAATAAAAACTACTTCGGACTCGTATACTCCGGCGAGTGAGTTTGGTATGTGCTTGTTGTTTGCGGCTGTGATTGATTGATTCATTGATTTTTTCGTGTTTCCGAACGCGTCAACTGCTCCGGTCATTAGTCCCGTTCGTGTAGTGCATGTTTTTTTCTTTCTCGGGAGATGGTGATCTTATCCCGTTGGATGGTGAGATCGGGCGCCGACCTACCGTCAGCTAGTGGGGTTTCCCCCTAACCTGGACTCTCCCACCAGCGGGCACCGTCCCAGCCGGGACAAGCTCTAAACTCCCGACCGGTCTCCCGGGATATATGGTAGTGTAGTGCATGTTAGTGTAAGTGTATGTGTGTTAAGAGGAGATAGGACAAGGAATGGGAAGGAAAGATCCCGCGCGGTCCGTGGCCCTTTTGGTAGGATACTGCTCCGGCATTCGCCTGGTGTTGATCGGAGAAACCACGGAAAACTACCGATCAGAGCAGCCGGCCGCTATGATTCTCCTCCAGACAGTGATTGAATTCGACCTAGCTGAAAAGCTAGTGTCGAAAATCCTGCCGCCGTCAGGGCTCGAACCTAGGATCTCCCGGTCAGAGGTGCTGCACTAACATCAGTTGATGCACTGAGCTACCGCTCCCGGTTTTCCGCCTGTGTGTGACTATGTATTTATGGTTAAGTTTGTATGTATGTGATTGTATTTGCATGAACGTGTGTGATTGTGTTTTCATGTATATGTAGGTTTGCTTATGTTTGTGAGATCGTGATTCACGCGCGCGTGTGTGTGTGTGCGAATGTGTGTGTGTGTGTTCATATGCTTGCATATGTGTTGGTAATTCCCAGTGTGTATTTGTATACATGTGTTCGACTCTTTTGAACAATAAAAATACACTAGCATACGAACATATCGAGTTTTATGCTTCCTAATATTAAATGTGACGTGGTGGCGAAGGATCTCAATAGTTATGTTAAATTGGGGAAAGTAAGGATGATGTAGATTTCTATATTCAGAAAAAACTGAACTCTGCTTTATCTTGAATTTTTTATATCAGCCTTTATTTCGTTTATACGAATTTATTGACCTCTTCAGGGATTTACATTACTTCGTGAAACGACAATAATAATAATAACAACACGAAATTTACCTATAACAGATTGGGAAGTCTTCATTTAGTTAATCTCGTACTTATTTTCCTGATAATATGTATCAATAACACATATACGATGAACATCAACACTTGGAAATATTGTATGATCCTCTGAAATATATTCCATTCATATTGTCTATCATTGTTTTCTGTACTAGTATTTATCACTACTGCCCGAGCGTAATGAGCCCACTTATCAATTCCAAATTTAGCTAATAAAATCTTAGAATGCAAACACAACTCACTCATCAGATTGATATTGTGATAGACAAAAGCAAGGTCATGTGCCTTCAAGCGTTCTGAACTTTTACTGAAAGTACAATAAAGGGAAACTGAAGTAAGGGAAACTGAACAAGATTTGTGTGAAAGAGCGAGAAATTTGATTTTGAAGATAGAATCGATGGTGATAAGAAAAAAATCTTTAATGAATTCTATATCAGAATTATTACAATAGATACACCAAGTTTTCAATAACGAATTATTGTACAACTACATTTCATGTGATTAAACTTTCTGAATTGAGATGCATATTTTATTGCGATAAAATTGATTATTGGATACAGTATACGCCATTACATTTTTATATGTGGTGCATTATTTGGAATATGAAAAGGAATATTGATAATATTGTTGATCATAATTTTGAAATGGAATATTAAGTCAAAATATTTTAAGTTAATGTTTAGTCGATGTTAGAAAGCAAAAAGCTGAATTGCACTGAAGCATTGTTGTAAACGCTTATTTAAAGACCTTCCGCTAATCTATTTACAATAGATAACAGTAGTTCTCATTTTGCCCTAGTTTCCTCTCAACTATTATTTTTACAACACGTGAGTTCTTACCAGTAAGATTTCGTATGTTCCGATAGCATTACAGGTTTTGGAAAAATATTCTTCATTGATTGTATCTACAATGACCTGCAACCACATACGTTTTACCAGATTTTGGCATTTACTATGAGGGTTTTAATCACAAATCGTGATATATGAACCTCGAGAATTAACTAGTCATATTAAATGATGAATGAGGAAGAAATCGAAAAGAGCGATACTGATAAACATGAAAGATATGCATGTCACATGTCAACGGCAAATCTCATATCTCTTGTCCCGTCTTTGGACGAGTTGCGTCGAAATGAGTCTGTCAAAACTGGACTGGTGACATACGTTCGTTATTGCCTATGTATCAATTTCAGGCATATGTACGCTGTGTTCCCAGCTAAAATGTGATTTCCTATTGAACGTTGTAATCACCAGTAAAGATAAAGGAACGAGGACCAATGGTGTGTGATAAAGTGAATGATGTTCGTAATAATATTCATAATAATTAGAATTATTTATAAATGTCGTGCAAATTAAAATAGAATAATGCATTTCCGTATTTCTTCGGAAATTATATAAAACATCCCGCTAGATATATTTTCATTCCTGCCATTATATATAAATTTTAAAATAGCATGTTGAGTTGCTGAAGAAGAGAAAGGGTAAAGTACATTTTAATGTAATTTTTTATTTGTGAATAAACTTTGAAAATTAATTATTCCTTAGATATCAGGTTATATGAAAGAATATTCTTGGAAGCAATGGCCCTGTATTCCTTATAAATAAATATTTAATGAACACAAATATATATTTATTACATTAGTTTTATTTCAGTCATTTTTAGTGAAAGTAACATTTTAATATATTATTTACATATAGAAAGTGCATTTTTAGTAAAAATCATTTAACAAGCACGGGAAATTATTTAATCCTTGCAAGGAGGGATGCAAATGTTTGTTACTGACATTACAGCGTGTCTATAATAAGCCTACAAATTCAGACTCAATAAAGTTGTTATAAAGTTGTAATTACTGTTAAAATATCTCAGTTATTTAATAGCATTGGATATATTACGTTTTTGACACTTTACAAATATTATTATTTAAAATACATGGCTAAATAAGAAATAGAACACATCTTTTCGACTACATACTGAAACTGAATTGCGTAACGTATGTAAAATATCTATCCAACACTGAACTACTTAGCTTTGTCATGAATTGACTCATCGTAGAATGCCTAATTTCATTGGAATTATCAATATGATTGTTCAATCCAAACAGCCCACTGGAATTAATTGACTGAGTTTCTTTCGCCTAAATCACAGCAATTGCAGCTGTGCACTCTGGACAAAAAGGAATCTTCTTTCAGAAGGTTTTTAAATTGAAATTGTCAGATGAGCGGGCGGAACCATCTCGCAGAGCTAATATGTTTGTTACTGAATTGTATTTTAAAAATAAATGGTAAAAACGAAAGTTGATTGGAAGGGAACAATTTTCCTTGACGTCCGTGAGTTCTTCAAGCGTCTATTTCCTTTTAATTAAACTTCTTTTTAATAATTTTGTGGAAATATAAATGTAATATAATCATTAGTAAGAATAATATAAATAATAACATTAATAATAGTTATTATAATTATAAATTTAAACGCTCTTACTTCTGTCATAAATGATTAAATCAATGCAGAAATTAAAAAAAAATGATTGACAGTACGTACATAAAAGTAGAGGTAGTGAACGTGTTAAAAATAGCATGCGTCACCGTTTCGTTCTGACGCGAACCTCTTTAAGTGACGGGAAGCGTTCGTAAAGGGCAGCCGTAATCTCCGCTCACTGCCCGCCCCAGACATTAGCTCATCACTGCCTCGTTCCGGGCGGCGTCCACGCTGAGATTATCATTACAACGGAATCTGCAGCAGCGGTGGCGGCAGAGGCGGCGGCACCGGCAGCAGCTGTCGTCTCGTCCGCACCCGCCTCCTCCCTCCGGCCCGACTCGTCCTCCGCCCGCGGCCGCCCTCAGCGCCACCCCCGCAGCCGGAGCCACAGCCGTGAGCGGGGGCGCGGTGCAGGGCGCTGAAGAATTGCCCTGGTCCTTTGCCAAGAAGCAGCTAATTTTTCCTTCCCCTTAACAAGCGCCCTGGAAGTGTTTCAATTGACTAACGCCGCCCGATCTCGTTACCCGGACACTAAACAGCTTCCGTGGCCAAGCGACGGCCGTGGCGGGGTTGGAGCCGGCGCTGAGGCGGCGGCGACTTGAGACGGCTGCTGGCGCTGGGCTCCGCCTCCGTCGAACGACCCCCTCCCCCTGCCACGTCCGTCCGTCGCCAACCTCCCCGCCCCCCCCTTTCCTTCGCGTCCGGCCGCGTCCACACCGTGTTTCGCCCCGCTGAGACGTGACGCTCCGCACCTCCAATCTGTCACGCGCCGCCAGGCGCGCTTTGGCTCAGGGCGCTCACGCCCGCCGCGGCCCTCCCACCCATCTCCAGCCCGCGCCCCGTCTGCACTAGCAAGGCGCGGACATGGTTACTTGCACATCATTTACGGAACTTGTGAATGTTTCGATGTCTGCACTATCAAGGGTTCAAGGGATGAAGTATGATGAGATGAGAAATTGATATCTGTTAATTCTTAAAATGTAAATGGTGTACAAGATATATGCATTATTCATGTGAGGATTTAATAATCATTACGGTGATTAATTTTTTATTTTATATAAAAGAAATTACTGCTTGTGAGGCTTAGAAGGATGAAAGTTTTTTCACGTTTCTAATGATAAGTCATGTTTTAAGGGAAACTGCTTATCTGGATGAAAAGTGACAGACTGTCTCTATTTCCTCATCGGATCAGCCAATTGAGAAGTATGGCTCAGATCCGAAAGCATTATGGGTCCTAAAATATTCATTAAAAGAATTCATATTGGTGGTTTAAATAAAATACTGATTGCAACTGAATCGACTTAACGTGTGCATGATGTAGAACACCGCTTCGGTATTGCAGTGTTACATTTCATTATATTCTTTTGCTATTTCATCTCTATACAAGTTTTGAAAGATTGAACATTAACTCTGGAAAGTACTTGCACATGATCAGTGGCGGATCCAGCCGAGATTTTTCTCTTTTTTTGGTGGTAGTGGTGGTGGTGTGTGTGTGTGTGGGGGGGGGGGGGCTTACCTCTCCTCCTTGATCCGCCACTGCTCGGGATTCGCATTGTTCACGAGGTTTTATTTTTTCTTAGTAGCAATTATCGCTACAATTACAGGAAAATTTTGGGAAAATATATTAGAAATATTTGAATATATTGGTACATTTATTAGGTTTTGAATTTTCTATAATTAAAAATCGTTTCTGAGGCTTTCTCGTAATATATGGTTATAAGAGTAATGTTTAAAATGTTATGTATAAATAATGTGTAAATGTTTCTAACGCGTCCAATACTTCAAGGTTGCTGTTCGATTAAAAGATGTTTGCTATTATCAAAAGTAGTTTAATACTATGTATTTTCGATGATCACTACTGAAGCTTCGTTGAAAGTTCTAAGTTCGAGTTTCCAACATCAAATTTCCAACAGGAATTAAAATTGCACTCTAAGACCGTCTGAATAAAAATGAGGTACCGGCTGCATCGATGGCCCGTTTCCCTTCTTTTCCCCGATCTATTTTGGGTGTATGCTTGAGTTGTACCTTCAAACAACGGTTACGGCCACTCGCGATGCTTCCTTTCTCATTCCATCTTGTCACCATTTTCACTTTTAGGGATGGGCGTTGGGTTGACCCCTCATTCTCATATAGTCGCTCATACAGTGTGCCTGACTGGGATGTTCGAGTTCCGACAGTGGCGAATTTTCGATACTAGCTCTATAGCTAGGTCGAATTCAGCCAATGTCTGTCCGAATTCTAGCGTTCGGCCACACTGTTCGATAGCTTTCCGTGGTTTCTGCTATCAAAACCAAGTGAATGCCAGAGCAGCTCCTAACAAACGGGCCTCGAACCGCGCGTGATCTTTCCTTCCTCAGGTGCACTACACTATCACACATAATGGGAAATCAGTAGGTAGCTTTGTTCTTATCCCGCTTGAAGTAAGCTGCTTTCCTGGTGGAGATGCGTGGAGGCGAAAAACATGATAAAGCAATGTCTAATTCTCCGCCAAATCTCACGTTCGAGCGGGGAAGAAACACCGCTACTTCCCGGCTATAATAGCTGTACACTCGCGGTTGTAATGAATTACGTAGTTAATGCACCCGAAAACTTTGAATAGTCACTTACTCGAAAGATTCAGGCGCTATTGCGAGTAAACGTAGACAAAGACTCGAACTGGGTTATTGCGCTGAGGAAAAAAAAGTACAATAGCATTCCTACTCCAATTGATCAGCGGTAATTATCGATTTTCGAAACATATGGCGTGAAGATTTTCTCATTACAGCCTTCACCTGCTTTCATTCGAAGCTCCTCGGAGGGTCGGGTGGACCGAGAGGAGCAAAAAAGGAAGACTAATATCTGAACGAAAACAGAAAATAGTATATAATAAAATTTCACTCTTCTCCGTCTTTCCTTCGGAATAAAAGAAGAAGAAAACAGAAAAAAGGGAGCAGACTGCGAGACGGCAACGAAGAAAGAGAAGGCGGGGTCGACAGAGGCGGTGGCGATGGCAGCAACCCGACGGGGGGAAACTAAAACAAATGAAAGGCCGACAACGCTCTCTGTCTACACGAGATAATGAAAGCTGTGAGAAGAATCTTGAAGGCTCCGGACTTTCACAGCAAGAGGAAGAAGGAAAACTCCGCCAGAAGAAATGTATTCTGCTCACAGTTCGGAGTTAGACAAGTCCGGGAATTTCAAATGGTGTGATATCTTTTACCTCGAGGCCCGTCCGCCCGGGTCGTGTCGCGTCGCTGTATTCTGTGCGGCCCAGAGCCCGCGCGACGCTCAAAGAATGACGCTCAATATTTTATTTTATTTCTTCCCCTCCCAGGGTGAAATGAAAGGTGGAAAAAAAGTTGCGACAACAATTTCATCCCGAAGGAGCCACGAAGGTGAGGGTTGCGCCAAGACATCGAGGCCGTAATTTTGTCGCGCCGTGTTTTGTGGCGGCAGTTTCATTTCGGTTTTAATTTTGATTCGTCCTTGACTTCAACAATTTTTTTGCCGGGCTTGACTCGTACGTTTTGTTTCGGTGTGTTGTAATCGTTCATGATTGCATGTGCAGTACTTTCAACGCTTACACCGGGAGAGGTGGCTCAGGGCATCAACTGATGTCACTGCAATGCCTCTGACCGGGACGTCCTAGGTTCGAGTCCGGACGGTGGCAGGATTTTCGTCACTAGCAACTTAGCACGAGTTCAGCCGCTCTGGAGAAGAATTCTTGCGGGAGGCTACTTTAATGGGTAGTTTTCCGTGGTTTCTACTATCAACACCAGGCGAATGCCGGAGCAGTACCGTAACAAGCGGGACATGGACCGCGCGCGATCTTTCCTTCCTCTTCCTTGTTTTAGCCTCCCCCCGTCTTACATACATACACTTACACTCACATGGACTACACTTGCCACACATGTCGGGAGACTAATCGGGAGCTTATAGCTTGTCCCGGTTAGGGCGTGCCCCGATGGTGAGAGATATCTGGTATTGGAAATGTATTGGAACCACTCTAACAAAGGATATCAAATTTTCATTATGTCGTGGGTGAGCACCAACCTATCCATTTGTCTGATACATGTTTATGTTTAATACCAATGATGTACATGTATACAGATTTATTGAGATGATTACTTTTAAACCTTGTGCAGTATTGTAATTTTACGGTTATAAAATGGCTCCTTGGGTGGGTGAGTGGTTACTGACCTCTCAATCTCCAAACGCGTGTTGGATCCCACTTTAGAAACGTGAATTTTCGAAGAGCGTAAAGCACACAGTGAGTATGACATATTTTTCTCCTAAAAAAGAACTTTGGCTAAATATCCGGTAAAATTAAATCCTTCAACAATTCCCGACTTTTTCAGATCCAACAGGCTTAGCCGGGAATGCCTGAAGTACTGTATAACTGTTACTGAAAGCATTGTTGTGGCGCTATTTGGCGCGAAACTTGGGAGTAAAAATTTACCCGCAAACTTGGCAGCTTTGAAGGTGCCAACTAAAAAAACTAAATTGGTATTTACGCTTATGTGGTGGGTGAGCCAATGAATACATCAAATGCTAATATATTACAAACAAATCATTTATAAACGATTTATTATTAATTCTGTTATACATGACAACATTCATGATAATAACGATTGATTGATGTTTTCGGGCGCGTAAATGGCAAAGGTCATTATTCCTGTAAGTGTAGTGCATGTTTTGTCGCGGGATGTGGCGGTGATGTTCCCCCACTGGATGGCGAGATCCGGCGTCGACCTACTGGTCGGCTTGGGGGGTTTCGCCCAACCAGGTATTTCCCACCGTTGGGGCACCGCACCACATGAGACACGCTGTTAGCGCTCAACGAGTTTCCCGACATATGTTGTAGTGTCATGCATGTAAGTACGTGTGTGAGCGCGTGCGTAACTATGTAAGAAAGGAGTAAGTATTGGATAAGGAACAGGAAGGAAAGATCGCACGCTGTCCTTGGCCCGTTTGTTAGAGCACTGATTTGGCATTCGCCTAGTATTGATAGGGAAAACCACGGAAAACTGCCGATGCGAGCAGACGGCGGCTAGAATTTTCCTCGAAATAGCTAAAAAGAAACGCATACGTCGGCCTGCGGCGGCTCCGGGGCGTAGCGATGTCACCTGTTAGCCGCCGCCGCCGTCGGTGCGGGGGAGTCTGGTCGCGCCAGCCGCGCCGCTCAGCGCCACTGGGCCCGCGATGCGGGGCCGTGGCAAAGGCTCGTCGCCCAGGCAGCAGGTGCTGTTCGGCCACCTTTCGCCCTGGCCCAGCGCGCCCGCGCGTCCTCGCTACTGGCAATTGGCGAAAAAGCAATCACATGATCTATGGACTTGCCATACGCACTCGTTTTCTCGATCCCTCTCTCACGTACAGTTTGAAATTGCATAGTTGGTGAGAGTTGGAAATGAAAATTGATTGATTTTTTCGTGTTTCCGGGCGCGTCAACTGTTTCGGTCATTAGTCCCGTTAGCGTAGTGCGTGTTTTTCTCCGGAGATGGCGGTGATCTGCCCCCGCCGGATGGCGAGATCCGGCGCCGACCTACCGTCGGTTAGTGGGGTCTCCCTAGGGGGAGACCAGGACTCTCCGACCAGTGAGGCACCGCCCCAGCCGGGACTAGCTCTAAGCTCCCGACCGGTCTCCCGGAATATGTAGCAGTGTAGTGCATGTTAGTGTAAGCGTGTGTGTGAGGGGAGAGGATAGGACAAGGACGAGGAAGGACAGTTCGCGCGCGGTCCGTGGCCCGTTTGGTAGGGTACTGCTCCGGCATTCTCTTGCTGTTAATCGGAGAAACCACGGAAAACTACCGATCAGAGCAGCCGGCCGCTAGAAGTCTCCTCCAAGCAGCGACTGAATTCGACCTAGCAGAAAAGCTAGTCCAAAATCCTACCGCCGTCAGGACTCGAACCTAGGACCTCCTGGTCGGAGGCGCTGCATTGACAGTTGATGCACTGAGCTACCGCTCCCGTTGGGAAATGAAAACATCGGGAGCAACCATTCCCCTATTTTTTGTAATCTAGTTCTAGTTTCATGCTATACATATTTGTAATTTATTTTCATACCCGGAAACGGAGGTTTTATGTTGCCTATAGCAGCCTGTAATAGTCTTAAATAAAACATTCACCATAAAATGAAAGTAACAAGTATGTTTGTGTGAGCAAAACGCAATTGTATAGCATGAACATTGACTAAGAAATAAGCATGTTCAATAATCGGATAAATTTGTAAACGTCTGGTTTCTCAGCAAATCCCTCTGTTTATCGATACTGTACACAAAATTGGAAAATTAAAGCATGAAACATAAAGCAATGGATATTTTTCTTCTCTTGTGTGTTGAAATAATATAATTTGACCCTTTTGGAAAAAATATAATTTATGACTTGTAAATTATAATTACAACCGTGCCCTGGCACGCACTTGGCAAGTGGGTTGCTGCTTCAGCGGGGGCATAGGCGTTTCCTCGTACGCCGCCTAGTGCGTGCTTGAGGAATTTGGTAATTCATATTTTGTTGAAAGTGAAGTCCCTACAGCCGCAATTACTTTTGGTACAACTGTCACCATCCATTCCTAGTCTTTCCACCTTCATCAGGTCACGATCTTTCGTTATATTTTCGATCTCTTTTTGATCCAATCTGGTATATGCTAGGATGGACACCGTCTTTTCTTCAAACCTATTTTTCTTTAACGATGGGGAGATCTACAAAGTTTTAAACTAACGAATGTTATGTAGTCGCCATGAAAATCCGCCCTCGAATTTGTGTTTTAGATTACCTTGATAAAATAAGTGCTTCCACACTGGATCTCTGGTATGGGGTTGTTAGAAATCGGTCAGTTCAATCTTACTTTAGGCACTAATTAAGTTATTGAATGTTTTTTCTGTTCTTTGCAGAATCTGGACGTTCCGTTGTGAATGATATTAATACGTGATAATTATGACGTTAATAATGTTAATGATATTAATCAGTGTAGTGTAATACTGCGAAGGAACCAGCAATTAGAATGACTCTCCTTGGCATATTTCTCAACGAATACTAATATTTTCGACAGGGTATCTCTTAACTAACGTATATTTTTTCACACGTACATTCGTTATGACATATCAGGTGATTAAGTTGACCTCAATTAAAATTTTGTTTCTTTTTCAAAATGAGAAAAAAAGGTTGAATAATGCAAATTAAATTCTGTTGGAATAATGGAATGAATGGAGATTGACCATAAGTTTCTAGTGAATGTGTGCGATTTTGGAAATCCATTAGGGAAACATAATATTTCAGTGAATAAGAATTTATGAAAATCACGAATGCTTGGTCATTGTGTATTTCACGTGACCAATTCGTTTTTGAACAATGATCCGATTTTTATAATTACATTTTTTGTTTTGGTGTTATATTTATTTTCTTCTCTGCTTTCTTTTTCCGAGTGAAATACATTAAACGAACATATCTTTAATTTAAATTTTAGCGCTTGTGATGTTAAAAAAAACTTGCAAATGTGTAACTTTTTAACATTCTAGATTTATTCGAAAAGGTGATGTGAAATAATTAAATGCATTATTCTCCATCCGTACAAAACGTTTAAACCAAACATGTCGAGCAGTTTTTCTGGAAATCTTGTTTTAAGAGTTTGGAAATTTATCACGATTTTACTAAAAATTACGAGGAAACTACTAATATTTCGAAAAAAAACCCCAACTTGGAATTATTTAAAGTGGTGATCTAGAGGTATAGATTAAATAAATAAACATGTATCTAGCTCAGGTAATGACTGTGAAGGACGGGTTCAAAAATACTTTCACTTTGATGATTTTCTAAACTTTAAACTTTTTGACGAAACTGTAAACCGTTTATAAAAGCGCACATTACTCTATTGAAGCAACAACAACAAAAACAAAAAAACAACTGAAGAATTTGGAGTCGTTTTGAAAAATGAAGCTTAACTATTTCTTTGGATAGTTGTAGCAATTTGACTTGAAAATACGCAAAAACTATTCATATTTTGGAAAAACTTTCTTATGAGAGCATTTAAAGATAAAATATTGAAGAATACATTTCCGGAAAAAATATTTGTATTCGTACTTTTAGTTGTGGGAGGGGGTGGAAACACAGTTGAACTTTGTAATTTTTTTCGGAAAATTCAGGGTTTTGATGAAAAGTCGACTATACCATTTCTATAAACGCCGTTCATTTATTCTAGGAAACAATTCGAAATAAATTAAAGTCGGTTTGAGACAATTTTGAAAATGCCCTAGCAAATTCATTTTAAGAAAAAAATCCGTTTCAAATTCTCAGGGTTGTGAGTGTGGTCAGATCCAACAGGACCCACAGGAATCCCAACACCTGATTTTTTCATTAAAATTCCCAAATCGGCTTTCTGCGGGATTACATCTCTTTGTCTATATCACATGTATGCTCTTCACATAGAAGTATAAGGGAGAGAAAAAAGATAAATAAATAAAATCAATATCAGGTTATAAGATCGGAAATTAGTCGTCCATCATCGAAAATGCATGACAGTTCTACCTCCTATATAAAATTGTGTGGATTTGTTCTCTATGGTGAAGCAGTTTACTCAAGGCAATACTTAAAATTCCAGACATGAACCCGGTGATAATGTCGTTCTGGTGACGTGCACGGGGAAGGCAAGATATAATACGATTTAGGTGATCGTTCCAGCCAAGAATTTAGTTGTGCATTTCGGATCGCCAGATAAGTTTCTACGTTTCAGCGCGTAGGAACCATAACTCTCTCGATGCTAACGGTATTCTGAAGGAAGAGGCGTGAATGGACACCGTGCATTGCTTCTCACATAAGTTCCAGCGCTTTACGAAGTCTCAGCGCGTCGGTACTTCTGTCACATTTCTCGGGATTCCTTCTCGTCGTGTATACAATAACCTGAACTCGAACTCTTGGCTTCGGTTCTCGTGATAGCATGGTTGTTGGCGAGGAGGGGGAGGATGCTTCGTTCACTAAACGTGATTGCTTTTTTCCAGAAACCGAACTCAAGTCATTCAATGTAGTGCCCCCTTCGGTGTAGTTGCACGTGCGATGGGCAGGGAGTGTGAGAGAGGACCCCTACAAGCTCGTAAACGGGCCATGTAGCCGTTGCTTGCTGGGCTTTCGTGGCAATACGGCGAGCGAAGTGCGGTCTTCAGAACCTGAGAATAATTCAGAATACATCACGAGTTGTAACGACATCGCATCCTCTACTCAAGAGGCGATGTAAAGTATAAACAATGTAGAGCTGGAACTGCAATAAAGGGAAACGAAGAAATGATGTTTTGAGATCGGAGATAGTTGTTAGAATTTGGTTAAGAATAGATTTGATTTTTTGAAAACGTGAAAGCTGCGAGGAACGTCATAATTTCTATCCAAAATTATTTATGATGTCCAAAATTGTAAGGCAATTTTAAGCTTTTTATCTAATAAGCTACTTGGATATGAATTGAAAATTTATACCTAGAAAGCAGTTATTCAAACCTACGTTTGAGTGATTATTGCAGCTCAGCCATTCAGAATATCCAAGTTGCTTATTAGACAAAATATGCTTAAAATTGCCTTAGGAGCTTATTTTCGAATTTTAGAAGTTTCTTCCCCGGACATTCTGTATATTGACTAGCTGACCTCCTTGCTCTGCCCGAGTATTTATTTATTACATTAATCTATTAAACATCCCCTCTCACCCTGACAACAGTGCCTTCTCCTGATGCAAGTCAGATCGTTCCCATTAAAGTAAATGCGGGGTGTCGTTTTGAGACCACAACCCCCATCATAAGCAATGGATCTCGTGCTTTTCATTGAATTGTTATTGAGTGTACATGTGAATTTTTTTTTGTTTTCTGATAGTAAACATTTTTGCTTCACTCTTTTCAGAGTTCACGTCTGACGTTTGCAGACGTTTTGTATCGGAATGCAAATGAGATAGGGAGGTGTGTTATTTTTTAAAGAGATTCTTTAGTTTGAGAATATAAATAATTAAATAATCTCAGTTAATCTGAATAATATGGTTGCTAATTTTATGTGATCAATTTATTTACTTGCTGCTAAATAATCAGTAAGAACATAAAATTCATTGAACTTACGCAGGGACAACGACATTTTGAAAAAGTCAACTTTATTCCAATAATTCTGGCAAACAAAGAAGTAATTCCTGCAAGACTGATAAGAAGTCCCAAGTTACTGGGTGGAATATGCGAATATACAAAATTATGCAAAAAGTAGTGGTGATATCAACAAGTGTAGGGCAGAAATCCATGGAATATAGATAGATAGATAGAAATTTATTCTACAATTGGGCAGATGGCAGAATGCAAAATAACAATTACAAATAACATAATACATAAAAAATAAACAAACAAACTTTGATGCAGATGGCATTTAAATTCCTATACTAAACATTAAAATGCATATACACTAACATATAAATGAATAAACTTACATATTACACAAATATACATACATACAAACATATACGCATGTATACATAGACGAAGGAACCCTCACATCACTTCAAATGAAATCACTTCACTTCACTTCACTTCACTCACTGCACTGCATATAACTTTATCTAAATATTAATTGTTCATTACTTTTTACTGTAGACTACGCATAATCGCATCTTTCACTTCACTTCACTATACGTTTTCACCCTATTGACTCATTTCCTATATTTGTTTTCTAAAACCTCGCGCTGAGCAAGGAAAGGGCTCAAAAATTGCCGCAGGCAAATCGTT
The DNA here is from genome assembly GCA_964035755.1 of Teleogryllus oceanicus. Taxonomy (NCBI): domain Eukaryota; kingdom Metazoa; phylum Arthropoda; class Insecta; order Orthoptera; family Gryllidae; genus Teleogryllus; species Teleogryllus oceanicus. The sequence goes on from CAXIVR010000001.1 coordinate 26,660,595, forward strand.
CCAATCTACTATAGTTCTGTTTACAAAGGCGAATTTCCCTTCGTCCGTTCTTTGTATTCTTGTTCTAATTTTATATTTGTGATCAAATCTATTTAAATAATCTGGTTTATCTAGCCTTCCCCGTATTTCCTGCCATGCGGAGCAACCAACGTAAGATTTATACAGCACGCAAAGTCGTGCCCTCTTCCTCCGGCGTTCTAATGATTCCCAATGCGCAGGTGTGTTCTTCCGAAATGTATATTTTGCCGCTCTGTTTTGTATTCTCTCTAAGCTCTTTTTAAGTCCTATTCTGTACGGATCCCAACAACTAGCTCCGTATTCCATTACCGGCCTAACAAGCGAGGTATACGCGATTTCCTTTGCTTTCGTATTACATTTTTTAAGATTTCTCATGACGAAATGCAAAGACCTCCAAGCTTTACCCACTACATGAACATTGAATTCACTGTTATCGTAAATTAAGTGCATTTCTTGTGCTTTGCTTGTATAAATCTGTACTATAAATCATATGAATATAACGACTATAAAAATAGAGATAAATAAATAATAATAATAATAATAGTAATAATAATAATAATAATGATGATGATGACGACGATGATTGGGTATTACCAAGCGGAGCTATTTGCTTCAGTTTTTGGCACCTAAGTTGCGTATCGAATCATCTGTTGGAGCCGCATCTACCGCATCGAGCGTAGGCGCCGCGGACATCGCTCTTGCACTATGTTGCAACGCCGATTGGCGCCGGGGGGCGGGGAGCGGGGTTGCACCGGATTACGGCGAGGGGCGCCGTGGCGACCGACGTCCGCCATCCCCCTGCCCGTCCGCCTGTCTGCCCGTCTCCCAACGGTCCCCTACTACGACCCCCGCCTTCCCTAGGCGGCCGCCTCGGCGCGCGGGGGCGAGGCGGGCAGTCTCCGGAGGAAATAATTGTTGCCCTCGCGCGGAGCGATAAAGTTCTGTATATCTCCCTCGCACCCCAACCCGCCCGCCCGCCCGACTCGATCAGCCGAGCGGGACTCGCCGGCTGCTTGGTGCGATTTCTTGTGCGGTCTTAGACCGCCCGCCCACCCAGGGCCACGGAATTTGTGAAGGGATCCGCCGGCCAAATAGGACGGCTGTTGTCCCGGAGGATGACGCCGCCGGCGGCCGCGCGTCTGGGCACGCAGATTCCGCCGTAATTGGATGGCGGAAATCTGGACTCCCCGCTACAAAGAAGGAAGACTGTCAGTAGCAGTGCGTACACGGGAGGGGGGTTCTTGAAAGGATGTGTAGGAGCTGAAATGACTCGGTGGCAACAACCATTGCCACTGCTGCTTCTCCGACCGGATGGTCCCTGGGTACGAATTCCGACGGTGGTGGATTTTCGATCGAAGTTAAATAGATTGAATTCAACAGCTCTGTGGAGGAGATTTCTCGCCGACCAGCTGTTGTGATCGCTAGTTTTTCGTTATTTCTTCGGTGAATAGCACGGGCATGCCAGAGGAGTACCATAACAAAATGTCTTCTACCTTACCCTGGTCCCCACACTTCTTCTCCTCTTACACACACATACACACGCACAAACGCGCGCGCACCCACACACACTCACATACATATACACATATACTCACATATACACACACTCCCATAACATACACGCACACAGGTGTCCAGGGAGGAAACGTCGAAATTACGAAGATAAGCTCTTAAGCCTTTTCTATCTAATGAACTCCGTGCATATTCCAAATAGCTGAGCCTCAATTAGCACATAAATGTTGGTTTCAAAAATACTTTCAATGCAAAAAATTGCATTGCAGAAGTATATAAACTCTCTGGAAACATGTAAATTGGTTATTGTTTACAAAATAAAAATGTATATTCCTTTACAAAAAAACATCAACAAAGAAATAAAAAGGAAATGAAATTGTGTAAATTAGGTGCTTTTTATTTCTGTATTAATTTTTCAATCTAAAAGAATATACTCTCTTCTTTTGTAAATAATAACTAATTTACATACTTTTGGAGTGTTCATATGTTTCTGAAATGCAAATTTTTGCATAGAAACTATTTTTTCGAATCAACCTTTTGAGTGATTATTGCTGCTCAGCCATTTGCAATATCCAAGGACTTGCGGGGGATCATATCTGTAGGTGGAAACGCAGGAAGCCGACATGTAGGTCGACGCTGTATCTCACGTTCCAGTGGGTGAGGAACACGGCCACCTTCCGGAATATATGCACTACAACTGCGGGAGAAATGACCGGTGTAGTTAATGCGCCCCGAAACATTAAATATGCATTCATTTCTTCATGCGTTCATTGAAGGGATGTGCAATCTGTGCTGCTGTCTGTGCAGATTTTATTACGTGCGAGCTTTTTTTCTTCAAAATTTAAGTAGTATATGACTTAGTGTCGGGATCAGATAATTTTGAAAATGTGCACACATTCGCTTTTCCCCATAGCACGTCATACGTAGTTTTAACTGTATTTTGACGTAAAATAATATAAAATAAAATAAAATAAAAATAAAAGTCGTAGAGGAAATTCGGAATTGTTGAAATAAAGATTTACCGCTGGTTGTAACGTTGCTGTCGTCTAAAAGCTTTTTCATGGAAGCACTTTTACACCTGCGTACGAAGAGATTGTGTTGAGGAAGGTGAATCCACATGCACGCCTTTAAAGGCTCGCAAATTCAAGGTAGTCGAACGTAAATATAGGACACGCATTAATACTGTTTTACTTCGTAATGGTAACAAACGATCGTCAGTTTTTAAGAGAAGTAGAAGAGATTTTGTGACAATAAATGTGGCAGTTGGCAATAGTACTGCTGCAGCGCACATCATAAAAAAACTGACAGAACTAATATCCCATGCTTTTTGAGTACAGCATAGAAATTTGTATGTAATGTATTATCACAAAGATGCAGTCGAGTATCATCACACTAGTAAATGGGAAGTCGCGCAAACCAGATGAAATTTCGTCAGATATAATCAAAATTTGCAGAAAGCTCATTATCTCTTACAAAGGCTTTTTTGCGTTTTTATTGGCAACGCGAGCGTGGCAAAAGACTGGAAATCAGCCATTGTTGTATCATCAAAAGTGTCGATAAAATGGAAGTGGCTAATTATCGACCGGTATTCCTCACTTCCGTAGCGTGTAAATAAACAGAACACTTAATATCCGAATATTTTTGATGCAAATGAGAACAAAATTGGATTCTTCGCGGGCATCATGGGTTTAGAAGTGTAGTCTTTCGCGAAACTCAAGTGGTTTCCCTCTTGCAGGAGGTAGCTGAAGTTGACTTGGGCGAAAGGGTAGTTGTTGTAATAGTTGATTTTGCCAAACAACTCGATGTAACTCAACCAAGCAATGTATTTCAGTAGAGGACAATAATAAAAAATTCGGACAAAAAAGCTGAGAACAGATGTAGGGAACGCTTCAGTCGGATAAAAGGGTTTGAAAACATTGGCCGGCAACAAATTTTAAAAGTATGCTTCGCAAGTTTTATATTCTTAGAAATATATTAGAATTAATTTTTCATCAATAAAGTAATCAACTTGAGAATCTCATAGTAAGCTAAAACTTTGGTAATTGGTGTGGTGCACTTCAATGAAACGTTGTAAATGGCATAGAAGGGTGTTGAAAATATAGGAGAGTCAAGGAAGTGAAGTGCAACATTGGTATTATTATCATTATTATTAGCATCGATATTCATTAATTTTGTAAATTGCTGCCACCGAGTTGAACTCATTTACAGTTAAAAACACCTTATCTATAACTGTGTTGTTCGTTTTTCCTTTATAAATTGCTTTTTAAATTATTTTGAGAAATTCTATATTGTAAATTGAAATTTGCGCTGTTGAGTTGTAGTAATAATTCAAAATCGCCCATTTCGACTTGTGTTGCTTTTCGATGTGACGTGAGATATCTAGTATACTAAATTAAATAATACAAAGTATGGCTTATGGTACGTTAGTATCCCTCCTCATCTGTTAGACTTCAGCTACCCTTGGGAGGTGGTCTGGGAAGATGTTGAAGAAATTTGTTACCAGATCGATCAACGATGCAGTGATCAGATTTCCCATGTACAACGGAGAACTCATGTTCATTCACCTACATTCATGTTTTTCATAAATTCCAAAGATACATCAATGCGTACATATATACAATTTAATTTCATGTAAGCGAGTTACCAAATTCATGGTCAAACATAATGTTGGAATAAAAAATGTTTCGAAAAAATTTTACAGGTTTACCGAATATCAGTCTTTGAAACAGCGCTCTTCGTATCAGCGCCATTTATCTCCTGATAGCATATTAAGGTGATTTTTTTGTTAGCTTTGGTACTCAAGAAAAATTGTGTGAACTGTATCACTTTCAGGCTCAAAATGATTTGACCTTTCTATCATAAATATCTAAAGACAGCTCTAAAAGTAATGAAGGCCGCAAGCCTTCTTTCTTAGTTCAATCGGGTATACCACAAATGAGATATAAGTCGGGATAAATTGAGTTTCGTTATTCCTAGCAAAACTTGGATTAATTTGTGAGAATTCCTGCGTTACACTAAAGCAAGTATAACACTTGAGAGCCTACTACAAAATTCGGTGAAAACTGACTTCTTTTGAGTGAAATGTTATACACTAGCCAACATGACGTATCACATCATATATTATATTTATAACCTCCAGAATATTCGAATCTGTAGAAGGTAATCTGATCAGCGTCTTAATATGAAATATGACTAAGGGTATTCCAGAAATAGAATTGAAATAATTGCAATGGAATTCTATAACCAAACAGATCATATATCTCTACCAAGGAAGTACGACGACACTTTGTCGGAATATGACGTATATGCCCGTGCGACGACACGTTCTCAAATTTCGTGAGCTTGCAGCTCTAGAAGTATGTTAAGTAAAAAGTAGCCTTGGATTTTTTTTGACTTCTACCTCGTAGTAATTTTCATTTGTATTCATTCTTTTTTGTTCTTCTATTTTGAAATATTGAAGATTTCAAAATAGTTACAAAATTTAAAAAACGTATATCAAAGGCTTTTTGAACTGATTATTTGGTATACTTCTAGGAGCTCGGAAACATAAAATTAATAGAGTAAAAAATATTCCCCAACAAATTATCTCGTAAATATCGATATATTTATTCAAACATTTGAAACCTCATAAATGCGGCTGCGAAGGGTAATTACTTAAAACTTTATAATTAACATTGAATGACTTACGGCCCTGGATTGATCATTGCAGAACTGCATCTCTAAAATTATGGACCTGACCTTAAGAATGATGATAATGATCAGGGCGATGGGGACGTCGAAAAAAGGGAAATGTGTTGTATTTTGTATTCTGCATGTTCAAACGATAAATCTGGTACTAGGAAACACTTAGAAGGCATTCACAAACATTCTAGTGGTTTAGCGTTCTAGAATCTAATAATAATTGTATACGCAACAAATAAAGAAGTACACGCTACTAGTATAGACACTCTCTTTCTGTTTTACGGCTATAATGGATGGATTATTATTTATATTCCTGGCAGGCGCGCAAGCCACGCGACAAATTCGTGTTCTAAACAGGTTTTTGGAGCCCGCAAACCGCCCGAAATTAAAAGCTCTCGATATCAACGAATTACCATAATGATGCAGGTGTATTTTATCTTCAGGTTTATCAGTATTTCAGTTCTCAATAAATCTCTGTGCATTCATAACGCCTCCTATCTCTTTTCAAAATTTGTAACTCTCGCAGAAGCCAATTAGTTCAATTATGAGTGTGTCTCACCATCCACATGTAAAATATTTAGATCATTATTGACTAACCAAATGGGGCCGGAGCGATTTCTACCTGAACATGAAAAGTGATTATAGAAGTACGTGTCATGCATTGACTTGGATCAAACATTTTAAACAAAAGTATTAAAGTAACGTTTTTGCTAACAATAAACGTATTTAACTGTGAAAGAATATTTTTTAGGGATTTCATATTTTACGGCGTCATTTACTTATCCTTTCTAACATTCAACATGCGCTATTATCATATATGACAAAATCTTCAAAACACTCCTATTGAGTAGTTTGAAGCTTCAGAAAACTGTATAATTTCTTTCAACTTGATGTTATCAATTCTTCATTTAACACCATCAGTTGCTTTATACCAGCGATTCCCAATCAGTTTGTGGTCTTCTAAGGGAGAGAAGTGGTGATACGAAAGGGAGGTCGCGGTTTCAGAAATTAAGACGTGAATAATAATTACATCATTTTTGAAAAATGCGAACATCTTGATTACATTTATATGTTCATAAGTGAAGGGAATGAAATAATCCCATGGTTGCGTTTGTTTTTCATTTAATATTTCCCCATACTTGAATCAATGCTGGAAACAATTACGACACATTTTTAAGTGGTAAACGATGATATTTATATTCAGTTTTCAGTGCATAGGCAGTTTCAGTTATAGACAATAAAAAAAAATACAGTGTCAAATCATTTTAAGCAGGTATCTTTGGGAAGGACTTGAGGGATCGCGAGGAGGCCATTAGTTCTCTTTTGACTTTTGAGGGGTTGTGGAGCTAAAATGGTCGCGAATCTCTGTGTTAGGTTCGGCTCTTCCAGGAAAAAGTTATATATTTTGTCGTACTAATATTGTTTATACGTATGTACAGGATATGATTTCTGACGGAACGCAACGGAACTGCGTTCTGGCACCCCCCCCCCATCAAAATAATTAAGACAAAAAGCGACGACTAAACACGTTGCGACTTTTTGTTCGATTAACTTTCGTGAAATCTAAGTTAAATAATTTTCCGTTTAACTATGTCATTTCTTCAAACGTAATAAAATTATTAGTAAAAATTACAATATCTCATTATAAACACTATTTTTTTTATTTCCTATCATTATCGTTACATTCACATAGTCAGCGCTACCACTGTTATTAATCATCATTAAGTAATATTTATTATTATTATTAAATTACATTATAAATAAATAAATATTTCTATTAAATTAAAAATTAATTTACGCTGCGCGCCGTCACAATTAACGGCCCACAATTGTACCGCACTGCCCCATCTGATTTGTTTATTCACTCTTAGGCTGTATCGAACATGTCTTTAGAGAAATCAAAAGGGTTTAAATGGTACTGGACTTTAAAGAACACTATATGGCATTTCGAAACCTATGAGCTATTTTCTTGTTTGTTTCGCATACAACAGAGCCCATATCAACGGGCCCGCCGGCCGCATCGCTGAAGGGGGCACCGGGAGCGGTAGCTCAGTGCATCAACTGATGCCATTGCAGCGCCTCTGACCGGGAGTCCTGACGGCGGCAGGATTTTCGACACTAGCTTTTCAGCTAGGTCGAATTCAGTCGCTGCCTGGAGGAGAATTCTAGCGGCCCGCTGCTCTGATCGGTAGTTTTCCGTGGTTTCTCCTATCAACACCAGCCGAATGCCGGAGCAGTACCCTACAAAACGGGCCACGGACCGCGCGCGATCTTTCCTTCCTCTTCCTTGTCCTATCCTCTCCCCTTACACACACACACACACACTAACATGCACTACACTACCACATATTCTGGGAGACCGGTCGGGAGCTTAGAGCTTGTCCCAGCTGGCGGTGCCCCGCTGGTGGGAGAGTACTGGTTTGGGGGAAACCCACTAGCCGACGGTAGGGCGGCGCCGGATCTCGCCATACAGCGGGGAAGATAACCGCCATCTCCGGAGAAAAACATGCACTACACGAACAGGACTAATGACCAGAGCAGTTGACGCGCCCGGTAACACGAAAAAACCAAACCAAACTGAAGGGGGCCCACTCATTAATGTGTTCTGAAAAGCTAGCCTTTTTCAGATTTCTTTTACATTTCAAAACTCCAGTTAATGATTTATTGACATTTCCATGTGCAAGCTTCACGCAATCAAGAAAGCAAGCAGCACACTGCGCCGCAGATTTATATAACTAACAATTTTTGAAACTCATTGTTCATCTCAGTTGTTCCTTCTATTTATATTAAATATTTATTACTTTTATGTTACAAACTTCGTATTTATGATGTTTAAAATAGTATTAAATTTTGTTTATGAAGTTCAGTTATTCTATTCACTTCAGTCCTGGCGTACACAATACGTGTACAAACTACACATATTATGAGAAGTACTGCACAAAATAATTTTGACATCTGCATCTTTGTTGATTTCAATTTTGTGCTGGATACGACGCGAACTCTCATGAGGCTTAACTAAACAGTTTGGTGACAGTTCTCTGAAGGAGATTATTTGGTGCGAAAGCATAAGCGAGAAGAAGGATCTCACAAGGGCGTCACTTGTTGAAATAGTAGCACTTTCTACTTAGGGTAGTACTTTTTTTTGCGGGCATATAATAAATAGAAATATTTGTGAGTTTTCTAGGTACAATTAGTTGACTATTGAACTTGATTTCCTAATTTTGGAAATAGGAAGTTGTGATGTCTGACACAGGTTAGTGAATTAATGAGTATGTCTCCTTCAGTGGTGCAGGCCCGGGCGGTGCACCGAGCAGGCCAGCAAGTGCGATGACATGGACACTGTTGCAAGCACCGAAACAAAGAGGGAAAAATGGCTCATAGGTTTCGAAATACAATATAGCTTTTTTAGTCTAGTAAAATCAAAATCCGTTTGATTTCTCTACAAATATATTCATTGCAGTCTAGTAGTGAAGAAACAAATCAGATACAGCAGTACGGTACAGTTTGGATCGTTAATAGTGATGGCATGCGGCGGAAGTTTAGCCGATTGCAGTGAAATCGGTAAACTAGGCAAAACAAAGTTCTTCAATTAGCGATTACAAACTTTAATCTTATCTAAATTAAAAGTGTTTTGGATAAAATGTACGAATCTATGGCCATTTGAAAAGTGTCTTTTTGCATGTTTTAACGTAAAAGTGGCATATTCGGGCTAATATGGCAGACTCAGTCAAATAAGTAATGTTTGATGATAAAATTGTTGCTGGGCACCACCTCAGACGAAAATGCGTTGATAAAAATAACATTAAATAATATTTATTCGCCAGTTACTAAAAAGTAGCGAAAAGCCCGAAAAATGGGGTGATTATTGGGTTTGTGGCACCCCAAAACCTATTTTAAAGACTGTTTTATTGCTGCCATTAATTGTTATTTCAGGTGCGACAGAAGAGGTTAGAGCGTTTTTATATTAACACCTTGAATACAAACTATTCAGTTTATTTGTTTTTCAATTTTATTCATAGTTTAAGGGAAATTTCTTCTACTTTTATGGCAAGGAGGCCTACTGCTTTTTAGACAGAACGTTGTAATATAGCAGTAATGAACGAAGTAATGTACAAGTTATAATACTATTTAAAAAGCCCCCGCAAACATTATTGACATTTTGTCCATTAGGCGCAGAACTGCTAGTGGTCACCCGAACCCTTCAATGCTAATACTAGTGCATAATACAAGGTTATCATTCGATGGTACTTTTGGAACTGTGTTCTCGATCTGGATCCCGATCTGCTATTCTTCTAGATCATTTATCCTTGGAGAAAATGCTGAAATTGCCTCTTTGCATCTCAAATGTTCGTATATATCAGATTCACTAACGTTTGTCATACACCATAAAAGCCGAGGAAAATAGCATTTTCAAAAAAACAGTGATGCAATACAAAGACGCAAGCTCCTCAATTGGTCGCTGGCGCCTACACTTATGCAACCCGCAGTGCGGTGGCGTAGATTGGTCGAGTTATTTTGGCAAACCAGTATTGTACCCGTTAGCAGAAAACGTGGAGAATCGCGTGTTTAGCTGCCATGCTAATTCTTGTTTATCTGGTTAATTATTTAACGTTAATTAATTATTTTACGTTAAAAACTGTAAAAACAGTATGTAACGTAAGTATAAAATAATAAAGTGCAAATGTATTTAAAAAATATTCAATTTTTACTGTTGGATTTTCAAGATTTGACATTAAATTAAAATTCAATGACTCAGAGACCGCGAAGAAATTACTGCAATGGTTATGCGATGTGATGTTTACGACGGTGACAGTTACAACTGGTGATAAAGTGATGAAAAGACAGTGACTTCTTGTGGCAGCAACAGTGATGGTGTTGGTCGGTGTGGTGACAGTAACAATTGGAATATCAATAGCAATGAAGTAGATGAGTAGGAAATTCATTCAGAGTTCGACTGAACCCAACTGCGTTAGGATAGGCGAGGCAGAGCACTAGTTTGCGGAACCGTGTACTTGCGACGACAACGTCGAGAACGCCAGCGGCAGAATTACTATGACCGTAATGACGATAATGGCGATTATTGTGATGGCGTCAAGCAAAAAAGAAATTGGAAACGGATAAATGAAGTTGATGGGCAGAGTGACAAGTACGATTGCACTCACACTGGTGATGTCGACGGCGAAGTTAATGGCGACAGGAACCACCGTCAATGGCCGTCACGAACAAAGGGCGTTCAACAAGTCAAGGCAGAGGGTAAGTGTGCCGGACCATTTCCATGTAACTCGGTTTTTGACAATGAAAAAGATTGTACGAAAATGAATACGATGGTGATTATGAGAAATGTGACAGTAATTATGACATGAAAATACCAATACATAATTCTCGTAATGAGTGAATACTGTATGTGTGGGAGAGAAAGCGCGCGCGAGAGAGAGAATGCGAGAGAGATAGAGCGCGAGCGAGGGATAGAGCGCGAGCGAGGGATAGAGCGCGAGCGAGAGATAGAGCGCGAGCGAGGGAGAGAGTGCGAGAGAGGGATAGAGCGCGGAGGAGAGACAGCGCGAGCGAGGGAGCGCGCGCGGAGAGCGGCGAGAGAGAGCGCGAGCGGGGAGAGAGCGCGAGCGTGCGAGAGAGAGCGCGAGCGTGCGAGAGAAGAGCGTGAGCATGCGAGAGAGAGCGTGAGCGTGCGAGAGAGCGCGAGCGTGCGAGAGAGCGCGAGCGTGCAAGAATGCGAACGAGAGAGGGTGCGAACGAGAGAGGGCGCGAACGCGAGAGCGCGAACGAGAGAGCGCGAACGAGAGAGAGCGAACGAGAGAGACAGCGAACGAGAGAGACAGCAAACGAGCGAGAGAGAGAGAGAGACGGGGGGAGAAATAACTCAATGTTTTTCAATTTAACAGGATTTTCATCTAGGATGTTAAAATGTACTACTGAGAGGCATTACCTGTGATGCTGAATGCATAATGTAATAAATGTTATGTCTCAGTCTGCAGTTACTTTTATATGAAATAATCTGTGAAGAGCGAAAGATTCCGGTTGTAATGCGACTTCGTGGGTATTAGGCAAAGGGCAAATCTAATCAGTACCGTTGTATACTAAAAAAGCTAATATTTTTTAGTATTGTTAATGTGTCACTGAGTTGAAGATTAGCCTTTCTGGTGCAGGTCACCACTAAAACGTCAACATGACGACCACGACGACAGGAACGATCATGTAACGACTAAGACAATGTTATTTTCTCAGGCGGCTCAGACAAATGGGTGAGATGGGTGAGAGAGCAAAGCCTTGTGCACTTGACGATGAAAATGACAGTGACAAACACGACTACAATTGGGCAAAACGGTCTCCAGAGGGAGAGAAGGCTGCCTTGTCGTGCCGGAAAATGTAACAGATTAAGAAACACGTTTAAATTAAACGAGTATTCATCAAAATGATTATATTATTTGTGAATTTATTTACTAATATTTATTATTATGTATTGTAGCCATGTTTACCAATGTATTCCAAAATTTATTCTGAATACTTCTCTTAGAGTTTTCATTTAAACTATTTCTAGTGAATATGGTTATGAACACTTATTGTATATAATACAATTTCAATTTTAGAAAAAATGAAGTAATGTATAATTATTATTAATAAATGAATTAAGCATGTTCCTTCACTTTTCCAAAGGTGCGAGGAAAATCTTTGAGGTCGGCGTCATAGCAGTTAGGATTACGAGAGACACGCAACAATTGAGACGAAACAATGACTAAAACGTCGACGGTGGCAACGAGGTTGACAGCGACGGGGATGGGGCCGATTACGATAACGACTCCCGTGTCAACGCCGCGCCGTAGACAATGGCGGCAGGAAGTCCATTGAGGCGGCGCGGACAAAGAGCGCGCGGCGGAGGGTAAGCAGGCCGCGGACGGCGCCGGCCCGCGGCGGCCTCGCGGCAAGGGCGGTCTCCGCCGCCGCCATCGCCGCCGCCGGGCGACATGGCAACCGCGGCCGCGCGCTCGTCTCGGTCCTCCCCCCGCCGTCCACGCCGCCCCGTGGGCTCTCTTCGTCTGGCCCCGGCAGCGGGCGGCGGGCGCTTCTCTCCGCCCATGGGAAAGCGATCGCCGCTACCTCTCGCTCTCTCCGCCTCTCTCACAATTTCTCTGTACAGAGGAGACGTAACACCCCTCCGGCTTTCTCCGTTCTCTCGATTTCCCTCTAGGTCTTCTCGGTCTTCGTCTCCATTTCGGTCTCGCTCCTCTTTCGGTCTCACTCTTCTCTCGGTCTGCCTCCGCCTCTCGGTCTGCCTTCCCCTCTCGGTCTGCATTCCCTCACGGTTTCCCACCCGTCTCGCTGTTTCGCCTATCTCTGTCTTCCGCTCCTTTCAGTCTCCCTCCCCCTTTCAGTCTTTTGCCAATCTCTGTCTCCCACCCCCCTTTTTTTTCCGGTTCCCCTTTTTCTCCTCATCACTACCCTCCCCCTCTATAGTAAAATTTGCGATCGCTGTATCCCCGGAAATAGTCCAAGCGATCACCGTCCGTCGGTATTTCCAGGAGACGATCTTCATTTCTTCGCCTTCAATTCAGCTTACCGACATGACTCCTTTGAAGTAACGATGCCTTATTTGCTCCAGAACAATTTGGCCTATAAAAATAATCCGAAACGAAAACTTGAAGGAGTGCGCTCATCGTACAATTTCGCGCGGGATGTAGCATTGCCGGGCTAACATTTCTTCACTGCTTGTGCAGTCCGCGAAGGCGTTTTTCCCTCGCGCACAGGTATTTTCGAACGACGGCATGCAGCGCCGGGGCTTCGGCGACGGCGGCCGTGACATCGATTAGTTCGGGAGGGAAGCCGACCTGAAGACAGCAGAGGGCGGCTCCGAGGGCGGGGGCGGGGCGAGCGCGGCATAGGCGGTCGCGAAGGCGCCGCTACCATCCGACACCGCCTCCATCCGAAAGCAGCCGTCGCCATCGCCGCCCTCATTTCCATCATCACCATCCTCCACCACCACCAACCTCTGCCGCCGGCATCCTCCTCCGCCGATTGATTGATTGATTTTTTCGTGTTTCCGGGCGCGTCAACTGCTTCGGTCATTAGTCCCGTTCGTGTAGTGCATGTTTTTTTTCTCGGGAGATGGCGGTGATCTTCCCCCGCTGGATGGCGAGATCCGGCGCCGACCTACCGTCGGCTAGTGGGGTTTCCCCTAAAGGCTCCCACCACGGGGCACCGCCCCCGACAAGGGGGTGGCACGCCCGGAATTTGTGATAGTGTGGTGCATGTTAGTGTAAGTGTGTGTGTGTGTGTGTAAGGGGAGAGGATAGGACAAGGAAGAGGACAGACAGATCGCGCGCGATCCGTGGCCCGTTTGGTAGGGTACTGCTCCGGCATTCGCCTGGTGTTGATTGGAGAAACCACGGAAAACTACCGATCAGAGCAGCCGACTGCTAAAATTCTCCTCCAGACAGTGACTGAATTCGACCTAGCTGAAAAGCCAGTGTCGAAAATCCTGCCACCGTCAGGACTGGAGCCTAGGACCTCCCGGTTAGAGGCGCTGCAGTGACATGAGTTGATGCACTGAGCTACGGCTCCCGGTTCCTCCGCCGCCGCAGTCCCCGCCGCCTGCCGCCTTTCCCACCTTCCGCCGGCTGGCCCGTGAATGAAATACCTGCGGGGGCAGCCCGCAGCCGCGGGGCGGCGACGGGGCAGGGAGGGCGACTGCGGTCGCCCCTCGCTCCTTATAGCGGCTGCCCGTCGCCTTTTTACAAGGGGCGCGTGCGGGGAACTGATACGGCGCAGCCTCCTCGTCCAAGTGCCATAAAAAAGTTTCTTGCTTGTTGTTTTGAAGGCTTCGGCGGCGGAAGCGGGCGAGAGGATGATACATGTGGTGGCAAATATGGGCGAGCGATCACGAGCGATTTGCTTATCGGGTTGAGACGGTTCGAAAAAAAGGAAAAAAAAAAGAAAAAAAATATCCATTTACTCTTAGGGTGAGTTTGAAACAATGCAGGATACGAATAATTGGTCTTTGAATTTCGAGGTATTTACTTGTGGAAAATGTTTGAGACGTTTGTGATGTGGAATTGTTTTCAGATGGATATTTTTTATGTAATATGCTGGAAATTAGTTAATTTTTCAAGATATTATTTCTGGTGAATATATGTTTCCCATAAGATTGTAAAGATTCAAATTTGCGTTACAGAAGTACCGATGTGTTTTATATTTGATGAAACCATTTTCGTTTTAACCTCTATGAGTTTCATGATGTCAGATTTGAGGTTATAAAACCATTTACTGATGTTACGAATTTAATTTATTCTGTGAATCAATATCTTTATTATTATTATTGTTATTATTGTTATTGTTATTGTTATTGTTATTGTTGTTATTATTATTATTATTATTATTATTACTGCGTTTGCATTATATAACTTCGTTCTGTCCATTAGAATTGAATCACAAATGTAGTGATTGTATTTTTCTTTCCTTGTAGCCATATTCTCTATTTAAAATTTGTTTGTAAATAACGAAACAATACTTTATTATATAATTACTCTCGCCAGTCGCAGAGCCGAGCGGACGTGTTTTACTAAGCGCTCTACCTGCTGCAGGATGGTGTCGACGGAGCAGTGGCGCGCGGCTATCGGCCGCTGGGTGAGGGGCTACCTGCCGCGCGGTGGCGGTGCCCGGGGGACAGCGCAGGGGCTGGGGCTCCTTGCGAGCGTGTTGGGCGCGGCGGTGATGGCGGTGCTATTGGCGATCGGTGGGGTGGAGCTGAATCCCGGCCCCTACTAACGTCGTTGGGCGCGGGGTGTTGGCGATAGAATCGATGTGTTGCAGGCCAGGTTACGTCGGCAGAGACTTCAGTGCAGTCGCTGCAGACAGCCAACGAGCGGCTGGTTCGCAAGGTGGATTACCTGAGAACCAGTCGCGACGTAACAATATCATTGTTACTGGCATCCCAGAGAAGCGGAACGAGTCTTGGGCGGACTCGGAGAGGTGTATCCTGGATCTTGCGGAGCAGCTGGGGGTCAGGTTGGAGCTCCAGGATATCGAGCGCGCGCACCGGACCGGGCGGCGGCGCGAGGGACAGCCACGTATGATTGTGGCCAAGCTGGCCTCTTTCAGGAAGCGGGAGGAGCTGCTGCGTGCGCCCGGAGTATCTCTCCCGGAATGGCAGGTGCGCGTCCGTGAGGACTTCAGCTGGGCAGTGCGGCAAACGCGTAAGGCGTTAATTCCGCATTTGCAGGAGGCGAAAGCGAGCGGAAAGCAGGCGTCGATTCGTTTCGACAAGCTTGTCGTGTCAGGGCGCAGCTACGTGTTGGCTGAGCTGGCGGCCCGTCCGCGGGCGTGGGAGGGGGCGGGGCGACGGGGTCCCGTGAACTCGGCGAGGGGGCAGAACCCCAGTAGGGCGGAAACCCCTTCCGGGCAAGCGGGCGCCTCTTCGCGGCCGCCCCGCCCGCGCCTTCGGCCGTGGCCGCGGCCGCGCCTGCGGCTGCGCCTCGTGCTGGGGCGGCGCGGACGACCTCTGACCCCGCGGCATCGCGGCGGAGGCGGTCTCGTTCGCGTTCGCGTCGGCGGTCGCGTTCACGTTCCCGCCGGAGCCCACGGCACTCGGCGAGTCCCGGACGCTTTGCGGCTGACAGCCTGGAGCGAGGACCGGCTGACAGCCTGGAGCGAGGACCTCTTACGAGGGCGATGGCTGCGGCAAACGTCAGCAGCAGGAAGCTCGCGGTGAGTCGGGACCCAGCAGGTCGCCAAATAGGCAGGAATAGGCTTTAAGAATAGGATGTTGGAACATCAAAGGTCTAGGCTCTAAGCTCGAAATCAAGACTTCCATGGGTACATAAACACATTTGATATTGTCGGTCTCGTAGAAACTTGGTGGAAGGAGGGTGAGACTTTAAATGTGTCTGGTTTTACAGCCATATGCAAAACTAAAAAACGTAGAGGGGAAAGGGGTAGGTACCCGGGAGGTGTTGCGTGCATATTTCAGGATAGGTTAGTGCAATTTATTTATGAAATTACAACAAACTCCGACAATTTTCTTTGTATTAGACTAGTAATGCAAAATACAGACCTCGCAATTGTATTTATATACCGTCACCCACAGGGCTCGCGTTATTATTCTCCAGAAGCTTTTGGTGAAATCAATAATTTCTTAGACTCGTTGAAGCAAAGGTATCCGAATACTGATTTACTAGTCTTAGGTGACATGAATGCTAGAATTGGTCATGAGCAGGAAGTATTTTCGGAGTTCGATCGGCAAGAAGCGAGAGCTAATTCTAGAAAAAGCAAAGACTCAGTCATCAATAATGAGGGTCAGGAATTGTTAGAATTATGCGAGAGATTTAATCTCGAAATCTTAAATGGCAACTATGGACAGGATACTGAAGGGGAACTAACTTTTATTAGTGGGAATGGAGGTAGTGTAATAGATTATGCTCTGTTGTCTCATGAAAGAATAAACAATTTATTAGATTTTGGAATCGAATTAGGGCAGAATCCGACCATTTGCCTGTGTGCGTTCATTTAGCAGTAAATGCTACTGAACTGCCACAGGCAGTGGCACGGGCAGGAGCAACAAACTTCACAATAGCAAGACGACGGTTTATATGGAAAGAGGAAAAGCGACAGGAATTTGCAGAGGCTATTCTTAACTCGGTAGGGTGGGCACGAGAGGAGCGGTCACCGGAAAGGCAAGCAAAGAATTTAGAAGGAGACTCTTTCGCGCAGGGAGGGGCATGCGAATGTGGGGAGAGGAGGAAGGGTACTGACCCAAGGATGGTTTAGCGAGGAGTGTCGGGTGAGCAGGCGTGAAGCAATAGTAGCCTTAAGAATGTTCAGAAACAGTGGAACTGCGGAAGCGAGAAATAGTTACTTGTTACTACGTAGGCAATACGAGGCCACAATTAAGAAATCGAAGAAATCTTGGCAGGAGAGTGAGACAGCAAGAATAGAGGCAATTTTAAGAAACAATCATAATAAATCAATTTGGGACGTTATAAGATCACTGCGTAATAAAAGAAATGTAAGTAATGCAATTTCATCAGACGCGTGGGAGCAGTACTTTTCACGGGCGCTCGAAATAGCGAATATTGAAACAGGGATATATATTATCACGGACCGGGATGTCCCTGAATTAGACGAACCGATAACCTGGAATGAAGTGAATAGGGCTATGCTAGCCATGAATAATAAGAAGGCAGGCGGCGCGGACGGCATTCCGACACAATTTATTTCGGAATTGTGCACATAGACCCAGAGAGTATTCTAAATTTATTTAATGCAATAGTTGATTCTGGATCGTATCCAGAAACGTGGAGTACAGCGATCCTCCAACCAGTCTTTAAGAATAAAGGTAATACGAATTGCCCACAAAATTATCGCGGAATTAGTCTTTTACCAGCGCTGAGCAAGCTATTTTGTAAAATACTCAACGGGCGACTGAGTGAATGGGCGGAAAAGCACAGTAAAATATCAGAATTGCAAGCAGGCTTTAGGAGAGGCTTCGCGACTACCGACAATATCTTTGTGTTAGATACCTAGTAAAGCAGGCGCTTGCGCGTAAGCGGGCCACTTATATTGCAGTTTTGTAGATTTCGAAATGGCTTTGACTCTATAAATAGGAAAGCTTTATGGCAAAAACTTAATGAGCTAGGCGTCTCACGTAAAGTTTTAAAAGTGTTGCAGAGCATATACGAAGACGTAAATTTCTGTGTCAGGTGCGTGATGGAAGTACAACGCGAAAAATAAAATCGACAGTAGGAGTAAGACAGGGCTGTCCTCTCTCACCGCTATTGTTTATCTTGTTTATAAACGATTTATTGACGTGGTTACAGGATGCGGATACATCTGCGCCGGAAATTGAGGGCCTGAACATTCCCGGACTACTATATGCTGATGATTTAGTTTTATGTTCGGAGACTATTGACGGCTTACAAAAAAGTTTAAATATCCTAGAAACGTATAGTGAAACATGGGGATTAAAAGTAAATATTCAAAAAACCAAAGTAGTTGTCTTCAAGAATGGATTTATCTGGGTAACAAGGAGAAATGGTTTTACGCTCAGGAGGAGATTGACCGGTAAAAACATTTACATATCTTGGGGCAAAATTTTCCATGAATGGTGGATGGAGTAATCACATAGTGGCGGCGCACAGTAAAGGAAGAATTGCGCTCAAAGAAATCGTTTGCGCAGTGCGCAGGGTTCGGAATTGCCTTTAAAGGTGTGCGAGACGATGTTTAAATCGCTAGTTCTCCCAGCAATGAATTATGGGGCAGAAATTTGGGGAGTGGATAGGATAGATCGACTAGAAAGCGTCGAAACAGATTATTTCAAATTAATTCTCGAGTCTCTAGATTCGCAGCAAATGCCGGAGTCCTAAGAGAGGTCGTAGTGTAGGAATTTGAAAGATTTTAAAATGAAACCCATTAAACTTTGGATTAAATTAGCAGGTGAACAGACTGACTCACTTATAAATAGATGTTTTCGGGTGCAGTTACAGGGAAGCAACCAACGCTACTGGTCGTATAAAATTAAACTGCTACTGGAACGTTCAGGTCTGGGAGACGTTTCTCCGGAAATGGTGGGAGATAGGGGAACACGTGACATAGAACGGTTAATCTCGGATAGACTTGCGGATATTAAAAGGCAAGAGATCCTGGCAGCAACGGCCGAAAAACGTTCGCTAGTTGCGCAAATTCACGGAGTCCGTTATGGGGTTGCGAACGTTACGTAAACACACTGCAAAAGGACGCAAGAGGGGGATACGCTTGGTTCAGGGTCGGGGGGTGGATGCAACGTAGATTAAAGGACTCGAATGGTAATGGCATCTGTGTGCTTTGCGGTGATAGGGAAGACTGGATCCATATCCTTTTAATTTGCAGTGCGACCGAAACTTGGAGAGGAAAATGGATGGGAATGGAAATTACTACTTCCAACATAGGAACGTAACGCTCGCCCAAAACATTCTAGGGATAAAAGAGCTAACTTCATGAAAGAATTAGGAAAATTTCTCGGAAAGGTTCGGACCACTAGAGAAACGGAAATTAAGGAGTGGGAAAACAGCAGTGGTTAGTACGAGCAGAGCCTAGACTGAGAGAAATATGTAATAAATCAATAAACTAACAATAATTAAGTTAGTCAGTAAGTTATGTTAGGTTAGTAAACAGTACAAAAAAAAAAAAAAAAAAAAAAAAAAAATAAAATAAAAGTTATAAATTGTAGTCAATTGTTAAGTATAAGTAGATAAATAAGTCAATAAAATATATATATATATATATATATATATATATATATTAACTTAAAATAATTAAAATAATTAAAATAAATTAAAATTAAATTTAAAATAAGTTAAATAAATTAAAATTAAATTAAATTAAAATAAAATAAAGGAAACGGCTAAAATAAAGCACATTAGGGGCGAAGGAAGTGGAATCGGAAATGTTAGGGCAGAGGCGTTGGTGCGGACGATTTTCTGTGGTGCTGTTTGTTTTCAGGTGCGGTGGAGGCCAAACACTGGAAGGAGAATGCCTGACGCCCGCGCCAAATAAATAAATAGTCTAAAAACCGGATAGAGTAGCATGTACTCGGCTTCTGACGGCAGGTTTTTCCCCCTTCAGGGTTTTCCTCAGCCGTACCTTATGGTCTCGTTTCCGCGGCTTTGAGGCGATGGAGAGACCATTGGGGGTGAATACCAGAAGGCGAAAGGTTAGAACTCGGTAGAATGTAGGTATTGTAATGGCTTAAAGGCCTTCGGCCTAGCCACATTGGATCAAGTTTCTAATTTGTCTGTAATAATTACCTATTAAATAAATAAAAATAATTACTACCGTTACTATTATGAATGCATTGCCAGACGTTCATCATGATGACAATATGAATCATTTGATTGATTGATTTATTGATTTTTCCGGGCACATCAGCTGCTGGGTCATTAGTGCCGTTAGGGTAGTGAATGTTTGATCCTGTGAAGTAGCTGTGTTCTTTCCTCACTGGATGGTGCGATCCGATGCCCGCCTGCATGTTTTCATGCAGGGGATTTTTCTCTCCATGGTTGTCTCCCAAGTGGGGCACCGCTGAGCCGGAACAAGCATTAGGCTCCCGACTATTCTCTCGTCAATGTGTGGTAGTGCAGTGCATGACAGCGCCAACGCTGGGCCGGAAGGAACATTCAAGAAATGCCCCCGGAACAGTGATAGGTTATCCCCCGGCGCCGCCGCCATAGCCGCTACCATCACTACCACCCCTTTCAAAGCTAACATGCATTCCACCGTTACCGATCATTACATCGCTACCACTGTTACCGCCGCTGCCACTCTTTCCGCGGCTACCAGTTTCACCCCTGTCATTGTAACAACCGATACCACCTTTCCAATACTCCACTGGTACGATCCGTTCTACCGCCACTATTGCTGTTTCCTAACCTTCTTCTTCCGCAATCGCTACCACCTTTACCAATACTACACTGGTACGATCCGTTCTGCACTATTGCTGTTTCACTAACCCTTCTTCACAACCGCTCCCACCTTTACCAATCCTACCCCTGGTACGATCCATTCTACCGCCACTATTGCTGTTTCCGCTAACCTTCTTCTTCCGCAACCGCTACCACCTTTTCCAATACTACCACTGGTACGATCCGTTCTACCGCCACTATTGCTGTTTCCGCTACCACCCCTTCTTCCGCAACCTGCAACCACCAGTTCCGCCATCGCCACCTTCACCCTCACCGCTGCCACCGCCACCGCCGCCATTCCTCCAGGCGACATTTCCATTGATATTTGAGCAAATGAGCGAGCGCGGCCTGCGCGCGGGGGTTAGGCGGCGTCGAGGCGCCCCGACGTTGGGTGAGGAGCGGGGGCGGGGCGGGGCGGGCGGGCGGTCGGGGCGGCGCTGGGGCGGGGGCGGGGCGGGGGCGGGGGCGGGCGACGCGCAGACAGCGCGCGGGCGGCGTGACGGGCGCGGAGGGGAGCGCGCCGCGACGCCGCCCTCGCCGCCCTCGACGCCCGCGACGCCCTCGACGCCCGCGCCGCACGATGGCCCGAATGCTCTTGCGATCGCAACGGGGCGGATGTTTCCTTGGTGATGTAGCAACTCAGAGTGGCATGGGGTAGCTGGGTAATAGTAGTACTATAAAATTCATTTACTCAACCTCCCTAGAGCAGCGTTTCATTCTTAGTTTGTGAACTATATTTTACTTATTTATGTATTCACTTATTTATTATATTATTTCCAAGTTCCGTTTTTTTACTCTGGTGTTGCTTATGTATGAACACACAGTAACACCGATGATAAAGATGATTGACGATAGAAGCTATTGTGAAATGAGGAACTAGAGAAGACTTCGCTAGAAAACCGAAAAGAAACTATTCAAAATGAAATTATACGCTTGTATTGATGCAGCTGAGACAGCCGTCATGGGCTATTTTGTAAACGAAACTTATAAGTTATAATGACGCAGCGTTTATGCTGAAACAGTTCGAAACTTTACTACCTATTATAAATGATGGACTTCCAATAAAATACTTCACACCGGCTTCCACGCGGTCTTCTTTACTGTAGGCAGCGTATGCCAGACATTTGTTATGTGGCCGGGAGTTTCATGAAGATTGATGATCGATTTTTTTCAGCTTTCCCCCTTTCATTTTCCTACTTTTTTGGGCTTCCATGGAAGTATATTACAAGCAGCCAATCGTTAGCGGCAGTGTCGACGTCGATTTCACAATACCAGTGTTTTGATAACACTAAAATTACCCTTAATGGTTGGTCGAACATTTACAACATGCGTATTCGTCTATGCAAAACCTATTTATACACAATGTCTATATTAGTCTATAGAGAAACACAATGTCTATAGAGAAAGGTCGATGACATTTTGACCAGCCCTGCACCAAATCAGAACCACCTCTAAATCGTAACATTTTTCAAAGTCCTATTAACTGTCTATGGAGTAATTTAGTTACGGTATATAAGAGCGTTATTGATAGTTTTGTGCTAAATAGCGCAGTTAACTGAAAAAATTCAATCAACAAGAATAATATTAAGTAAAGAGATTTGTAATGACATGCTTGAAGCTCGAACATTTCTGTATTTTCTTCTATTAGACACAGGGAATTTATTAATATATTATAATCTATATACATCCCATTAAGGGCCGAGCTCTCCCGGTTCACACAAGGAAATGTAATAGAAATGCAGTGAAATTATGAGAAGCCCCATTAACGGAATCTTTAAATGACTTTTAGGAGAATGCGACAATGTGTTAAATGTTGTTTCGGAGAGTTCCATATGAGGGAATATTCATGAATAATTTAATTTGTGTCATCTTTCATTTAAATTTTCTGCTCCTTATATCTGTTCAGATATCGTGAATTGTTTTTTTCTTGCTTGATATAATTCCTTTTTTTACCTAATTTCTGAACTTTAACCAATCATCCAAATTTCCGCCTAGCCGAATCGACTGGATCCGCACCTTTAATTCCGACAATTTTTCGGATTCTCCTGTACTTCGTCCGCGTACAAGTACTTTCGGCCCACTGCACATCCGCAGTCCGCCCTTCGCCCTTCGCGAGGGAGCCCTATCTGCAGGCAGCAGCAGCGGCAGCCGCACGCCGCGAAGGCTTCTGCTCGGGCGGGCACGAGCGGACGCGCGAGCGAGCGTGCGTGGGAGGGGCGAGGAGAGGCGAACGCAGGAAGAGGGGAGGAGGGAGGAGGGAGGCTGCGAAGGGAAAGGGCAGGGCGTGGAGGAGCAGGGGCGAGGAGCGGAGGAAAAAGGCCAGGCGGATAGCCCTCCCCCGCACCGGTCTGACGTAGAGAGGAGGAAAGGTTTAGAGAAAAGAACATAAAAGAAGTGAGGCAATGAAGTTGTTATTCTTTTTTTTTCTCTCGCTCTCTCTCTCTCTCTCTCTCTCTCTCTCTCTCTTTCTTTCTAGAAAAAGAAACAAGAAGTTGAAGCTCCGAGCTCGCCTTGTAAAAGATATATTCTGTGTGATTGATGAAACACTTGTGAAATTGATTATCACAGTTCTGCTACTTTTTAAAAAACTTATTCTGTGTGTTGGATAAAAATAATAGAACGGACGCCGTGAAGTTTTGTTTTTCAAAAAGAAAAGAACAAGGAGGTTAGAAATGCGAAAGAACACATAGTACAGCGTTTCCTTTAGCAATTCTAAGCGGAAGCAAAGCGAAAAAAAGGGGCAGAGCAGAACATTGTTTTGGAGAGGGGGAGGGAGGAGAGAAAAACCCGGAATTAAGAGGCAGCACAGCCACGCGTTTGCAACTTCCTCTCCATCCCTCCGCCTCACACATTCCGCCCTCCTCTCCCCGCTGTGGGACGTTCGTATCTCCCCTCTTCCCCGCAGCCACCCTCCCTACACGTTCTCCCTTTGCGACCCCGCCGTGCCCCGCGTCGGGTGGCGGGCCTTCGGGAGCGCATGTGAATGTAGCCAGTTCGTCCTGTCAGTTGCTCGCACCCCGCTCAAATCAGTGTTGATCAAGTATTTGATTGAAGAGTTGTTTTCATCGCCCTCTTGTTGTCGTTTGGGCGAGATGCCGAGGATTTTTTTCTTTGGTGTTGTTGAAACGGGAAGAACAGTGAAATTATTTCCGCAGTTTATTTGACCGTTTGTGAGGGAATTGTTGGCCATCGGGACAATGAAAGCTTAGTCGATATGTTTTTGTTTACGTGTGAATTACGTTTGTTCAAGATACGGGAACTACGCACAGGGAATAAAGGAACAAGAAATATGGTAACACGTTTCAGTTAGCAACATAATCTGCCGCGACAGAACATGAGAAGACGGAATAAGTTTTAGCTATGCAAACAATAATTAAAACTAAAACCCATTCTTATGTAAATGTAGACCACTTTTTGGGAGTCATTTTGTAACAGGTTCGACTAAATATTATGACAACCCCTCAGGTTTGTTTTCAATAATCGACGAAATGTCAGTTCGATAAAAGCAATAATGCCAATAGAAATGTTTGGTATGATAGTGAATATCGGAGATTACCGTTTTAATGAACGGGACATACATTTTATTAACGTAATTAAGACATCAAACGGGCAAAGGGTGTATATGTGGTACTTTCCCAGTTTTGAGAAATTTTTCGAAGTTCACAGAACAGAAAGTGTACAAAGTTTAATTCCGCATAAATTGGTCATTGTTCGTCACGTTCTCACTTACAACTCCTGGCCACAATATTTGTATGTTCGCTGTCATTCTGCGCTTCATGTTAACTGAAAGTGCTCGTACCACGTGGGTCTTGGGTGCTTCAATTATAAATTCACATAGTTGTACGATTGAATATGCAAACGCGCAAAGAACACGACGTGCGACGGGTACTCTCTTTCGCTTTCTTCACTTTCTCCCGCTAAGTATTTCTCGCCGAGAGGACGGCATCAGCGACACTTGTGTGACCTTCCCGTAAAAAATTGCGCTCTGGGGCTGTCCTATGCCCACGCATTTCGTTCCGGCTGCCGACTGGCGTCCCGGGCTGTCGAGTCCGCCAACGACGCCACCAGTGCACAGTGTGAGAAAACTGTCGTACACACGAACAAAATTAATTTTTAACAAAAGAAAACACGATGATCGTGATGTTACTGATGAATTATCGTATGTATTGTACAGGGAACGCAGTGAGAAAGTGAAAGAAATATATTAATTTAAGAATAATAATTTAACTTAATAGTAATTTTAATTAGAATGGAAATTAGAATAGAATTAGAATAGTAATTTTCTACTCGTTTTGAAAGAGTTAAAAACAATTAACTATTAACTATGATGTTTACGAGGATTTCGATTAACAACGTCGGGTTTAGTTTAATTTATAACTTATAAATCTTTTTTTAGACAGTTACCATTTTGTTCGTTTTTGGTATAGATTTCATTTCAACATATTTAAGAGAATATGTTTATTTATTGCTGTTATCTGATTTGGCTAAAGTGGATTTTCGTGTTTCATCATCTTGATCTGGAAGAGATATGCTAATCCGCCGCTCAGGAAGAATCGTATGGCTACTTTAGCTGCTTTAACCACTGCAACATGTTAATTCCTTTGCAAAGAATAATGCGGGCGTAATGAAAAATTGGCAGTACTCTATTTTCCTGAAGAATAATTGATTATGGCTACCCATGTTCTAATTATGAGATTTTCTTCCCAACAATAAAGCAACAACATTGCCATTAGCAACCCCAGAAGCCCATAATCCAAATTTAATTTACAGAGTTTTCATTTATTACTAGTTCATAATATTTGGCTTGTAGATTAAATTTGTCCAGTTCACAGTTTATTTTTTTGCTGGGGAATACTTCACACGTTTTTATAAGTTTAATAATAGTTATGACTTTTGAGATTATTACTAATAGCAAGAATATAATTCAAGAATGGTATGGGTAGTATAAATTTATGAATCACAATGAAGATATGTGACAGTGTCAGATATTTGTGTTCAATTCGGTCGCTGGAATTGAATTGTTCTGAAAGATTTATGGTTAGTATAACTTCTATCTTCTAATTATTTTTGTTTGGGAGTGGAGGATAGCCAATATTACCAATTCACTTTTGCAGGATTGAGAAACTATGATCTGTAGGTCAGTAAACCGAAAAGATTTTGACTAGATAACATCTTTTTCAGAAAACGCATGTAAAATTGTCATTAGAACAGAAATGTATTAATTCATCCCAGCGGCATAGGCTGGAAATCCACAGTTAAGTAAGCGATGAGAACCTGATCTGGACGTAAGCAGAAGGCAGAAGTAGTAAGATTACCTACTTGACGCAACTCATAACTTATGACATGCCAGCGAGTCAGACGGTTTCCCCACAACATTCATTCTTTTCCTTGTGTTGCCACATATTTCACGAGCTTGGTACTTGTATCATCTTCTAGAAGCCACCTGTTTTTTATGATTCCGTATTACTATTACACATTATTATGATAATGATTAATATTGATATTGTTGATCAATTTCAGATATGATGATGACGATGATGATATAGATGTTCAGCTTGCCCTGTTTTTTTCCTTCACCAAAATAATATACGCGACGTTAAACGAGCCCTTGAAAAAACAATATTTACTCGCCTTCTACAGGAATTAACTAATGCGAACCCCGACTGTTTTCATATGACAATTTTTTTCGCATTGACGTCACGGAATCTTCACTGTGCAGTGCGGTGAAGCAGTGGGACGCGGCCTCCCAGCGGACCCCACCCCTCCCCGTCCCGCCCCTCCAACACACAAAGTTGAATCCATGTAAAGCGGCGCGGGGAAAGATTTTTCCTCACCTCGGGGGTGCGCCTTTGATTAAACTTGTACCCCCGCCGGCCTTCGCAAGTGCTACACCCGCACAGGGACAGCGCGCGCGCCGATCCATCAGTGTCGACCGGACCTCTGGCCTGCCCCGCCCCCGCCCCCGCCCCGCCCCCGCCTGACGGCTGCCTCGGAATTTCCGCCCACGCTGCGCCTCCGGAATCTTGAGTTTTTCTTTCGAACGCACAACGACACGGCGGCGGAATTTCGCTCGGTGAAGGCGAAATCTGCCCCCGGCGTTCACCTGACCCGCTAAGACCCTCGGAAGGTACGTAGCCATGGCGCGTTCCTCGTCTGAGCGTGTAGTGCGATATTTTCTGGCAGCACCGGTAGAG
The DNA here is from genome assembly GCA_964035755.1 of Teleogryllus oceanicus. Lineage (NCBI taxonomy): Eukaryota > Metazoa > Arthropoda > Insecta > Orthoptera > Gryllidae > Teleogryllus > Teleogryllus oceanicus. The sequence goes on from CAXIVR010000001.1 coordinate 26,687,443, forward strand.
TTTGGTTTGTTTTTTTCGCGTTTCCGGGCGCGTCAATTGCTTTAGGCATTAGTCCCGTTAGTGTAGTGCACGATTTGTCGCGGGAGATGGCGGTGGTCTTCTCCAGCTGGCTGGCGAGATCCGGCGCCAACCTACCGTCGGCTAGTTGGGTTTCCCCCTAACCAGGACTCTCCCACCAGCGGGGTACCGCCCCAGTCGGGACAAGCTCAAAACTCCCGACCGGTCTCCCAGGATATGCGGTAGTGTAGTGCATGTTAATGTGTGTGTGTGTGTGTGTGTGTGTAAGAGGAGAGGATAGGAAAAGGAAGAGGAAGGACAGATCGCGCGCGATCCGTCGCCCGTTTGGTACGGTACTGCTCCGGCATTCGCCTGGTGTTGATCGGAGAAACCACGGAAAACCACCGATCAGAGCAGCTGGCCGATAAAATTCTCCTCCACATAGTGACTGAATTCGAGCTAGCTGAAAAGCTAGTGCCGAAAATCCTGCCGCCGTCAGGACTCGAACCTAGGACCTCCCGGTCAGAGGCGCTGCAGTGACATCAGTTGATGCACTGAGCTACCGCTCCCGGTGCACCGGTTGAGGTGGCTCAGGGCTTCAATTGGTGTTACTACAGTGCCTCTGACCGGGAGGTCCCATGGTTGAGTCCGGATGTGGGAAGGATTTGCGACACTAGTAAGCTACGTAGACTTGAGACTGTCTCGAGGAAAATTGTAGCGGCCGGCTGCTCTAATCGGTTGTTTCCTTGCTGTCTCCGATCAATACCAGGCGCATACCGGAGCGGAAACCTAGGAAACGGGCCACGCACCGCTCGCGATATTTCCTTCCTCTTCGTTGTCCTATCCTCACCCCTTACACACATACCTACACACTCATTTATACTCTCATACATTACACTACCACACATACGTGAGTTCTCTTACTTTTTCCAAACAACTTTCTCTAACCATGTACTGGCATCGAACCTGGAATAATCCTGCGTTAACCTAGTCAGTCATTGTCAGTCGTAGTCAGTCGTTGCTTTTTATTCCTACAGCCAAGGGTTTGACGCCGTTAGATCCTGGCGGTTCCCAGGCGGTCAACCATCCAGGAACCCGCCGTGTCTCGAGTTGCTTGACCTCCGTGACTTTACGGAGCATGGTTAAGCAATTTGGTTACTGACGCCGACTATTCTTTCCTATTCCGATTCTTTCCTTCCTCTTAATTGTCCCTTTATCACCCCGTATTACATACACACATGCACTACACTTCCAATAAATCCGGAGAATAATCGGGAGCTTAGAAGTCGTTCTGGCTGAGACGATGCCCGCTGGTGATAGATGCCTAGATAGGGATACCCCGCAAGCCAACGTGTAAGTGGGTGCCGAGTATCGACAGCCAGAAGGGAAGAAACGTGATAAAGAACGTGCACTTCACTTACGAGACTCATGACCAAAGCAGTTGACGTCCTTGGAAACATGATGTAATCATCTTATGGCAGCAATGATACCACTTCTCTCACCTCAGTTTAAAATTGAAAAAGTGAGAGACAAAAATTACACAACGCGGAGGCAAAAAGTTTAGAGAACAATTTCGAAGCTAAGTACGATGCTTAATTTTAGCACGTGACATGACAGTGGCTGATCCAACAACCGGATCTGCATTTCCTACAAGAATAAATTAATTCTTGGGATGTAATCAATACTTCGTTGTGAATATAAGCCAGATTTATTACGTAACTACCGAATATGTTTCATGAAAAATTATGTTAATGATAATTTACAAGAGAGTTTGAAAGTACTTCTTATTAGTTCCTCTGCCGAAAATGTGCTTAAGATAGCGAATTAAACTTACGACGACGTAGCGGAAGCGGACGCATAGTGAGATTTATAGTGTTGTATTCTACTTTTTTAAATGTACGCATTCTGTCTTTATTTTTCATGTAAATTGCTTGAAACGTGCAGTATTTTATTTATAAAGAACTTTTGTGCTTAAGCTTAACGAGTAACTTCTAGCCAAGAAGTGTGTAATGAAAGTATAAGAAATGAACAAATATAAGAAAGAAAAAAACAAATAAAATAAACAAAATAATGTTAATTCAGTCGCAAAATCAGAAGGTTCAAATCGTGAACTCTAGTCAAACGTAATGGTAATATTCTCATTATCGCTATTTACATTGTGTTACGCGCATCACACACGTGAAGTAATACATACGTATTGTCACATTACATACGTGAAGACAATTTTTGCGCTTTGCAAACGGGAACAGTTCACTTCCGAACGTGGAAAATTGTGAACTTGGAATTCTATGAAGGATAGTTAGAGGTACGCCCCACCATTGCGACCGGGAGCGGTAGCTCAGTGCATCAACTGATGTCACTGCAGCGCCTCTGACCGGGAGGTCCTAGGTTCGAGTCCTGACAGCGGTAGGATTTTTACACTGCTTTTCTGCTGGTCGAATTCAGGCGCCATCTGGAGGAGAATTCTAGCGGCCGGCTGTCATGATCGTTAGTTTTCCGTGGTTTCTCCGATCAACACCAGGCGAATGCCGGAGCAGTACCCTAACAAACGGGCCACAGACAGCGCGCGATCTGTCCTCCCCCTTCCTTGTCCTATCCTCTCCCTTTACACACACACTAACACTATCATGCACTACAATAACACATATTCCGGGAGACCGGTCGGGAGCTTAAAGCTTGTCCCGGCTGAGGCGGTACCCTGCTGGTGGGAGAGTCCTGGTTAGGGGGAAAACCCACTACCCGACGTTAGGTCGGCGCAGGATCTCGCCATCCAGCGGGGAATGATCACCCCCATCTCCCGAGAAAAACATGTACTACACTAACGGGACTAATGACCGAAGCAGTTGACGCGCCCGGAAACACGAAAAAATCAATCAATCAAACCCAACCATTGCGCTGTTTAATAAAGCGAGATCACGAAGAGGTTCGGAACCACGGAAGTTCCTTGACCATGAGCGCTGTCCCCGCCTATGATTTGAATGTGTGTGCATGTGCGTACTCAATACAGTTTGCAAGTGAGAGTAAACTAGAAAACACCACATTCGATTGTTTATGGAATTAAATGCTATCAAGGATGTAATACCTACAGTCCTAAAGTTAAGGCAATGCAATTGAACAAAAGCTCCATAACCAACAATTAATAATTTATCAACAATCTTACAAGTTTAATTTATCAATAATATTTGAAGATCAATATTTGAACATTTGAATTGGGTATTATGATACGAATGGTCGCAATAATCCTCGATCCATTTAAAGTCTAAGTTTTAGATGATTGCGATGTGTAATGTATATCGATGCCGACCTGGATGGCCGAGGTGGCTATGTGCGAGTACCGACTCAGCGCATCGGTCCGAAGGGTCGCGGGTTCGAGTCCCGCCTTGAGCATGGTTGTTTGTCCCTTGTCTTTGTATGTATGTGTTGTCGCGGAGGGCCTCGCGTTCTGCTGACCCCAGATCAGAGGAGCCCTCAAGTGTGTTGGTGTCTAGTGTATGGTCGAATATGCGTCCCATCGGGACGCAAAGGATAACCGGCTGTCGGCTGGATAAAAACCCTAGAAAGAAAAAGAAGAATGTATATCGATACAATGTGTGAATTTGCTGTGTGAAATGCGAATAACTATAACGCTTATAAACTAGGACAATGTGTATGCAATATTATGAGTAGTTTATCTGTGTGTACATGTATAGATGTGTGCGACACAGATAGTCAACTACCAAACCAGCGTCAGGTATTAAATATAATAATTATTTTTTACTGATACATTAATGCTTGTTATTGCCTTCGACACGAATTTAGATATTCACAGCATAACTTGTCTGGTTTGAGAGGATTTTATTGGCTCCGTCAGCGGAAGCCAATTCTGCCATTTCTAATGAATCATTGTATGATTATTATTGTAATTTCATTCTCTTTGTAGTATGATTTATATCATAATAGAATATGTCACGATTTTTTTAAGTTAGTGAAAAAGGTGGTCCAGACATGCAGAAATGTAGTGCACGCATATGCTACGCACGTTTTTGTATGCAATGCGTTCGTGTATGAAAATAGAATGTTGCTACAGGTTCTCTTACGGAGGGAATTATGAGAGAGAATAATGAAAGGGAAATATGGGAGAAAAATATAAAATGGAAAACCGAGTCAACTTAACAACTAGTTATTTTGTGAATTAATGAATATTAATAATTAAAATTAGATAAAAATAAAATCGCGCATGTACCACGGGCGTTAACTGGTTATGATCGAGCGGCGACACAAGCCCGACACCCAAAGACCCTCAGGCTTTTTGTAGCATCTCGATCATTAGAACCCTTATAACTCTTTTGGTTTATTAAATAACTATTAATATATGTTTTTGAGAAGTCAGTTAATTATGCACGTGTCGACTTGTCCAGTAAGACTCATTATGATACTCGTAAATACATTTAGACCTTTACACAAGTCAAATATTAGGTACACATGCGAGCATCGATAATTCAGTTAATAGGAAGTTTTAGAGGCAATGCAGAGGTTTAAAGAACCCTGTAGCCTTCTTTATGTCCTCTAAAAGTCTTCTTTAAACCTCTGCATTGACGAAAGTGGTTACTGTGACTGTTAGAATTAGAGCCTCGCTTCTGGTAGGAACAAATCTTACGAACAGCTTGTACCTAGACAGGGCTATAAAAACTCAGATTTTCATTCCGAGGCAGGGACGAAGGAAAGACACATAACAAGCACGGAGTACGTGCAAAGCGAGAACTAAGACGTCTAGTTAGTGCGAGTGCACGCATTCATTTTCGCTAATGACGCCATTTTGATTGCTTCGCAGCGGGGCGCCCGGCAGGTCACGTGTTGTCACGGCTTGCCGCTTTGCATCCGCAAGGCCCTCCCGCTGCGGGCTCCTCTCCCTCTTCCTCCCCGCCACCTTCACCATCTCTACCTTCCTCTGTCCTTACCTCCTCCCTACCCGTCCTAACCCAACATCCTCTCCAGCGAGTCACTCTTGGCGCCCGGCAGAATTGGCCAACCTTTTTAATGTGCTGAATATTTTATGCGGCCGAGTTATGTGCGACGTCGGTGCCACAATCTTTATGTTTTATCTGCGGCGACTCGCTCTAGGGGGTACTGACTCCCCCTTTTCATCTCCATGGGGGGCTCAAGAAATTGCTTGGGGGGAGTGCGATCATCTCTTGCGTTACTGGCGAGCCTACGTGGAAATGGGGGGTGGGGGAGCGGGGCGTGGGGGGAGGCGGTGCCGGCGGGGGCGGGGGCGGCTGGGGGTGCGGGTAACTGCGGGTAACTGTTTTATTGCGGCGCCTCCCTTTTGGATGTCAATGTTTCATATGATGGCTATGTTAGAGGCGGTGGCAGCGCGGGGAAGATTACGACTGACGCGATCTCGGAGGCGGACGTGCTCTTCGGGTTTCAACTACGGGTACCAACACGTAAATGTGAAATGCGCGGATAATATCATCTGATTTCATTAGTAATTAGTGCGGAGACAATAATACACAAAGTGCACGTGCTCAGTAGATGATATATCAAAATTAAGTAGGCGAAAACACGGAGGAATCGAGCATTTAACGTTAGCAGTGGTTTTAATGCAACCTTTCTATAAAACGGCTTTGCACATTGGTTACAGCCTTATTTTTGAAGGATGGTGAAACGTTCAAAATATTTATTTAATAATTTATTTTACGTAAAAAAACAGTTGAAACTGCGTATGACGTGCTATGGGGAGAAGTGAATTCTGTGCACATTTTCAAAATTCTGTGATCCCTACACAGAGTCATGTACTACATAAATTTTGGAAATTAAAAAAGAAAGCTCTCATGCAATAAAATCTATTTTCAAGCATAAATAAGCAATAAATGTTGGGCTCTTATCCATGATGTCCTTCGTCAAGGAATAATACTTCCTGCCGCAAAAACATGGAAACGATAATTTGAATAACTATATTTCCCAATGAATTCTAGAAGACGTGCACAAATAATGAAGTTACATTTATGATTGTGAGGAAGATAATTACGTTCTTAAGCTGTCTGACAGTGCAGTTTTCTGAACAGATTTTAAATATAATTATTTTAAAGATGTAGCCAATCCGCTGGTCTGATGTTCGCTTCTAATAAAGATAATAGAGTAAAACCTCACTGACACGAATTTCAAGAGTCCGAAATAATCGAAGTTCGTGTTATAAAAATTCGTGTTATCCGATTATTATAAACGTCCCTATTATTGTAATCCCTTGCAAGGACCCAAGTTTTGGTCGTGTTGCGGCAAAATTCGTGTTACGCAAGTTCGTACTAATGAGGGTTCACTGTAATAATAATAATTAAATTAATAATATTAATGAAAACAATGATAAATGATATCATGTTAACAGATAGTATTCAATATAACACGATATATTTGAATTAAAGGAGAAATTGGATTTCGTTGTTGCTCTTTTTTCACAAATTTAAATCCACTGCTGCTTCTTCTACCTCCCTCCATAATGCGATTTCTGTGGTACTGCCTTTACCGGAGTAGTGGAGTGGTTTTGAGAAAATTTATAGTCGCCAGATATTTGGAGGTCAGGAAATAATTTCATGTCTTTCTAAAACAAAAGAATAAAGAGAGAATAATTGAATTCTGTCCATATTATATAGAAGATGCATACTAGTATGACAACGGCATTTATTAATGTTATTTTAGTAACCTTAACATAAAAAGAAAACATATAAGTGAATCATATTATAAAGGCTTTTTAAGAACGTTTATGGCAGTATTCGCATACATAGTCAAGTCATCAAGAAGTCAGAATATCGACGTGACTACAAAGATGAACTACACTAAGGAATTTTGTAAATTTTTATTGGTCATTTGAGTCCGGTTTCCTAATGCACTACGCAACACACCCGCCAACTTTCATTATTATTATAAAATTGTATTCATACGATGAGAGATGGTGCGAATGGGGAGAGGAAGAGAAGGGAGGAGAAATTTTAAAGAGGTTTAAAATTGTAACAATTCTTCAGTATGTGATGAATAAAAGTGATGGTCGTAAGTTAAAGATCGTAATTTCCTTTCATCTTTGATTTTTAATATAAAATCCTAGAAGTAATTAGATATTAATGAATTAGGTTACATTTCGAAAAATTTGAAGTTAATTGCCTAAAAACTCTGTCTGAAGGCGACATTCACAACGTATGTGAAATGATCCTCTCTAGCTCATTGTCTCACAGTCTCCTTGTTTACGTCACGTAGTATTTGTCCTCCTTCTTTATTCCCTAGAACCCTCGCTCGTTCTCTTCGTTTCTTCTGTCTTCGCGTCTCTGATTACCGATTCTCTCGACACCGTAGTGTAAAACATACTAACAATTTTCTCTCAATTTAATCGATTCCCTTGCACCTTCCTTTCATCACTTCTTTCAACTTTTTCACCTTACATTTTATGATGATAATCGTATCATTTTAATTATTCTTTTTTAAGCCATTGTTAAGTGATCTTTCTTCCCCGCAATGAAATCATCTCATTCTTTATTTTATCTTTCCGAGACTACACCGTTTCTCTAAAATACTTTTCATTAGTCTGAATTTCACTTTTATGTATTTCTTGAAAAGGGAAGCTTTTGCATTCCAGAACAAGCAGTACATTAAGAGAGAAGGCATTGTCTGGATATTATATAAACAACCTTAATGTTCACAGTATTACATCTCGTGACATCCGGTGGTATTTTAAAACGTAAGTGTGAAAAGTTGTAGCTTGTCTGTTATCTTCATTTGGAAAATAATATCAAGGCATTAATGCAAATTTATGCAAATCTATGCAATGTCCACTGTATTTATTGTGCCATTTGAAGCTTTTATATGCTAATTTATGATGTCTTCTGTTTAAACACACGCATTCTCTTTTTTATAGTAATTACTGTGCCTTACGGAATGTTTCATTAAAAAATTTCGCGTTATTCGAATGTGTGCAGAGACGTATGTGTCAACATGTCGATGTTGATCACAAACTCATATTTTATGATAACGTAAATGTAATCCGTCAAATTTAAACAAGGTTTTTTACCTAAACAATTCAATTCTTGTAGTTTCTATACGAGTAGGGACCATTTTTTTAAAAAGAAATTTCTTTTTCATTTCTTCAGTGAACATGCAATAATGAATTAGACATGAATACCCTTATTGACTTGCATATTCCATTCCAATGCTTTTTCAAAGAAGATATTAGAGAGCAAGTTTCATGATTGAAACCATTGTATCTGTCACATTATTTATCACGAGTAACAAGACTGTCTTCTTCATTTGCCTAACGAAAATTTTGTTTCAATCGTGCACAGGAAGGGAAACAGGTGTTGTCACTAGGAGCGTCATGCTTAATTGATGGCTAAAAGTTAAACGTTCCGAAGCATTTTTTTCTGCAGGAGTGATACGTTGATTGATATTGAAACCAACTCTTTAGGATTTCGTGAGCAAAATAAAGCATTTAACAATATTTGATGTTTTACATACCTTCTTTAATGCCATTAATGTTTCATTTATACTTCTCTCTCCATCTTTTGAGAAAATATTCTTGCTTTGAAACCTACCCTCTACAAATCAGAATTCTTTCGTCAGAGTTAGTACTATGCTGTGTAATCGTAGAATATCTAAGGAAAGGGCAGAACACAAACATTGAAAAAGAAGTAATGTGTCACAAATCGCTAAATAAATGTCTATTTGCGAGACGATTCGGGGTCGGCAAAGAGAAGTTAAAATTATTGCAAAACTGAAACCACTTGAAAAAAAAACCAAGAGAAAATGAATATAATTGTTGTAAACATAGGAGGTGGAGAAGAGTTGCCTAGGAACAAAAGGAAGAATGAATCTTGATGATTGAGATGGTAAAAAATAGGTGACGCTCGCAAATAGGGGTGATGGAAAATAAGGATGGCCGAAGGCAGTTGGACATAGTTGAAAATACTGACCATCCCAATTATGATCGAACAGAGAATGGTAAAAATGAAAGTTGGGGATAGTGGATAAAATGACATTGAGGAATGAGGAAAAGAGGCAAAATGGCCCAATGGTATTTGCTTGAGCTTTTGTCTGTTCCTCTCGTTATGATTTACCTCTGAGTAAGGCTAAGGGGCTAGCAACTGCTGGTCTACCTCGCAGGCGCGCGGGCCACGTCAGTGGGTCTCCAGGGAGAGGTACGGCGACGCGGGGGTGGCCTGTTGCCCTTTGAGCAACGCCCCAGCGACCGACGCCGCTCTTTCTTCCTCCCCCACGATTTTTTTTTAAATCTCCCACTTGCGTATTCCTCGGCGCATTTGAAACTCCCGTGATCGCCTTCCGAGCGTTTTCCCTACTCCCCCATATATATTCACAAGGGACACATTATTCTGACAATAAGCCAGCAAATTCGCAACCACAGGAGGGGAGGGGGGGAGAGAAAAGAAACGATATCGTCTTTTTTCCTTCCCTGCGGCCCCTACCGCGCCCCCGCCCTCACGCGCAGTTCAAAAAGAGATCCAAATCCCTCTTTTCAACACGCGCAGGTTTGACCTTAACAAGGGGAACAGAGCACGCCTTTAGAATTTCAAATGCAGAGGAAGCGAGGGGTGGGTGGCGGCGTCGATAGTTGCTGGCCGAAGGTCTGCCGGAAGACGTGGGAAAAGTCGCGATGACGGGAAGGGGCAGGGGCGAAGGATAATGACGAAATGGAACAGTTGGGCAGGAAGGGCATGAAAAAAGTGATTGGAGTAACTGGATGAAGTAAATAAATGATGTGTAGAATCTAGAGAATCACGGGCATTTGAGTTGAAATGAGAGAAACAAACGATTATAATGACAGTGAAATGTTTAATATGTAATATGATGTCACTGCAGCGCGTCTGACCGGGAGGTTTTAGGTTCGAGTCCTGACGGCGGCAGGATTTTCGACTCTAGCTTTTCAGCTAGATCGAATTCAGTCGCTCTCTGGAGGAGAATTCTAGCGGTCGGCTGCTCTGATCGGTAGTTTCCGTGGTTTCTCCGATCAACACCAGGCGAATGCTGGAGCAGTACCCTACCAAACGGGCCACGGACCGCGCGCGATCTGTCCTTCCTCTTCCTTGTCCTATCCTCTCACCTTACACACACACATACACTAACGTGCGATACACTACCACATATTCCGGGAGACCGGTCGGGAGCTTAGAGCTTGTCCTGGCTGGGGCGGTGCCCCGCTGGTGGGAGAGTCCTGGTTAGGGGGAAACCCCACGGTAGGTCGGCGCTCGCCATCCAGCGGGGGAAGATCACCACCATCTCCCGAAAAAAAATGCACTACAGTAACGGGACTAATGACCAAAGCAGGTGACACCCGGAAACACGAAAAAAGCAATCAATCAATTTAATATGTAATAATTGTTGCGATAAAACAAAAAAGTTTGTGGGCGAAAGCCAGGATGTCGCTTAGCAGCGCCGTATCGTCGTAAAGCTATGTTAGGCGATGATTGGCTGGTCCTAAGACGCGTGCACTTTGCTAGTAATGTATTTCATTGACTTCACTGTGCTTTACAACTCCGTAACTGGGGGCAAGGGCTGCAAATCGCTTACCCTAGCACCGGATGCAACGTCAATCGGTGTTGTAACTGAAACATTTTAATCAGACTAACCAACGCTCAGAAAGTTCGCCAAACGAACATTCGTACTAATCTAACAAAAGGTAGGTATGCATTGTCTACATTCTTTGCAGTTGTGTAGCCTTCATTCTAAGTTTGCTTGTTAGTTTTTATACAAGATATTTATATTGTGTTTTTTTTTCTGGGAACATTCGACCACAAATGATTTTTTAACTACTTCCCGAATGTCGTTTGTGATCTTTGCTACATGGTAGAAAAGAGAAAATAAATTTACCAAAGGGAATAAATTGAGACTATTTTTATAATTTAGTGTTGAATTTGAAAGTTGGTTTCAAGAATTGTCATCAATTTTAGTACCATTTCCCCCTGAGGTGTGTAAATGTAAACGTATGTGCCATGTAGGCTTGTTTAATACAATTAGAAACTACAGACCATAAAAAGGAAAATAATATTTATTTTTCGAATGAAATTTAATGTATTAAAATTTGTACTGTATCATTTCAAAAGAATCAGTATGCCTATAACAAGCAATGTTCTTCAACCTCGGTCAATGACCATCTCGATTAGCGTTTTCGTGCAAATTCCCTCATCCATTGATCAAATGCTTAGATGGCTCCCTTTTTTTCTTCTGGGCGTAAATAAAGCTTCATTAGCATAAGTTGTAGGAGTATATCCAGGGGTTTGTGTTTCAACTTAGCAATATTTTAAAATCAAATCTCTAGTTAGTTTATCGAAACAATTACTCTGACTTGAGAGCGAAAATGCCTTTTTTTCAAATGTTACTAACTTAACTGTGTTGGTGTTTTTATTCATCATTGTACTATGTTTAGTAAAATTATGGAGAAGTGATTGTGGAGCTAAAGAATATGTGCACAGATCATACGTCTCTCCTATTCACTGAATACAGTTTTTTACCATAGACGTGCGCAGGGGGGAGAAGAGCAGGTGGAACATGGTCCCTCGCAACATTTGGAAAGGGTCCCTTCAGCACTACGTAATGCATTTACGTAATTTGATAAGTCGTTTTTTTACTTTTTTTAAGCTTTTAGTTCGGGGATTTCATTTACTACTTTGGGGGAAGAAGCTTTCCAAACGGAATGACAACCCTGTGATTGATTGATTGATTTTTTCGTGTTTCCGGGCGCGTCAACTGCTTCGGTTATTAGCCCCGTTAGTGTAGTGCATGTTTTTTTCTCGGGAGATGGCGGTGATCTTCCCCCGCTGAATGGTGAGATCCGGCGCCGACCTACCGTCGGCTTCCCGTCGTTTCCCCCTAACCAGGACTCTCCCACCAGCGGGGCACCGCCCCAGCCGGGACAAACTCCAAGCTCCCGACCGCTCTCCCGGAATATGTGGTAGTGTAGTGCATGTTAGTGTAAGTGTGTGTGCAAGGGGAGAGGATAGGACAAGGAAGAGGAAGGACAGATCGCGCGCGGTCCGGGTACAGCTCCGGCATTCGCTTAATGTTGATCGGAGAAACCACGGAAAACTACCGATCAGAGCAGCCGGCCGCTAGAATTCTTCTCCAGAGAGCGACTGAATTCGACCTAGCTGAAAAGCTAGTGTCAAAATCTGCCGCCGTCAGAACTCGAACCTAGGACCTCCCGGTCAGAAGCGCTACAGTGTCATCACTTGATGCACTGAGCTACCGGTACCGGTGTCAACCCTGTCAATGACGAAATGAATTGTAATTATTGTCAGGGAGACGCAGTGCCCTGGGCACGTACCTAGGGCTTCTCCTGGACAGGCAAGTAGTTATTGGCTCTGTCAGCGGAAGCCTATTCTGCCATTTCTAATGAATCATTGTATGATTATTATTGTAATTTCATTCTCTTTGTACTATGATTTATTTCATAGTAGAATATGTCAAGATTTGTTTAAGTTAGTGAAAAAGGGGGTCCAGACATGCAGAAATGTAGTGCCCTCATATGCTACGCACGTTTTTTGTATGTAATGCGTTTGTGTATGTACGAGTATGTCGTAAATGTAACAAAAGTGTATTTCCCGAGTAGAACGATTCGCTAGAAAGAATTTGTAGGAAATATGGTGTAATGATTGAGAAATCAGTATAGAACCATATTTTTGCAATTTGTTACATGACATATTTATTTAAATCCGCTATTTCCACAAGTCGAACCGTGGTGAGTGAAATTCTCATTTTCAAAGATTGATGTCCTTTCTCGCGGCTGGAGACCAGCTGTGGTTTGCTCTCTAGCTACTGCTTGTAGGATTCTAGGTGGTACAAGTTAATGAGAGATATAGAAATACTCATATGAATGAAACGAGTATTCGAACGTGATGCGTAGTGGAATGAGAATCCAACTATGTTACTATATTAGGGTGAAAACCTCTCTTGCTTTATATGAGTCAGAAACTCGCAGTCATGGGCTCCGCATTGTTTGCCGGTCTGAGTAAGGAAGTACTATTGTTTACATTAGACCACTTCGTGATTCTTGTTAATCTTATATTTTAATGCGAGGTAGGAAGCAACTTCGAAAGCATTAAATAAGGTTGTGTTAATACTACTGATCAGTAAAAATTGACCACGCAGTCTAACTCCTAACTCACACTTAACTGCAGAATTGCGCGCCACGAAAACTACGGAATTATACCAACTTTTAAACTGCCATTTTTTTGTTTTCTTAATAATGTTGCTTCATCAGTGGACCAAAGTGAAGTACCCATTGGAATATTTTTAGATCTTTTCAATGATTTGGACGTCATGACCATAACATCTTGCCCTTGGGGTTACTTTCTAATGGAATTCGTGGTATTGCCCTAGATACGGTAGCCTCGTGCCTTAAACATCGATCTCAAAGAGTAGAAATACCGTACTGGCACGAAAGGGCATTATTTACTTATCTTTCCAATTCTTTGCCTATTGATCATGATGTCCCACAAAAATCGATCTTAGGTACTATTGTGTTTCTGTTATACATAAACAATATGCCCTCGTCTATTAAAAATGAAAAACAGTTCTTTTTGCCGATGACGAGAACGTTTTTTTCAAAAAAGAAACAATAATAATACTTTTTGAGAAGTTTAGAAGTTGTTAATCAAAAAGTAAAATATTTATTTTAACAAAACAATGATATAGTGTAATGAATTAATTTCAATTTGCATTTATAATTTTTAAAAATATTTAATGTTCCTGTAATAAGTGATGTAGTACGTGAGCATACGTGTCAATGACCCCCCATCTTGATCAGGTTTTTGGTTCAGTTTTCCTGATCCATTGAGCAAATGCTGAGACGGCCCTTTGATTGGCTTCTGGACATAACTAGCATCACTATGCGCACGTTTTGTTGAGCTCTCCTTTTGCTCGTTGTGGTAATAGAGTTAATGGTTGCGTTTGTTAGCAATGCAGAAAAATCGAATTTGTAGTTCGTTTAACGTTGCAAATAAGTCTTATATAACTCGGGAACAAAAGGTTTCAATTTTTCTGTGTTGCTAATCTCGCGCTTTTTTAAATTTTATTATTAATATTGTTATTACTATTTAGAGTAAAATGTAGGAATGTTTTTGTTTAATTAAATAAATAATAAATGTATGAAGGGATAAATGAATGAATAAACAAATGAATGACTAAATAAATGAATGAATGAATGAATGAATGGAAGAATGAATGGAAGAATGAATCAATGATCCTTCATTCACTCCTATCAAGGAATGACTGAATGAAGGAATGGCTGAATGAAAGAATGGCTGAATGAAGGAATGACTAAATGAAGGAATGACTAAATGAAGGAAAGGCTAAATGAAGGAAAGACTAAATGAAGGAAAGACTAAATGTAGTAAAGACTAAATGAAGGAAAAGCTAAATGAAAGAAAGGCTAAATTAAGGAAAGACCGAATGAAGGAAAGACCGAATGAAGGAAAGACCGAATGAAGGAAAGACTAAATGAAGGAAAAGCTAAATGAAAGAAAGGCTAAATTAAGGAAAGACCGAATGAAGGAAAGACCGAATGAAGGAAAGACCGAATGAAGGAAAGACCGAATGAAGGAAAGACCGAATGAAATACATGAACGAATGAAAGTTAATACATGAACGAATTAATACATGGATGAATGATGAATGAATGGTGAATGAACGATGAATGAATGATGAACGAATGATGAACAAATGATGAACGAATGATGAACGGATGATGAACGGATGATGAACGGATGATGAACGGATGATGAACGGATGATGAACGGATGATGAACGGATGATGAACGGATGATGAACGGATGATGAACGAATGATGAACGAATGATGAACGAATGATGAATGAATGATGAATGAATGATGAACGAATGATGAACGAATGATGAACGAATGATGAACGAATGATGAATGAATGATGAATGAATGATGAATGAATATATGAATGAATGATGAATGAATGATGAATAAATGAATGAAAGAATGATGAATGAATAACTGAAGAATGAGTGAACGATAATAAAGAATAGAAGAATGATGATTTTTTATTTCTTCTGGGGATTGCTTTTGCTATCCGAAAAATATTTTTAGTAATTTATCCTTTAACTGTAAGTTATAATGAGAAAAAACTTTGTTTCTTGCTTGCTTTCTTTCTTTCTTTCTCCAGTTGCTCAAACTTAACATTACAAATATGGAAGGTGGCAGGAAATTATGTTCTGGAAAATGAAGTGCACGTAATACGGCGGCAGATACGAGAATGATTCGATGCTGTTTGAAACGTGAGTGACCGATGCTCTTGGTTCGACAGTACCCACAGTTAACAGTAAAGAAGTTAAAATAGAATGTGTGTGAACATTTTCTTCGGTTACTTTTGTGTCAAGTGACCCAATGTCTGAAATAAATATCTTCGTGGCAATGTTTCTAAACTTGTATATATTACTTATCTCCAAGACACGCAAATATTTAAACTCTGCAGCCTCCGGCCATTAGAAAAGTGTCCATGATTTTGCTAGATACCCAGAAACTCTAGAAAATTTCTAAAACAATGAAACACTTCGATTTTGACTGAAAAACGCAAGTGTCATTCTGACTCTCCCATACTGAGCATACCGACTTAATTCTTATATTATCGTGCGTTCCTGTTTACGACACTGATGTCACGCGACTCTACGTTGCTGACATCATACGACATCAAGGCTCCAAAGCGGAGGCCGCCCGCCAAGAACTATTTGCTATTCACGTTGGAGTATTGAAATAACATTTTTAAATTTTTGGTATGTAAACAAAATGAACTGTGTATCCGTTTATTCTATACTACACTATGTTATTGCAGTATTTGTGTTTTTGTTAAAATATTTAAGTAGTTCTGTTGTATGAGATTACTTTGTTTGCTTTTTTAACTGTGTTCGTGCTTCTTTTTGAAAGCTCATTTTGTGTGGTTTTGTTCAGAAGTATTTGTGCAGAGCATTTGTTTATTGATATGGACGAATAGAATCGTTTTAAAATGCGTTTAGGAGTGCCATAATCAAAAACACCTCGTTTCCTGCCTTTTCGCTTCTTTTTAGAAAATAACGAATAAATATTATTTCATTGTATTTTTATTAATGGATTGTGAGCTGAGATGGTGCCCACGTTGTTCCGCAACAATGTATGATCATCAAACATTATTTATTTGGCTCAGTGAACCACATCAGTCCGAAAATGTCCAATTTTACGTTAAAATCATCGAAATAGGCACTTCTCAAATGGACAGAGTTACATAAATTTTTATGCAAAATACTTTTCATTTAGATAAGGTTAAAATTTGAAATCTCTACTTTAAGAACTTTGTTTCAAACTATCGAAGTATTTCACTAGACTTCCTTTTTAGAAAATAAATAAATATTTTTAAATTGTATTGTTATTAACGGATTGTTGGCTGAGTTGGTGCCCAGGTTATCTAGCAACAATTTTCTGATCAAGCATTCACACAGACAGATTTACTGAGAAATGTACGTAAGAGATCAAAGTACTGAAAGTGAAATGACGACCTCTGCAATTTAGTCGCCATATAACGACAATAATTCTGATAAGCCGTTGTTTAGGTTTTCCAAAACCGAATGAGTAGTTATTATAGTCGGCTATTTATGCTTACAGTGAAACGAGAAATCTTTCGTAATTCAAATACGAATATTATTGCGTTAAACATTTAAAATGTTTGCAAATCAGTTCTGAAACAACAACAACACCAAAAACAAAGCACAGCGCAAATAAAATAAATGTCACTTCCATGGATATGAGAGAGACGATGATTGAAGGTAGCAAATATTGTAATTATATCACTTCTCATTATTTCCACTGCACCATTGAAGAGCTAAAATTTTGGGAAGAAGCATAAAATTATTATTAAATAGATGGTCACTTTCGCTCTACCACAGTATAATCTCCCCGGCATGGTATTTCAGAATATTTATATTTTTATATAAATATATTTTATTTATTTATTTATTATTATAATATATTATTAATATAATATAAATTGAAATTGTTTGGTAATACTTACGAGCAAATTGACCAGGAGAAGTTACTCCGAGTCGGTTTGCACCCAGTCGAAAGACAGGGCGCTGAGTTCCTCAGTCGCAAACATCGCGACCGACTTCTTGACTTCCTCCTCGTATGTCTCATAATGGTTTATGTACAGCTCCGCAGCATACGCATCCACAGGATCCGTTGGGTTTGGTTCCACTAGCAGCTGAGGCAGGAAATATTCAAACACTTGCAGCAGAGAAAATGCAGGCCTCCAGCACCTCTCATCCAACAAACTGAAGCATACTTTCCCCTTGCCGATGTTTGGATGCATTATTTTGGTGATGAATGAAATCTGAGGCGGCGACATTGGGTAAGAATTTGGCAAAACCACGCGCACATTCCAGAAGCCGTTTTCGTATAAGCTGTCGGGCGGGCCTCGGAATTTCACTGTGACTTCGTTCTTCTCCTCGCTGAATTTGACCGTGTAGCCACGCTCAACGAGTTGCGCCACTTGCTTTATTATCACGTGATCTGGATCCCCCATTTTGATCAAGATGCTATTTACTTATTGCAGAACACCGCCAATTGGTATCTCACGCACCTCTTCCTTTGAACTGACGCTGACGAAATGGCTCACTGAGTTCCACTGGAGTGTCTGTACGTACGCTTCTATCAGAGCACAATTCTTTTAGTGTGGAAGGACGTGCGCCCACAAACAGTCAGGTGCTCGCAGTTGATCGCAAAATGACACGAATATTTTTGCAGGCGTTCTTCCACAAAATTGTAAAGACGATAAAACGGCGACTACGCAGCGGTTCACTTCTACGTTTTGCTCACGTAGGTACAGCACGCGCGTCAACAATGAACAAATGCACATCAAACCTTCCCGGCAATATTTGTATTTCACCACAATGTCCTGCACATGCACCTCGATGTCCGAATTTCATCACAGTGTTCGACTTCAACGCGTAGTTCTGATTTTATCAGCAAGACCCGGCTTTGTCAAGTAGTTAGACGCTCTTGGAAAACTGGTAGCACTGTCGAGCTGATCTCTTCTTGCACACTCTAGCGTCGAAACGCGACTGTAACGGCCTGGTCAGAATGCCAGTTACGTACCCTTCGGTATGAACTTCACTTACTACGACAGATGCAATCTGATCCGTGTCCACCACATTGACACATTGAGGCTCATTGAGAAGCGCGGAAAAGTGAATCATGAAGTGGTTTCGGTGTCGCGTTGCGTGCCATAAGATAGACACGGTTTTTTTTCTAAAAAATTCTCTATTCTTCCGCATACTGTATTTGTAAGAAATATAATTGGAAGAGAAATTTTGCAATTTATTGTAATAAAAAATACATTACGACTACTTGCATCTGTGTATTTGACTCGAGAACTAGTCAGCTTGTGTAAAATTATATGAATTTCCTTTGTTTAATTTTTAATTATTCAAATATGTACATATTTGAATATAAACTAAAGTCTGTCGAAAAAATATAATGATGAACAGTTTTAACAATGTTGTAATAATACTTTAAGCAACTAGTTTATAAAGTTATGCTTTATTGTATGTTTTGAAAACGAGCGTCGTTGGGAGCGAATATCAAATTTTTACCAATACAATAAAGCAACATTATAAAAAAGTTGCATACACTATTAATTTGTATAACATTAAAAATTTATAAGACAAAGTTAATTTGAGGAAACAATTTTATTGCGACGTAGCGGGTGTCTGTTTGAAAAAGCGATGGTCGACTGTTCCTCTACCTCCCCACGATTCTCTTACTGCGATTGGCTGAATGTGTGATGACGCAATTATTCGTACTATAAACGGCAAATACGTCATAATCTGTGCCGTAAGATCTCCTTTATTTATTTATTTATTTATTTATTTATTTATTTATTTATTTATTTATTTATTTATTTATTTATTTATTTATTTATTTATTTATTTATTTATTTATTTATTTATTTATTTATTTATTTTTTATTTATTTATTTATTTATTTATTTATTTATTTATTTATTTATTTATTTATTTATTTATTTATTTATTTATTTATTTATTTATTTATTTATTTATTTATTTATTTATTTATTTATTTATTTATTTATTTATTTATTTATTTATTTATTTATTTATTTAACATGAAAAAAACAGTTAAAACTGCGTATGACGTGCTATGGGGAAAAGTGAATTGTGTGCACATTTTCAAAATTCTGTGATCCCTAGACTGAGTCATATACTACTTAAATTTTGAATTTTGAAAGGGAGAAGAAAAAAAGAAAAAACTCCCATGTAATAAAATCTATTTTCAAGGATAAAAAGGCAATAAGTTTTGGCTCTTATCCATGTTGTCCTTCAGAATAATACTTCCTGGCGCGACAACATGGAAACGATAATTTGAATAATTGTATTTCCCACTGAATTCTAGAAGACGTGCACAGAAAATGAAGTTACATTTATGTCCAGAAGCAAAACAAGGGGCCATCTCAGCATTTGCTCAATGGATGAGGGAAACTGGACGAAAAACCTGATCGAGATGCTTTTTATACTAACATTTGTTGTAAGTCCAACGATTTATGTGGTTATTAGCCTTCATTATATTAACATTTCGAAGGTATGAGCGCGTTACTAAATATTTAATTTTAAAATGTAGGAAGCTCATTCCTGAAACTTGAGGATTGTGCCTGCCTGTGAGAACATTGGTTCGAGCGAATTGGCGTAGTTGACATCAAATTTAGAGCACCCAGGACACTATCATTTTCAATCTTGTTTTTCTACTTTTTATACTTTCTCGCTTTACTGCAGAAGATGAAAAGGTTTTGTATTCATGCGTCTGAAAACTTCGATTTTTCCACTTGACTGGCCCTGGTAACGATAAAGTGGATAAATATTGTTCCTGTACGTATTAAATGACTTCCGCTAACACGTTACATAGTCAGAATTCATGTGTGTGGGTCCTTTATCTGTGGGCAGCGCTAGCGATGATTAGATGATTTTCCCCAAAATTATTAATTCCCCGCTATTAAAAATTAAAAATTAAAAATTAATTCCCCGCTAACACGTTACATAGTCAGAATTCATGTGTGTGTGTCCTTTATCTGTGGGCAGCGCTAGCGATGATTGGATGATTTTCCCCAAAATTATTACTCCCCGATTAATCTGAACGAAATGCATTTTGCATTTTTTAATGCGAATTCTAAAGAAAAGGTCTGCAAACGCCAAAGATTTAGCATATCTTCCGCTGGTTCGCCCTCTCATAGAATACGGAGTGGCATGTTGGGATCCATACAGAAAGTCGCATCGGAAAAATCTAGATAGAATTCAGAGGAGAGCGAATAAGTTTACCTATAGAACTAACGCAATAAAAAAGTCATGGGAACCTCTAGAAGCGAGAACAAGAGCGAGGCTTTGCGCTCTTTATAAGTCGTATGTAGGTCAACCACCTTGGAAGGAAATTCAGGTTAGACTAGAGAAATCAAATTATTTCAGCCGAAGCGATCACACCCACAAAATTCGAACAAGGAAACAAAATTTAGATCTTGGGAAATTTTCATTTTGCAACAGAAAAATTAAAGATTGGAACAGTTTACCCGCAGCAATTTTCAAAGCTTTTCCTCTAAGTGTCCGAAGTTTGAGAAACAAGTTAGAACAAGATGAGAGTAATTGATATTAAATATATTAAATGAGCAAGTGCTGTGAAGTGCTGGTCAGTGTAATTCAAAGCAAAAACAGTGTAGTGCAGTGCAGTGCAGTGCAGTGCAGTGCAGTGCAGTGCAGTGCAGTGCAGTGCAGTGAAGTGTAGTGAACACGATCAATGAATTAAAAAAATCTAATTTAGCCAATATTTATGTACCTTGTATTACATTTTAGCATCACGAACATATTATTATTATTATTATTATTATTATTATTGTATTTATTGTTATTTAACTGCTACCGGGTCATAGCCAATTGCAGTTCAAATAAATGTATCTATGTATGTAAATGAAGACCGTACGAGTTGAAAAGGGATATTTGGATTTTTCTCAAAAATGGTTCCAAAAATGGTTTCGTTAAATTTACAAATGTGAAAACAACGAATGTGAAGATAGAGTTTTGTGTCTCAATTTAAATCTGTTCTAAAAAAGCTTTTTTAAAACGTGATATACAAGTTCTTGCAAAAATAGAATAGTTTTCGCGTAATTTCTGCTTGATAACGCAAATTATAAAGGATCTTTAATGAATTTTGGAAAAAAGTGAGTAGTTATTGCGTAATTTTCCGTGAAATTTATCTTAAAAACTTTCAATTTTTTTTCCTTTCATTTTTTCCCCGTATGTCAAAGGGCGTTACAAATCTTGGTACTATTCCCATTTTCGGCGAAAAAATTAAAATTGCCAAAATACAATATTCAAGGAAGAGATTTTTCCTTAAATTATTTGTTCTAAAAAAATCGATTTATCAATAAGTTAGTGCACATTTTTTTAACCCTTACAGACCTAGTACTCCCTTTTGTGAGGGTAATTTCCCAACGTTATAAAAATGAAACTTCGGTATTGACAAAGTTGGGGACGGCCTCACATGATTGTGAGTATTATAAGGTTCAAGTAGGCAGTGAACATTATTTTCTACGGGGCTGTGGTAATACTGATTGTTGTGATCTATGGGGATTGGAACTTGGCCGTGTGCGTCGGCACTGGATATTTTATTTATTATTTCTCAATTTTGAAGATATATTGAACGGTAAACTATTGGAATTTATTTAAAACTTATTTTCGAATATAGTTATGAGTACAAATGAGTTTAGCAGGTTTTATTTTGCGATAAATCAATGTCAAAATATGTACGATCACAAACGTGAGTATTCGAGCCCAACTGTATAATTATAGTTTCTAGGTTAAACCCGACATCTGTTCGTTTGGATGATGGCGAAAATAAATTTATTTCACGATCTAGATGCGATACTGGAAGCAATTGATGAAGACGAATTAGATCTAGATTTGGCAGATAGCGATGACGAAGAATTTAATACACCAGTGTGTGTTGATGAAACATCAAGCGGAAGTGAATCACAACATGAATGTGAAAATCCAAGCACTTGGATGAAACGTCGATTTACGTCTAAGATTTGCCCGCAACTGCAGAATAGTGATATTCTGGTTAGTTTTGTTTCTGAAAAAGTGTTTAGTAGACATTGTTTTAGAAAGAAATGTGGTTTCATTAAAATCTCAAATAATTCAATCATTAATGTGTTTATTTGTTGATTTTAGGAGCTTCAGACACCATCAAATTATTTTCTGGAGTATTTTACCGAAGATTTGTTTGAAATTCCCGCTATGTGTTCTGCTCAATACTACCAGCAGCAGAATAATATGGAAATGCGGCCAGCTCCTACTTCTAGTGAAATAATTTTTTTTGGTATACATTGTATGCTTGGGTGCATCGAGTTCCCTCGTCTGAAAATAATATGGGGTTCTAGATTTAGATTGAACTCCATAGTTAATTCTATGTCACGGGATAGGTTTTTTCTCCTTCGGGTTAACGTTCATGTTGTTGATAGATATGCTAAGAGTGATGAAGTAAAAAAGCAGAATAAACTTTCGAAGGTCCAGCCAGTGATAGATGCACTGAGAAACAGGTATCTGGAAATAGAAAGGTACGATTCGTCTTACAGTATTGATGAACAGATGATACCATTCTCTGGAAAATGTGGCATGAAACAATATGTTCAGGCCACAGGTCTAACCAAGGCCTGTAGGTCTAAAAAACATTGAGTGCACCACTTCCACTGGGCTAATGGTAGACTTTGAGGTGTATCAAGAGCCTACAACAAACCTTCCTGAGAGGTAATTGGGATCTGTCCTGCGGTTGGTGTCGACATTGGTGTCGAAGCTACCCAAAGGTAGCTTCGTTTACTTCGACCGATATTTGTCAACGTTGCCTTTGATGGTCAAGCTACTAGACAACAATATTGAGGGAACTGGTACTCTGCAAACAAACAGATTCAAACAATACACCTTTCTTAGCGATTCAAAAATGAAGAGAGGTGACAATGAAGAAATTACACGTGCAGACAATGCAATGTCAATTGTGAAGTGGAGAGATAACAAGTCTGTCCTGTTAATTTCTACTTGTACTGGAGCAGAACCAGTGTCACAAGTAAAACGCTGGGACAAGAAGAACGAAACATGCGTTGATGTGTCTTGCCGTGCCATTGTAAAGACATTTAACGAAAATATGGGTGGAGTGGACACTTTCGACCAGTTGATGGAAGTGTACCGCACCTGGTACAAGACAAGAAAATGGCCACTGAAAATTATTCATTTTCTTGGGTGTGCAATTGTCATGCAAGAATACCGGCGTGACTGCAAAAAACTAAACATGAAGAGGAAAGACGTGATGGACCTCCTAGATTTCCGTCTCACAATTGCAGACTTCCTCATTGGAGGACCCAAGAGGAGGTCTAGTGAACTGAATGAGGAAGAACAGAACTCCGAAAATTCTCAAAAGGAAAGAAAGAGACCTTCTGCATTACCCACCCTGAATAAAAGGTTTGATGGTTACAACCATTGGCCAATAGTAGACCAATTAAAAGCACCTATACGTTGCAGATACAAAGGATGCTCCAGTAGGTCACGAATAAGATGTAGACAGTGTAATGCATACTTGTGCCTCACGAAGGATGAGAACTGTTTCTACAATTTCCACACTCAGAAGAAGTAAAAAAAATATTACAGTAGTTTTGCAATAATGTATGGGCTATATGTTTAAAAATAAATTGAATTATGAAGCATCACAAATGGGAGTGTTCATTTCTTCCAAACGTTCGGCCCTAATATTCACAATTGTGAGGGTACCTTTTCTCCAAAAATCTGAAATTCTTTTTGAAAAATATCCACGAATATGTCAATTATAGGTTTTAACACATAGAAATAATAAAGAAAATTAAAAAAATATTGGTTTTCATTTAGGTTTGTAAAGGTTAAGTGATGCGTAATTTTTACTAAAACATAACCTAATTTATAAATTTTTATAGTAAAAGATTTCAATTTTTTCCACCGATGGAATAATAATACATGAAAATAACGCAGGTCTCATTTTCGTTGAACTCTCTGAAATTTCATAAATTGCAATAGTAAGAAATGATGCGAGAAAGTCTGTGCTATTGTTGCACCACTACTCGTTCTCTTCTGCCATATGTGTTGAGGAATTGGATCCGTCCGACTGTCGGTATGTCATTGCTGGTGTGTCGTTCTGTAAAATGTCGGTCTGTCTCATTGAAAAAATTCCCAAAATCGATCCCCATTTTTTATTTTATGTTTCTAGGATAGATCGAAGGGCGCTAGACTGTGGCCCAAACCTGATTTTAGTGAAATTCACTGAATTTTCGAAAATTAAAAACAATACAAACAAATTTTCGCAATGCAAGAGAGCATATACTGTTGTACCTCTTTTGCTTATAATGCAGGAAATCATTCGCTGCTGTAGTATGTCAAAACTTCTGTCGGCCGGTGCGTCCGTGAAGAACATTAGAGCCTAAAATTTATAGACGATTTTCCAGATATGAAGACATCTCGATCGATCCTAGTATTTGGAAATGTTATTTTAATTTTAGGTATACTCCTAGTACATTCAAAAAAGTACTTTCTTTGTGGGATGTATTTTTTTCGAACATATTGCGATTCACTTGGAGAGGAGTTTCTTAAGTTATGTCGGAAATGAACATTGAAAGTTGTAGTATTAATATTACCTAACGTTTTAAAATATTACGGGAAGATATGTGCTGTTTTAGCTCTACTAGTTCATTACTTATCACTCTGGACAAAAAACAAGACGCTGCAATTTTAGGAAATTGAAGTTCATTTCATTATGCCTCGCAAATTCGCATACCTATGTGTCACAGTGCTTACATTTTTTGGCTAAATAAATCAAATCAAATATCTTAAAAATAAAGGCCTTCTTCACTTTATTACACAGCCTAGTTTAAGCCCCTTGTGTTCATTTTTTGGTGTAAGAGACTTCTCGATATCTAAGCAACTCTAACGCTGCTTGAGTTAAATATTGTAGGTGTTTATTGAATGCATCATCCGAGTCAAAAAAAATTTAATTCCAGTAGTTTACACGTAATTATGGCTACAATAGAAGGAAAAGCGACAGAGAACCCAAGGTACAGTAGAGAAAAACCACGTGAAAAGCTGTCATTGGCAGGACACCTTTTTAATGCGTATTCGTTTCGAATCGCTATGTTACTACTGGGACACCATTTGGAGGCCCAGAGGTCTGTGAACTTTTTTTCTTTCCTTGTCCTCTAACTACCTCATTTCCCGCCCACCTACCGCTGTGCAGAGCCGAATGCGTGTCACACTGCTGGTTGTTACGAGCAGCCGACGAGAGAAAAAATGATACTCGGCCGCATTAATGGATATGCATTTTTTATTATTAAAATTATTGTAAATTAGCGTTACGCGTTGATGCATATATTAACTACAGGAGGAAGTGTAATTGCGACGGGAGTTTCGAGAAAACAAACACGCCCGCGCGGCCTTGTTGACAGTAATAAGGTGCCTTTTGCCTCGAGTTCGCGTGCGCGGCCCGGCAAGGAAGGCAAAGGCAAGGCAACGCTTGGAACGGGCAACGGCCGGAGTTTTTACCGCCACTTCGGAGAGTAGCGGAGAACAGCCGAATCTTTCTCAGACCAAGGAGCCAATTCAAATGTATAAAAAGTTTTTTAAGAAAAACATAATTCCCTTCAATTGGTGTAATGTTACTTGTTAACGTATTTCATCAGAAAATGTGTGCCACCAATGGGAGAATACGTAGTACACAGAAAGTTACGTAATGCTGCGGCAAAAAACGCAATTTTTGGAAAAGAAAAAACTAGTATTGTGGGGCTGTGATATAGAAAAATGTAGATAAATTTTTCAATATGTAGTAAATTACTTCCACTAACACGTTGTGTACTCAGATTTCACGATGTTTGGATCTTTGATACTAAAATATAGATTTAATTCATACCGCAAAATTTGGTTTTCCGTCTACCCGACCGTCCGTCCGTCCGACCGTCTATGAACAACACTAGCGCCTAAAGTATTAGTAGTTTTTTTTCCAAATCAATATTTCGATTTCAATCTGCCCCGTCTTGAAGCTTTGCGGTTTGAAAAACATTCTTTAAATTTTGGGGAAGTTTATCATAAAAGCGCTTGGATATTTTCAAAATTCTCTAAAAAATGGCTCCAAATATTTTCTTTAAATTTCTTGATGGAGAGTTAAACACACTTATAAAGATGACGATTTTCGATTTTCACAGTCAACTATAAAGTTTCGAACATTACCAAACTTTCATTTTTTCAGCGTCTTCCTACAACTTCAATATTGAAAATATTTTTCTTCAAATAAAATATTTTTCTTCAAATAAAATTTGTTCTTCACAAGTAGTTCTTCAATTATGGTCATGTTCATTGTTTTAAAAGTAGTTTTGACGCAATTTTAAGTAAAAAATGAGCTACATAAAAAAATTTGAAAGATTTTCTCAAAAATGACTCAATTTTTCAAACTTTTATACGGATAGTGCTAAATGCGCTGTAAAATTTCATAAACACCATTTTCCACTATTCTTTTAATTTTTCAAAAATTACACAAATATAATTTTATTTATTTCTCTTTCATGTCGTTAATATTTACATTACCGGCTATTTGTGTATATTATTGTATTTGTGTGTAGAAGTACTTCAAATAATGTCATTAGTTTCTCCAAACCTTTCTTTGAAAACATTCTGTGGTGTCAGCGGAGATTTTGTAATACTCCATGATAAATGATGTCAATAAATAAATTTATGATGGGGCTGGATTTTACTATGGATTGTTCATTGAGGCATAAAAGGTTGAGATTTTTGCATACTTTTAAGATTTCTAAATTTTCTAAAATATTTAATTTGGTACCTTTATTTTCGAAATTTAGAATTTTGAAATTTGTAACCGTGTCGAAAGAGTGATTATTTTGAATAAGGTGGTTAGCAAATGTGGAATGATCTTCTTTCAGTCTCCAAGATGTGAGGTGTTCCTCTAGCCTACAGGAAAACTTCCTACCTGTCTGTCCCACATATGCAGAATTGCAACTATTACATTTTAATACGTAGACTCCACGTTTTTCCTTCATGGGTACGGGGGTTTTGTTGCTGGAAAATAAAGTTTGTAGTTTCTTGTGAGTTTTGTAAGCTACCTTAAAGTTATATTTATTAAATATATTTCTTATCTTTTTTTTAATTTCGTGGATATATTTTGTGGGAAGGCCTTCTTAATTAATAATTTAATTTCTTATTGCTTGATAATTTTTTTAAATTTATGGACGGGTTATAACCATTAATTTGTCAATAATAAGAATTCCAAATTAGTTTCATTTGATGGGAATAATTTGTTCACAAATATACCACCCTCTGAAGTACAAGATATTTACATTAAACATTCCATGAATGCTTCAATAAACAATCCAGCCCCATCATAAATTTATTAATTGACTAGTTTTACCATCCTTTCATTTCTTCCCTCACCTTCCCGCAGTCTGCATTCGTACAGCGTACGAATAAAATGGCGTCTTGCTTTGACGTCTCTCTATGAATTTATGTGTTTAATCTGTTTTACTTGGGTAAATACTAATTTTAAATAATTATTTTATTGTTCATTAATTTATATATGATTTGTATTTAGGTTGATGTTGATACATGTGTTAATTTGTTTATGTAATTAAAATTGTAGAACCACTGAGAATGGGAAGAGTGTTCCCGAAACACGTGTTTGGCTAAATGTAATCATATTAAAAGTATATAGCCTACTATTATGGTAGATACCTCACTGATCCCAGATAGTTTTCTGAGAAAAACGAGTCTAAATACGCATTTTCAGAAACCCTGAAAATGTGAGTCATATTTCAGTTCTATCATTGAAGATCGAAAAATTGAAAAAATGTGAAAACATTTCCTTAGGCGCCAGTAGATGGCAGTTGAAAAAATGGTGGGACAAAGCCAAAACGATACCCCAGGAATAAGGCGACTAACAATTACGCGATAGTATGTGCCATTCAGTTGTATCAATAGCTTTTATATTTTGGAAACACGTGGAAACGAAATATTGACACATTTTCGTTTCAACCACACAAGAAAATCTTCGCCACAAACAATAATACCTAACCAACAGTATTTGCAAGTATTGGACGTTTTGACGCGTTTCGGCCAAACCACAACTGGTGTTTCTCTTTAGGATTACAGAATGCACATCTTCCTGATTAAAGGCTTGTTAGGTTAGTCTTTTATTTTCTATTATTTCGTGCCGTGTCCTCAAATGTTTGAGCCGTATTATTCGTGTTAAAGTATCTTAATTTTTAATTTCTGTCAAATATATACACTTATTATATGATCCATTCTTGTCCATCATTCGACGTGAAGTAAATATATAATTTCTGCTCTTTTTTTTCGATTTAATTACATTTGATTCACTACCATCGATACCTGGAATAAGTGATGTAGATTTGTATATATTTATTGTTTCTTTTCTAGTCGTTTTACTCGAGACTTCTCTAAATTCCAAACATTACAGTTGCATTTTTTTTATTCTGTACGTACTCTTTGACTCTGTACGTACTTTACTAAAGCCAGCCACAGTTTTCGCGATTACCCCACCCTCCTGTCTCATGTTCTCCTTCACTTCGTCCTCCGCATTTATTGTATGACCACCTTGCTCGTCGCTTCCCCCATCCCATCTCCCGATCCCCTCGGCCGCCCACTCAACTGCCGCCTCATTCCATCTCGTCGAATGGCGATTTACGTCCCGAGGAACTGGGTCTGGCGGGGCTTGTCGCGCTTCCGAACGGCTCTTCTTGCGCCGGGCGAGGCGGGGGCGGTGGGTCCGCGCGGGCGCAGGCCTCGGCCGGGACACGCGGCGCCGCGAGAAGCTCTTCTATTTTCCTTGTATTGAAAAAAACCAATCGTAACGACTTTGAACTTTGCGGTTTTGTGTTGGTGCTTATGGGAAATGACTTGAGATGTTGCGGTCGGGCGTCGCCTTCTTCTTAAACAGCGCTCGCCTGCAACATGTACTTAGACGGCGACCGACACGCCGGTCCCTCTCGGGGTTTTTGCCCGCGCTGGACCCGACAGCCCCGCCGCGCTCCGGTGAGCGCACCCACCGTCCGCCCACGTTGGCGCGCTCCGCCCCCGCTTCCGCGCCTACTCCGGCCTCCGCTCCCGCTCCCGCTCCCGCACACGCTCCTTGTCCGCGCGGCCGCTCCTGCTCCTTTTCCTCCCCCTCCCGATCTACTCCCCCCAGTCCCCCACCCACCGCGTTCCAGCTCCACGCCCCACCCCCCCCCCCCCCCCCGCCCTTGTAAAAAATTTCGGTTAATGGTTACGAACTTCTCGGTTTCTTTCTTGCAATAAAGAAACCTGGAAGATGCGCTGCAAAAAATTGACAAATATGAATCGACACAGTCACTTCATAGCACCGGAGAGAATTTTTGAAGAGAATTTCAAGAAATATGCTTTAGATCTGAATGAATAGATACTAGCATACGTTATTTCTTAAAATGAATATTTAGTGTATTTTTTAATTTGTCACCATTCACGTTTGTTTGCGGACAGAAAAAAGTGAGCGTCGGGGTAGTAGTAAATTAGTGTAAGTTATCCATAACGCAATAGTTTGTTTTGTTGTATATATAGTTCATTACATAATCGGAGTTAGGAAATAATTAAACACTACCATCACAGTTATAATATTTATTATAAAATACCAAAAGGTAACTTGGGTATGTTGTAATAAATATTATATCTGTAATTGTTGTGGATGATAATTTCCGTACTCACTTTATGGTTCACCACAAGATATCTGCTACCAGCACGGATGTTAATTCATTATATAAATATTATTTTCATTTCGTCATGTAGTACATATAGAGTATTTATTGATTTGATGTAAATATGCATTTGTGGAGGATATTGTTGGATAAGATGTTATGGAGCGATTTGGTTTTGTGATGATCATTCCTTCAATCATTATAAATGAGCTCCAAATACCATCATATTCTCGGATGTTCCATCGCGATTTGGAAACAAAACTGTTCCCGAGTAGCTAAAAAAATTTAAAATTTCACGTGTGAATTTTAAACGTTTGCCATGATCTTCCACTCCAGGAAATAACCTTTTTCCAAGTGTCAGTGCTTAGTTTCTTAATGTTTTTGAATAATGGTTGTAACCACATTTTTTCTCACATGCTGTAATGCAAATTGGCAATGCAAAACGAAGTCTCGGAATTGAGGTCTCCCCTGAAGGCTTCGAGGATTGCTCCCTTCGTCCCGGACGCTTCCCTGCGATTCGGTGTGATGTGACAGCCGTGTGGAAGCCGTGACTGCGACCCCCCGAATTGCTTCGCCCATGTTCCATCGCCAGCCCAAATCCCGCGCCGCATCGCTGCCTGGCAGTCCGCCCACTGATCGCCCGATCGGCGACCGCTCGCCCTGCCCTCTCTGCCCGTATGCCCCGACTAACTCGCCCCGCCTCGCCCTGCCACGACCTCCCCGCTCCCTGTCGTTTCGCCTCCAACGCACCTTCCCGCCGCAAACCCAAGCCACCCCCCCCCCCGCCCCCCGTCCCGCCCCGCACGTCCCCGTCCCGGCCGTTTCCGTCCCCCGTTCCCCGCCCTGTCCGTGTTCCTTCTCCCGGCCCCTCCCCACCCCGTCTATATATATATATACACATATATATACATATATATATACATATATATATATACCACACACATTTGTATATATGTGTGTGTGTATACACACACACACGTACAAGAACGTAAGCTTTTATTGTAATAAATGTTTGGCTAAGTAGTAAGTCGCTTTCCCTAGCACTGTCTTCATTACTGCCCACGTGATTTTCTGTAAATATTAATTCGCCTGTGGCTTTCGGCACATCCCAACCCCCACTACTGTCCCACTCTCCCCACCGCTCGACCTGACCTTCATATACCACTGTCATCTCAGCCTTCACCTTTGCTTCGACGTCCTGTTCCTCCTCCATTTTCGCCTCCTTCCTTCTGTTTACTTTCGTCCGCCTCCCGCTACTCCCCCCGCCCCTCCCCCCCGCGCGAAGCCTATCATTTCCCATTCCGAGGAGTCCCTTCGCTTCCACCTGTCCGGCGGCGGCGGCGGCGAGATCTTGAGAAACGTCGCTTCCGTGTGCGATGATCGTCGGCAAGCTGGAAGGCGCCTGGTGAATAATTAGTGGTGATTATCACATATTTGTTTGCATTAGCCTTTGTCGGCTGCGCGCGCTCGTCTTGAAAGATTTGTGGCGCAACCTCCGCTGAACTTTTCTCATGAATTACATCATTGCGACGAGTCAAAATGCAAAGCGTCCCCCCGAGTGAGGGGCAGGAATACTCGGGCAGCTTGTACGCTTCTGCTCGCCGACCACCTACTTACGACGGTCTTCGTTTTGGTGGATGCCAATAGGATTATTTAATCCGTTCGCCGGGTTCAGGTAGTGAGGATCGTTGTAGTAATGAATTACGAACAAAAGAAATGAAACCATAAAACATTGTGGTATTTTTAATCATTTTTTATTCCTATACAGAACCTTCGACCTTTTATTTAATATTGGTAGGTTGGCATAATACGAACTCAATCTCTGGGAAGAATCTTCGCTTTCTACAGTCGAACACGTCTGTGTTTTCTATTATTCTTTAGAAAAGAAAATAATGTTATTTTATTTCTTAATCTTGTTCTGCAAACTCTTGAATCGCATAAGTACATAAATAGCTTATAATTTGGTACCGCGTTTAAAGGGAGTATTTTATTAGTTGTTCTTCAGCAATGTGTGTGCTACTTTGTGGAAAAATTTTGTGTCTGTTTTTTTTCAGCAGCAATTGTACCTTTGCAGGACACTAGTTCTGATTGTTCTTAATAAAGATGACTGCAAAGATAAGATTTAGAATTCAGAAATTCAGAATTGTTTGTTGAATGTTCACTGATTACGAGGATAGAGTAAATGATAAATGGAGCAATGAGAAGTAGTGTATACAAGTGTACTATGCGAAAACATCTAAGGTAAGCACATTTACTTACAGTGTTCACTTCACAAGTGTTTTGAAACATTATTCTTTGAATTTATGATCTGCCGAATAAATTACACAGACACACAAAAAAAGTTGTCTGTCCGAAATACTTGAATCGTGTTTTTTCTATGTAATTCAAGGTGCTGAATCCCAATCTAAAGCCAGAATTGCTCCACCATCCTCCAAAAACTTTTTATCGCGAAAAAACACTGTGAAATTGTGTTTTTTTGGCTTTGGGGGGGTTGTTGTCAGACTTGGGACAATCTACAACTTCACGGTCGTGTTTCGCGATTTAAACAAAATTGGAAAATGACGACAAAATTCGGGCTTCAGATTCAGATTCAGTGTGTCGCCATACTTAGAGAAACATGTCTTTGGGTCCGACAACAACGCCCAAAAACAAAACAAAAAAATAACGATTTTTGCGATTTAATGAAGGGAAGGTATTCGCGCAATTCTGGCTTTAGATTCGGATTCTGCACATCGAAATTTATTAGGAAACATGTTTCAAGTCTTTGGGTCTGACTTTTTTGTATGTGCCTGTGTTATCTACACCTGATACGAACTGGTAGCGGTAGCTCAGTCCATCAACTGATGTCACTGCAGCGCTTCTGACCGGGAGGTCCTAGGTTCGAGTCCTCACGGCGGCAGGATTTTCGACACTAGCTTTTCAGCTAGGTCGAATTCAGTCGCTGTCAGTCGCCAAGAATTTGTCTTATTCACAATTTCCACCTGTGTGGTTGATTCGCACGTGGTTCCCAGCATCAACAGAAAGGTTAAAGAGTCACTACCACCACCACCACACACCACAACACTACACCCCAGCACCCGTTGGTATACTGGTGCAGTTTTGTGAACGCACGTACGGTGCAATGTACGTTCACGCCACTGCGGTGCGACCATTCCTACACTTACGGGCATCTATGGCCAATCCTGCAACATGAAAAGAAAAACAGATCAGTTAGATTTTAGCCAACTGGCGCGCGCATTGCGTGTGCTGAAATTCAAAGCTTATATTTCAAGTCTCATTTCGCTGTTTCAGATTTCTCTTACTCCAGAAATTGTTTCGGTCGCTTATACTTCGCCCGTTGATCGGGTTCGTATGAAGCGACCTCGGAAATGAGAGTGTTTTCCGAGTCAGCGGCTTTTTTGAAAAAATTAGTACTAATTCTTTTAAGATGCTCTTTTAGCAGTGGCATTGAAACATCGCGATTGAAATTTTGAAAGTGTTTTAGGGGCGCAGAAGGCGGCCTAGGGCATTCATTTGAACTACCTGCAGTTTATTTAAATGACTTTCTGCAGCAATCGCTCAGCTAGGGCATGCGTAGTCCATTTGTGGCCTGATAATTGCTTTATAAAGCGTGAGGCAGTTTGCCGTTGACAGTTTGCTCCGCTTGTGAAATAAGCATCGCAAGCGGCCTCTGGTCTGCCGCGCTTTCTGCCGCACGTTATTTATGTGCAGGCTGAAAGTGAGTGAGTATCTAATGTCACTCCTAGGTACTTGACATTTTTGGCCCAGTTAATTACGTCTCCACTAAGCGCGAGCGGCTTCGGCTGCGCGAATCGCAGTCGCCGTGTGAAGAGCACGGCCGTGCTCTTACTCACATTGACTTTGACCCGCCACAGCTTCAGCCACTCCTGGATCTGAAGTAGATGTTGATCCAAATACTTCTGGAGAAGCTCGATCTTTTTCGACGTGGCTATTACAGCCGTATCGTCGGCGTACAGTGCGAGTTCCGTCTGAGGGTGTGAGGGAATATCACGCACATAGAGGCTGAAGAGTGTAGGAGCTAGCACGCTCCCTTGTGGCACTCCGGCCCGTATGGCGCGACAGGTAGATTTAGCATTCAGAAGCGTTACTTGGAACGTTCTGTTTGCTAGGAAAGAGTGGACAAGGTGTATTAGGTAACTAGGAAGGTTCAAGGTGTGGAGTTTGTAAAGGAGACCGACGTGCCAAACCTTGTCAAATGCGCTGGCAACGTCGAGGAACACTCCGCCTGTGAATCGGCTCTCGTTGAAGTTGCGTCTTATGCGGTCTGTAATTCGCACCAGCACTCCAGCACCCCAACGCCCCATCGCCACTACTGCCACTGCCGCCGCCGCCACCGCCACGACCACCAGCGCAACCACTACCTCCGCCGCTGCCACCGCCTTAGACACCGTGGCCGCGGCCTCCCGTGCCATCGCGACCTCCGCCGCCGCCGTGTGAGCCGCGCGTTTGGCAGGCGGCGCGGATTCTCGGGGCTGCGTGTAATAATCTGTGTAAGCTGTCGCGCGGCGTCGCGGCACGTCGTATTTCATCGAGCGGCGGCGGCGGCGGTGGCGGCGGCGAGGGCGCCGGCGCGCGCAGGGTAATCCGCCCACGCGCGCCGCCTGACGTGGGCGGCATGAGGCGCTTTTTGGGACGCAGGTGTCACTCGCCGCCGCCTACTGCGAAGGCCGCGCTTCCTCTCGCCAGCCGCTCTCGAGGGCACTATTCCGTGACGCCTTCAGGCGCTGTCTGGAGGAGCATTCTCATCTAGGGCTTCACCGATCACCACCAGGCGAGGGACGGAGCAGTACCCTAATCAATGGTCCAAGGACCGGGCGCGATCTTTCCTTCCTCTTCCTCGTCCTATCCTCTCCCCTTACACACACGCACATGCACTACACTACCACACATGCCCGGTGACTGGTTGATCGCTTGGAGCTTGTCCCAGCTAGGGCGGTGCCTCACTGGTGGGAGATGCTTGATTGATTTTTTTCGTTTCATTGGTTCATTTTCGTGATTCCGGGCATGTCAACGGCTTTGGTCATTAGTCCCGTTAGTGTAGTGCATGCTTTTTTTCTCGTGAGACGGCGGTGATCCTCCCAGCTGGATGGCGAGATTCGGCGCCGACTTACCATCGGCTAGTGGGGTTCCCCCTAACCAGGACTTTCCCACCAGCAGGGCACCGCCCCAGCCGCGACAAGCTCTAAGCTCCTGACCGGTCTCCCGGAATATGTGCTAGTGTAGTGCATGTTAGTGTAAGTGTGTGTAAAGGGAGAGGATAGGACAAGGAAGAGAAAGGACAGGTTGCGCGACGGAGCAGCCGGCCGCTAGAATTCTCCTCCAGACAGCGACTGAATTCGACCTGGCTAAAAAGCTAGTGTCGAAAATCCTGGCGCCGTCAGGACTCGAACCTAGGACCTCCCGGTCAGAGGTACTGCAGTGACATCAGTTGATACACTGAGCTACCACTCCCGGTACTTCATTGAGGGAAACCCCGATACCTGATTGAGGGAATCTCACCAGTCAGCTGCAAAAGATTATCGCCACCTATGACGTTCGACCTAATTAAACAAACGTCCAAGCTGCCCGCGCAACTTGTGTCATCAATGCGGGAGTAACACGAATGAATGCCGCTGTAGTGAGCCAGTGCGCCATCTATTATCCGCTAACCGCAACACACCGCACTATTTGCAGGGGATGTAACGTAATCTGGGTTAGCTCTGGAGGATAGGTAAGGTGTTATCGCATATCTGAAAGAGTGGCCACGTAAATTCGGCGGACGACTGACCAGCCGTTCTTGTTGCTCGAGTCACCGTCAATAATGTTTCGTGAACGCCATTTTGAAATACGAGGAATTGCGTAGTTAATTTGCGTAGTTAAGAGCGTACGAAAATGGAGTAAAATCCGCCATTGAATGCTGGACGGAAATACAGCGGAAAGTTGAGAGATTCAGTAAACACCGCGTTTCGGAACTTTATAGTTAGGCGTCAGAAATAGCTGATGCTTGTGAAATCGAAATTTGCACACTGAAACTGCGTGGAAAACTTCAACTTCATCAGAATAATCGTGAAATGAGTGAGTGCAGCAAGCGACGCCGGAAATATTTAAACGCCTTAAGCCAATCGTGACGGGAAAGCACTGGACGCGCACAGTATCGAGCAGATCGAAAT
The DNA here is from genome assembly GCA_964035755.1 of Teleogryllus oceanicus. Classification (NCBI taxonomy): domain Eukaryota; kingdom Metazoa; phylum Arthropoda; class Insecta; order Orthoptera; family Gryllidae; genus Teleogryllus; species Teleogryllus oceanicus. Next base: position 26,723,440 of record CAXIVR010000001.1, read on the forward strand.
CGTCTGTCTGGAATTCCGGATAGGGCTGTGCAAAATAACGTGTGACACTATATCTGGACTCGTAGAAGCGCTTAACCAGGAAGAGTTGCATAAATGCATTTTTTAAACATCTTCCTACAACTATAATATTGAAGATCTGTCCTCTAAAGAAGAGAGAGAGAATGAAATCTGTACTCTAAAGACACGCCGAAAGAACGTTCTGTACAATTTCTCAAAAATATGAGTAGTTTACCTTAATTTTACGTGAAATATAGACAATTTTAAAACAATTATTTTCTCAACTATTCTACATTTTTTTATTTGATTTTTCACCTCGTGTATATCAAGGAACAGTACAGAAAAGGGCGCTAGTCCCATTTCCAACAAACTCTATTTTGGAAAATTGCAGAAAAATAACATTTTAAAACTACAAATTTGAAGATAGAGGTTTTTGTCTAAAAATATCTGTTCTAAAATACACATAATGTTTTGAAGGAACTAGTAGTATTCGTCTAATTTCTCCTTGAAATTCAAACCAATTATAAAAAAACCTTTATTCAAAAACCCTTGAAAATGTTTTCTTCAGTATTTTTCTCGGATAGAACAAGGGACACTTTAAAAAATAGCGCAGATTTATTTTTTTTGGAACTCTACAGTTTAAAAAATTGTAAATTTTGAGAAAATGTGACAAACCATATTCTTTTGTTACCCCATTACTTTTATTTTACGATTCGAATCAACCCTGGAATACTTAGTGTAGGGTTTTCAGTTCTCTTAATTTACATTTTTCTTACAGAGAACGTGAAGCAAAAGTATTTTCTATTAATGCTAATAAATTGTTGCGAAATACAAGTATTTGATCACTACTTTATCCGAGTCCAGGACTTTGTCATTCAAGCAAATGTTCTATTTTTAGTTCTTTGCCTTTACGTATGTAAGAACTTATTACGTATGTTTATCTTTTATAATTGTGTATTATTTTTAATGCAATGATCTCCGTTTTTCGTATGTTGTTGGAGCTGGTCACTTCAATTTGAATTTGAATAGCTAAACGGAACATTTCCTTATATACTTAATAAAAATTCCAAATTCAAAAATTTTCCGATTTTTAACGAGGATTTGTCTTCAAATCTTGCCATTATTTTAAAATCCCACTGATTCAAAAATATTTCTTTGCAAGTTTACATACAAATTCTCAGAAACATTTTTCGTTTCACGGTCAAAAGAGACATATATGTGTCAATCAGAAGCTTCTCATTATATACGAGTTAACCAAATAGTTTTGTTTCAGCTAAACTACGAGATCTTCAAGTTCGTTCACAGTGTATGACCACTATAAAAAATTAAAAACGCTAGCAAACTCGGTTAAAGCACTCAAGAATCAGGACTCTCAACAAAATCATCACAACTTTCACTCAATTTCATAATACATCCGATGGCGTTTCACGAAGCGTATTCGGGAACAGCGGAGATTCTCGGACAACAGCGGTGACTTCAGTTGTTTTGCCGTGCAAAGGAATACGTCAGGAACCGGCCGGATGAGTCACCGCGAGGGACGGCAAACTCTTAATTCGATGTACTAATGTTGGTGAATTCTTTACGAGCTTCTTGTTTTTTCATAATCTTTGCTTTTTTTTTCTTACTATTACCGCTAAAACATCTGTAGATATTTACTACTATTATTCAATTCTTTGCTAAATTATTGAAAATGCATAACGTTGATAATGTTCTTTGGGGTCTGTTCCTGCCGAATTTTCTCAGGGGTCTCAGGTAAATGGTGCTTTGGTAAAGGCCGTCATTATTCTGCCTTTTGTCATCTCATTATTTCAACAGGAAATTATGCCAATAAGTAATTGGTTTCGAAACATACAAGCTTTTTAGTTTTATTAGAGAATACAAAAATTAACCATTTAGATTATTGGATGTTCGAGAGACGCTTGTCGTAGACAAAATTGCCCATGTTGAGATCGTCAAACAGACATTTCTTCAGAAGGAAATTCGATTTGAGGGTGATTTTACATTTCACTGTGAAGAAAGGCGCAGTATAATGACCAAGACAGTGGCAACTTTGTCATGAAATCAGTGTCTCCCGGGCAAACGAGGATTTATTGAACCCGACGGAATAGCCTACGTCTTAAAATAAGCCATTTGATATTGATTGGGGGATTTTTCACTACAATTCGGATTTATGACTTCTGGTACTACTGTATGGGCATGAGTATCTTGACATCATTAATCTTCCGCGAACGAGAAAAGTGTCCAGGTCGGGAGAAGAACGCAATGAGAATATTCAGAATTTAAATGAAGTATGAGTATGTTTAAAATAATATATTATTTGTGAACTTATACAAATGCTATTAATATTTAAATATTCTTAAAAGTTTATATTTCATAGGTTGGCACACAGTTAAAAACCATACTAATTCTTCTAGAAAAGTAGTATTAGAAAAATTAATAAAACTAACATTTAGATTGAAAAACAGGTGAAAGAGTAATATACCAAAATGAATGTAATGTATAAATCAAATAGTTAAGGTAAATAAATAAAAGATATTTTCTTTTCATTTCAAAAAATGCGATTTCCCCTCAATAGTTTGTGGAGCCGCTATTGGCGGAAGTGGAGTGGCTCTCCCTGAGTGACACCTGGCCCAGACGGCAGCTGCCAGCTGCCGATCGGCGGAGCAGCCGGGCAGGAAGCCGCGAGTCCTTCCTGCTCGACCCTGCGCCGTGAATACTTGAGCAGGCATTAGAATAAGGATGGATCACGCCTTTGGGAACCACACTTGTGTTGCTACCTTGTGTGATGACGTTCAAAAGAATTGAAAAATTCATAAAAATTCTGTGATTTAGGAACTTAACTCAAGCGCTTGAAACATTCAGACAATTGATGTGGCTTTCGAACGTCCAGACAATTGATTGTTTGCATCTTGCAAATAATGGGAAGAAAATTAAAGGTTTGATTGTGGCACTTTAGTGTCAGTAAAGCATCGAAGTCTGTTTTCTTTTTTCAATGAATGAAGAAGAGGCTGTCATTTTTATTCAATAGGCTATTTAGGTAAGATGTACTAATACACAGAATCTATTGGTGATAAGATCTGTCGGTTGTAGAGAGTGATGGATGAGTTTTGATTTCCGTTGAGTCTTTAACAATTGAAATTTTTAAGATCAGGTTTTTGCAAACATATCCTATGAACGAGTGCTGAAAATGAAGACACGCATCCAGGGCCGGAATTTGTTGTGGTGAGGGCTCCTGGGCAAAACTTTGATTGGAACCCCTTTGGGAAATTTAAGGTAAAATCTAAAAAACGCATCGTAACTATTTATATTTATTTTTCGGAAACCATGTAATATATGTATTTAACCATTTAAAGAAGGCACCTTTCTTAACTTTATTGCCGTAAAATCGTCCATCACATTGTAAAATACTTATTTCTCTCGGAATATAGTTATTTTTGCTTAAAGTGGCGAGATCGTTGAGATGTTGAGACAATGCCATCGCAAGCTGTTTTTAACTACTTTTAATTTTGAGAACGACCTCCAGCAGTGCAATTGATTATCAAGAAAGTCAGGTAAATTTTCAAAATTATTTCCACATTAGAAAAGTATCATGAACTTGCTTTCATATTATTAAACTGTACACACAATATTCTAGGCTGAAATATCCATTTTCTGTTGCAAACCATTTCTAATGTTCCGCATTTTCAATGAGCTTAAATCCAAGATTTTCGTCAACATCGTTTATGTAAATTTGAGTCAAATTTTGCATGCTCAATCAATTCTTCTGGATCCAATTTCTGGAATCTAACCAAGGAACCAAAACGTGTAGATACCAATTAATGTGCTGAAATCGGATGATCCAAAGATGATATGAACTGATCAATGACAGGAATGAACTTGTCATTGTAATATCTTTGATATTGTGACAGGTCAATGTCTGATTCATGTTCATAGTCCAGTGGGATTAAGCAAAGGTTTCGGTAACGTCTCCTAGATATCGTGTATACTGAAGTCCCTGCTTTTCCCATTCCTGTCTGTTCGTAGTGTGAGAATTTGTCACGTTCCTTCTCGGTGAGACCTCTTAGCAACTTTGAGCTGTAACACCAGTATTCAAATCGAACGTCTAATTCTGAAAAAGTTTATTTGTAGTGTTTACCGTATGAAGTACGCCGTTCCAGAAGTTCCGTCGTTCCAAGCACGTACACCAATTTCTGAGTCGCACTTCTGTTTATGCAAACGTTAGTGGTTAGAATATTGTGCATCATCTTTAGAGATGAACGATAGTGTATGTTTTGTTTCGAAATATCCAAGCACTGATCTTTAATACCATCTGCACAACAGGAACGGGTATTGTTTTTTCTCATTGTGGCATTAAGGTATTTTTTCTCATTGTGGCGACGCGGCTTGTCCCGGACAGCCAAGAGACATTAAGGTGACCCTTCACCGAATTCGACTGAGATTTTTGCAAATTTTCTACAAGTGCTTGGTATGGATTCTTTGAACTCGTAAAAATACGTAAATTTTATCGAAAAACTTGAAAAGATGTATTGCTGCTGCACAACATTCCTCAGCAGATTTGCCAACGAGAAAGGAATCCATTCAGTTTAGTCGTTATCCGACGACCGACGAGTGTTTTTGAAGACAATTGTATTACCCGCTTATGGCAGAAGCGTCATCCTATGCCCTCGACAATGTTTAATATCCAAATCATTCGATTTTAATATTTTATTCAAACTGTCGTAAATATTGTGTTTAATGACCTTTATTGGGCATGAAATTTAGAATTCTCTCACCAGGAACACACTTGTCCGTGCACCGAAAAAAATCTTCATGAGTTAATTTACACGATCTTCATCTTGTGACGAATTAATTGAAATCTAGTAGTAACGTGATTCTTTTTTCCTGGCAATAATTTCTTCGCACACTTTTCGTCCTATCACTTTAATAATCTCATTGCAAACGGAAGGTGAAAAGGACTGGTCACTACCGAAATTGACATTATCTATGATGATTTTCTTAAGAAACTCATGGTTTTATGCCCATAATTCAAGCAAGCCAAGGAAGTACGAACTATCGGGTGACTCAATGTTCCATATTACCACAGAATGCCAACCCATGTTCACACATAAATCTTATAACGCTCAAAAGACAGTGGAGAATATTTTGCCAAAATGTTTGTACTATTTCTCCTTATTGGATAACTAAAGTTGACGCATCCAATTAGCTTGAGCATTTTGTGAAATCTAACAGAGCATATAAGTGGGATGTTGAAGACTAGTGATTTTCTGACCGTTGTCCCCCCACGACGTTACACCAGCATGTCACCAATCGCAAAATCCACCTTAGGTAAATTGAGTGCGTGTGATATTCGTCTAAAATTGCATATTTTAATAGCTTAGTCTCATACATTTAATTTAAATATACGTAGTGTTGCATGTCGATGTCATAGAAAAATAAGATATTTAAAGTTAAAATAACATAAGATAAATATAAAATTAACACGGAACTACAAAATGTATTATAATTTTATAATATAAAAAAATACAATTAAAATGCGTGAATACAACTGTGGTATTCAAATGATAAAAACACTTGAATTTGATTTTCATCGTACGACTTTTGTTAAAACCCACAATTTTCGCCCGTGTTTTGTATTTTGGGAGTAGCCCGCCTTGGTGGGGGCCCCTGGACCACCGTCCACCTTCTCCAACCTTAAATCCGCCCCTGCACAAAACCACTAACCATCCAACACCGATGTACTTCATTGAAGTGATGGTAATTCTATGGGTTCTCTTGAAAGTCCTATGTCTCAACATATGGCAATTTCTCATTGCCGACACATCTTACCGGAAGGAAACCCAATTATAGTTACGAAACATCCATGAAAGTTGAAGTTACAATTGATGATCGGGATACAATAAAAGCTAGACGTTTAATGCTGTTATATTTTTGCCTATCCTGGAGGAAGTTAGACAAGTATCTTCTCTTTTGCAAGTACATATTGCTCAGTAATTTGATTAAAAATTAATCTGAAGCACTGAAACCAAATGGTAAAAGACGGCCGTATTCTTGGGAGAGTCGTTTCGTATCCAATTATATAAACATCTACATTCTAGTCACAATGAACTTATTGAATGCTCAGAAAGTTTCACTCTATTGCACCGTACCCGTATTTCATTTGAGATGCTTTACGCTTTCAAGTTTCGTTTGTTGAAACCCTTGAACTGAATATGGATTAACAATAAAAATTACATTGTTTAAAATCTATCATATGGTTGGTGATTGTTGTTTGGAAACGTGTTGCTTTATCCACCTTTTTCTGGTTATGTTAATGGGTTCTAGACAAAGCCCGAGATCTTGGCTCGCCGGTATGCCATTTCGCGGTTTGTTGGAAGTCGCGAGTTTGATCGACTTGTGCTTGTTACAGTGATATAGACTGATGAGGATCTTCGTTCTTTTTCTGAACAATATCTGTGCCGTATTATTAGCCATGGAGTAATGATCTTATCAGAGCATGAACTGGTCACCTGTGCCAAGGCCATAAAAGTTATATGGTACATTTGTGTACAGAGTAATATATTTAATGAACTCTAGGTATTATCGCTTCTACGCTCATCTTCAAAGGTTGTGTGACTCTGCCATGAAACAATGTCTTTAATATTGGTGAATTTTACCATTTTTTTTAACATGTACTACTTCTGCTGTGATTATGGTCTTCACTTCCGCAGCATATTGCACCACAAGATGGTTGACTTATAACCGTCAAAATTTAAATGTTTCATTGTTAAACAGCTTCGCCGGCGCCGTGACTGACACCATCGCCCTTACCGTTATCACCACCGCCACCTCCGCTGCCAACCTCCACCGCCCTCGCCGCCCCCTCCGGCTCCCACGCCACCCCCCCGCTCCGCCCCCCGCCGTCATCATCACTATCATCCTCCCGTCACCGCACCGTCACCGTCGCCGTCGCCGTTCCTCCCGTCCCGTCCCCGTCCCCGTCCCCGTCCCGTCACCGTCACCGTCACCGTCACCGTCACCGTCACCATCACCGTCACCATCACCGTCACCGTCACCGTCACCGTCGTAGGCACAACCACCACTACATTAACCATCGTCGTGGTCTCCGCTGTCGCAGATGACCACCGGTGTGTGCCCAGGCGCTCAAGTCCTGATCGGGCGGTTCACTCGGAGCCGGAACTCGATCAGCAGCGGCTGTGGCTGACCGCAGAGGTGAAATGCCCACTCCGACCTCTAACCAACTGGGAGTGGAACCGACACGCAGCCACAGTTGACGTCGTACAACAAGAATGGGTATTTTCTTGCGTGAGCTTATCCAGCATGCTATTGCCTGTTTTGCATGGTGTTCTTTTTTCACCCTTCACATGCCGTTGCCATGTTGCAGCACGTTTCTCTTGCATCAAATAAGGCATGATTTTTCTGCCTGAATGCATAGCATGTTTCTCTCGACAAAACCTTAGTAAGAGTGCAGAACATTAGATTCCTTCCTGAGTAGCGGACACGTTCAATTTAGAAGAAAGGGGAGTGACGCCTCTGTCAGAACTGATACGCGGCCCCCCTCCCTGTACGAGGAGACCGTGTAGTATGCCGTTGGGATTCTGTTTATTATTTTCATCATTTAGCGTGATTACGTATGCTTTTTTGCGTTTTGTTGTGCGCCTTAACCGCAACTTAACGACGCATGCCGCAGAATTGCCACTTCCGCTCGTAGTTAGAGCGCGGCTGCATGTGCATTTGCGGTCGATTGCGCGTCTGTCGGAGGCCCGCGCCACCGAATGCCCCCCGCCGGCACGCCCCCGCCCTGCTCCGCCCTCCCGCCCCGCCCCGCCCCGCCCCACCCCACCCACGAACGACCGGCCGACTCCCGAATCTTTCAGGTAAGGATAGGCAGCCGAAACGGTCTCGTGGGTCGACGGAATTGCTTTTCCTGAATCTTTCTTCTCCTTATTTTTTAACACACTGAGCATCGTGACGGTTGTTTTGACACCACAGTGATGATGTTTTAAGTGAAAAATGTAATAAATGTTACAGTGGTCTAATGAAATTGTCGCGCGTGTCACATGAAGTTCTGTAATGAACAGATAGTTTGTCTTCAATTTTCTTTGTAAAATTAGTCATTAGTAGCACGAAAGTACATAATCTTCTTGTTGCCTATTTTTTCTTTGAGAGAAATGCAGTTGAGTATTGTTAACAACATAATTCTTATAATTATGAAGTGTAGCAATTTTGTATTTATTTATTTATTATGTGAAATAGTAATGAAGAATGTAAGTAACGTATGGAGGAAAAGTTCAAGTTTTGTATCTTGAATACATTGTTATCCGTCAGACTCATGAGTGATATTTTTTCCATTTGTCTGCAAGATGTTTTCAGAAGGCCGTAAAATCATTTTGGCCAATTGCGTGTATTAAAATATTTACATTAAAATAAATCCCTAGAATAAGAAAACCGTTAAATGTTGAAATAAAAAAAATCATTGGTGTCAAAACACCGCATCTGGTCCTCCAATGAAATTCTCTATAACCATTACTCAGAGGGTTCATTTTTCTGCTACGTTTCTTTCAGTTTTCACTTTATTCTATCTTATATTTTCTTCTTCGTTTGTTCCCCGAATCTTCCAGGTAAGATTGCCCTGGAAAGACCGCCTTGGAAGACAGGCGAATATTTATTATTTATTTCTATTTTCCCCTTCGAAAATATTTTGTATTTCTCTGTAGTCTTTCAGGGAAGAACAACAGGTCAGGTAATATGTTCAGGTAAGAATCCATGGATCAGACTAGTGAGTTGTCTGATATTCCCGTATTTTCCTTTTTTCTCTAAAGTTCCTTGATTCATCTGATTTTTCTTTCTCATTTTATTTATCGTTTCCCTCTTCATTCTCACGAAACTATTAGATAGCATTCTTGAGCTTAGTAATGATTGGAAATAGTATCGATTATTGGGTTTAATTGGGTTTCATCTTTTGGCGATTTTCCTTTTTTCTTCCTTTCATACTTCTTTGTTAAATTATTCAACTCTTAATATATTCTCATGAATGTACAGATAAGCATCCTATCTGTGAACTGATTTCCACTACTTGTCCTTTTCTGTTTCATTTTTCTTCATTTCCTTTCTACTTTCTTAATATCTTCGTTTTCATAATTTATTTTTCATAATTTTTGTATTCCTATCTTTTTAGTTTCTTCCATCTTTATGTATTTCATTATTATTTTCTCTCCATCACTACTTCTTTCTTTCCACAAAATTTATTTCCTTCTTCCTTTTCCTCGTGTGTTACAACAGGTAACAACGGTCACTGAAATTGTTTTAATTTTCCCCCTCAAAATGTCAACATCATGTATGCGAATCATGTGATTAATGAGAAGCAGAAAGAACGTCAACATTCTCGCAGACCACACGAAAGGTAAGCGTTTGATCACGTAAGCGACATTTCTGATCGAGGTGTAAAGGTAGAAAAGCATCCATCCACATATTCATCGGTTTCTTAATTGCTTCCTAAGTGTTGTAGTACCCATTTGTTCAGTTTGAGTCTTCAGCAATGAATCTGGCAAGCCTGAGTTTTACATTTTGTTAGTCATACATGAGGTGCCCTGTTACAAGTATATTAGTGGGTTAGATCTTTCATATTTCGTTAGCATTATTTGGGAAACTGGGTCGAAATATGCAGATTTGTTTAGCCAGATATGTCATGGACTCTGTAATGAATCTGAAATACCTTTGCGTATCGACTCCGACGGATATTTTCACATTTACAATTTTTATTTGTGATAATGCAAATATATAATAAAATTTACATTTTAAACATAAATACATTTTGCTGGTTCGTACTTTTAAATTAATTGCAAAATACAGATTAAAATATCTTTCAAAAAAATTTCATTACAAAATAATTTTTTAAATATTTCGTACAATTTTTATTTAGAAAATTAAAGAATCCGGCCAAAACTAGTACCGGTCCAGAGGAATCGAATGAGCTCTGAACATTTCTGTATGTGTTTTAGGTACTTGAAACAATGAAAAACCCACCTTTTGAGAATTCTATTAGAGTATGATTCTATTCGAGCGCGATTTGAAGATGTTCCCTTTCCCACCAGGGGAGAGACGCGTCGTTGCCACCTTGCTTGCCCCGAGTGGTGCACCGGAAGGAGTTTACGAGAATTGTCACTCGTTCACTTTGCATTTGAAGACGGAGCGCCGCGATCTGTTCACCGCCAACTGATTGAGAACCGCACGTCTACAGTAGACACCGATTCGATTTGACGTAGATGATGATGAACGAGATACAGGACCGCTCATTTCACGGTACGGCAGAGTAGAAGCCGGCAAGTACATGACTATTCTGAAATAGATCCGCCTTACTAATAAACGCAGAGTAAAATTTACTTCTGGAGTAAGTCCGGAGTTGGCAAAATCCTGACTAATAAACGTGGAGTAACTGTGGCATAGAGGAAGCTAGGAGTAAGTGTGGCGCAATTACCATGGCAACCGCTACTCCCAGTCGACCCTATTTAGCTCGGAGTAAGCGTGGAGTAGTGCGATTTGGTGGCGTCGTCGCAGTATACTCTCTGGTCGTCGCAGTTATAACACGTGTTTGCGTTTGTCGAGTTTTGTGGTGGTTTTGTGTGCGAGTTTGAAGTTGAAGCGAAACGTTGAGAATGGGTAAGAGAAACAGAAATGAGAATTGGGAAAATGATGAGAAGGTATGTACATTATTTAATAATAATGAAACGTTTTTGTATTTTTTGGAAACTTATTTTTTCTTCAATAACGAAAACGAGCTGTAAGTATTTGAATGTCCGGGGAAAATTTACCACCTCGGGCACTTTCAGAAGACAAACTCTCCCCGAATATATCTATGAGCTCCATCGCTCTTTCCTTCGAAAATCTATATATCCTCCGGAATTCCTCCGCCGAATATTCCTCGAAAGGATTCCGTCTGAGGCGATAGACTTTCCTCTTCCTCGGACGGCCTTCACCAAACATGTCAATGAGTTCAAATTCCTCCACAGCTTCAATTTCGTTGAAGATATCCATGCTGACTAACGATCACTCACAGCTGATTCACAACAAACTGCCAAGGACAGACGCCAAACGAACGAAACTATCGATTGAACATTCGATTTCAGAAGTCGACATGGGGTTTTTAGACGTTGCCAAACGTTGATTGTGGAGTAACGCTGGCGTAGTTACACCTCGCTTACTCCGCGATTATTGGTAGAAAATTACTCTTCGCTTACTCCACGCTTACTCTGAGAGTAGTTACTTCCGAAGTAAATATGATACGCCTGGCTTAAACCAGACCTTTATTAGTAAGGCTGGATGATATGTGCAAAGGAGAAATAAAAATATTTTCCGTGCCTTTTGTGAATAGCGTGTATTGTTGATGGCAAAGTGTATTGTACTGCAGCTCTGTTCATAGGTGTTTCTGATGTCATTAATAACCTCTCTTTCTTTTCCTCATGGCAATAGTTTACTATATTATTTATAATTAATCTAATGAAGGCTCTGGCTCTCTCGCATAGCGAAGTGGGTTTGATTTTTCCGCGCGACATCACAGAAACACATACAAAAACAAAAGCACTTTTCCCGGACTGTCTCAGCTGGCGTCAGCATTGGTGAGATGCTGTTACATATCGGAACTATATGTGCAATCTCAGAAGTGTGTTCGGGCCAGCACTTTCAAAACAACAGTAGTTCGTACTTCTGCCGGCTGTAAATATATAGTGAACGAGTAATAATGAGGCGACGGACAAACACAGGCTCCCCGATTGTAGGATTTAACCTGCGCGTTGTTCAATAACAAAATACTAACAACAGAAAATGATGGCAGACCCAAGTTCAATGATAAAGTAGGTTTTGAAGGGTTTCATCACGTTCTGCTATGAACTTTGTTTTATATTTCAGTAGTGTGGACTTGAAGTGTTCGTATGACGAAACACTGTAAGTTCAAATCAAAGACATGAAAGAATCAGTCTGTCCATATTTCTGTTTCCGCCGACAAGTTGGGTATGCTATGTTGCATGTTTGTTTTATAATTGTGTGTGTTAATGTATTATTTATTTTTCTGTTGATTTCTTAGACTTATTCCGTTTTTTGACATAATATTACAGGTGGATGTGTATTTCTTACTTCAGGTTATAAGTAACTTAAAGAGAGCTTCAAACTTGAAGTTTCAACGTTGTTCGTTTCACGGTCTTCGGAATTATTATGTCACATATGTATTTAATATATATATATATATATATATATATATATATATATATATATATATATATATACACACACACACATACATACACACACATACACAAGCTTCATGGAAGTTATACTACTTACAAGATATAACATTCAGGGTAGTTTGTAAACGAATAAATAAAATTGTAGATTCAGATAATTGCGAAATGAATTCTTAGAGAATGGAAATTTATTTGCTCATTTATGAATGATCAGCCATTAATAAATGTCTAAAGGTTGTGATCTGAATTTTTTTTTGTTTTCATGATATAATTTGTTCGCAGCATATCACAATTTGGAAAAATTTTCAAAAAGTCGCCAGAATAGTTACATTTACGTGGGAGCACCGTGAGAAGTAGTATGTTACAGCAAATATCAAAAATATAGATTTTACTGACGGGAAATATTTTTAATGAAAATGAAGTTGAAAATCCACCACGAAGATCATTTAAGCATGCTGGATTTATTCTATTTCAAACCACTGTTTTTTTTTAATTAACAGTATAATCCCACTCAGCCCAATTGTGTTCACCCAATATGTTATTGGAAGTATTACAGATGAAGTGTGTGATTGTACGAGTATTTTGTGTATTTTTGGAAGTGTACTCTGTATACTGAAATGTGACAATGTAGTTTGATTTTGTATTGCGTAACGTATATCTGTTGTGCAAGATGACTGCTTATACGCAGTACCTTCTGATTCGTAAAGGGAAGAACCACGCAGCGTTTCAGGCAAAACATTAGAGGATTGCAGAAAATACTTGAATGACTCTGACTCTTAGTTTCTATAATTCGTTTCTGCACTTTAAGTCTGCGAAATGTTCCAAGTTTCACAAAAGTAAGATTGTAGCGACGACAAAAAATCATGAACAAATCGTATTGTGAGCTGTGGATTGCGAGAAGTAACAGATGTCGGGGAAACGAAGAGGTGCTCTCAGGAGAAGGAAGATCGATTGCATGGGGCGAATGGTTCAGCGGGGCGGAGTTCGACGCCCTCGCGGGCTAAGCAAACATCGTTTGTTATCGTCCATACGTAGAGCTGGAGACGCGTGCGGGGGGTGCAGGCGCCACAGCTGTAAAACTCGCCAGGAGGAAAAAGGAAAAGTGTGAAAAGAAGCGAAAGGCGAGTTCTATTTTTAAAAGCATAAAAATGGCGCGCCCTCATTCTTGCTAACATGAAACATATTTTGTTATTATTAAAATAATATAAATTTAGATTCTGGAGTTCTAACCGTCGCGCATTTAATCAATTTTTTTGCACGGGTTGTCTAATTTTAGAACAACAGGAAAATATAAATATTTGTACTATCTCTTCATTGCATTTATTATAATGCTTTAATCAATTTCGCTCTTTATGTAGGATTTACCCTTGCGCGTGAAAATTGTATGTGTCTTTTATTGGTTTAGTTAGTAAGAAAGGTAATTATTGGGATTAAGAAAGAAATTTTTTAATTATTTGCAAAAAGGAATATGTAAAGTTAAGTTGTCAAAAAAGGAGAACATTTGAAAGCAATGCAATATAAAATTGAATTAAGGACTACTGAGCCTAAAAGAGTGCAATTATTGTTTTGTGTGAGGACTCAATTTTGAATAAAATCTGAAATGGACATGCATAACACTCAACAATGTTGTGTTACGGTTGTTGTGTGAGTTACAGTCTGGATCATTCGTGCCATGTCATATGCATCATTCGCCCCTACAGTATTATTATGCACAATGAAAGAGACCCCAATCTTGTGATTCATCACGGTCCCTGGAACTCAGCGTTCCAACATGGCATACGCATCGGTAAGTTTTCAATAAAGAGAAAATGTGAAAGCAATATAGTTCAAAAAAACATAATTGGTAATGAAGAACCACTAAACGTGGAACAGTGAATTTATTTGCGATAACGCTATTTTAATCAGAATATCGAAGAAAGGCTCAATGTGTACTTGAATAAAACTCATTAGAAATTATTTTTTTTTTATTTTACGTCAAAAAAAAACAGTTAAAACTGCGTATGACGTGCTATGGGGAAAAGTGAATTGTGTGCACATTTTCAAAATTCTGTGATCCCTACACTAAGTCATACACTACTTGAATTAAAAAAAAAGAGCTCCCATGTAATAAAATCTATTTTCAAGGATCCATAAGCAATACATTTTGGGTACTTATCCATGTTGTCCTTCGGAATAATACTTCCTGCCGCGACAACATAGAAACAATAACTTGAATAATTGTATTTCCCACTGAATTCTAGACGACGTGCACAGAAAATGAAGTTACATTTATGTCCAGAAGCAACACAAGGGGCCATCTCAGCATTTGCTCAATGGATCAGGAAAACTGGACGAAAAACCTGATCGAGATAGGGGCAATGGCCCGGAGGCTGCAATACAATACTTGTTACAGGTTGTTTATACACATTTATACAGTTCAAATGGTAAATAATGCATTATGTATCATTGTTAAAATTAATATTACTTTTCTTGTGATGCTCTGTATGGTCTCTAATTGTATAGAAACAGTTATGCAGCAGAAACGATTTCACTTGGGATTTAAACTTTTCTATCGAATTTAATTGTTTAATGTCATCTGGCAAAGTGTTGTCAAATAATGTACATGTATTTATGTGAATTTTTTGTAATGAGCTGTTGATACTGTCACCTGATGAATATGATTTCTACGCCGAGTGTTATAGTAAAAGACATCGGCATTTTCTGAAAATATATTCCCGCCCTTATGCAAGTCATTTTTGACAAAAAACACTGATTCGTTAATAAACAAACAAGGTAATGGTAAAATTCCTAGATTAATACATAGCGTGCTATTTACATAGTGTGCTGAATTACATAGCGTGCTTTCTACGTTATTCGCTGTGGTTTGATAAAGGCTTTTATTTATTTATTTATTTATTTCCACCTGTTCGGCATTTCTGCCTTTCAGGGATGTTAATATTTTACATCATAATGATTGTCGTTCTTTCTCACGCTAATTGTCCTGATTGTTACAGGCTGTTTTCAGTGTATAATTTCGAAAAATAGAGTATTCTGATGGGGAATTTATACTCGTATCGTCTTTAAATGAAATATTTGTGATTTAATGTGTTACATTAATAGATGTTGGGAACTAATGCCGTTGAATATTTATGGAGGTCTGAATTTATCCTTGGGAAATCGTGAGCATTTTCTGTTTGGTTTAGGGTAATTTTTGCCAAGTTTGAAGATGATGATAAAGGCTGCACCACACGTGCCGCGTCATGCTGCAGCGTGATTCACGGCGAAACGGAAGATTCCGACCTTCAGGTTGATCACCTTCCTTGGAAGTGAGCGTCCAGCGCGCCGCCAGGCAGTCTCCTTGGCTCTCGCCTGAGGCGGCCAAACGCTGGGGGCGTTCACCCACGAGAGTCCACCGCTTCTGCTCGGCCTCGCCCCCCGCGGCTCGCCCGCCAAAAAGCTCCAAACGTCGTGAAATGCTGCGCCTCGTCTCTTTCGTTCCGCCGCCAACGAGACTCCCCCGCGCACCCCCCCCCCACCCTACAATGGCAATCACGTCTACACAATTGTCTTTATACTCGGCGTACGGAAAGCTTATGTTTCCACTAAATAACTATATAAACTTACAAACTGGCAAATCAGGGGTGGAACCGACATTTAGAGAACATAAATCACGATTCTCTTTCTGTATAAAAAAACTACACCTAGAACTATAAAAAAACTATGTATAAAAAAACTAAAACCTAGAAATACTCGACTTTAAAATATTTGACTATTCAATTTTGCATATTTTTATGCTTTGAAATTATTTGTGAAAATAATGTATGTTTTTGTAATAGTCTGACTTTGGATTTAATTAAATAATGATTCCATATTTTTATAATAGCACTGTTTGAGAGTCAGGTACGTATTGTTTATAACATTACAAAATTCTTCACGCATCCGCATAACAAGGCATTAAAACATTCCACGATCACTGAAAACACGCATCACTGGATGATAGATCTTCGTCCGTCCCAACATTCCTGCCCTTTCATCGTGTATACATTACTGCACCCTGCCCTGCAAAGAGATCCCCACCCGACATGCACCATACCTTTCTCCCTGACCTCCTGACCTCGCACAGTCCCCGGAGATTTCTCGTCCGCTAAACCTCTTCTCGTCTCATATTGCAACCCATCAAGACTCCGTCATTCTCTTACCTAGTTTTCGTAAACACCCTTGAACTGATCACTGGCGCCACCTTCTGAGCCCCCACTTCACCGTTATCGTCGTTTCAACTCACCCAGCTACTTTCAAATCCGGACTTCTCCCCTTCTCTCCTTTATCAGTTCGCACGTTTTCTGCATCAGATGATGACACATTTGGCTGATTCCGTGATCTTTGTCTCATCACTCACCGCTTACCAGCTCACGCGCTTACTCCCGCACCACTCACTCACTCGCTGGCTTACCCAGTAACTCTCTCAGCCCCTTTCTCGTTCCTCCCCCACGACTTCGACCCAGGTTCTCCCTCCCTCCCTCCGCTCCGGTCCTCTGTCCACGCGCTCCGCTCCGATCGCCCGGTCCACCCCGTGCCTGTCCGATCCGTTCCACCGCTCCTGTTGCCCGCCTTGGCTCCTGTCGTCCGCGCCTGTCGCCCGCGCCTGTCGTCCGTCTCTGTCCTTCGCCCCTGGTCTCCGCCCCTGACCAGCGCTATCCTCCGCCCCATCCCCAGTTGTCAGACTCGAAGTCTAGCACATGATTCTCTATGTATGTCGACGCGCTGAAGATGGAAGCCAGAATTGCGCCACCCCCATCCATTTTTTAAAGGGCAAATAAATACCCTCAAATATACAATCTACAACTTCACGGTCGTGTTTCGCGATTAAAAAAATTGGATGGTGACGACACAATTCTGGCTTTAGATTCAGATTCAGTGTGTCGCCATATATAGAGAAACATGTCTTTGGGTCTGACAACAACGCCCGAAAACAAAACCAAAAAAAAAAAAATAACGATGTTTTTTGACATTAGAAAAGGTAAATTATTGGCGCAATTCTGGCTTTAGATTCTTGCTCCCGTTTTTGCTCCCGTCCTCCGCTCAATCCATCCGTCTTACACCCCCATTTTCCGCTCCCGTTTTCCGACCATTTCCTCCGCCCACGTGCTCCACTCCCCCTACTTTCCGCTCTCGACCTCCGTTCACCCCCTTCGCCACGTCCTCCGCCTCCTCCCCGCCCTGCGCTCCTCCTGCGCCCGTGTCTTCCGCTCACGTCCTCCGCTCCATCTCCGCCTGCATCTGTACCCGCCGCCCCTCGGTCGTGGCCGCCCCGGAGCGGCGCACCGGCGCGACGCGGCGGCCGAGCATGATCAGGGTCCTCCGTGCGTGCGCCTCGCCCCTCCCCTGCCGCCGCCGCCCCCCCCCGCCTGCACCTCAATGCCGCGGAATCAACGCGTTCCGTCTCCCCAAAGTAGAGCTAATCAACGGCCTGTGCTTCTTTCCTTTTAATTCCTCTTCCTCGGGGTCTTTGTGTTTGTTTATTTCTATTGTGGGGGACCGAGCTGGCCGGGCTTTTATCTTCCTGCGCATTGTCTTTTCTGTTTGACTTTGAACCTTTTCTCGTAAACTTAAGCTTTTGTTCGGAGCGAAACCTTCTTTCCTGACTTAGCCATTTCATAGAAAAACAGTTCATTGATCTTTTCTGATAAAAAGGTATTCCCTAAAGTTAGTTTCATTTAATTAAAGCGAAAACGAGTATCAGTTCTTAACTTCGTTCTGTGCCAATCTGGACGCGCAGAAGATGCCCCCGTGAAAAGAAGGCTGAACACAATGGTGTGTATAGAGGTGTGTTGGCCGCGACGAGAGGCGTTCGGAAGGGAAGGGAGGGGAGGGGGTGGGAGCCGGGACGCTGACCGGAGGGTGGACGCGATTCTCCCTCCTGCTGCGATGTGGAAAGGGGTGAGGGATTCTCTGTCGCCTCCTCTACCTCGCCGCCCCGAAACTCCTCCTCCCCTGCTCCCACCCCAGTCACTGGCGGCTCCTGTTTCCACCCCAACGTTAAGCCCGACGCCTTCGGCCCACTGCCTTTAGTACACCACCTTGCCCTCCGCTCCCTTAAGCCCTTTATTCTCCTTCCTCCATCCGCCTCCATTCGAACTTCAGTCACCGCTTCCTACCCGCCAATACCCTACCTGCTCTCCCTCCTCATCCACCCACCCACATCCTTCGCACCTACATGCCCTCTTTCCAACGTTTCCTCCTCGCTATCACTAATTCTCCACACGCGTCTCTTCTGCCACGTCACCTCTCGCTGCTACACTCCTTAAAACGTAAATAAACCAAAATTTAAAACAGGTTTTACGTTTTCCCAGTCGTTAGTTATACAATGATTGCTATATTGAATTCTCGATCCTATTTTGACCAAACATTCGAAATCTACGATCAATTTGATGAGGAATGGAAGTTTATAATACCCGTTTAGAATCGATATTTCAAAAACTGAAATAATAGATTTGGACTTACGTTCTGACTAGGCAGTTACATTCCATCTGAGAAAGAAGGAAAGTTTCCATATTTTCGTAAGTAGTACAGAATGCACCCAGCCAAGTGGCCCACTGTATTGCGCGCCGACTTGTCTGTAGAGAGGTCCGGGTTGGATCCCCGGGACGGCCATCACGATCGGAGTTTTTCGTGGTTTCCCTCGGTCATATGGCGATCACCTCCCACCACCCCACCTCGCTTCACATCATCATCCTATCATCTCAGAATTCATTAATAATAACAATAGTAATAATAATAATAATAATAATAATAATAATAATAATAATAATAATAATAATAATAATAATAATAATAATAATAATAATAATAATAATAATAATAATAATAATAATAATAGTAATGCAAGTCCGGATAGCCGAGACCGCTAAGGCAGTAGTGCCGTGGCGATGTCGGACGGAAGGATCGCGGGTTCGAGTCCTACCTCGGGCATGGGTGTGTTTGTGTATGTCTGTTTGTGTGTGCCGTCCATTCATCCTTCATTGTCATCATCATTTCATCTTCCATCCCCCAGGACCAACAACCCTGGGGTGTAAAAATCGGATTCAGCCTAATGCTGATCCCCCTAATTAGTTACATGCAAGACTTGACAACGTGATAAAATGATACTGAGCCCGTGCATGTCCAGCGTGGTCTAAGATGGCCTAATCGCGAACAAATAATAATAATAATAATAATAATAATAATAATAATAATCCACCACCATCTGGGAAAGCAACGGGAAACTACCCTGATTTAGTCCTCCCACGAAACCCCAATTGGATCAACCAACTTCCGTCTAGGAAAGACAGGACGGAAGAAGTACAGGATGCGAGTCCTTGGCGTTCGAGTGAAGTGTTGACGGTTGAAATGAATACGCGAAATAAGGTTCGTGCGAGTAACTTACAGAACTTTTTTGTACGAGTTAATGGAAACTTACAAGTTTCTAGTATACTCTTTGAACAATACTCTGTGGGACCCGGTAGCAATGTTTGTTCATGCCGTCCCACTGTTTTTGTTTATATTGCAGTACCGTGTTTTTTATACGGGCGTGATTTTTTCGTTGTCGATATTGCCGTACTCGTACCACAAAGTAACACTTTCTAATCAATAAACAGTGAAGTCAATGTATTTCTTTGCATGCAGAAGGGCTGAAAATAATATTTGAGTCAAATGGCCGTAAGTAAATCCAATAATTTTCCGAGCCGATGATTGCTACCGAAGTATATTGCTACCAAATGAAGTCAACTTTTAATTATTTTCTTCGTTCACAGTTTTACAGAACCAAATCAAATTAAATCAGAGCATGATCCCTCCTATGTATACATAATACGTTTATGCAGTGTTTTTGTGCCGGTTTTAGAGAAAACAAACACCAACGCACAATAACTCTGTGTAGCTGCCGAAAAGGGAACTATCACTCAGTCCTCCATAAAAGATTATGATGTAGGAAAACAAAAGCTGGCGCACAACTCGCAATTACGCTGCAACACACGTATCATTTTGCGATACTCCGAAGCGATGCGTCCAAGACTTTAGTATTTAGTTTTCTTGTCTCTTTAGGACACGAATTTTCATACTATAAACTATATACTATAAAAACATACAATATACTATAAAATGAGACCTCTTTGGACGGCCTATTACATTTTTCGAAGGAAACCCTTACTTCATAGCACAGTCAGAAACGTTCAAACGTGAGTTTGAACTCACGTTTCATCGTTGAAATCATAACTTTTAATAATGATTTACAAAGTGTATCCATTATTATAGGGTTTCATGTATTGAGTCATTTATGCTCTGAGATTGTCGCGTTCTAATGGCAACTTGGATTTATCACGGCATTTCTTGAATGCTTGTTCGACTGTACTGACATATTACAAAGACAACAACAACTGGTTACAATCATGTTCAAATATAAATAAAATATTTCTTCAATTGTAAACAGCAGTATTTAATATGAAATGTCGATGTGTCATTCACATTTGCTTTTAGCGGGTTTTGCGAAACGTTTCAAATATAGATAATTTTCTTTGGTTTATATCATTGCATGAAAATTTGTGCAGAGTGGTTCCATGGGGTAGATGGGAAGCCCGTGTTTGGCGCGGAGCGGGGGGGCGTGACAGGGCGGGACGGGGTGTCGGGGTGTCGGGGCGTCGGGGCCACGGCCTCCGGCCTGGAGAACGCCTCCGCCGCCCAGCAGCGCCGCCCGCGCGCCCGGCCACTGTCCCCGCCGGCCTCTAGTCAATACTCCGCCGGCCGCTGCCCATCCCCGCCCGCGCCCGCCCTCGCTCCTCCCCCGCCCCTCGCCCTCCTCCTCCCCCGCCCCCACCTCCGTCCCCGCCCCCGCCCTCGGCTCCGGCCCCGGCCCTGCCTCTCCTCGGCCGCAGCCCCCGCCGCGTACCGAGATGGGATCACACAGGCGCGGCCTGAAGGGCGGCGGGCGGCGTCTTCGCGCTGCCTGCCTTTGCGCCGGACCTCGCCGGGCCCAGCAGCGGCGGGGACGAGGCGAGACGGTGTGGAGCGGCGGGGTGAGCAGGGAAGGGCGGGGTGAGGCGAGACGTGGCGGGATACGCAGAGCGGACGGCGGACAACGCAGAGATGAGACGGAAAAGGACCGGACGGGACGGAACCGGATGAGACGAGACGGAAAGGCACGTGACGAAGAGGGGGAGGGGCGAGGGCCCTAGGGGCGCGCGGACTCTGTCCCGGGCGCGAGCCGCCCCGAGAGCGCTCGCCGAAGAGGAGGCAGGCAAACCGCCCTAAAACGGACTCTGCCATGAGGGAAAATGTGGTCAAACGAAACATAAATATCAAACGCGCGTTGATTTCCTGTTCAAAATGCAGTAGGCAGTGTTTATTGGATAAGTCAAATTATAAATTAATCGGAAGAAATTTTCTTGTTATTTATATTCGCATTAAAATAAACGTGTAAGCAATGTATATTCCAATTTTTTTATTGCGTTAGTGGGAGGCGGTTAAAATCGTTCAGAATTCACTAGAACTAAGTTAAAAGAAACTTTCCAGTTGCCATAGCTGACAGTTCCAAGAATACAAGTTCTGAGTAAAAGCCAGTATTATCGACGGAGTGACGACACAGCGTCTTGGTTGTTCCACTACAGAAATATTTGCAGACATTATTTATTTATTTTACGTCAAAAACGGTTAAAACTGTGGTGGGGAGAAGTGAATTAAGTGCACGTTTTCAAAATTCTGTTATCTCTACCCTAAGCCATATACTACTTCAATTTTCAATACAGTGAACAAGAAGCGTTTTTTGCAATGGTTGTTAGCAAAATATTCGTTTTGATGTAATAAAAACTATTTTCAATAGTAAATCAGCAATAAATTTGAGCTTTCGTACCCTATCTGAAGGAATGGAATTCCTTCTGAGACAACATGGAGAACGATAATTTGAATAACTATATTTCACACTGAATTCTAGAAGACGTGCACAGATAATGAAGTTACATTTATATCCAGAAACAAAACAAGGGCCCATCTCAGCATTTTCTCAAAGGATCAGGGAAATTGGACGTAAAACCTAATTGAGATGAGGGTCATTGACCCAGAAGCTGTGGTACAATACTTGTTACACGTTGTTTAGAATTATACAGTCCAAATGGTAAATACGACATTAAATATCATTGATAAAATTAATATTACTTTCTTTTCTGATGCTCGATATAGTCTCTAATTCTATTGAAACAGGTACGCACCAGAAAATATTAAACTTCGCACTTAAACTTTTGTATCTAATTCAATCGTTTAATATCATATGGCAAAATGTTGTAAAATAATGTACATGTATTGTGTGCGATTGTTTTTGTAGTGAGCTGTTGATAGTCACTTGATGAATATGATTACTACGTCGAGTGTTGTAGACATCGGCGTTTTCTGATAATGTATTCCTGCCATTAAGTGTTTTTGACAAAAACACTGATTCGCAAATCAAGAGACAAAGTAATTGTAGAATGCCTAGATTCATAAAGAGTGGCTTACAATAATCACGTGGGATTTGCTTATTTTTCGTACTACAATTCTCTTTTGTAATATAAAAGCTTGGGAAAAATAAAATGTATTTCCCCGCAATATTGTTCCATATTTCAGGCCGGAATGAACATTCGCGAAATACACAGAACGAGCAGTATGAAGGCTGACTGAATTTGCAGGAATTCTGAACGCGTAGCATAATGAACTTAATTGTGTGTTCAATTCTTTTAAATGGGCGTTCCATTTGAAGTTCACTGAATTGAAAGACCTAAAATGTGTGGTATATTAACATCAGTCAGTGGCACACTATTAATTTTCAATGCAGTACAGACTTGTTTATTTGATGCGGAAAACTGCATTGAAAGTTTTTTTTTTCATTTACTATTAAAATGTTATTAAGGAACTAATTTGAAACATCTGATATTGTACTACTTACGATTTCTTTATTGCAAAGAATATTCCTATCATCTGCAAAGAAAACTGTTTTTCCATTTCGAATAATTGAGAACATATCGTTTATGTATGATAGGAAGAGAATAAGGCCTAAAACCAGTCCCTGCGGGGCCCCACGTGGAATTGGCAAAGAATCGGAAAGGTTTGTACATAATGTTCCAATAATTGCGATAAGGTATTTCTGCTCTCTGAGATCGTTGTTTAAGGTACGAACATAATCAATCTAGAGCAATACTACGGATTCCATAAGAAGGTAATTTTGAAAATAAAATGTTCAATGACGTCAAAATCTTATGAAAGATCTAAACATATTCCAATAGGTGCTTCGTGTTGATCCATAGACGAGGCGACATCTGTTTTCTTAAAAAACATGGTTGTTTGGGTAGATTTTGATTTTCGAAATCCATGTTGGCAATCTAAAAGCGCGTCGTGTTTCCTGAGAAACGTGTCCATTCGTACTTTAAATAAGTCTCTTTTTTTTAATGACAAAAGAGAAATTAGCTGATAGTTTTTAATTTCAGAATAAAGAGAAGCTTATGTTAGCTGTTTTGAAAATATCTGGAAAAGTTCCGGTGTATAAGGATGTATTAAATGTCAGTTAATGGGTGTATGTCAGTTAACAGGTGCACAACTCTTTCAGAAACAATCCGGAAATTCACCTAAACCGGCCAAATACTTCTTTTTTAGTTTACCATTTATTTTTAGAATTTCAGAGGAAGAAGTTTCGGAAACGAACATCGACTATTCTGCAGGCATGGTGCCGAAACGTAGAGAATAACGCGATTTGACCTCGAAGAAAATTGAAAAGTGGTAATTCGGCTAAATTAAATAGTCGTATTGCTAATAAACGTCTTCACTTGAATGTTAATTTTTTTTTCAAATTTTCATTTCCATTCTGACTATTTTTAGGGCTTGAGCTGCTTTCAACCTGGATGGCACCCATGAGAGTTATGAAGGTAAGGGCTAACGCATATTAATTATGTAAGTATAAGAAGTTCGTTTGAAGTGATTTCAACATGTGCAGTTTGAATAAATTGATTCAGTTTTTGATATTGAATTTTTCGTGACTGTTTTATACTTTTTTTCTTAAAAATGCTACTAAAAGCAAACTTTCGACGAAAGTACCCTTTTGACATAAAAAACTTAACTCTCGCTTATGTAGGTTTTTGACAGAGTGCTTTAGAAGTATATATTGACCCAAAGAACATAGATATTGGCATATTGTAACTCGTGAATTTTTGTCCAAAATAAATGACTTATAATATTGACTAATCGAAGAAATGTAATTCTGAAGTCATAAAAAGAGGTAAGTGGAGAAAAACCCTAGTTAAATTAATACTTGTGACAACACTAACAAGCGAGGAATTGATACTTGTGATAACAGTATGCGAGGGTAGTTTTTATAGAAAATTGTTAACATCACTTTTGGATAAGATGTGTGCTAGTGGTCTAATGTAATCAGGGCTGCAAAGACAAATACCATCGGGGTGGAGGGCAGTGATCAATGATGAACAGCAGCGTCAGTTTTCTCCTCTACCATTGTTTGGGCAACGAGTTACTTTTTCATCAATTAGTGTTTTTATTATTATATCCTTGCCCAACCCTTAGTGATAATTTCGTCTTTTAAAGCTTCCGAATGCTACAAAAACATTCGAAATCGTCCCCATGTGTAATTACTTTGTGGTGACTCCAGCGTTCTCTTACAGTCTGCCCATCAATGCACGTTGAAAGCTAATTTCAACACCTTTAAATGAAGAAAACAATTGTCCATTGGGATCAGCATAGCGAATGTTGAACTAGTTGTTCAATTAAATGACGTGGCCATCTGTGTCCCTGCGGAAAGGACCGGAAGTAAAAAAAATGCTCAAAATATACACGCCCTTGCCGTTCATCAAAAACTAAAATATTTTTAAGAACTGCAGAAAATGATAATATTTTGCTATCTACACGTATATAAATTTTCTTAATTAAACAATTAATTTAAATTACATTATTTATTAAATTCTATTAAACGTATATTTTTTCCTTCTATTATATTGCAATTTATTTTGGGGTCCACCGTTAATATCTTAGGGAGTCCTAAGCATTACAAAATTATGGGGTCTCTAATGTATTAGAATTATAACAATTTAATAAATATAACCATTTGTGGAATAATGAATATGAAAATGAACTATAACAGTTGCAATTTAAAAGATAATTATTAATTTTGTTTATATATTTTTGAAATAAAATAAAATTTTGTTCAAAATATTAATGGGGTCCCCAATACTATTTAGAGTAAAGTAAGTTCTTAGTTTACTAATGTATTAATTCACTCATGAGTAGTTCGGTATGGCCTAAAAAGAACCTTAAAAAGGTGATGACTGATACTTTAACATGCATTTTTACCGGATATTACAATACGATAAATTATATTGTTATATTTTGGGATTTGCCAAGGTGTGTTTGCGTAAGTCTTTCTAATTAAAACAAAATTAATTTGGGGAAATTATACTGTTGGAGTGACATACAGCTAACACTTTCAGACGCATATGTGTGGGACTTTTCAGTTTCTTCTTTAATACGTGCCTCTTTCCTTTCTGATCTAGGCACATTTTGACGCACGCACCGGATGCTTCTCAGTTACGTTCACAGATGAATTTTTCTAGAAAGACTGTCGCTGTTAATAGCTACTGTTAATTTTTCTTTTTCTTACTCTACACTATTTGTATTTTATTATTTTTGACATAACTCATTGTTATACGTGTATTTCTAGATTGCTATATCTATTCTTGACCTCATTTGTGAAACTTTTTCGTGCCAAAGGAATTTCAAAATTTGTGATGGCTCTTATTAATATCTTGCCAATTCTCCTCTCTAGCTGCCATAGTCCCCCTCCTTGCTCTCAATGGCCGCACTATTTACATTGCCTCATTTCATGTGTTTAATTTGTTTTGGCATGCATCTTAGTCGTAGTGCATCGTGTCTCGTCATTCAGGTGCAAAGAAAAGTTTCTGACCATTTGAACAAAATATAGATGATTGGTCTTAATGAAGGAGTATTATATTGCCAAAACTCAAGTACTCCTTTTCAATTTAAATATGTCATAATGGAATTAAAACGTTCACCTAGTAACCTTCCCCTTAATTTAATTAATTATTCGGTAATCGAAGGTAATACATTATTATACTTATTACAAGTTATATACTATATTTTTATACTTATTATGTCAATTTATTTGTTCCAGAAAAACATTCCCAGTTATAATTCCCTATCTTCTGTCAGTCTACCACCATCAATATTTTTTCTACGTGCCCCTAAACTCTTTCTCCGTTTGAACGTTCAGAACCACTGCCCTGTTTTTGGAGGAACGCCAGCAAATCTACCAAGAGAGAAATGATATTCACTTTGCCACATGTAATTGCGTACGTAAGTAGATAAAAACTTCATTCCGCGGCTCGTTTCAATGCAGATAAACCTCGCAGCAAACCCGGCTGCGCGTGCTATCTGCGAGTCGGCCACACCTTGCTATGCAGCGTTGTGAAACACCACCATAATCTCATAAGGTATATTTATGAGCAGATAAAAGCACCGCTTTTGTAGCACAGAGAAAAAGTCGACCTTTGGTCGAACGAGACTAAATGCTAGATGAAAGGTTTGTAGTACAGTCGGATGAGAGTTGAGGAGTCATTATTTTGGCTAAATTGGCATTTCCTTTCCTCTTCCTAATTGTATTTCAAATCTAAAAGATGAAAAGCACACAATTTGAACACTAAACAATATCATGGTACCGAAAACTTAATTTTTAGTGTGTATTTTGAATTTTTTTTCTTTCTCACATATACAAACAATATTCGCATCTGCTCGGTGGCGGGTTAATTATTTGTTTTGCTTTTCGGAGCATTTTGTTTTCATTTCTTACATCTAAGATATGAAGGAATTATCGACATAAGTTGGGTTTTCATTAAAATAAGAATATTGCAGGAGTATGAGCTTTCAAGTTAGATTCCTAATTAATCTATTTTGATATTTTAAATACTTAGAATCCACGGCTAACTCCATCTCTCAACCCGAAGTACTTTTAATTCATAGATTGATGCGCATAAAATTCCCACTCAAAGTGTTTACCCTTTATTGGTTGCTTACACTTAATGTTTATCACTTTACACTTGTCAGAACTGAAAATTTTGCGAAATGTTTGCTGACCGGGTTACACCCGTTTATGGATTTACCCGATTACGGATTCATTGTGTTATAAGCTCCAAATTTCGAAAGAGACAGTGATGGTTCTGAAACCTAAATAAAAACTGCTGTTGTGATTGCCAAACGTATAAAGTTGTTATTGCCAAGCAGTTTTGTACCTGCTTCAGGTGGCAACGATAATGCCATCCTTTTGAAGAGGATCTGAAAAGATATCAGCTCCAACTTGCGTTTACTCTTCAGGAACTCATCTAATGTTCGCGAAAACTTGCTAGTGCACTTTCGACAGCTCACTAGCGTTAGGCGGGAAGAAACCAACTCACTGAAATGTCGAGATTAAGCAATGGCGCTCTCTGAAAAAATGAGTGCCATTCTTTTGATTATCTCAATATATCCAAGCGGTGTTTGCACTGATCTCTTTAGATATACATGCTAAACGACATATTTCTGTTCTTTCATTCTTAAATTGTAGAAACTGACAAACAATGTAAATCATTGTGTAAAACTTAAACAACCGAAGAAGCGGTAAAGAAATTTCGTTTCCCACGATTTTCGTGAGTTACTTCCGACAGACGAATCATTAGATATCCCTATTATTAATTTCCAATGTGCCCAGAAATTGATAGAATCGTTTGCAGCCTCCGGCCATGTGGGAGCTTTCTGTGGATTCATTGACATCAAGGAATTCGGGGAAAATACCATAAACAATGAAGTTTGGAACTCGCCTGAAAATGGCTACTCTCTAGCACGACGCCGGGACCTCCGTACCTCCACGTTTTCTTTCTCCACACTTACACTAATATTCCATATCTTTTCTTCTTGTACATCACGGCTCTTGTTTCCTCCGCCATTTCTTTCTTCTCCTTTTTCTGTGCTCCCGCCACCGTCATACCGCCGCCAACGACACCTTCGTCTCCACCTCGCCGCCTCCGCCTCCACGCTACCGCTACCGCCAACGCCGCCGCCCCGCGGCACACGCGCTCTTCCTGGACGCGGCCGCAGGTCAGATCTCCTTGTGCGGGACGGCGCGGCGTCACGACGCGATACAAGCGCGTATCTTCACGCGCGGCTTGTCGGACAGCGCGCGCCTGTGACCGCGTCACCGCTTCAGGAGGCGGTGGCGGCAGAGAGGTTGGTTGGTGGGGGGCGAAGGTAAAGAGGGAACAGGGGAACGGGGCGGGGATGAGGGCGATGGAGGTGGATATGAAGATGGTGAGGGAGTGCCAGCGGGGCCGGCGACCATCTAGCCCTTCGGTTCTCGGGAGCCGCGTGGGCCGGGGGCGGCCGCTTCTTGGCCACAACTTCCGGTGCGCGACTTCCGGCGTGTCGGCAGGTCCGAGCAAATGCTCTACGCTCGCGCCCTGGCTCATTTCGCGCCATGGAAACTGCTTCACCGCTGTGCGTTGCGTGAACCCGATGGCGGTGGCGTTCGTAGCCAGGCTGC
Source organism: Teleogryllus oceanicus (assembly GCA_964035755.1). Lineage (NCBI taxonomy): Eukaryota > Metazoa > Arthropoda > Insecta > Orthoptera > Gryllidae > Teleogryllus > Teleogryllus oceanicus. The sequence continues at coordinate 26,752,237 of CAXIVR010000001.1, forward strand.
GCTAGTGCTGCCAACTGGTGGCCGTCATGCGCACGCTCGAGCGCACGACGAAAGGAACGATACCCAGGCTCTTTTTCTTCTTTCTTTTTCATTTCTGTCAATGGGAAAACGACTATGCAAATATTATATCATCCACTTTCTCAATGAGAATCTGAATGAAAACTGTTTGACGGAGAATTCAATCATGCAGTAATATATTTCTCGAAAATTCCCAAAGTTCTCCCAGTAATATATTCGCGCTTAAAAGTGTTGTGCAGGACAATGCTGCACATTTTTATCCCCCTGTCAGCGGCTGTTTTTATCTTAACGATATTTATCACTGAATCGTTTAATTGTTTAAGAATGTTTTAAAAAAATTGTTTAGTTAGTATTTTTGCTGTGTGATAAGACAATATAATTGATTTGGCACGTTTTGTTACGTAAGTTTTGTTAATGTAATTTTTCTGTAACTAGGGATTCTATACAAGTACATTATAGACAGAACGTATTTCAAACAATGTAAATTAATTTTATTTAGGAATGTTTGAAATTTTTTTAGAAACAAATGAAACTATACATTCAAAATAAAATGCACACACAGTTTTTTCATGAATCCCTACATCATTTGGGCTCTTTCGACGAGTATTTTCGACGAGAAGACAAAAATCACTGCAATATTCAAACTAATGTATCGCTATCGTTGCCTTGCGATCTCATTCATCCATCCCGAGTTCGATTCCGCAGTCGCTCAAGTGTTTCGTGGAACCGAGGCGTATCTCAGGAAAAGCCTATCTCTAAGAATTAGGCCACATTTGTTTGTGGAATTATGCAATGAACGTCCGTATAAATCAATTTATCAGAGAAACGAAATGCTTATCGCGACACCAATTCCCAAGGAGTCCACGGTGTGTCGGGATGACTTCATTAGCCGTTATCGAATGTTCTCGCCGGTCTTTCCGCCTTCTTCTGGAATAGTTTTATTTGAAGAAGAGATCGGACTTACATTTATCGTAGAGTTACGATCTGATAGTGAAACTGATAATTTTGTAGATACCTGTTAGTATTTATTTTGATTAGTTTAATTGACAATATAAATATGATGATTTTGATGGTATCATCAGTACTAAATTGTTTTATCCCAAATAAAATTTTTTACATAATGAATAAATTACATGAATGTAAGTCATATCGTTCTCAAACTTGATAATTAATTAACATTTTTTGGCACTATCTTGATAAATAAATATATTTGTGTAAATAATTGATAGGGTATAAAATATATTGTCAATATTCGTACTATTATTCATATCGTGGAAAGTCAGGTGTTAAGAATATTTACATTTGCATTGCATGCAACGAATATCATTGAAAGTACCATCCCAAATTCCTGCACCTGTTCCTAGTACTTACGTTATCGCCAATTCGCGAGATACAAGATAAATACTGAGTACATTACCGAACGTGTTCAAAGAAGAGGAAACGGTGGATGATAAAAGGTGACTGCTTTGAATGTGACGACTGTCAATCGAAACTGTGGAATTACGAGGTGACGAACAAATTAAACTAGAACGTTTGGTAGGATTGGAAGAGGGAAGTCCAAAAATAATCTGTATATTTAAAATATCTCATCTAGGACCTTTACAATTATCTAAAATAACGCAAAAGTTTATATTTGAATACATTATAAGTATTGATTATACAAAACTTTACCAAAAATGTTTTAAACTGTAGTTTTAATTTCAAAATAACAACAAAGGAGGCAATACAACAAGAAAAGTTTCAACAGAATATTTTTATCAAAGGCAACGCGAGGACGATGTGAAGAGAGCGAGCTCCTTTCTTTGTTCTACTTTCTTTAATTTTTAAAAAGTGGTAATTGTATCTTCTATTTGAAAAAAGGAAATATAAACAAATACGAGATTTATTCTTTTATTTGTTGTAGCAATTATATTAATAAAATGTGCGGTCAGTCTTATTAATACAAATATACTATTTTGCTGATTATTTTGAGAAAATGTGCTGATTATACACCACATTTATTATTTAATTTACTGAAGGAAAGGAAACTCTTGTGGATGAATTAAAGAATATCTCAACTTTTAAATATTATGTGACGATAATAGTATGTTTAATAATAAAATATTGAATTGCTGAAATAATATTCAATTAGTCCACGATGTCATCGCTTCACTAAGAAAAATAACAATTTGTACATATTATTATGAATTGGGCTAATTCTATTACGGGAAGTATTTTAGCGTATGCCACTGACGTAACGACACCCCTGTGTAATGGAAGAGCTCATTCTCAAATTGATCTATATGTAATAAATACAAATTTTCAGGAAGGGAATGTATTCAAGTTGAGCCTTATAGTTCAAGATTATATTCAAGGATTTTCGAATGCTCTTTTACTGGCTAAGTGTAGTCCAAAGTCGACATTGCCGCTGTCTCTGCAGCAACTGAACGGGATGTCATATTCGACTTCCGTACCGGGAGCGGTGGCTCAGTGCATCAACTGTCACTGCAGCGCCCTTGACCGGGAGGTCCTAGGTTCGAGTCTTCACGGCGAAAGGATTTTCGACACTGGCTTTTCAGCTAGGTCGAATTCAGTCGTTGTGTGGAGCAGAATTTTTCCGTCCGGCTGTTCTGATTTGCGTGTTTTCCCCTATCAATACGAGATGAATACCGGGGAAGTACCCTAACAAACGGGCCAAGGGCCGCGTGCAATCATTCCTTCCTCTTCCTTGACCTACCATCTCCCCTACACATCTGCAGTACATTACCATTCATGCCGTGAGACCAGTTGGGAGTTAGAAACAAAGTAATGCAAAAATAAAGCAATTAATTTTAGAAGTTTCAGAAGCAGGTGTAGTGAGATCTTCCCGATATAATTTCATTTTGACTGGGTAACCCTGGTGTGTGCGCCAGGGACCGATACAACAAGGGTCCGAGTCATTTATACCATTACTTGTTTCGTCGCTTGGCTGAACGAATATTGAATCTTATTAGAACAGATATTGTCGGATACTTTAATTTTGGGGAGAATTATATTAACGTACTATACCACACGCTGGGCGGAAAATAGAGAGTATTCCACCCTTCACAAATCCGTTGCCCTAATCTATTTCGAACCCGCGTACTCTGGTTTTTGAAGCCTGCGAACTATCCCTATGTCTGCTAGTCGACGTTATACCACTCGGGTCGGCTAATCAAAACTGAATTATTATTTTCCTCCATGAGAAACGTTTTAGTTTTTAAAATGTATTTGCTTTCACGCGTACAGCCTCTTTTACGGTGGGTTGGAATACATTAGATACAGAACTACAGAATTGAGTTTAATTTAGAAGTTATATTTTTGGTTTGGATTATTTAGAGGAGTTGTGTGTATGAGAGGTTTAAGGTGGGTCGAAAAAGTGTCTGGGGAGTTTCCTCGGATACGTCTCTATTTGGGGTTTGTTTCTTAATTGGAAGTGGGGAAGGGTTTTGGAAAATTAAGGGTTTGATGATGTTGGTGGTAATGAGGGGTATGCCGAGCTCGAGATAAAGTAGATCATTGGGTATGGACCAAGGTGTTTTGGTTATGGTCCTTAGGATACTATTTTGAAAGGTCTGGAGCTTATGGCTATGAGATTTGGCTGCTGAGCCCCAAATTGGGCATTCGTATGTTAGCATAGGTCTGATCATAGCCTTGTGTAGATGGGTACCGATTTGGATTTGGAGGGGAGAAGATAGACGTAGTATTGGGAGAAGCTGGTGAGTTCTTTGTGTGGCTAGAGGAAGTCTATGGTGGATGTGGGGTTTCCAGGTTAGGCGCCGGTCAAAGCCGTGAGAAAGGTGAATAACACTTTTTTCCCTTTTCTGCACGCGGATGAACCCGACGTGACTGATTCATCGCCAGAGCGCATGGTGGTCGGTCAGTCCTTCTAAGCTCGTGCGCTAAGTTAAACGTCTTATCTTGTTTGTATTGATTCGGAATATTGAGTTTCATAACAGGTTCACACAGAGGCTCGCGCGCATCAGCACACGCACACACAAGCACCGGCGACGCGCTTATCTGTTTAAATATTCCTGCCTTCATTGTGGAGATAGAAGGTAGGGAAAAAAGTTGCTTGCTTAAGAGCCGTGATATGAAATATTCCGCTCCGCGAGGTGGGCGCGGCGAATGCCTGGGTCAGGTGTGCCGGCACCTTGCGCGCTATGCTGCAGGAAACCATTTCGTATTGCTTGTAAAATGCCGCATTTCGATGGTAAGCATCGGAATATTTAGTGGGAATTTATTTCATTTTTCTCTGGTTATTTGTAACCTGTTTTTGGTATTATTATTATTATTATTATTATTATTATTATTATTATTATTATTATTATTATTAAATTAATTAATTAAATAATAATAATAATAATAATAATAATAATAATAATAATAATAATAATAATAATAATCCTCAAACAAGCAATAGATGGCAAATGTAGAAAATGCCATACAACAGTTGAGAGCATACAGCACATCAATCGGGAGAAATTAATGGCCAATACAGATTACACCATGGGACAACGTTGAAAATATTACCGAAACGGGCAGCAAAACCAACCTAAAAGAAATACCCTGCCCATATTACAAAATTTTCCTGATACTGTTCCTGAAAATTCAAATTTTGTTGCCCCTTGACAGAGAAATTATTACAGTTAAACTATTCACTATAACAGCCCAGACATAACTTTGTGAAAAACCCAAAAAGATTTCTTGATTAATAACTGTTCCACAAATAGCCATCTTCAAAAATCACTTGCAAAAAAAAAATAAGAAGATACAGAACTATAGCTGTCAAGGCACTAGGGCCCTCCAAAAGTTATAATGTTCTCTAGTCATTTCTGCACAGGAGTTATACCAAAAAAATCCACAAAAATCTGAACTTTTTCAAATACCAAAATATACCCATAAAATTATAAAAAACGATCATCTTAAATACATGCAGGATTGTTCAAAATTTTAAATTGGAAAACATGAATTGACCTGTGTCTTTTATTAACCCCACACAAAGTCAAAAAAATTGTGAATACCGAGAAAAAAAATACCGAGAAAAACAATGTAAATAATAATAATAATAATAATAATAATAATAATAATAATAATAATAATAATAATAATAATAATAATAAAATATTAATAATTCTGTATGCCGAAATTGAAACTTTAAAGCAGCCCGTCTTGTGAGAAGTGCTATTGGTTTCGTTACATTATTAGGGACTGATGAAAAATCCAAAAACCATAAATCAGATTCAATTTTTGGTAAAAGAAATGTAAATATTTGATTATGTTTTCCGCCGATACTTGCTGTGCATACCGACTGAATTCTCATAAGAAGTGCATCACTGTTTACGCCGATCTGCAGTCAAGCAACAGTAAGGCTCTGAAAAAGAACTCGCCCGATTGAAATACACATTGTTCGATAATACAATTTTCATGTTGTATTATCGAACTTCAGATTTTTTACATTATTTGACCAAGAACTGTCGAACTGTGAATATTATACTGCGTTATTGTATAGATTTAGCGAACACTGTCTCTGTTAAAATCTTTAATTTATTGCATTGCTCTACGCGAACATTCCATTTTTTCTTCTCTAGTAGTGTGCTCGTTTTTGGAAAAAAACATTTTTTAAATGTTTTGTTCAGAATTTTTCCTGCTACACGCCACAATTATTAGAAATAATATAATAATAATTATTATTATTTTTGCTATTATTATTACATCTCTGTTAGTAATTACGATATCTGCGAAACCAGACACGGAATACATTGTTGGACACCCGCCGTTAGAGCTCGAAATTATTTAAAGAAAAAATCCAGCTAATAGAAACTTGATAGGAAATGTAAATGACGGTATGTGGTAAACAAATATGTATGAAATAAATTATATAGTATTCGTTTCATTATTTAAATAAAGGTTCGCACTAGATTGTTAGCAGATCATGTAGAATTAGCAAAATAATGCTTTCATAATGCAAGTTATTTTCAATTCAGGTAATTTTTTTCAACAAATATTACGCTATTTATCTCGTCAATGAATTGATAAACCCTCTTTTAATCTCAGTATTTGAGTGCCTATGTTTCTATTTATTACTGCTATTATAATTATCATGATCGTTTCTGTTCTCGTCGCCGTGATCATTTTTTGGATGTGTGAGAAACTAAGAATTGGTCGCCAGAAAAACAAAGACGTGAGTAGACGTTCGCTTTGGCTGCTCTGTTGTTATAGGTATTTCCCCGAACTCTCTTGCGGTTTGCTGCCCAAACGCATTAACTGATTCGAGAGCGGTTGTGGGGCGAATAGTGTCCTAATGTCTGGCCATTGTTCATCTCGTACTAAAGAGCGAATGAATGGAAACGCGCGACGAAGCAAAAACTTAATCAGGACTTGAAATGCGGTTTCAGCATCGGAAAGGAAATTGTTCGTGCTTCATCTCCCAAAGCCACCCGCGCGGCCGCGGTTGGAGTTCGTTGGGAATTTCACGTCGTAGAGGACTTCGTTATGTTTTACGTCCGAAGGGGACATTTGCTTTTGATAAACTTCACTCCTCACGGCATTTTGAAAATGATAATTCAGAAAATTCTAAATTGTTACTGCAACCTTGACATTACATTCTAACATTTTTTCCTTAATAGGTATTATTATTATTATTATTATTATTATTATTATTATTATTATTATTATTATTATTATTGTTGTTGTTTGTTTTTTTCTGTTAGGTATTGCCCATCCTGACACATACATGCTGTCTCGAGGCCAAGTCATTTTCCCTGTCCTGAGAAGTCGCAATTTTTGGGATCAGCTTTCGACTGACCCCTTGCAAAAACAATACGCTGAATTATGAGATAGGATGTGACGGAGGCATCGTATTTTTGAACCATTGCAGCATCTGCCTGATGACTGAAGGAAACATGAAACACTGGGATAGCCCTGGGATCAAACCCCAGGCCTCCTGACTGGAAGTGGAAGTCAGCGCCACGCACTGAGCGACATATTGTGAAAGTTAAATAAAATAAAAAAAAAAAATTGATCAGTCATTATATTTTTAAATTTTTACTTTTATTATTTTTATATTATTTTTAATTTTTATTATTATTATTATTATTTTTATATATCACATAAATCACTAATCATCATTATTATTCCTAAATTGACACCAAAGATGTAGATATCAGTTAAATATAAAATCTACATCTGGTTGCATCCATTTTCCCTACGGAGCAGATCTAGTGACTGCTTGCCTCTGTTATGGTTTGCTCAAATATGGATGTTATGAATACAAAATCCTGCACTTTAAAGTCTTGGGCGTCCTGAGTTTGAACAAACGATAACATAGATTTTGGAATAAATTCAAGAACTCCATAACTATTTTAATTAGTCTGTTGCAATCTCACGTGGACAAAGATATTTCCAACAAAATTTGAGAGTTTATAAATTCCTTTCTGTAAATCGCTCATGTCGGTTACATCGTTCAAACAGCGCGATAATGGTAAACGAAGACCAAAGCAGAAAGTATTCGCTGAACTCCAAGGAGGTGCGCCAGAAAGAAAAGACATTTATATCCTGAGTAAAAGTTCTGAACGCACCATAGCGGAAATGAAGAATTTCAGACGGCGTGATCAGCACCCGTTTCTACTGCGAACCTTCGAACGGACTCGTTTTTTTACAGGGAACCCTTTGCACGCAATGAACCAGTACTGTCTTTGCGTTTTATTTCGTTGACATTTGGGCAGTGAGTGGCGTATATTTGTTGAGACCGCCGTCAGGCTGTGTTGCTTTGAGATCGGCGAGCAGCAAACGACAGAAAGTACTTACGACGCAGAGGTTAATCGACTTGACGGCCGGAACATCGCCGTCTTCGGGGTGGAAAAAAGTGTCTTTGCAAGGGCGTTGTGAGTTAAAAGACAAAAATTCAAAAATTAACAAAATCCCCTTTTTAAAAGGGCAGTTGAAGGCGGGTAAAACCCTGCATTAGAATATAGATTTCACCCCACGCCCAGACGGAGATAAGACGTTTAAACCACAGCTTTAAGCATAACTTATCAATATTTCATATCGTAGCGAGAATTAGATCAATTATTCATAGAAAAAATGTAAAATTTATTCCTTCGATTTTTTTTTTAACCATTTGATTTGTTCTTGTAATGAATATCTTTTTTTCAATAAAAATTTAAATTGAGTTAATTAAAAGATAAAGAGGTTAATAAATTGTGGGATAGTAACCTTAAGGGACCTCATTCATTGTATTAGTTATGGATAGGTATTGGACGTAATGAATATTGGATTAAAAATAAAAAATTTATTTTTGTTATTACTGTTCAGAAGGGCGTTTCCCCAAACTGGCGACCAACTACTGCACGGCCATCTACGCGCCCTTAGCGTCGCGAAAGGGGGTGTGTTTAGATAACGCCTCCGAAAACCCTCAGGGACCACTCGACCAGCCCATGCGGCGGGCGCGGCGACCGCTCCGTGTTTTTTTACGGAAGTGGAGAGAGCGTTCTGGAAAATTCACCAAAATTACCGACAAGACGCGTAATCTGATTGGAGTAATATTATTTTCGGCGTAGTAACTTTCGGCCAGTAACAACACGTCTTCCAAAATTCTCGTAGAAACTTCAGAACATCTGCGAAATTGGGGGAAAGAGGTTCGTGGGCGCTGAGACGCGCTGAGGGCAGACCGAAGCGGGAGGTTTTGACAGAGGCGCGGGGACGCCTAAGTCGTGGCGGACACAGAGGCGGGGACGCCCATGTTGTACGGGTGTGGACGCGGAGTGTCATCCGAGTTGTGTAGGCGCCAGGGATAGCGCGAAGTAGCAGATTAGAGTGCGATTTGTGGTATTATCGCACCGCGTGTCATTAGATTGAAAAAAAAAAGAACTTCATCTAGTAATGTTATTTGTTTCTCTGCTCGTTTACGCCCGCGCCGTGTATCGCAAGTTACGCGATTACGAAAATTACGATCTGTCGTCACCGATCTGTCGTCACCGCTACCGCCGATCCCAGCTGATGTCGTGGTTAACTCCTACTCTCTTGAATGGAGCAGGCTGCGAGGGACCCACCTCCGCCCCAAAGGGCGTGCCGTCCAGAAGAAAGGAGCCTAGCCAGGCGGTTTCGTTTGAGGCTGCTCACCCCAGCGCGTCCTCCTGCTGCAGCGGTGATTCTAATAATCTGTCGAGCTCCGACAGACAAACAACATTCATTACGCCCTTCAGGCTTACCTGACTGTTGTCAACATTCAGAAGGTGCAGGCCGCGCATTGGCCCTTTTTTCTTTTTATTTGTTAGCGCATCTTTTTTTGCTTTTATTTGTTTTAAGTAATTTGATTCGTATTAGTTTTAAGATTGTATGAAAAAAACAAGGGTTTAAAAAAACTGGAGCTCAGATAATAAATGTCAATTTACCATTTTTACCATTAAATTTACATTTTTTTGTCTTTAAACTTTCTTTCAATTGATTCCTGTCACGTGGCCACGTCCGTCCATTAACCTAAATTTGCCTACCCGTCACCTGGAGCTAGCCGTAAGGTACCACAGCACAGGCAGGTAAGCGTCGCAATGGTTCCAAGTAAGCTTTCGAATTATATCTTTGATACCCCAGTAAAACGCCCTCAAATTTAATTTGTCTTAAAATAAATATTGTTACTTTTTGAATTACCGTGTATTGCTGCACGACAAATTAAATCGAATTTTTATAATATTGGGCGCAAATGGATGAAGGACGTTACATGAGGTTAATTATTTCAGACTGTTAATGATATCAGTTGGATTTGTATTCTGTTTGTGAGTGTTACTATTTTTTGTCTTGTGTTGTGAAAATCGTGCGCGCGTTTCAAGAAAAAACTGTGAAATCCCATGTTATTCAAAATGCTGGACGAATCGGTAGACGTGAGGTGATGACAGCTCAGGGGATTCAGTCTGCGCATGAAATCACCTTATGATCTCTTATGCGAAATTTAACGAAACAAGCAGAATTATGAAATTTAAAAATCGAATTAAAGAACCAGATTTCGGAAGTATGGGGAAATGACGAGAAAATTAATTTATGATTTTCAGAACATGAGAAAAGTGGTCAGGGAAAGATTTTGATAGATTAGATAACTGTTTAGATAACTAATCCGCAAAACTTGTAAAATTAAGAGTAGAAGTTCAATTCATGAAATCGGATCACTGAAAATCAACTCGAGGGTAGGTGCGGAGAAATCTGAGAACACTGCTGAGAAGCTAGGCCGTAAGAATTGGGGAATTCAAGGACCGAAACGAAAGAAAATTTAAAACCTAAGCAGTCTGAAATTCACTCAGAAATTACATGAGCATGCGACAATAAAATAGGAGGCGTGTTGTGAGTCAGTAAAATAAATATTTGCTGGGGTTACGGCCGAAATGAACGGCAAATTCACCTGGTTGGAAACAAACTTCACTCTAGTTAATGAATTCACGAAAGGGGTAGAGAAAATTGAAAAGATAGGTGATAGTAGTGAGGAAAGTTTCAGGAAAGTAAAACAAAACGCTAAAGAAAGAAATAGGATAAAATGTGATTAATCTGGTAAAGGAAGAAGTACAAAAGAAATGGAAAATCATCCAATTACGAACGTTGTCTGCTGGTTCTGGATTGTACCCTCGTGGGCTCTCCCCGAATCTTTGCTTTTCTGGGAACTGGACGAAAATCCGAAAGTTTTTTGGATCGTGCCGAAAATTATATGACTTGACAAAGGCGGCACCGGCTCACTTAAAACCAAGATTTATGCAGGAACTTTTACGGGTAACGCCGCACACTGGCTCACTGCGTTAACACCTTTCCGCAGACTTGATGAGGAAATTCTGAACTCGTTTTCTTTCACGTTATCGGGAGAGCAGCGACGTTGAGTCTGGAGAGAAAAATTCCGAGAGTAGATGGGATAAGCAAGCGAAACCAATCATATTTAGATTACGCCATGGAAAAAAATTTCGGCTATTAAACTATGTGATCCGACGACAGATGATAAAAAGATTATCTGGCTCCTAACCGCACACTTTCTCTCCATTTACGTGCAAAACCTTATTAACAGTGTAATGATCGGATAATCTTGATCATTTTCAAGAATTGCTGGCGCAATTTGATAGAACGCGGTCAAACCCTTATGAAGAATTGGGACCGAAATCAACAGGTTTTCGCCTGAGGAAGATAACAATCGGAACAGGCAATCGGGGCGCGGATGATCAGGGTCAGAGGAATGGGGGGAACAACTCCCGTCCGCCACCAAACCCAATGACCGTAATAATAACACAACTAGTAGGAATGGACATCAGGATTCCATAAGACTGAGTCCGTCAAACTAGAACCGTTTGGCTTTCTGGTATCTGGGTTCCAAAACGAATTATCTCGAGATACCAATATTCAATACTGTGTCAGCCAATTGCGCCTTTTTGACCTAAACGACGACTTCGAATGAACCCTGGGTCAGAGAACGAGCGAGAAAATGTCCGGTTGTGAGCTTCTTCTTATTGTGCACCTTATGTTCAAGCTTTGATAGACACTGGCAGTGAAATCCAGTGCAATTTCTAGAAGTTCTACTCAAAACTATTGTTGAGCGCATTCCAATACCAACTCTGCCTAATATTAAATGTTTTGTTATTGAGTAGAAAGAAAAAAGTAAAACCAATTACTATGCAGGCTTGCTTTTTAAAAATCAGGGAAATTTTATTTGATGCCAGTGTTTGATCATAGAGATTCAATCATGACGTGTCACTTGGGGTTAATTTTTACTGGTGTCATGGAGAGTGGATTTTTCTAGGAATCTTGTGAGCTGTGAGAATAGGAACGTAACCGGTGACGACGGTGATGGCAAATAGAAACCGGCATTTCTGCGCGTCCTGGAGTATGGGGATGACGTGAGGAAGTCATAAGCCGTGTGCCGTATAATGACTTTTCGACCACGAACGGTCCCAGCTGCAAAGAATGCTCTTCAAATATGTAAATGTTTTTGATCGTCCTGGGTACATCCTATTAAAGACATTTTTGCTGAATTCATCACTTGATGATTCACCTTTAAAATGGAAAATTATCCTATCTCCACAGTCGATGAGGGGGGAAGTAGATCAAAACTGTTAAAATCGCAAGAAGTGAGGTATAATTGAAAGATCTGTAACAGCTTATTTGAACCCGGCTGTAGTGGTAAAAGAAAAAGACGGGGTAAGGATTTGCTTAGATGCTCGACGGATCAACGAGGCACATCCCAGAAAACGAGGCACTCCCAGAACACTGATGAAATTTGGAAATTTAATAAAAACAAAGATTTTTTCGGCTTAGATTTTTCTGGTCAGGCATAAATTTAATTCACCCAGACGACAGAAATTCATGGATTTAACAACGGGTTGACGTGGTCTGGAAAAATAATGCCAGGAAGAGGGAAGCCCTTGTAAAGAACCCTTACCATCATAGGCATGTACTTGTCAGGACCCCTGGAGTTAGTGATCAGCCTGCTGGATTATTCCATAAATTTTTCCCATTTACCGACCATTTGTTATTGAAACGTGATTCCAGCTCCAAATGTATGCCTCTTGTGCCCTGATGGGCTCCAGCAGTGGGAAGTACAATTTCAGAATTGAGACCATTTAAAGGTTGGTTAAACTATTCTGTGGATTTATTTAAAACCACTGATTGACAATCTCTGACATAATTCTCTTCGGTACCTTTGCCCCATGCCAGTTTATAATTTAAAGTCGTTGAGAAAATTAAAGAATTTTGATTTAATTATTTTATTCTGATTAAATATGAAAAGAATAGTTCTTTTTTTGAAGGGTTTAAGTAAAGGGTCATGCAAATTTTTTTTTTTTTAACATTAATGTTGGTTTTGATTCTACTTTTTCTTTAATTATTCATCAGTTAAGAAAATCTGTTATCTGGTAACGTTTTTTGTTTTTTAACGAGAGTTAAAACTCTTAATTTTTCAAAATTAAAATTCTCAAAAACTCGATTTTTATCTCTATCCTGAAGGAGGCAAAATGTATAACCGAATATTGGATTAAAAATAAATATTTGTTTTTGTTATTACTGTTCAGTAGCGTGCGTGCCCCCAACTGGTGCGACTCAAATCACTTCGCACGGCCATTCACATGTCCCAGTGTCGCCATACGGTAATATAGTCTAAAAACCTCCGTAACATCCAACAACCCATAAGCTGCTAATCACCTGTGTTTGTTTATAAAAAGAGAGAGCGTTCTGAAAAATTCCATCAAAAATTACCTTACAAGACGCGTAACCTGATTACAATATTATTTTCGGCGCAGTAACTTTCGCCAGCAAACATCGTCTTCCAAAATTTCTGTAGAAACTTCTAGAACATTCATAAAAATTGTATTCGGGGCGCGAGACGCGCAGGGCACCTGAAGCGGGCGTTTTGACAGAGGCGCGACGCCTGTCGTGCGGACAGAGGCGGGGACGCCATGTTGTACGGTGTGGCGAGGTCATCCAGGCTGTGTAAAGCCGTATAAAGTAAGTGGTTACGATTAGAGTGATTTGTGGTATTATCGCATCATGTGTCATTAGATTGAGAAAAAAAGAACTTTATCTAGTATCGTTATTTGCTTTCGCCGTTTACGCCCGCGCCGTGTATCGCGTTACGCGATTATGAAAAATTACGATCTGTCGTCGATCTGTCGTCGTCGCTACCGCCGACGTCCCAGCTGATGTCGTGGTTAACTCTACTCTCTGAATGGGAGCAGGCTGCGACAGAGGAATCACCTCCGCTCCCTAAAGGCGTGCCGTCCTGTAGTTGCGCGGCGCCCAGCTAAAAGGTTCGTTTGAGTACGTTCACCCGCGCGTCCGCCGCAGCGGTGATTCGACACCCGTCGAGCCCGGCGCTGGTATAAAACAAACATTCATTACGCCCTTCAGGCTTACCTGACTGTTGTCAACATTCAGAAGGTGCAGGCCGCATTGGCCCCTTTTCTTTTCATTGTTAGCGCATCTTTTTTTGCTTTATTTGTTTTAAGTGAATGATCGTATTAGTTTTAAGATTGCATGAAAAAATATGTTTAAAAACTTATTTGATAATAATGCCAATTTACCATTTTAATTCTCTATTAAATTCATTTTTTTTGTCTTTAAACTTTCAATTGACTGTCATGTAATGTGCCACGTCCATCCACAACCTACCAGGTTTTACCTGTCACCTGATTAGCCGGCAATTGCAGTACAGGTAGGTGCTGCAGTATATGAAAAGGGTATATTGTACATATGAATTTTTCTTTCAGCAGTGTTTGTGATGTGATTTTTTTGTTTTTGTGAATTGTATAAAAGTTTTTCGTTGCATTAATGTCAAACTGTAAGATGATATTGGGTCATTGAAATCATTTTTGTAAATAGAAAAGGGATATCTGCAGTCAATTAATATTTTAGGAATTTGCTGAGCCATACAGCAAGTTACTTGAATTTATAGGTAATACGTAGATTAGTAACGAAATTGTACCCCAGAAATTTGATAGAATATATCAAAACCTTCTTAAAGTTAAAAGTTAACTTGCCTGTTTTATTTAATATCTTAAAACAAGATAAAAGACGGACCCACTCCTGTAGGACTTCTTAAATTTTGGATATAACATTAAGTTATTGGAGTGACCCGCTCATTCTTTTTTATTCCATAGAAGAGAGCGGTCACACATCTGGCATAGTATCTTTGAAGAAAAATGTGAAAGGTCACATTACGATCTTCTATCTTTGAAAGTGTCACACGTAATAAACAAATCTCTCTCTGTTTCTCTCTCTCTGTTTCTCTCTCTCTGTTTCTCTCTCTCTTTTCTGTTTCTCTCTCTTTCTCTCTCTCTTTTCTTCTCTCTCTGTTTCTCTCTCTCTCTGTTTCTCTCTCTGTCTTCTCTCTGTTTCTCTCTCTCTTCTCTCTGTTCTCTCTCTCTGTTCTCTCTCTGTGTTTCTCTCTCTCTGTGTTTCTCTCTCTCTCTGTTTCTCTCTCTCTCTCTGTCTCTCTCTCTCTGTTTCTCTCTCTCTCTTTCTCTCTCTCTGTTTCTCTTTCTTTGTTTCTCTCTCTGTTTCTCTCTCTTTTTCTCTCTCTCTCTCTCTCTGTTCCTCTTCCCTCCTCTGTCTCTTTCTTCTCTCCTCTCGAATATTCAACACATTTCCGTACATTCTGGTCTTCTCGCTGTTACCCCACCTTCTCAGAGACCTGCACAGGGAGGGACAGAGACAGACACACAGAGAAAAGTCAGACAGGTTGCGACAGGACCAGAGAGAGAGAGAGAGAGAGAGACGGAGTAAGTTGAGGGACGGAGCGAGAGTGACGGTGAGAGAGAAGGGAAGGAAGGAGATAGAGGGAGATGAAGGGCAGAATAACATGTGCCTGGTTTTGCTGGTATAGTATATAATATATAAAAAATATAGTAATAGAAATATTAATAATACTTTTACGAACAGAAGTTTGTTACTGGAAGCATCATATAATAAAATTACCACATGTCATGTAGTTATTTAGTTGTTTATTGAGACTGCCGGTTTTATCATGATTTTGTTATTAACAGATCTCAATTTTTTATTACTGAATGTATAAATAAACTTGTAAATGTAAGTAGTGTTTTCAGCTGTTGTAGTAAAAACGTTCTATTTTATTCTTTTTTCTGATTTCTTCGTATCAGGTGTTTTAAAAGTAATATCTTTTGAACGTATTAGTTACTTGTATCTCAATATATTGTTTGATGAAAGTCTATCCTTGTAAATTAGCTCTTAGCCTTAGGATAGATTTTGAAACAGTGAGTTGGCTTCTCCAATTATCAGTAAATGTGTTTACTTTCTATGTGAAAAATTCTTCAATTTGGAACATTTGATTTTTTTCTTAGCTGACGTTTGCAGTGTAGGACCCTCTCCGTACTTCTAAAGGAATAATGTAACCAGCCAAAAAAGTTCAATCTTCAAAGCCTTGCCTTTGTGAGTATGAGGTTACGTTAGTCATTGTATATTTGAGCAAAAGCTTAACTTACATCTGAAAAATATCGAGATCGGGAAAACGATTAATGACCAGTATTCGTATGGACATAAAAATTATCTTCATTTTTGTGATGACAGTACGGGGAAGTCACGTGTGGACCACGTGAGTAATGAAAATATGGCCCGTGCCATATTAAAGGTGTCAGTTGTAGCCTTGAGTATAAAGAACCTGTAACAACTATTGTAATACAGCTTCCGGGTCAATGACCCCATCTCGATCAGGTTTTTCGTCCAGTTTCCCTGATCCATTGAGCAAATGCTGAGATGGCCCCTTGTTTTGCTTCTGGACATAAATGTAACTTCATTTTCTGTGCACATCTTCTAGAATTCAGTGGGAAATACAATTATTCAAATTATCGTTTCTATGTTCTCGCGGCAGTAAGTAATAAGAGCCAAAATTTATTGCTTATTTATCTTTGAATATAGATTTTATTACATGGGAGTTTTTTTGTTTTTTTTTTCTCCCTTTTTTTAAATGTGCACACAATTCACTTTTCCCCATAGCACGTCATACGCAGTTTTAACTGTTTTTTTTGACGTAAAATAAATAAATAAATTTCCAAGTCTTGTAAATTGGACATCCCTGCTTTCGAGGAATAAAGAAGTAGAATCGTTATCGGTCACCTGCTTTAACCTGGGCGCTCCACGCCTCGTCCATCGTACTTGGTTGACTCGCCCTGGAAACTGCAGAGGGCGTTGCTCACAGGAGGCAGAGCTTCGGAAAATGAAATCCCAGTGACGGACGGTTATGAGCGTGATAAGTTAACCTGTATATACAGAGATAACCCTCCTAACACGGATCGTACAACAGTAAATGTTCTTCTTAGAACCCTGCGTCATGTCTTAAGTTGCAAGGAAGTTTTTTTGCTTGGGACCTAACTGCTTCAATATACCTTTGGAGAAATGGAGAATTTATCTTGGATCATTGTATGCATAAATTACGTATCATTAATTTATGAAAGTAATGTAATTTATGAAATTACCTTATGAAAACGAATAGTTTCGCCCCTATCGATACGTTTATACATTCTAGAACAATCACAAGCAAGCCATGATCTGTCAACCTTCTCTAGCCGAATGAACAGTTGACCAAAGTCCACATCATTGAAAATAAACTTTCTATTTTACAATTTTCAGTAGCAACATTTACGTTGAGACAGTTTGATCGCTAAGAAGTTAGTTGCGTAACAACCCCTCAAGAACAGACTAGACATTTTGTATATTTCTTTAATTAACTGGAATCAGATGATTGGTACGTAGAATAACGTACGTTGGTACGTTAAATAACTTTACATACGTATTAATTGCTTATTAACTAACTTGTAATTAATTTATAATAGAGGTTTTCCACGTGGTTCCTGCTCTCATTCTGCAAATATTATTAATGAAGAATAATAAAGGTATTTGTTTTTAATTCGGGTATGATGGTTAGGGTTTTTACCGAGTTTGAATGACACCAGGGAGGAGATTTGATTTAAGCTGGAATAAAAGTTAGTGGACGCATAATGGATGTGCTCTGCTAGTGGTTTGAGGTTAAACGTCTTTTGGAGTTGGAAACGGGCTGTGGCTCCTGTTGGCTAGTGTTCTATTTTTTTAATTCTGTATTTTTTTGTACTTGATTTTTTTCTATTTGTTTGGGCGGCGTTAACCCATATTGGACAGGCGAACAGTAATAATACTGTATAATATAGTTTAATATTAATATGGGAGGGTAGAATGGTATGTGGTATTAGTGGTTTTAGCTACAATAGTTTTAATTTGGTTTTGATTTGATTTATCTTTGTCGTGATAAGTTAGGTGTTTAGTTGAAGTCCCAGATATTTTAGCTATTATTTGCGGGATAGCTACTCTATTATATTGTCGTTGAGTGTCATAGTGATGGGTGAAGTATAAGATCTCAATGCCGGCGCCACCGGTAGTCGAGTATTTTGTTTTTGAGTAATTTTGATGTTTTTGCGACTCATATTTAACGAATATTTTAAATGTAACAGTCCCCCACACAAGGTCATACAGCGCACCCCCTGCTAAAGCGAGCTCGGGCAAGGGAAGTGGAACACAGAAAAATCAAAAATTACTCAAAAAATATTCAACATATTACAATATGTATATCAGTGGATTTGTCTTTTTACGCTTGTCATGCTAGACTAAAAATGTGTATAATTCCATTTGAATAAAAGTTACCCTAATATCTCGTAAAATACATGTTACAAATTAGAAATGAGTACATGAATGATCCCATTTCCTCATACACTTATGTGAAAATTGAAATGCAATAACTTCAACCGTTCAAAAACTGCAGGAGGTGCTAAAGTTAAGTCTCACCTGTATATTCAGGTGGGTGGGATGTAGCCGATTCCGAAGTATGATTTTAATATGTTATTTAAGTAAGCTGGTGATGGCAGAGTTGTATTATTAAATGGAGATTTTTTAGTTGGAACGTTTTTTTTATTTATTTATTGATTTCGTTAATAGTTCCATTAATAATTTCTATGCGTTTTGATTATTATGTGTTGGGGATGAAAATTTGAGCTATTTTATAGTGAACGTCCATGCAACATAGTCTGTAGGTTTTTCAACTTTTATTTTACGATGAATATGGTGCATTCTACTGGCATACTGCAAATTTGCATATGGTGTTTTTTAATGGAGTGATTGTTTTTCTTTTTCATTATTTTCTGGTACATTGTCAGATATCTGGTAATTTACTGTATTATTGGTATTTTTAAGTAATATGTTTGGTTGAAATTTATTAATGTGGGTATAAATAGTTGATTAATTGATTTTCATTGGAGTTTTAAGGATTTATATTTTAAGAATTGCACTTGTGTTTAAAGATTCGTAGATTCCTTTTTCGCCCTTCCGTGGTAAAAAGAGAATATTCCATACAACTTTCTTTTTCTTATAAAACGGAGTGTATGGGAATGAGGACCTGCGAAGTGTCTCACTACGTGTTGTTGATTTCTTATTTTCTTTTCTACGTGTTTCTACGTGTTTTTTCTACGTGTTTCTACGTGTTCCTTCTTATTTATGAGTCAATTTTCTACAACTAATTTTGTTAGAAACAATGATTATTGAGATTCAGTAGCACCTTCTTAACATGAGCTCCAGCTTTCTTAATGCATTTTGTGAATACTAACTGGTACGTTCGCTGCTGTTATCCGCAGCATGGTTCGTGGAACATTGGTGAACACATGGGATATTGTTGCTTCAATTTCACCCAAGTTTTTTGGTTTTCTCTTGTAAACGTCCTACTTACACCACCTCGAGGGAAAAAGTGCAAGGCGTTAAATTAGGGCTGCGGGCAGGCCATTGATGTGTACCACGTCTGCCTATTCAAGGACCTAGGAAAGTATCATGCACCCATTCGCGGACATCGTTTGCAGAATATGTGGGTGCTCCGTCCTGCATGAAGGGAAGCTGCGGGGTGTTCCACTGTGACATTACAGGTCATACAGTGATTTCTTAGGGCTCCTCGAGAACATTTCACGAATACTGCTAACATTCTCTTCTTTCCTCGAAGTTGAAGGTCTTTCTGATCTTGTATCGGCGGTACTCTCTGTTGTTAGTAATTTGGAATGGCAGTTTTTAACGGTTTTATATCCAGTGTTGCATGAATCCCTCAATCACCCCTCCCCCACCTTTGTACTTTCACCACCGATCCCCAGACCCTAATAATTAGTTGCTATTCTGGCTCGTTCTTTGACACTCAAAACTGGCGGCATTTTTCAACAGAAAAAATGGAATAAAAATGTTGAACAAAACTTTAAGAACTATTCTTTCCAACAGATTTAGTTGTAAAAACATTGGCTCCTAAACGAAGAAATTATAGCTCGTCAATAACCAACCACGTGCAATGTGATTACCTGAAACACTAGGAATGTTTTCTCTGTATTCGCTCCAGTAAATTATTCAGGAGCAGGTTTATTAGTATTTGATAAGCTTATTAGTATTGATTGATATTTGATAAGATCCGTTGAACTTTTTCTCTTAAAAACACAATTACTTCCAAAAATATTTTTTAGGAATTTTTAATTGCAGAATATTCTATCACGACTAGTTTAGGTATTTTGTTATTGTGGGTACTAAGTAATTTAAGTTTTATTTGCCTCGGAACAAAAATCTCACCCAAAATTCTTAAAAATATTGTATTATTGCTAAAAAAATCAAACATATGATACGATTTATTATTACAATGTGCATTCTGTAACTGAAGAACTCAATATTGGAATGTGATCACTTATAACCACATAGGTTGAGGTTTTGGAATTTAAATAAATGCATAATCCCATTGTTGTTTTGCTAATTTTCTCTTGCCAGTGGATGTGTCAAACCTTCTACGTGTTTAGTAATTTAATAAAAGAACGAGCTTTTGATATGATGCTTTTCGAGTTTGTATTACGGGTTGCGTCCGTAACATTGGCCACACTGTAAAGTTAGAAGACTCTCCGACTGTCTCCCTCTAAAAAGTTCCTAGCTTCACCTACCATGCGATACTTGTAATATACTTTTGAAATTTATTGTCACAGATTTCACAGCGTAAACAGTGCGACAAAGGACGAATGAAAGAAGTCGTGACAGTTGTAATACAGAAAATCCGACGACAGTCGACGGTTATGGAGGGATCACCACCGCCAGCCAAATTATTAGCGCGTGGGCAGTACAAGATTTGCTTCTACTCGGTTCAGATATATTTGCTCAGTACATCTGGTCGTCACGATCCCACCCATTATCAAAACCATCCCACCAACATCCCCTACTGCCGCCAACATCCACTACCGCAATGCTATCCCACAAACAATCGGGTCCTAAGTATCTTCCACTTGACTAATGTGTATCCTTATTGTGCAATTCTTAATATTATAATACCATTTTCATAATATTGTTCGTGTGTTCCAAAATGTCACAAAGAGTTTTCAAATTGTTTTTGACGTAAAACAATCGCATCTGAATTAGTGCCATTATGAGCATTAGCCACCTCAACCGCTGCTGTCGCCGCGTGGGCGGGAGTCCTGTAGCAGCACGGGCGCCGTCAGCGCGTCGACACGCGATCACGTCGGAGCGGCGTGCGTGCAGCCCGGGGGGAGGGGGCACTCGCGTCCCGGACCACGGCCGCGACGACGTGCCGGCGCCGCGCTGCGCCCGCGGAGATTTGCTAGCGCCCTCCGCGCCGCCACCGCCGCGGAGAACCGCCGCGGCTCCCGACGTCTCGCCCTCGTCGCAGCCACTTACCACACAGTGCTCTGTTGTAGTATGCGTCCCGTCAGGTCCGTTAAAACTGAATCTGCTTGCAACCCACTGCTTTCTTTGGAACCCGCCCCGCCCCAACACAAGCTCATCCCGCGCTCTTAGAGCATTGCTTCTTCCGTCGAGCAGCCCTACCGGTTCTCTCCCGGTTTCCATTCCACCTCACTTTGTCTCACTCCCTTCCCCCCCCCCCCAAAGCTGCCCAGCCCACTCTGCCCAGGTCACTCTGCCCAGCCTCACGCTGCCCAGACTCACTCTGCTCAGCCTCACGCTGCCCAGACTCACTCTGCCTAACCTCACTCTGTCTAACTTCACTCTGCCTAATCTCACCCTGCCTTATCTCACTCTGCCTAATCTCACTCTGCCTAATCTCACTCTGCCTAATCTCACTCTGCCTAATCTCACTCTGCCTAATCTCACTCTGCCTAATCTCACTCTGCCTAGCCTCACTCTGCCTAGCCTCACTCTGCCTAGCCTCACTCTGCCAGCCTCACTCTGCCTAGCCTCACTCTGCCTAGCCTCACTCTGCCTAGCCTCACTCTGCCTAGCCTCACTCTGCCTAGCCTCACCCTGCCTAGCCCTCACCCTGCCAGCCTCACTCTGCCCAGCCTCACTCTGCCCAGCCTCACTCTGCCTAGCCTCACTCTGCCTAGCCTCACTCTGCCCAGCCTCACTCTGCCCAGCCTCACTCTGCCCAGCCTCACTCTGCCCAGCCTCACTCTGCCCAGCCTCACTCTGCCCAGCCTCACTCTGCCCAGCCTCACTCTGCCCAGCCTCACTCTGCCCAGCCTCACTCTGCCCAGCCTCACTCTGCCCAGCCTCACTCTGCCCAGCCTCACTCTGCCCAGCCTCACTCTGCCCAGCCTCACTCTGCCCAGCCTCACTCTGCCCAGCCTCACTCTGCCCAGCCTCACTCTGCCCAGCCTCACCCTGCCCAGCCTCACCCTGCCCAGCCTCACCCTGCCCAGCCTCACGCTGCCCAACCTCACTCTGCCCAACCTCACGCTGCTCAACCTCACTCTGCCCAGCGTCGCTTTTCCCTACTCTGCTCTGACCTTCGGGCTGCCCTATTCCTCTTTGCTTTATCCCGAATGGTCCTACCCCATTCTACCCTACTGCGCTTTGCTCTAACGCGCTCTGATCCATCCCGCTCTACTCTTCACCGCCTTGTCCTACCCCACTCTGACCTACGTCACTCTACCCTACCCCACCCTGCCCTACCCCCACTCTGATCTACGTCACTCTGTCCTACCCTAACTGCCCCTTATTTTGCCTTGGAGCTAACCACGTCGCAACATGTTTTTAATTATGGGTGTGATGTGGATGTCGTCCTTTAAAATATTTCAGTGGATTGTTAATATTACTTATTTTCAACGGAATTATATAAATATAAATAAAGCAATTCACTTTGTGTTTAACAGCATTACTCTCTAAGCAAATAGTACGTTTACCAAAACGCACATTTTATTTTGTGAATCAACAAATCAGAATCCGGCTTTTAATTACTTAACTGGCTGAATTCTTGACATTTACACGTGACTACACCATGCAAGATCAGTGTTAAAAACTATCCATTACATTTCTTTAACCTTTCCCAGGAGCATGAATTACGTGTCGTCACATATTTATGTTCGTGAAATATAAATGAAAATTGTACCGAATATCTTGGTTTTTTACTTTCTCTTCTTACGAAGTTTTAAATTGTATTTTAGTACATCTCGTATTTTAGTGAAATTTGACTATTCTTGTACTTCAACTACATAAATTCGCATCGTTAAGTGCACACCCTAAGGATGTTCTTTTATGTAAAAGATGTAAAACCCTGCGTGGCAAAAATTGTTTGCGGCCCTCAGAATGGGCCGTGTTTCTATTATTTTGTGTTGCTGTAGGCTAATCTGTTTGAACTTACCAGTTACGCCGGATTAAGCCAGCTGAGATTGTTTAGAGAAGTCTATGCCTGGAATCCGTCGGTCAATGACCGCTATCTCGACCCGGTTGTTTGTTTCGTTTGTCAGGAGACGCTCACGCGGGGCATTGAACCGTAATTTTCCCGCTTGCCGCCCTGTCAAATTCCAAGTTTCGCTCTTAGTGTCTGATTCGGTTTGGCTTCCTCTAATAGTAGTAATAATAGTTGTTTGAATTTGCTCGCCAGTTTTGCTTGAGTAAGTGGAACGACCAAAGTAGATATTTACCATCACACGTGCATGTGGTACACTCATTACGTACGTCAGGCAGAGATGGTGTAATTATAGCTTTTTAAAATTATTTTTGATTTTACTAAATTTACTTTACATGTATCAATTTAGCTTGTTTAAAAAATGTACTGAACATTGCAATTGTTGATTGTTGAATGTTAATAAGATGATGGTGTTATAAGTAATCAAATAACTTTCTAACACTTAAATGTGCTTTGACGTACTTTACTTCCGTCCCATTCCTGTTTTATAATTTTCCAAAAGTTCATTATTATTGGGATCAAATTTTCTAATTTGCCAAATCAAACCTTTTTAAAATAAGAAGTAGTAATAAATTGCATAAGTCTTTTAATGCTGTTTGTCATAAAATTTGCATTTTTCAACCTCGTTGTTTCCAGTTCTACCTTTTTTGCATTCGGTAAATGTTATCCAGAGTCAACGCCGGCACACCAGTCTTATAAACTTGCTCAGCCAGTGACAACACTTTCGCCTGATATTCACAAGCCACTCTGAACTCTTCTTTCAGGAGTACAAATGCTATAAATGTGACAACAATGCCAAAATGGGACCAAATACTGACGGCTAGAAATAAAATATTGGAACGGGTGTTGAATTTCACTCATTTAAAAAGTAGGAATAATTAAAAAATACTGTTCACATACGCACATTCTTATTTGATCCGTCAACACCCCCCACAGATGTATGTAGCATTCTGGCGCAAGATCTTCGTCTTGGTGGTCTGACTTCACTTCCGCGTTCGAAACGAAAGGTTCTTAACTCGAAAACAGTACCTTCTGATAAAGCTCTTAAAAGAATTCATGGATGTTATCGCGGAATATTGTAAATATTACACTTGTTTACGTTTAGGTTTTGAAATGTATATGGACGTGTCAATGCTCACAGGTTTGTTTAGCGATAAGCGCAAGTTAGGGAGGTGTAAGAGGGAGACGATAAGGCGCAGAATACTTCGTGGCTCAGTTGTCCGTCGGGCCCACGCCCGCCGTGTGCGTTTGTTGCGTCCCGCGCGGTGAAGTGTGTGTGTTTGTTGTGTGAGAGTGAGAGAGCAGGAGACAGACAGTGAGTGTTGGGTACACACGCACCATCGTGGCTGCCGATCGTGGCTCGGCTGCGGCGTGGTCGTGTCTCGGCGTGCGGGTTTGCCCTGACGAGAGGGGTGGTGGAGCGTGCGTGTGTGCGTGCGTGCATGCGCTCTCGCTGGTCCTCGTGCGCGGCCACCGGGCACGCGTGACGGGCGTGCGAGAAGAGCAAGAGCGTACTGGTAGAGCGTGGCAGCCGACACAGGTGAGATCTGAACACGACTCCGGGAGCAAAGGTGTGTGTCTGAAGAACGTATTCGGAAATATTATATCACAAACCACAATATCAGATATGTGCAACAGATATCAATGAATCGAGTCTTAATGTATTTCATCTTAGCCAAGGGGCATTGCCATATTCGTGACATTTTTTGATGAGAGTTCAGAACATAACAAAATGTCACTATTACAAAAAAGGATGACCAAAAGAAAGTTATGAATTAATTTAATAAATGTACGGTATAGTTGAAGTAAAGCCAGTGGAAGTAGCCGAGGTCGCGATGGCTGAAAAGTCACAGCTGCCTCGTGTCTGTAAGGGAGCGGGTTCGACTCCCGCCCGGGGCATGGGAGTTTGTGTGTGCCCGTATACCGTTGCCATTACCACTTCCAGTGCTGACCATTTGACCTTAGCGGTTGAAAAGCGACCTTAAGTAAGTTAAAAAGAAGTCAATGATAAAATGCACGCCAAATGTCAGAACGTTTATAATTAATTTGTATTCTCTCTTTAGGATGATAAAGCCATTCAGTAACTTGGAGATATGAAGATTGTTAATAAATTCTTGTTTCTATTTGTATTTCGGTGTATTTTGTCTCGTTAGGGGGTGAGATACAGTGGCTTAAACTCGGTGACGTTATTTCTCCTACTTGGAAAATACACTATTATGAAGACACTCCCCCAATCGCCAAAGAAAAAAGAACAGCATCTGGTTTCAATTGGCCAATTAAAGATTCCAATAATTCATTAAGCGAAATTTATATTAGATTTTTTCTGATTCTGAAAATTTGACGGAAATAAGCAGCTGCTCCGATGAACAAACCTGTGATTGGTTAATAGGAATGTACTCTGTATTGATAATAAAAGCAAAGTTAGTGTTATTTCGTATTTGAGAAACCCACGTGTGTCTTTTTTTCTGTACTTTGGAATGTGATTAAGTGAAAGCGATCGATTTATAATATGCGTGACTGGAACGTCGGATTTTTATATTTACTTTTATTCAAAGATAACTGAGCAACATAGAGTGATAACATTCAAATCAATGAGATAATATACAGGTATGTATTATAAGGCGGTCTCAAGACAAAGATTGTTTACTTCGCTTTCTGCGGACTGAATTAGAAATATGAGGAAACGTTAGAGTTTATGAAATTTCAGTCTGTTGAACGTCAGTGATGGTATTTCTATGATTGGTCACATGATTGCTGCGCAAATATGAGTACTAAGTTTGATTGTACTTCTTTGCATTAATTATACTCGTTAAAAAAAAATAAATAATGCAAAAAAATTCGAAAACTAAAGATTATTCTGTAAAATATAAATGAAAACACGAATTTGAGTGAAGTTGTGCATTTTTCGATGTTATCACCCTTATAATCGGCGTTTGAAATGAGTTAATACGTTAATTATTTAATTACCTGAACCATTGTCATAAACATGTGCAGTATGTTCTACAATATTGCGTCATACAAATATTAAAAAGCTGTGTACAAAAAGGTAGTTTTCTGCAATGAAGTAAAAACTAATGTCTTTAAATTTTACGAAATCGGTTATCAGTTAAAAAGTATAGTTATGGGTGGCAAGTTCGTAGATGCCCTTGGTTACCGTGAAAGTCCATATGGCCGAGGCGTGCGTTGCAACTTTTGCTAGTGGTCGTTACGTCTGTGATAAATGCTTTCCGAGCAAAGTCGTTAAACATTTCTTGACCATGAATCGCCACCAGTATACAATTTCTTCTTATTAGCTTCCACTAGAACGTTTACATTCCTTAGGTTTGAACGAGAAATGAAGATGAATACCTAGAGTAAACATGCTCCTCGTTAGACTTGCACATTTTATCTATTCATAATTCTGATGCATTTCGTCATATTTTGTAACGAAGAGTTTGCCTCTGAAAGTATATTTATTGTTCTGAATTCGTTGTTTGTGTTGTTTTTTAATTGTCTACAGTATGTTTTAATTTAAAAAATGTAGTTTTATTAATAATCTTCGAAACTAAAATGTTTTGTTGCAGAGGGTTCGTTCTTATGCAATGTCGTTGATCTTTCTCAATTTCATACATTTTTATTACACCTATATTTGCAATGGTGCATTTGAAGAACAATTTCCACTACAATAATTTGTATCCAGTCTTTGAATTCCGTGATCGATACGAAGAAATCTAAGGACATTATTGGTGGTTTTCATGTAACCAAATAGGTGCTATGAAGGTACACTAAATTCATAAATGGTTTATTTATAATGGTTTGTTACTTTTAAAAACTTCCCAATAAATTTCTACATTTAACCGCTCAATTAAAAAAAACTTGATTCATGAAAGTTATATTATTCCTTGTTTAACGACAAAGTGTAAATTCTGTAATTAACAAAATGAGTAATATCGCATGTTGCTAGCAATAAAAATTAATTAACGTATATGCGCAAAACCTTGCGTTTTCTTCCCGCATGCAATTTTACATGACGCGCAATAAATATCGCATCGCAAATCGCGATGGTTTGTCAGTACAACGTCTGGATTTGCATGTTTATTGCACTTTTGTTGGAATAATTTTTCATTAGTTATTCATAACGAGCCTTGCCCACTGTAACTGGACCTCAAGTATGATGCGTAAAAAGACTAATTATTTCGCAAATCCAAATAAAAGAGC
Source organism: Teleogryllus oceanicus (assembly GCA_964035755.1). NCBI lineage: Eukaryota > Metazoa > Arthropoda > Insecta > Orthoptera > Gryllidae > Teleogryllus > Teleogryllus oceanicus. Next base: position 26,779,613 of record CAXIVR010000001.1, read on the forward strand.
AGAAAGTATTCATATCTTTCGACATTTCGCTCAGCTTTCGATTCACCCATCGCGAGTATTTGGTCCTTTATTTCTTCCTAAAGCTCCTAGCCGAAATTAAGCCTTCAAGAGCCCATAAATGTTCTTCATTTGCATAACTTAACACCTTCACATTTTTCTTGCACTGACGTTCAGGCGGCACTGAAGGTAACCGGGCTCAGCTGTCCCTATAAACCGGCAACTTGTTTACGGACCCTCGCTGGCGAGAACACTTTGCACGCTTTTTGAAAACAGGTTTTTGCTCGCTTTTCATATGAGTAATACGTTAGATGAATGATATATCCAACCGGTGTGGTGAGAAGGAAGCGGGTCCAACTTAATTTTTTGGGTGTTGCTTTCGTAATTTCACACGGAACACGGTAGTTGCGTATACTACTTTCCATATTCATGCAGCTTCATATAAATTGTTATTGTACATGTATATGCTATTTATCTACATCTACATGTCATAATTATACGTAACTAGTCGATTCAGTAACTGCACATCGATAGATGATTTTTTCATTAACTAATTTCATTATCGATTTAGTTCTTATTGAAAATTAAATCTATAATGAACGTTCAGTTTTTAATCCCTACTAAGATAATGAGAACATGTCTGGGTTGAGAAAAACTTTAAAAATATAAAATTGCTGCTCATATATTGGCAGCGGAAGAGCTCTGAGGATATATTCCGTTAATCAATGCATGTCCCACTCCGAAAGCTCATTGACGTGCATTTACATGCGCACAGAGTTCTTAGCAAACTTTTTTTAAGTGACCATAAGGAGATATTAATTGCAATGAGGATATGCATTTTTAAAGTTGTAATATAAAAAGTGAGAGTTAATAAACACCATTATTTATGAATATACTAGAAACGCTAATTAATTTGATCATTAATGTAAATAATATTTTGGAAAGTTTTCTGCTCCTCTTCTCAAAGAGAAGCGTCTATAATGCGTAGTTTTCATTCATACGTTAATGTTGTAAGTAGCTTAGCGATTTAGTTACTTGTATTCTTATTTTAATCTTACATTTGAAGAGGCATGATAAATTATTTTTAAAATGTTTAAATTTCTGTAAGGTGATTTCACACTATATACCCATTTCGAATAATAATAATAATAATAATAATAATAATAATAATAATAATAATAAATATATAATGATTTAATAATACAATGATAATATAATAATATAATTATAATTTAAATAACATTTTCTCTGTGTCCATGTCAGAGCTTGATGTGTCGATTATATTTACGGTCCAGTGATCTTTATTTTCTCTTTACGTACGACTTTTCATATTTCATAGTAAATTACAGTAAATGTAATTGTCGTTGTTAGTTTGTACGATTGTATTTGATAAAGATCGAGCAATCACAAATAATTATTCCCTTGGTTGTTTATAAACACTTCTCTCAATGAGTTTCTGCCTCCTTCATTGTGTATATGTATGCCTTGCAGGGAGACGCTGTAGATAATGGTTATGTGGTCCGTCGCCCTGATTAGCATACATTACAAGTATTGTTACAAAGAAAAACTAAAGGTTTATACCACACTTGTAATTCAAAACTCCACACAAAACTCTTTCCCTTCATGCTATTAAAAAAATATCAAAATACAGTAATAAAATTATGCATGAAAAAGTTGCTCAGAAGCGATTTGGGGAGGCAAATAAGATAGAAAAATATAAGAAATTGAAAGTAATTATAACAGTAAAAATCCATTCGAAAGCATATTTGAATAACTGTTGACGAAATTGAGGAGAGGATTCATGTGACCAAAGTATTTTTTCGGTTTAGAAACAAGAGTAAACAAATAAATATTAATATTAGTTGTGTTATGTTATTTTTATTTGTTAATATTCAATAATTGGAGAAAATCATGACATATACAACGCTGCAAAATGCCTCAGTCGATTTGCTATTAACTGAAGACTTCGGGGAAAATAACACTTTTTTGTTGATATTTTACTTTCATGGTTGAAAAAAAAAACAACAAATAGTACAGGCAAGGAACGTAACAAGCTCTTCAACACGTATTGATCAATACCCAAAGTATCTAATAGATAATTATAAAATTTCTTTGGAATAAGAATAGAAGTTTAATAAATTAAATGAAAATCGTCTTGGATACAGAACTTCTAATTATAAATAATAAATACGTATATTTTACTGTATTTTAAATAACAGTATCATAATTTCGCGTGTAGATAGAATAATGGTGCATATATAGATACCAGATGTTAAATAGTACATGGATGTATCTCTACTTCCTTCGTTTGCTGGTATCCACAGCAAATATCGTATGGAATCCAGCATGATGACATTGCTGGTTGAACAGGGGCCAGAGCGCGGGTCGCGAATATGCCGGCTGGCCCGGGCGCGGCCAGGCCCCGCGGTCGCCTGCCAGCCAGGGCCCAGCGAGTCCCGCCCCGCCCCCGCCCGCCCCGCCCTCGCCCGCCCCGCCCCGCCCCGCTCCGCCCTCCCGCCCCGCCCCGCCCCGCCCCGCCCCGCCCCGCCCGCCCCGCCCCGCCCGCCCCGCCCCGCGCCGCGTCCGCCGATACCCCTGCGGCGGTGGCGAGGGCGGGGTGTGTGCGCAGAGATGGTCGCCATGGAAACCGCGCTGGCCGCGGCCGCCTCCGCCGCCGCCCCTGCCCTCCCCCGCCCCCCGCGGCTCCGCCGCCGCCGCCGCCGCCGCCGGAGAGCCTCACGCGGCTGAGGGCCGAGGCCGAGGACTGAGGGCGAAGGGATCCCTCATGATGAGAGGCCGGCCGGACGCCCCTCGGCGGCGGTGGCGGTGGGGGCGGGGGCAACGGGTGACTCATGCATAGCGCATGGCAAGCGCCTCCCCGCCCCCGCCGTCTGCACCCCACCCGCTACATCGCGTCGTTCCGCATTCCGGCGTCTGTGTCGCTCCATATCTGTGTGTGCTTAAGCTAGTGCTTTCCAACTTTCTTTAAGCGAGGTTGTAACAGATCTCTGCTGACCTTGCATTGCAGTATTTAGATTTTCAATATTGTGAAAATAAAAGTAACACAAACTTTTATTACAAGTGGAGGTTGATCTATATTTCCTGTGCATGAGAGGATACGATTAATCCGAAATGGAAAGGGAAATCATCCTTGCAGCTGTCGACGATTTTAAGTCGATTCCGAGTTAATTATTAACGTAAAGGAGAAATGGCCGGTTCAGAGAATAATCTGCGTTATTGCCTTTCTTCAAGTCGCTATATGGCTTAGCAGTTTCTCTTAGATTAACGAGTTCTTGGAAAATCAAAAGAAAAATTAAACAAGGACGTTATTTATAAATTTAAGACAAACAAATGATATAAATATAACTATCTCTTTCCTTCCTCCAAGGCTTCTTCATTTAAAAGTGACATAAAAATCATGAGATTTGTAACAAATGTTTGCAATTTAAAAACCCTGTTAATATTGAATTTAAACACTATAACCATTCTTTACAAAATTTTACGTAAGTTGGATTATGAAACTCAAACCTATGTCTCAACATTTGGAAAAGCCAAGGCTTTGTCTACTGCCCAGTCTACGCACTTGATGTTGCCTTTTGATGAACATCGTGTATTGAGCGTGATTTTAGATAATTCTGTTATTTCTAGACGAGAGAAGTGAACTGAACTGTGGCATGAATCAGCCAAAATTCTGCTAAAGAAAACCATACAATGTTCTTCCAAACTAGCTCTCACACTTCTCAAGAAAAACAAGTTAAATTGTATGGTATAGGACTACAATAAAGTATAGATTTTAACAAAAACAATAACCTAGTGTAGTATATATTCTTTGTAACAATTCTTTACGCACCAAAAATGTCTTATATGCTCCCTCACTAGTGTTCCTTTTATTTGTTTTGCATTTCCTTTCTCCTTCCTGTCAGTTTTGCTCCTTTGAGTGTACCAAAAGTATTCAGACAATGAAGTATTGCCTTTACATATATTTTGTAACGTCCATTATTTTTGTGGTCGTTAGATCTTCATTTTGACACCTTCTGAAATTAAACCTCTTGGTTTGATTTTCCCTCACCCTATTGTTGTACTCCTCTATTTCGCACTCGTCGATCATTAAACCGTTAAAAACAAGGCAATCTGTGTTTATTTCATCTCTATATTGATCTAATACGTTTTAACATATTGCGGTCAGTTTTTCCACAGGAAGTCTCAACGTACATTTCACTCGGCCACCATTTTCATCTTCTAGTCTATTAAGTCGCTCACTTTGAACCTAACGTCCCAATTCCATTTCCCCTCCATGTCCACTTCCATCTCCATTTTCTCCTCCGCCTTCACCTCCCCCCCCTGCCCCTCCTACTTTCACCTTCGCCACCTCTGCCCACTTCTCCCCTTCACCTCCCCCCCCCCCCCCCCCCGCCGCTTGCCTCTGCCCCCCTCCTACGCGCCTTCGTGCGACGGCGGTCCCCAGTTGCACTGGCTGCCGGCGGAGGAAATCGCTTTTCAAAAGGAAGCTTCTTCCCTGAGGCGATTGATAGGTCCGCCCCGCCTTCCGTCCTCCGTCCTCCGTCGTCCGCTCGGAGGCCGCTGCCCACCGCGGCGCTATTTGCTAATCTAGCTCACGAAAGTACTGCGCACTGGCGGAATAATACGGGTGAGTCAGGCGAGGGGTTGCCCCTGCCCAGGCGGCGCTGGACCGGAGCTGGGGAAGCTGCCTATAGAATTTCTCCGAGCTTGGCAACGTGGCTGGGAATCGTGTGCTCACGCATTCAGTGTGGAGAGGAGCGTATTTGCTACATCCTCTTAATATAGCGGCTCTAACATTCGTATTCATGGGAATCCGATTAATGGAGATTGGACGTTTACATTATGGAATATATTCCAGGTACAATATTGACGTAAAATGTGGTAAGGATATTTATTGTTACTTTTCGGTATAAATATAATTATATTTTATGACACTTTCCTCGGCTACAATAGCATTAAAATGCATGATAAAGAAAAATTCGTGAAACGAGAAGCCCGGAAATACATGATAATGGAGACAAACGTTACTTAAATTAAAAAGCTGCCTCTGAAAAAGTAGTTTGATCGGTATATAAAAAGTAAAAACAAAAATATATTTATTGCTCTCAACCGTCCGGTGCAACTGTTTATTGGTGGTTATTAAATTCGCAAACTATTGGTGGTATTAAAATAATAATAATAATAATAATAATAATAATAATAATTATTATTATTATTATTATTATTATTATTATTATTAATATAAATTTTGACTACTGAGAGAAGGATAAGATCAGGAAGCAAAAGATGTTTCACAAATTTCATTTACTACTAATATTAAAAGAAATATCCATTTAACGTCGCAGAACATAACATTTATAAAATATAAATATGTTGCTTTATAATAAAATGGACTTAATTATTCTTTCAAGTCCGGTTACCGCGTGAAAGATCATTTCTCCTTCAAAGAACCTCCTCAGAATCTGTTGACTAGTGTCAGCGCGTATCACGTCGTACTAAGACTTACATTGTTGAACGCAAGTCTCAGACGACTGAAGTAGGTTTCCACTAGCGGCAGACGGAACACAGTGTTGTTGTGGGTGGGATTACATTGAACGCGGTCAAGCCAGCAGGCGCACGACACAGAAATTAGTTAACATTTTGCAATAAACCGCATTCGTTATAAAATAACCAGTATGGATTGAGGTAGTTATTGTACTGAGAATCAGATTTGAAGATACTATTTATATAATAATGATACTAATGAATTAGTTACCATTTGTTTTTTTATTAAAAATACTGAATGCTATAAAATACTGAATACAATTAACTTATTAATTGATGTAATCAGCTTCTGGCCAGTGAGTTCCATTTTGCTCGATTTTAATTGATGGGCTGCGCAAATAGGCTCTTCCCTTGTTTCGCTTCTGAGCAGAAAGTGTGACTTTTCTCCCGCGCAATCGTCCCGTAGGTTTCCCATTTCTGGAAATTAAAAAAGAAAATAAATAAAACTTAAAATCCTAGGTTTTTGATACATGCTTCTTCACTCTTTGAAACAAGCTTCTCAGCCCCCGTCCACCTTTCTAATGTCTTCCTTTCTGTGCAACAACCTCTGACGACGCATTGCCAGATGAAATTAAACAATCAAAATTGGTACACAAATTTAAGTTAAAAGTAAAATATTTTCTGCTGCAAAACTGTTTCTATACAATTAGAGACTATACTGATCGTGAAAAAGAAAAGTAATGTTTACTTTGACAAAAACAAGATATAGTATAATGAATTAGTCTACATTTGCATTATATAATTTAAAAAAAGACTCAATATGCCTGTAACAAATAATGTACTTCCGGGTTAATGACCCCCATCTCGATCGGGTTTTTGTCCAGTTTCCCTGATCCATTGAGCAAATGCTGAGATGGCCCCTTGATTTGCTTCTGGACGTAAATGTAGCTTCACTATGCGCACGTTTTGTTGAACTTTCCTTTTGCTTGTAGTGGTAGTAGAGTTTAGGGTGAGTTTCTATTTTGTTAACAATACAGAAACATCAAATCCGTGTTTCTTTACCGTTAATTAAAAATAAGTTTTCTATAATTTTGCAACGAAAATATCTAGTTTTTAAAATGTTAATCCCTCGCTTTTTTAAATTTGTTGTTTTTATTATTATTATTATTATTATTATTATTATTCATCTTTCAACTATTAATAGTTAAATAGTTGGGAAGGGATTCTGAAACTCAAGAAAGCGTGCGCAGATGATTTTTTCTCCCCCATACGTCACATACAGTTTTTGACTGTTTTTGACTAAATAAATAAATAAAAAATATCCTGACGAAGTCTGGGCCTACCCTAGGGGCCTACGGCTCCTAGGCTTTGCGGCCATCGGTTGTGGTTACCACGTAGGCATCCCTATGCCGTTTTCTGGTCTTCTCCACCTGAGAACTGTTTTCTCAAATACTCAGACATTGCAAGGAAATCGTACACTATAATCTTGCCGGACCGGGATTCTAACCCGGGGTCACCTTTCTAATGTATTCGGCATTTACTACGAGACCGTCGCATCATCCTGGCTCAGAGCTGATGTCACTGTAGTGCCTCTGACCGGAAGGTCCTGGGTTCGAGTCCTGATGGTGGCGGGAATTTCGGCACTAGCTTGTCTGCTTGGTCGCATTCAGTCGGAGGTACTGTCTGGAGGAGAATTCTAGCGGCCCGCTGCTCTGATTGGTAGTTTCCCGTGGTTTCTCCCGTTGTTTCGGCACTATACTACCACACACGCCGGGAAACTGGTCGGGGGCTTCGACCTTGTCCCAGCTCGGGCAGTGCCTCACTGGTGGGAGATACGTGGTTGGGAAAACCCCGCTAGCCGGCGATAGGTCACCGCTGGATCTCGCAATCCAGCGGGGGATCACTGCCACTTCTTGATGAAAACACAGGCACTACACTTAGGGACTAATGACCTCGGTAGTTGACGCGCCTGGAATCACAATCAATCAATCGTCACCTCATTCAATTCAGGGTGTCCAACGAGGGAGTCCCGCAGGCGGGAGCGGGAGGTTTTTCACCGCCCCAACGGAACACAATATTGTGTTTGGGAGCGAGCGAACGCTAGGGCTGGCGGCGTAGCAGTCGTTCTGGCTGGCCGTTCGCCGTCATAAAAGACGGGTGTGTTATGGCGGGCGGGGGCGCTGGCGAACAGGCGCGGGCGCGGGCGCGGGCGCGGGCAAATGCGGGCGAACTGAAAGACGCGCGCTCGATGAGGCGCGAAAGGGGCCGCGTTTGCTTTAAAAACAAAGACGCGCGTGCCGCCGCACGCGGAAATAATCCCTCGCCCCGCCCCCTCCCGTCGCCGGCCCTGCCGCCCGCCACCCTCCCACCGCCCACCTCCCACTGGCCTCCGGGGAAGCGGCCGCTCCCATCGATCGAACCAACGGCAGAAGAGGAAGAGGCCGTGGGGTGGGAGAGCGGGCTTCGTGTTGGGGAGGCGCCTGGACCGAATCGTCGAGTTCAAAAAGTATTATATTAATAAATTATTTTTACAATTGAATTATTTAGTGAAGACTAAATTGGCTCTATTATGTTAGAGCCGATACTTATTTTTAAAAAAATCTTTGCAATTATTTTTTTTATTTAATTCGAACTCTTGTTTTTTAATGTAGGGATTAATGTAGGGATATTCTGTCTCTCTTAATTTATTTTTTACATTAGATTTTTAGATGATATTTAACATTTAATTTGTATTTTAATGATCAATAGAGCTGAATTATTCCATTTTATGTTAAAATTACTGTAAATTGAAGTTATAATTATTTATTTTAATTTATGACAATATTGATATTTTAGACCAGTTCAGACACATGTACATAGTTAAAATCCCGCGGCGTATTACGCCATTTAGTGAACAGGTTAACTGAAAATATTTGCAGACTTGTATATTTGTTCCGTTTTGTTATGCGTATTCATCCTACAAAGTTACTTGTATATTGAAGTGTTACTTTAGTGTTATAAATTTATTATGTGCCCTTGGCTAATGGTTGGATGCTGTATAAAATGTTCAATTTGCGAAAATTTTGAAAATGAATGGAAAAAATATTAATACATTCAGTAACTTGTTTAAAAAAACCTGATTGATTTACATTACGATTTAAATCAGTATTTTTCATTCTGGAATGAAATCAATGATTTCAATCATCGCCCCATTATTATAGACTGAAAGACGAGTTCTCTCCTCATTAATCGAACAAACCGATGAGTTGGTGGCAATGGAGAAACAGACTAATTCCGCCCTGGGGAGGTGCGTAGATCGAATTCCCTGAAGATAACCTTCTCTACCATTAGAGACTGTATTGAGTGGTATCAAGAAAGGAAGATAATACTTCCTTGGTAATAATGATACTAATGCATCAGTTATTTGTTAAGTATGATTCTAAAACGCTGAATTTGCTTAAAAATCTATTATACTATTGAAGTCAACGTCTGAGTTAATAACCTGTATCTCATTCTAATTTACATTATATATTCCTTGATTCAATGAGCGAATATTGAGGTGGTACCTTGCTTTTCTTTTGAACAATTAATGAAGATATTCTCCCGCCCAAGCGGGAGGTTTTGCATATATGTCTTTTTTATGTTAAATATGTAAATAAATGAAGTTGAGTGTTTATGTACTTCGAATGAAATAATTTGAGATTGACATGCGAATACTTCCCTCATCGATGGAAGGGGAGGAAAGGGAGAGGTGATGGAGCAGATAAGTTTGTTTTTTCGTTCGAGCGTGCCAGGATCGAATGCCGTAGCCTAAAGTTTGTAGTGATGTGTTATTGAATGAAATAAGTTCAAAATGAAAATGCGTTTTTGCTATCTCTGTGTTCTTCCTTCTACTAAGCAGATGATCATGGTGTTTGTCCCTGCCTTCTATTGCATAATTTATGAGTAGTTTAGGAGTAACAATGAGTAATTTAGATGTAACAATGAGTAGTTTAGGAGGAACAATGAGTAGTTTAGGAGGAACAATGAGTAATTTAGGAGGAACAATGAGTAGTTTAGGAGGAACAATGAGTAGTTTAGGAGGAACAATGAGTAGTTTAGGAGGAACAATGAGTAGTTTAGGAGGAACAATGAGTAACAATGAGTGAATAGTGATAATAGATGGAATGTTGGTTCAAATGAATGATGGTTCAAATGTAATTCACATCAGAAGACATCCACACCCGAGACACAAGGAGAAAAGAACCATACATTACTCAGGTCTGAAAACCACAGCCTTCGGCCACGCTCGTATTTGAACACTGCTCAAAGCCTCTTTACCATCACGGCGGACCAGTCATCTTACTAGCAGACGTATCCTGCGTGGCCCGGGTATTTATTAATAATGATCATCTATTCGACAATAAAATGTGTGAATTCTATGTATCGTGTATCACCGCCCTTGCGTCACCCTGCCTCACAACGGCCTGCCCTGTCCCGTCCCCTCCCGTCACTCTCACCCTGCCCCACACCTCCCGCTGAACATCATGCTCTCCTCTTGCAGCTGTGAAAAGATACATTCTTACAAACCCTCGACAAACGTAAAGTGAAAACCTACTTTTTACCTTCTATCATTCTGACTCCAATTGCACTATTAGAATGAATCAAAATGCACTTAGTATGAAATTTTAAGAGGTTTCAGGAACGTTCAATTCACTTATTTTTAGATATTTTATGAAAACAGAAAGAGCACTTAAATTTTTCATCTAAAGGATAGAAAAGGGTGATGTGGGCAATATTTACGACATCTCACACGCAACTTATTTAAAGATTACAACGTGTACAAAATTTCAGTGAGATCCCAATAAAACTACATTTAGCCTAAGTTATACACTATAAAATTCCCTACCATTGGGTGAAAACCACATCGAAATAGGTTAACCGTTCCCGAGATTATCCCGGACAAACAGTAAAAAAATCTCTTAAATTAATGGAATAAGTAAGAATCACGTAATATCCCAATGAGTATATAAGAAAAGTCAATTTGAAATCAAGGACATTATATTTGTATCGATTAACTTCCCCCTTTACGTACACACATCGTTGGAATAATGGAAGACAAGTGTAAGCGTTGCTTCTGCTTGAATATTCCCCAGTGTTTGTCGTGTGGGAGTGGGGAAAATACATATGGGCAGTCGCGCTGGGGGCGTTTGCGGGTTATGTAGTTCAAAATTGGAGGAAGTAGAGAAAACATTTATTTCCTTTTCCTTCTTTCGATGAGCCCTTTCTCACAGAATTACGCTCGTCAATAGTGGAAAATTCCCAGAATCATTCGAAATACTTTTAATGGATGTATTTTTGGTAAACTATAATCTTAATGTAATTAAAAACTTCAAAAAGTACAATTAGAGTGAATTGAGAGTGTAACTGCACGCTAGTAGTTCTCCGCCTCGTCGAGAAAATGAGTAAGTAGTACGATTGAATAGGTCGTCGTCCAATTACGGGCAAGGAATGTTATGTTTTTTTCGGATGAGAAACTCGTGTGGAGCCGCTACGCTTGTGCATTGTTTCGTAATGGAACTATGAAATTAGAGAAGGAGATTCGGTATTTGATCGCAATATTTATGATCTTAATAACCCGCTCTAATAAGTAACTCTCCTTAATTAAAAACTTGAAATAAATAATGATATTCCACCTTCTTACTTCCGTAGTAAGGAAGTTGAATAGACATTGAATCTTGGCACAAACCCAAAATCAGCTAACGCAACACTGGGAGTTGTAGTACTCGTAGGGCCCTTTTATGGCCTTATAAACTTTAGTAATACGCAATCACACGGATTGTGTTGTCCTAAAGGTATTAATTAAAGGATGTCTCACCTATAGATGTTTCTAGAATGCCTCTCTGCTCTACTTCATCACATACGGTCTTCACAAATAAGTAATCAGTCTTTTTTATTTTCTAAACACACACTTATTGCGAGTGATTTTACTTCCTCGTTGCCGCGGTAGAAAGAAAGTTGTGTAATATTGCCCGAAAAAACTCTTATTTTTGATTTGAGATAGTTAACATTCTTGCTGTATGAAATATTTTATGTAGTAGTGCAGTAGTACGTAAGTACGTAATGCAAGTGTTACCCGTGTAGGTAAACTACAAACTCTATACATAAGTATTTTAATATACCAACTAATTATTGCAAGAGGAAAAATTCAAACACTTTAGTGAGATTATTCACGCGAATTTCTGGAGAGCCATGTAAATTTTTACATTTACGTAATATTTTGTTTTAAATTTACGACATTTTACAGGTTAGTATTTTCAGCCCGACGGAAAACAACTTCAGTACTAAAATGTTAGGGACCTACCTATCAATTGCTAATTAACTAAGATAACTTCAAAAATTCCGATCGAGGAAGAGGCACATCAAATTATTTTATGAAGTGTGTAAAAGACAGGTGTAACATTAAAGAGCAGACAATGCTTTAAAAAAAGGAACATAAGATATGATCAAGAAATAAAGCTATGGTGCAAACTTTTGGTCTTGGAGCACTTGAACGGTCTTGGAACTTGAACTTCCCGAGCTTCAAATCGGCCTGATAACGTACACGCTTAAATACTTACAATCCAAATCCAGGGCTGACATGTGTTGATGAGCGAATTTAGCAGAAGAGAGAGTGAGAGAGTGAGTGTGTGTGTTCGTTCCTTCCGCCGCTGGCCCCGGTGTTCGATCCCTCGTCAATTCTTGTCGAATGTGCTGAGGACGTAGCGAGCTCTCGGCCGATTTTCTACGGGTTCCTCCTTTATCACTACCTTTCAATCCACCATTCATTACCATCATTCACATCATCGCCGTTATCATAAATTTGTTACATAATCACTCGTGGACCTCAATGATCTCCACATCTAAATCTTAATAAATAGAAAGTAATAATTAAATAAATGAATATACACATAAATAAATACATTTAAATGATTAATAAATAAATACATTTAAATGAATAATAAATATATACATTTAAATGAATAATAAATAAATACATTTAAATGAATAATAAATAAATACATTTAAATGAATAATAAATAAATCTGCAGCGCCTCTGACCGTGAAATCCTAGGTTCGAGTCCTGACGGCGGCAGGATTTTGGACACTAGTTTTCAGCTACGTCGAATTCAGTCGCTGTCTGGAGGAGAATTCTAGCAGCCGGCGGCTCTGATCAGTAGTTTTCCGTGGTTTCTCCGATCAACACCAGGCGAATGCCGGAGCAGTACCCTAACAAACGTGCCACGGACCGCGCGCGATCTGTCCTTCCTCTTCCTTCTCCTATCCTCTCCCCTGACACACACACCTACACTAACCTGCACTACACTACCACATATTCCGGGAGACCGGTCGGGAGCTTAGAGCTTGTCCCGGCTTGGGTGGTGCCCCGCTGGTGGGAGAGTCCTAGTAAGGGGGAAACCCCACTAGCCGACGGTAGGTCGGCGCCGGATATCGCCATCCAGCGTGGGAAGATCACAACCATATCTCGAGAAAAAAACATGCACTACTCTTACGGGAGTAATGACAAAAGTTGACGCGCACAGAAATACGAAAAAATCAATCAATACATTTAAATTAATAATAAATAAATAAATAATAAATTAATTAATTTAAATAAATAAATAAAACAAGACAAACTGTTTTGAATGCCACATTAGAGTAAGAACATATCGGTCCGACTGGTCGGAGTATTGAGTTAGCCTATTCGACGAATCTATCCGAGCGCATATCCAAGCCCTAAACTGGCCCAAATCATTGTTCCAGCTTCGACATTTTTATATTACCACCGCCTTAAAAAAAACAGGTTGTCCGTGCCAGCCACAGGCCAAATGTTTAACATTTTCTCAAATATGAAATTATGAAAGTGAGGCAAGATAACTTATCTAAATATTATTTGCAATAAATCTAGGAAGTGGAAATAAAAATTGTGTGATGTGACACGTTGTTAAGTGTCCATGAAATTTAATGTAGGGTAAAATATTAATGAAATATTGAAAATCAGATTTTGATGCCTTATGACCATGCAGTTGAACAGCAATCTAATTTTTAAAAAAATATTTGTTTGAGATTCCTCAAACAACAAACTATAAAATGGAAGGCGGACCTTTGAAAGATGCACTCTTAATATTGTCGTACTGTCTTTCTTCATGAAAAGAACTAGAACACTTTCAGTGAGAATGCTATTACCTGAATAGGCGTAACCTGTTTCTTACAGGAAAGAAAGTTTATTTACACTAGTTATTACTCTTTAATAACCCGTCAACACGCTGTATAAATAATGCAATGTTTTTACTACTAACTGTGTAAATCCTTCTTGATCATGTTAAGTTTTCGTCCGCTTATAAAGTGATGATTCCGCACTGCGCTGGGACCAGACGTGGACACAGGACTTCGAGGAAAGGGCTGAAGTGGGAGGGGGCAAGGGTCTCCGGAAGCAGAGAATGTGATGGGCGGGAGATGACGAAGGGCGCTTGGGGGGCAAGCGTGCCCCCGCGGCCGAGGCGGAGGCCAATTCCCGTAATACGACCTGGCGCTATCTCGTGCGGGGCATCGGGCATCCATCACACCCCAACGCCATCTCACCGCACGCGCCTGCCCCCACCCGCCTCACATTGGGACCACATGACGAAAACATGGCCAAAATCTCGAATGCTTTCTAGTGCGCTCTTTGGGAGCATTTTTAAAATAGCTACTTACAAATGTGATATTAATATTACCAAAAAACAACATGACAGATCCCACCGGGAGCGGTGGCTCAGTGCATCAACTGATGTCACTGCAGCGCCTCTGACCGGGAGGTCCTAGGTTCGAGTCCTGAGGGCGGCAGTTTTTCCAAACTTTGGCAAACTAGCTCTTCAGCTAGGTCGAATTCAGTCGCTGCCTGGAGGAGAATTCTAGCGGCCGGCTGCTCTGATCGGTAGTTTTCCGTGGTTTCTCCGATCAACACCAGGCGAATGCCGGAGCAGTACCCTAACGAACGGGCCACGGACCGCGCGCGGTCTATCCTTCCACTTCCCTGTCCTATCCTCTCCCCTTACGCACACACTTACACTAACACGCCCTACACTACCACATATTCCGGGAGACCGGTCGGGAGCTTAGAGCTTGTCCCGGCTGGGGCGATGCCCCGCTGATGGGAGAGTCCTCTACCAAAATTAATGGTCAAAATTCTTTAAAACAAATCTTAATTTTGAGATTTTATTTGTTGTAGCAATTATTATTGGCCACTGAATATAATACTTTTTTTCCTGTCACATATCATCGGAAAAGAAGCAAAGAGACTTACCGAAATGGTCATTTGTGATAAGTGAAGAAATACGTTTAGAAAATAATGTATTTTTGTTCATAAATAATTCATATGATTCCCAAGACAACCGATATAGGGAACAACTTAGTCCTTTGCCACGAAACAACTACTCCGCTGTCAATCAACTTCCAGATGACAAGTTTGAGATGTGTCACTTTTCTTGTGCACAGGTATAATAGATTTTACTGTTTTTAACGTTATTGTAATAGGAGATTTTGATCACGTTTGCGTTATTTGATCACACTGTGGGTCTACACGCCTGCGCTCCAACCTGCGATATTGTCCGGGCCTGGTATAGCCCCACACGGGATCAAAGGTGTTGAGTGAAGTAGATTAATATCAACTTTGGCAATACAAAATACTTGAATTAGAACGCGCCAGTGTGTTAGTGTGGTGGGTGTAGGAGGGACGTTTATGCAAAATTTGCGTTGTGAATTTGCCAGGGCAGATAAAAAGCCGATGGTTAAGCGATGTTTCTTCCATGAAACAGGGTTTACGGCGATTACACAAGCATGAAAATTGCTGGTAAATAGTGTTTCCTCGCCAACCCGTAGATGAGTGAGAAATTTTATTACTTTAAAATTATTGCGAGTGAAGTATTGTACTGGGATATTGTGAATTTGTAATACAGATATGATAAATAATATATTTTTTTTCTTTATTGCGGATGGTTTAAGGAACAGGTAAAGGAACAACTGTTTGCAGCAAGAAATTTCTGGGTTCGTCTAGCACAAAAAGTTTGAAAATACTTCTGTACTTCGAAGAGCTTCATGCATAGGAACTATGTCTATCTCATATAAAATAATTTATAATAATTTTTAAAATTGACATTGTTTTCTTTTTGAATGTGTGCGGCAAAATGTGTTTTGAATCCAGGTGACAAAATCATGAAAACAACAGTTCTCAAATTTAAACGATTTGTTCAGGTGACCCATAACAATACTGAAGATATTATTTAACCACAAGAATCGGGTGCCTACAGAAAAACACACTACATATACCAGACATAAATTATACAACAGCTCAATCTGTCAGGTTATTCTTTCTACCAAAACTACCGCACTTGTATTTGGTAATTCTTTCAGAAAACTGAAGTATACCCACTTAATTTCAGAGACATTTTCGAGATTCTTATAACTACTCATCTTCATCAGGGTTTTGTCCCGTTTCCCTGATCCTTTGAGCAAAAGATGAGATTGTCCCTTGTTTTACTTCTGAACATAAATGTCGCTTCGCTATGCGCACTTTGTGTTGAGGTCTCTTGCTTGTAGTGCTAGGAGCACAGGTGAAGGTGAGTTACTATATTGTTAGCAAAAAATCAAACTGCAGGTCGTTTTCTGTTGCAAATATGTTTTCTATAACTCGGAAACGAAAATGTCTAGTTTTACAAATGTTGCTGATATCGCGCTTTTAAAAATTAAATTAATATTAATAATAATAGTAATTAATTATAATAATTTAACTTTCATTCATTTTTCAACTTTATGTAGTTAAATTGAGATGCGTTTCTGGTACTCAAGAAAACGTGCGCAGATAATCTTCTCCCCCATACGTCATACATACTTTTTACGTTTTTTTTGACCAAGTAAATCAATAAATCAAATACCCCTGACCGACCCTAGGGCAAGTAGTGACTGTAGGAATGAAATGAGGGGAAAATCTTTCTACTTTGCTTTTACTGAAACAATTACTTTTTCCTCTGGTCACTTTTCTATTCAAGGTACGAAAGTGAAAAACGAAAAACCAACAACAACAACAACAACAACAACAATAATAATAATAATAATAATAATAATAATAATAATAATAAAAATAATAATGGTGGTGGAAGGAGGATTTGATGCGTAGGGTATAGTCTTAACTTGAGATAACAAATATTTATTTATTGTAATATTTTCACTAATGCAGAATTTAAAATTTATTTTTATTTGTTTATGTATATTTACTTATAATGCTCTCAATTGAGGTACTGAATTACTCCATACTACATAAAGTGAGTAAAAGCTATATACGTGTGAATATGGGTCATGAGGGAGGGAGGCCTTCCTTAGGTGCGACACTGGTAACAACGATGTGAAAGCGACGTTTCGTCCGAATACATTAGCAAAAATTCTCAGCGTGGCCGGTCGTCGGCCATCCAACGACCTTCTAGGAAGCAAAAGGCTGCAGAGCGGCGGTCACCCGCGCTAATGGACGCGCGTCACATTTCCACGAAGCGGCAAAAAATCGCTCAAGTATCGGCGAAGGCTGCGTGTTGATGGTATAGATTCGGAGAATATTGGGTGAAAGAATGTGTTTGTGGAGATGATGCATATTGATTCATCTTGATACGCAATCTTGAAATTACTATGTTGTTCGCATAACATGTAAAATTTAAATATGTAAATGGAAATTGAATTAAATCTGTATTTTCAACCCCCCTCTAATTCAGACGTACCCAAAAGTTCAGTGTTTCTGAATTTTTTGATTTATTATTTCCATGACTTCCCATAATAAAATTCATAAAGGAAATATGAGTAGTAAATACCCCACTGTGAATCCATATATATTGTGAAACATTTGTAACAATTTGGTGTTTCAATAAAAACTTGTTTTTTTTTAGTGCACGTTTTTCTGAAATGATTCTTTTGGATTACAGCCTAGGAATTATCAACATACTTCTACATTATGGTCAGGGAAGTACTGACTTTTTACTTTGAACTTAAAAGAAACAAATTATCTTATTTTTTAAATTTGAGTTGTCGCGTGAAAAGTTATTATTTCTCCTGTCAGATTACCTTTCATAGTTAATTGCCAAAGCAATTAACTGTGAAAGTTAATTATATTATATATTCTATATGCTATATTGCGTGCAATATGTTTCAAAAAGAATAATTCATTAAATAATTCAGCAATAAAAACTAACACATTAAAAAAATACATTAAAGCAGTATTTCTTACACTTTTTGTAATATGTCATGTATTCTGTTAATGCAAAGACTTTTCTGTAGAGATGAAAACGCTCTCACACAATTATATTACTGTCATAAGGATACGAAAAACTAATTTGGACTAAAAAAGCATACGAATTATAAGTCGTCGCCGCGGTTAACATTGCATGAAATCATTTAATAATTTGATATATCCTTTGAAGGTAAGTAAAAACATTAAAAATAATGTACATCGCAAACTAATTTAAAATGACAGAATTAGTTATTTGTTTTGTAGCATTTTCCTGTATCTTGTGGACAATTGAATGTATCGGAAATAGAAAGAAACGAGCCATTTCAGATTGAAATTAAGTTATACGCATGTGATTAGAACATACAAATATAATGAGAAATCAATAACAAACGTTTCTGTATTATTTCAGATATAAGTTTGGAACTACGTACAAAGGCACGGTTGGCAAAAGTATAAAATTTATTACCAAAATGTGACAAACCTTTGAATTAGTTTTTTCTGTCACCCAGCCATTCTGGGGCAGAGTGAACATTTGGAATACTAATAACTTTTGAAGCCCCTAATCAGACAGGCGGTCATTCTTTTTATAGTTCTTCGGAACTTTGTTCAAAGACTGGCCAAACACTATTCGTTAATGCAAGGGGCAGAGTGCGTACTCATACATAATATTCATTTTTTTAGAACTGTACGTGCGAAATGCCCATTTTTTCTTGTTGTATTTTTAAAAAAATTAACAAGAAATACGTGTATTTTTTTCAAATTTTCGTCTTATTGAGTTTATATACAAAATTTCATTTTTTCAATACATTTTTTATTACAGAAATATTTTTTTTAATTTATTTATCCAGGAATAAAATACATATGTCAAAGTATTAAATGAAACAAACCAGAAAATTTTATATTGAATACTTTCGGAGCAACAATTGATAATATTTTGTGAAGTATATGTAAATTCCAAAATTTAATGTAGGCATAACCACACAAATCATGCATTTTCAGGCAAATAAAAAATGTGACTCTTTTTATGTCTAGATTTAAGACAAAAAATATCGTTCATTAAAATGAAGTCGTTTCAACTCTTGTTCGATTTGACGTGAAATGGCTTAACTGATCCCAAGAATTATGAATGGGAATATGAAATTGGAAATTGGAAAAAAAAGGGAAATTGGAAAAAACTCCAAGCAATTTTGAACAAGTAGATTACTATTACTATCTGGGGGTGTTATAGCACTCAATATTCCAGGTACAAGAGGAATGTGGGTTTAGAAATTTCGTCAGCAGTACCATCAAATCAAACTTGTAGCATTTTTGCTTATGCAGGTATCTAGTAATACAGGAGAATGAACATTTGTTATCAAATACGAATAACGCTCCTTTTTGCCTTAATTCACAATTCAACGTGTAGTAAACGGCCGGTAGGGATTCCGGAGCTCAAGAAAACGTGCGCCAATTGTACCACAATACGTCACATACAGATTTTAGGTTTATTGGTAAATATATACACGTGAATGAATGAAATGAAAATGAGCACGAAGCCTACGGACACCGCCTTCGCGCCGGCTTCCAGTCGCTTTCTCCCGCGGCATATGAACGTTTTGCTCGGACCCGTTCAACGAGTTAGTCTCTCGCTAAGCTGGAAGCCATTAAACTCAATGACAACGAGTGCAGCTGCATAATTGCGATTGTGGGAGAGTTCCCGGTGTGTGGCGGCATCTAGTGTTCTGGAGGCCGAATGCAATCCGCCGGCAGCGAGAAGACAGCGTCGAGACGGCGTCGGTGGCATATCACAAAAGTCGTTCTTAGTTGAGGTGGAGAAATATGGGTAGAAACTAATCATCTTTACTAGTAAACGATTAATAAGGATAGTTCACAAGTTCTCTTACACAGATACTGCGGTCAAACGCTCGTTTCGCTTTGTGACAGGGACGTACAGTACTTATTTAAATGGAATTTTTGGGGTTACGTCTTAAAGAGAGATATTACAAATAATTGACCTCATAACATACGAACAATGTTTTTCAACAACAATAAATTTATCACATATCAATTTAGGCTCGTTGTGGGCTGCTGTCGCTCCAGACCAGAAGAGGGAATATTTTAAAGGCTACAGCAAATTTTAGCAGGAGCAGAATGGCGCAAGAGTGCACCAGTTAATGATGCAAGGAATAGTTACAAGCTTACACGCTGCTTTTAAACTATTTAAAGTTGATTCAATTAAATGGAACTCGTCAATCATATTTTCAAATTGTGTTGATTACAGAGACATTTAGAAAATAATATTCGGAACTAAGATTAATGTAATTGATATAAATTTGTAAAATCTTAAAAATCAAGTAAAACTATGATTGTGTTGAAGTGTAATAAGGATATCTGTCAATACAACTAAGTGAGAATTTTTTTTTGAACCGCAATATAGAAGAAAACACGTCTTTATCTTCGATCAAATTAAAACCATTCTCCTAAAGAATGATAATATTGGAGATCAGTTACTTGTGCAACAATGACTTCATTGTAAAGGTACATTTCCATGCTGTAAAGGTACATTTCCAAGAGAAGATAATTAATTTAAAAATATGATTCGTAGCAATGCTTACCGTAATGAAAATATTTGTCGTATCTCCGTTACAATAATGATAGGTGTTAAATTTATTGTTCCTTTTTTGTAATTACGTATAGTAATACACTTCTGTACTTCCGAAAAATCCACATATATCGGCAATATATAATCGGGTGCTTGTTATTGATTAACCCTGTTGCTGGTGGGAAAAATTGTTCTTTAATATCTTTTGCCTAATTTAAATAGTAATATTCATTCAACTGCCTAAAGCCTTGGAATTCTTCGTAGGCTACTGTCAGTTACTTCATTTCTTACAGTAGTTTACCATACAATACAATTTCTTAGATATTACGATCACCTGCATAGATCAATATTTTGCATGGAATTTTATTTTATGGCGTGTATTAACCACTGTAATGCACTGCAAAAATTGCATTGTAAAAAGAAACACATTACTTTCATTAATAAGCATGTGAGAAATATGGTCGACGTTTGCAGTGAAGTAAGGATATAACTTGTGGTATTGTATCTCTGAATCATATAAATTAGAGCAGTGGCTGTGTATATTATCTTAACGCAATCTGGGAATCTACAGGAGTCAATAAAAGTGTAATGAATTAATTCAATCCATTACCAAATTGAACTATTAATTTTAAATTTAATTATGAAAAGATTGTCTTTAGGTCTGCAATTTTGATGTGTGCTTGAGTATTTATTTAGTACGTGTAGATAGATTAGATAGATTAGAAGAGTGTAGATATCAGTTGAGATGCTTAGGACTAAACCCTTGGCATATTGTAATTATGAAAACAGTTTTCATTATAAGAATATATGAAACGATATTTTTTGAAATAATAATTCATTAATATTTATAACAAGTACTCAATGATCAAGCAGTGGAAAAAAACAGTTCGTTGACAAATACCCGCATATTTGAAAAATCATCCGCGCATCACTGTGTTCACATTGGGAGACGATGCATCGTATTACGTCACCCTACATTAGTTGTATCAAGTATTAATTTTTCAATTACTAAAGCACCTCTAGAATAATTATATTTGACCGTAAAGAAACCCGCGAATGTTTCTTCTCCAAAACGAGAGCAGAATTGTTCGGTTGAATCGACATTTGAGGCGAACACAGTCTTAATTTTCTTAGTTACGGAGCGGTTTCATTCGGTTGGCATAGTACTGTTTCAGTTAACGATTCCCAGTAGCGGTTCGATGACCCGCTCCCTCTCTCGCTTCTCCAATAAAGCCCCACCCACCCTCGCCCCACGGAATCTTGCTATTTCTCAAGTGGGGCCCAGGCTCTCGTCGCCGCTCGTGTGCCACTGGCTCCCTTTGCTTCCTCCGTTTCTTGTGTGTTCCATCCTCTTCTTTGATCCT
Organism: Teleogryllus oceanicus; assembly: GCA_964035755.1. Lineage (NCBI taxonomy): Eukaryota > Metazoa > Arthropoda > Insecta > Orthoptera > Gryllidae > Teleogryllus > Teleogryllus oceanicus. The sequence goes on from CAXIVR010000001.1 coordinate 26,801,307, forward strand.
TTTTGTACTTCTCTTCCTCACTTTGTTATTGTTGTTGTTGATGATGCTTCATCTTCTAAAATTTCCAACTCGGTGTTCTCTTCATGACTTGTGTACGTACTTGGTCGTCGCTAATTGTTTTGTCAGTAATTCGTCGTCGCCTATACTTGCATCTAAGCATCTCATGACGTAACGCTATATTTGCATCTAAGCATCTCATGACGTAAGATTTGACTAGTTTATTTAGTCTTGACTAAGTATTGAAATATTTTTCTTGATAATTAATGGAAGGGTTTAATGACTGCGCAAGAACATACGTGAGTAATAAACATGTATCGGTTTGCTAATGCAACCATTTTTTTGAATGGCGAATGCGAGGATCTTAAAAATATTTTCTACGACAGTTTGCCTAAAGAGACAATTGCACTCTATTAAAACTTTGAGTCAAAGTTTCGACACCGATTTCATCGTACAATTTTACTTTCTCGCTACCGCTTACGCAGTAGAGAGAAAGTTATGTAATGCTGCGCAAAACAAGGGCGAATTTTCGGAAGAAAACTTATAACAGGGCCATGGTAATGAAAAAAAATATCTCCAGCACGTGGTGCATCCAGAATTCATACGTTGTAGGTCATTGATCCCGAAAAATCGATTGACGGAAAAACGTCTGTCTGTCCGTCTATCCGTCTGTGAAAACGTCGAGCGGCTAAACCGTTGAGTCGATTTCCCCCAAAATTGATATTCTGCGATTAATCTGGCTGATGTTGCGGCACCTTGACTTTCAAACCGGAATTTTAAATTTAAAAGGTACTTTACATAATGCTCCTGCGACACTTTCAAAATTTTCAAAACAATGGCTTAAACTTTTATCACTTAACTTTGTTATGGATAGTGTGAAGGGCATTTAAGATAATGGTGCGGGTCTAGTGTTAGTTGAAACTCTGATTTTTCAAAAATTTTAAAACTTCAAAATTTTTTCGGAGTGTTCCTACAACTAAAATATTGAAGGAAGATTTTTTCCCTTAATGAATTCTGTTTCTAAAAGATAGATTTTGAAATAAGGTCATGTACAGTTATTGGAAATTTTGAGTCTTACAAAACGATTACTGAGATGAGTTAATTCGGAGACACGTTTGCGGTATAAATAGTATAATGTAAGCGTTACTAAGTGCGAGAAATTATGTGCTCTTTTAGCACCACTAGTTCCTTTTGCTTTCACCCACTTTTTAATTTTCTTTCTTACTTTCTCCTTCGCTCCTATTCCCGTCTCCTCTTGTCTCCTCCACTTTCATTCACATATCAATAATTTTATCCTTCATATCTTCCTTTCGGTTTTGTTAATCCTTTTTTTCCTTTTAATTTTTCTTTCCTTCTTCTTTTCTCTTACTTTCACTCTTTTTTCTCCTCTTCATTCTCTCTCTCTCTCTCTCTCTCTCTTTTCCCAACTATAATCATTTACCGTCATTTCTTCTTCTTCTTCTTCTCCTCCTCCTCCTCTCTGTGTGGTTGATCCTGCTGGTGAGCGGTATCTCCGCAGGAGCGTTGGCCGCTCATGAAGCCCTCTCCATCGGGTTCCATTTGCCGGGCGTGTGATCTGCGCATTTCCAATTGCATCCTTGATACGGCTATTGCCTTTTTATTGCGGCCCCGCCAAGACGTCTTTGTTCCCCCTCCGCGCCTCTGCAGCGCAGTTACAAGCGGCCCATGCCATATGGCTGCGTCTTTCTCATTATCTTCTTTCGCTCCGTTCCGAGGCTCAAGGAAGAAGTAAACAATGTTCATTTTTTATCTCCCTTTCTAACAGCCGTCGATTTCTTTTCTTGTAACCATTTGCCATTTCAATTCTTGGGATTCTTTCTTAATTAATGGATTCCTTGCTCACCAATTAAGACGTGTTATGGCCTCGGAAATTCAAAATACTCCAGTTCTGGTTCATGTAGAACTCACGAGAGAATCTGATAAAATATCTTGGGTGTGTGCTGTATTTGGGAAAAGGATTCGCTGTAGTGGTATTCTTTGTATCTTGAAAACTGAAGTTGCCAGGCGTCAACATTATTAAATACTGCTATAAAAGAAGAGCACAGCTCTGATTGAATTAAATGAGCGTGGAGACAGCAGGCGCATGGGACCTGGAAAAGAAGAATGAGCCCAAGCACCGGCGTTCTCTTTTCTTGTCAGACCGCATAGTTGAAATGGAAATGAGGAGAGAGAGGAAGAGACGAATGTTGCGAGATATTCTCATCAGCTAATATTAAATCACTGTAGATAAAATATCTTGAAATTATTCAAGAATAAATGGGTAAATTAGTACCACGTTTTCGGCTAATTAATTTAATCGAATGCCTTTTTTAATTTACGAAACGCCTGTCTGAGTTTTGATGTGTTGTTGTTCTTTGAAATGTTTTCTATTAGTGTTTGTTTATTCTGTGAGTTCTTTTCTTGTATAGCTCGTACTGTAAGAAATAATAGATTATAATTAAAACGTTACCTTCTACAACTTTGTAGTTTGTCTTCGTAACATTCAACGCAATTGTTTGTCGATTTTATACACCCACCCACACCTACCCACCCACCCACACCCACCCACACCCACACACACCCACACACACACACACATATATATATATATATATATATATATATATATATATATATATATATGGATTAGGAATGCCGAATAAAGTTTGATTTATTCGATGCAAATACATTATAATTATATTACTTTAAACCCTTGCGAGAAAATATTAATTTATAAATTTTATTCATCGTATGACGATAGTTGTTTAACTACTATAGAACTATGATATAAACTCTAATACTATTATTGAACTACTCACGTTATTGATTTATGCGTTATGATAAATTATCTAGTTGATTCGCGGGTGAAAAAATGAAGATGTAATTTTCTAATACAAATCGTTTCAGTGTCTGTAGCTGTTTGATCAAAGGAGAAATCTCAGCCAGGCAAAGTAAGTTAGGGACGATAATGAGAATACGCCACGCTCGCTACATGTCGCCTTTACCCCAAGCGTCGATGATAAATAATAAAGCAGATGCCTGTGAACACCGGTAGGGTGACATTATCGGATTAATCCGACCCAAAAATGCCAAATAAATACTTACATAGTTCTAGTTTAGAAGTGATGCGCCGTACTAACTTTAAAACTAGAAGTTGCCCTTATTAATTTCAAAGAGTGATTTCTTTTTTCTTTTATTTTGAATACTTCTCTATCACTCTCTTTATGATTGCCATTATCCAAGCAGGTGTAGTCAGCTAACGAAGATAATTAATTTAACCATCATACTTTTCTGCAAAAAGCAGTTTAAAGAGAGTACTTGAAATCGTTGCATATTTTCAACACAATCTTATATTAAGCCTAAAAATCACTGAAACGCCATGTATAGTAATCCGTAGCAAACCCTTGTGGGTAGTAATATCAAATAAAATACTTTTAATAATGGGAAACGAAACCACTGTGAAAATAATTCTCAAAAAATAAATTCCATTAGATTGTGAATCCCTAAAATAGTTTTTATTAAGTTAATGAATCTCACAAGAATTATGTGAAAAATTGTCTTTGACAATGCTGTCTTTAAGCAATGCTGCTTCGCTACTGAGCATGCTGGATACATCCTAGGATTAGTTTCTTTCACCGTCCTTCACATTATATCCTTCTTCTTTCTTGTTCCTACTAATTTTTAATAGTTTTTTCTCTTTAAGGAGTCGTGGAATTAGGTTCTGCATACCGCTCTAATGCCCAGGCTATTATATTAGCAATGATGTAATTTTCTACAAGACTTAGAAAATGTAGAAACGTAGAGGAAAATCTTTTCCCGGCCTTTCTGTTATAACTTTACCGAACTTCTATACACCCTTTCATGGGGTCGCGATGGCCGTCCCATGAGACAAGGAACTATTCAAATTTCCCAAGTTTATTATTGCTCTCCATTTGCCTCGCCGTCGTCCTAGGATTAATATCTGACATCCAGGACAATTACTTCTCTTTGGTGCCTTCATCTCTCGTTTGCCTTTGTCCTGATAAGATTTTTAATTTCTTCCATCAAGTTGGCTATCATTATCTTCGTGAAACATTCCTCAACCGCTGTTACTGTGAGTGCAACATATCCACTAAAGTGCTTTATAAGAATATTTATGAGTTGAAAGTAATCTGTGGTCCATATTATCAATTTGGCATTACTCGTAGTTTAATTACCCACACCCGCATACACTGTATGTGAAGTACAACAGATTTAAATTATTTTTCTAATTTTATATCTTTTGTCTTTTCCTTCATAATGCTGGTATCTCCTTTATCTCATCACGATCGTATCCTCATTATTTTTATTGCATTAGCTCGCCTATTCCAAAATTATACTTTCCTACTCACTCTCTTGGATCACTTCAATGTGACATAGATATATTATTTAGTGTTTTCCGGCGCGCCAATTACGAGTACAATGCTCATTAGTACCATAGGTGTAGTGCATGCTTTTTTCATTCTAGTGTGTTACTTTTTAATAATGTAAAATGTTTTTGCAACCAGCTAATTATATAATCAGAATTTATTAATAATAATTGTAAAAATATAATTAAAATATATTTTAATGTTCATAAAAACAGAAAATTGCTGTCAAAAATCTGATAAACAGTTACAAGTTTCTAAAATATTTGAAGTCACAATCTTTCGACCATGAGATTTAGGTTTTACATAAGGAGTAAAATATAACCCTGATGTCATATTACGCTGCATACATGCTCCATTTGATGGAATTATTGGTTGAAAACAGGTCATGATTATACCCTACTATGACCTCAGGATTATGATTCTCACATGAAAACGCGAAACCTCATGATCAAAATGTCGTGATTTCCAAAGTGTTGGTAATTTATAATAATTTATCGACTTCTCTGAGTCTCTAATTTACAGTTTTAGGCTTTTTAATTATGCTCATAAAATTATTTTTAATTTGGTATTTTTCGTTATACAAATATCTTATCGTAAACACTTTTACAGCGCATATTATATCTCGAGTAGTGGTGGTATTCTCTCCCTCTTAAGCATGATATATCCGAGCTATCCTATACGTCGTTTAGCGAGATTTTTTCATACACGACTGTTCCCAGTAGCGCATATCAGGGTAAATGTGGATGTGTGAGTAAGGGAGAGGAGGGGGCAAGGATGAGGAAGAAGAAATCTCGTCCTCTTTTTACAGTACTACTCCGGCATTCATCTGGAGTTGATCGGAGAAACTTCGTCAAATTACCGATCAAGTAGCTGGCGGTTAGAATTCTCCTTCTGACATTAGTTGAATACGACCTTAGCTATAGTGCTAGTGTAGAAAATACGCCACGGTAGAGAATCTAATGCTAGGATTTCCCGGACAGCGATGCTGCAGAGAAAACGACAGTTCCCCCATTAAGCAATTACTACGTGTGTGAAATTCCGTTCTGCTTATGAATATGCTATTTTTTATGCCATTTACTCGTCACTGTTCCTTTCACGTAAGTCTTCTCCTCAACCCCAACCCATCCGCTTCTTGATATTCTTCTCTCGCTCTCCTGCCTTGTCTTCAGATGCATCTGTATTCTTTACGAAATCACGTATGGCTCGAAACACTTGTTTCACACTCACTTGATTCTGATTGCTCTGGGTATTTGCGTCGTTGTAGTTTCTCAACCTTGTCCTGTAGATTCCACCATGTTTCCTCTGGTCCCGACATCGCGCCTTCATTACGTCAGTACCTAAGACTTACATGGCAGTATCGACAATATATGAATGATTTAATGGACAGGTGATAATGAAGATATAATGATTATGATGACGCAGGGTGATGAGAGCAATAATGAACAATGATGGAATGAAAGGTAGGGAAACGGGAGAACACTACGAAAACTTGCCTGGAACCGTCCTGGATTTAATCGCCGGTTCCGCTGATGGAAGGCGAGCACTGTGACCGCTACTCCACGGGTCGCCCTCTCCGTCACATCTGTCATCAGCCTCCGCCGAGCCCCGCCCCTCCGAATCCCGCCTTCGCCTCCGTTTCCCCGCTCCGCTCCTCCGGCTGCCCCCCGCTCCAGCGGGTCTAGCGGACCATTTCCATACCAGAGATAGCAGGTAATTGTTTGCTGGTTTTTCCAGTCCACATTAGCAGTAGCCAAGTCTGGCGGAATGCCGATGCTTGTCTTCTCCTTAGCTGCTTTGCATCTAATAGTGTTTGGTAATTAATATTTTTAATTTTTGCGCATACGCCTCAAGAATTTGCCCTTATTTCCCCTAATTATCGCGAACTGGTCTCCTTATCTGCGGCTTACGGTGTTCGTTAGATATTCCGATTGGCGAGCCACTCGCTCGGCGGGGTGGGGCGGCGCGCGGCGGGGCGGGGCAGTGCGGGACGGGCTGGGCTGGGCCAGCCGACCCGGTGGCAGCGGGCAGGGACTGGACTAGGCTGGGCGAGGCGAGACGAGGCAGAGCGGAGGCCGAAACGCCGTGGCGCGAAGAGCACACATTTTGATTTGATTTGATTTTTTCGTGTATCCGGGCACGTCAACTGCTTTGGTCATTGATCCCGTCAGTGTAGTGCATGTTTTTTTCTCGGGATATGCGCGGTGATCTTTCCCCGCTGGATGGCGAGAGCCGGCGCCGACCTACTGTCGGCTAGTGGGGTTTCCCCCTAACCAGGACTCTCCCCCCAGCGGGGCACCGCCCCAGCCGGGACAAGCTCTAAGCTCCCGACCGGCCTCCCGGAATATGTGGTAGTTAGTGTAAGTGTGTGTGTGTGTGTGTGTGTGTGTGTGTGTAAGGGGAGAGGATAGGACAAGGAAGAGGAAGGACAGATCGCGCGCGATCCGTGGCCCGTTTGGTAGGGTACTGCTCCGGCATTCGCCTGGTGTTGATCGGAGAAACAACGGAAAACTACCGATCAGAGCAGCCGGCCACTAGAATTCTCCTCCAGACAGCGACTGAATTCGACCTAGCTGAAAAGCTAGTGTCGAAAATCCTGCCGCCATGAGGACTCGAACCTAGGACCTCCTGGTGAGAGGCGCTGCACTCAGTTGATGCACTGTGCTCAGAGCACAGAGCTGCTGCAATGTTCCCATTATAATACCTTTCCTTGTCGCGCCACAGTCCCGTGTACATCTGGCTTATTTCCAGAATTAACAAAAACATGCTCAACATCCCAGTTATGGGCAAATGAGCAAATTATGACCATTTTTATTTAAAGCGTTTTTTTATTTTTTTATTTTTTATTTTATTTATTAATTTATTTATTTTACGTCAAAAAACAGTTAAAAAACTGCGTATGACGTGCTATGGGGAAAAGTGAATTGTGTGCACATTTTCAAAATTCTGTGATGCCTACACTAAGCCATATACTACTTAAATTTTGAAAGGGAGAAGAAAAACAAAAACTCCCATGTAGTAAAATCTATTTTCAAAAATTAATAAGCAATAAATTTTGAATTTTGAAAGGGAGAAAAAAACAAAAACTCCCATGTAGTAAAATCTATTTTCAAAAATAAATAAGCAATAAATTTTGAATTTTGAAAGGGAGAAAAAAACAAAAAACTCCCATGTAATAAACTCTATTTTCAAGGATAAATAAGCAATAAATTTTGGCTCTTATTACTTCCTGTCGCGACAACATGGAAACGATAATTTGAATAATTGTATTTCCCACTGAATTCTAGAAGACGTGCACAGAAAATGAAGTTACATTTATGTCCAGAAGCAAAACAAGGGCCATCTCAGCATTTGCTCAATGGATCATGCGTTCACACATGCACATAATAAGAAGCAAAATACTTCATTGACGTCTACACATTTAACCTGCCGTTTTGGTGGGGAGATTATTCTTAATTGTTTGTTAAAATAAAAAGCTTAATTTTCGAAGTCTTAGGACTGCCACCCCATTAACTGTAAACAACGATTTTCAGAACTTTAGTGTAGATATATCTGTCATTGACGAGAGAAATTGGAATCGACTTTAAGCCGACGTTTCAAAATTTCATTCTCTGTTCAATTGAAACGTCAAAACTATGATTATGATTTTAAATAAGGTAATAGTTCGTTATTATTATTATTATTATTATAATCTTGCTACTTTGACCACAGGCGCGACAAACAGCAGAGGACACATCTGGATATTTGTTGATGTATGTCAGATAATATTCTTGGTTGCCGTTACTTGGTCTTGAATTGCAACCATGAACCCTTCAGTTTCGGAATAAAGATATCCAATACTGAACCATTTGTACGATATAATAACGTCGACATTGGAATTGGCTACTTCAGCTGGATATCTACCGTGGATTGCTTTCTGCTTCTATAGCTCCATCTCCCGATCGAAGTATGATTAGATGAGACACGAGCGAATATTGCTCTTTGGACATTTCAGTCAATCGTGTCCTAATCAGCAGTACATCCCAGAAATGCTCTCACTACTCTGCATCTGTCCAGTTTTGCTAGTTTCCGAATTTTTTCTATGCATGAGAATGGGAATTCCAACACTTGAATTGGATACACGGTGTGTTTCGATAATTAATCCTGTGGTAGACTTGATTATCGTTTGTATGCCGATATTGTGAAGTCTCCATTGATGGCGCTCTTCATACTTGGTTCCACTTTAGTGAAGACCTATCTGACTGATCTAATTATTATTATTATTATTATTATTATTATTATTATTATTATTATTATTATTCCATTTTCACACAAATTATTGGTCTTACATAGCTCCCTCACAGATACAACATCAAAGCATATAACATAATATAATACAATATAAAATAACAATTACAATAAAAATTGCAAAATAACGGTTAAATGTAAAAGCTTCAGCTTCAGTATCTCACATGGCCTCCCATGAACCTCCTGACCAATGAGCACATACTGATCATGACTGATTTTTATATTATTATTATTATTATTATTAACTAAGAGAATTAAATATCATGTTGAATAAGAAATTTATTACATTGAATAAATGAATCTGATTGTATAAAAAATATGATAGCTGTAAATCCAAATATCATAGTAAACAAAGTATACATCATTTTGGATTGCAGTTGTCTGTCTGCGCAACCGTCTTTATGCGAACAAAACATACAAGCGTATGAGCGGTACACAAAATTTATAAAGAAAATTAGGTTACCCAATATAAAGTTCGTAATTATGACCTCTCTTCAGTTTATTAGCTCAGCAGGTACATTTTTTCCAAGGATAGGTCAAACATACTCATTTCTAATTTCAGTTACGTGGGCTCTCTGCACTGTCTTTACAACAAATCACTCAAATTATGCTTTCAAAATATTATATAATCTCAATCCCAATAAACAAGAAATAAACAAAATACAAATACACAATTAACCCTTCTGTTAAACACTTAAAGTAATACACTCACAACATTCATCAAAAGTCCACTTGGTATTCAAGTACAAAAAATCTATGTAACTCTTAGACACAATGCTTAGAGTTCTGTGTCCTTCCCTAATTCTTCAATACTTGAACTGAATTTACTATACTTGCACCCATCTCTCTAAGCCAATGATAACTTCCCAAGAAAAGATAACTCTTTTCTGGATCACTGAATCTGACAATCCATAGCCTATCACACAGTCACATACGATCCCTATTAACAATTCCAATTCCTCACAGTTTAATAAAAGCTTCACACTCCTTTTCTCAAAATTTACAATTATAAATTTGAATAATACCCTTTTTTTCTTTAACCTCTCTGCATTCCCACTTTAATTATAATGACTTTGCCTAACTGATTTATTCTATCACAACATCTATTATTTACTAACTTCATGGATAGAGAGAGATCGATTCTCAGCTTTCATTTTTATTCAATCTTTCAATTATGTATTGTCTAGTTGAACATCGGAATACATGCGTTTAACTAGCCAGAGTTCTTAATAGGTGACATTTCTAATGGTAACGCCCTTGCTTGTATACCAGCGAGAAGAGAAATCTGATGTGTCCACTGCAGTTACTCAGTGTTCTTCCTTATGTCAGTTCTCAAAATTCCAATTTATACTTATTCCGGCTGCCTGTAAATGATGCCGAGACGTCGCTTTACGATTTTATAGGAATCTCCATAGTAAGGAAGTTCGTTATAAACTGAAAGAAATAGATAATAAATATGTACACGAGTTCATATTTTCTCCTACCGATGCCTGCAAGCATCCAACACCTCGCACCAGAACGTATGCTAAATGTTATTCCTGCTCCGTTTCGTAATAAATTCCTCTCACTTAACTAATGCATATTTATGACAAATCTATTTACCGCCTTTCATTTGGAGTAGTGAGTTACGCTTTTCGTAATATAGGGTCGAACATGTGGCAGAGGATCATTACAGAACGTCTCCTAGCTTGTCCATCCACTGACGTCACGGGTCTTCCCTGAAAATAACTCTTTCGTTCGTCGGGGAACAACTCGTACCAGCGTTCGACCGTAGCGAACTCTATCTGCCAATTTCCTTAGTGTCTCTGTCCGCATTGAGCGCGCATTCCAAAGCGTTAGAGTTGACGCACTAGAAATAAAATATGACTCGTTTTTACACTTACGAAAACGGAAAAAAATAATTTTTAAAAATTCTCAAAATATCTTCAATTTTTCTTTTTTTTTTGTTTTTCTCAAATAAATGGGTTTTATAATATGCTATAGGCCCAATGTTCATTCAGGTCACTAAAATCCGAAATTTGCAGTTACTTTCGATGCACTTCTACAACCACAATTCAAGCTACATTTTTAAAATAAAAAAAATATTTTAGATTCTAGAGCTTTGAATTATATCAAGTACTTTTTAATCGAGATATTATTAGTTTTCCGAAGTGACCATTTTCGTTAAATATGTAAACACGGTTTTCTCAAAAACGGCTTCACTTCTTTTAATGAAACTTCTTAAATTTGGAGCACAGTACTCTACATTAAGTGTGGCATACGCCATTTCTATAAATATTTTTGTATTTTCAATTTTTTGTGTGTGCAAGTGTCGAGACCCTTGAAACCTCACACTTCTACAGCAATAAATGATATGACAATTACCTACACATGACCTACACATTACCGACCATGACATTACATACACATGTTTTTATGAGTTATCAAAACTCAATCAGGCTAGCTTTACCGCAACAAGGCGGTCATCAAATATATTACCCCGTCGCTAGCCGCGAAAACATGCAGTAGAAGGTTCAAATGTTGGAAATTGTCGCTTATGTAATTTTAGCTAATGTAATTTTGAATAACTGTTACAAATAAAACGAGAAAATATATGCTTTTGTAGTATCACTAGTTTTCTTTGAACTTTTTCTCTTTTTCTTCTTCTCTTTTTCTTTCTCTCATCTCTATAAATTTGTTTTCTTGATTTGTTGTCCGGGACGGATTTTTCAGATTCTGTAAGAGTTGAACATGCGCGAATACCGCATAGTTGGGAGATATGTGTTCTTCTCATAGACGAATGAGCTGAAGCGTCAGATGAATATACCTCCAAATGTAGTACCTATATTTGCTGTGGAGTAGAGGGATGTAGAGGGCACGAGTAGTTTTCTTTTTTCGGGTATCGTTACTGAAAAGGAATATGTAAGATTTGATAGATTATTCGCATTGGAAAGCAGATTAGAATGTGTGTTTATAAATTGTGACGTCCAAACGGACTGTAGGACGAAGTAATGAAAAGGGAACACTACAAATTTGTCCTGCACTTAAACTTCATAGCTCAAGCTAAGGAAATGACTAGATGGACCATCACTTTTTTGATATATCAGGAAAACTGGAAAGCCTCAAAAAAGCTACTAAGCTAATTTGCAATTGTCCAAATGGTAGTAAAAGGAGGAGATACTATCTATCCTATGTATCTGTGTACACGTATGGAATGGGAGTGGGTAGAAAAAAGCATTGTATATCAGAATAAGTAGATTCAATGCAAACTTTTTTATTGACCACCATCTCGATCGGGTTTTTGTCCAGTTTCCCTGATCCATTGAGCAAATGCTGAGATGGCCCCTTGATTTGCTTCTGGACGTAAATATAGCTTTACTATGCGCACGTTTTGTTGAACTTTCCTTTTGCTTGTAGTGGTAGTAGTGCTTAGGGTGAGTTTCTATTTTGTTAACAATACAGAAAAATCAAATCCATTTTTGATTGTTCCTTTACCGTAAAACTAAGCTTTCTATAATTTGGCATCGAAAATATCTAGTTTTTGAAATATTAATCCCTCGCTTTAATTATTATTATTATTATTATTATTATTATTATTATTATTCATCTTTCAACTATTAATAGTTAAATTGTTGGGAAGGGATTCTGAAACTCAAGAAAGCGTGCGCAGATGATTTTCTCCCCCATATGTCACATACAGTTTTTGACTGTTCTTGACTAAATAAATATATATTGACATGACTGCAAGGAGTGACTCTGCAATAGCATTTAATTTAAAAAATGAATTAAAACTTTGGGTCTTGAAATTTCAATGTAGAGACGTACGATTCGGTAAACATGTTTTATAAAATGAAAGTATGACCTTCGATACAGGAACACTTACGCGTCCCATACACATGAATAAACGGATTCTAAGCTTCTATTATATGCATATGAAAGAAGATATATTACTTAAACCATGTTTTACCACCTCGAACGTACGTATTTCATTATTTTATTTTATCCAGAAGGAAAAGACGCTTCTTCGTAGGGTATACTTTCCCAAAGTACCTTTTTCTCGCCAACGGCCATAACGTTTTTTCTATCTATTCTCACGGAAGTCCTAGAGAGCGACACAGGAAATTATTCAACTTGTTGTAACACAAGTTCACATTTTAATAATGTTTTCTGTTTTTTAAAATAATCGTAAGAACGTCAACTATTTTCTTTTCACACAACGATAAAATTCTTAATCTACTCCCCGGTCCTTCGACGCTCGTGAGGTTCAACACGTAGGTCATGTTTTTCTTCATTCGCTTGTATTATAAATTACTATTATTCTGCCTTCCCGTAGACCACGCATCACACACATACTTCGCCTCATGCGCTTCTCATCGTCACACACAAACAAGAAAACCTTCCTTGTTTTTGTGTTAGGGTAGAAGAAATAGTCTGGAGCTCTCCGAATGGCGCTCTCCGTCGACGACTGCGATAATTATGGCGAGAGCTGAGCTACGCACTTCACGCTTTGGGGCGGGGCCGTGGGGCCCGGCAGGAGGGGAGGCAGGGCTGGGGGCGTGTGCCGTGGGCGTGCGCCAACGAGCGCGGCAGCTTGTTAAGCGCTAAATCGATTTTCGCTGCGTTGGTGCGTCTGGCGCCATGACGAGGCTCGTGTCAACAGCCGCCTCTGGCGATGCCACCCTCGTTACAGCCAGCCTGCCCGTCGACCCGCGAAGCCGCCCCCCTCCTTCTGCCTCGCGCCCCCCCCGCTACCGTCCCCGCTACCGTCCCCGCTACCGTCCCCGCACCGCCCCCCGCCGCCCCCCGCCGCCGTCCCCGCCGCCGTCCCCGCCGCCGTCCCCGCCGCCGTCCCCGCCGCCGTCCCCGCCGCCGTCCCCGCCGCTAGCTCCGCCTCCCCAGCCGTCTCCGCCGCCTCTGCCCTTGCCGCCCGCGGCACCCTCTGCCAGTTCGTGCATGCGGCGCTAGAGCGCACGGCCGGCGTCCGCTGAGACTGAGAGGCGCGGCGCCGCCAGCAGCTGCCGTCAGTCGCCGTGCTTGCACACGCACGCCTTCCCTCGCCCTCTTCCCAGTGGACATCATCCTTCGTCTCCACCTCTTCCATTCGCAGCACAGTTCCGCATTTCTGTACCGTTCTCTGCGTCATCCACCGTCCCCCGCTGTCCGCATCCACTGTCCACAGTCCCTCACTCTACCCCACCCCCAACACTCTTCACAGTTTTCGTCATTGTCCTTAGTCCTCTATCCTCTACCACCCTCGTCTTTCTCCATTCTATCCCGGCCTCTACCGTCCTTAACTATCCACCGCCGACCTCGACCATTCCCACCATCTCCTTTCTTCTGCTTCCTCTACCGTGTTTCGCAGCTGTCTTCCATCGATGCGACCTCCTTCCCTCTCATCTCACTCCCGCCGACCTCTCTCCATCTTTACTGTTCTTCATCCTTCTCGTCCCTCCTCGGCCTCATTTTCTTCCACCTCCTCATTGCCCTGCTTCCTTTTCCTCCTCCTCCCCCGCCCCCCCTTCCTCCTCCTCTCACCCCTTGACATCCATTCTTGTCCTCTCTCCCCTGCTCTTCCTTCGTTCTCCACCTCCATCATCGACCATTTCTGATCGTTGTTCTTATAATAAGATAGAGGTGACTTAAGACGAATTTCCGCCTTTACAGATATATGACGGGAAACAAGAAAGGTTCTATTGAAAAGGGAAGTTGGTTTTATAGACATGTGAGAATTCCTGAATTATCTTCAGTAATCTTGGGTAACTTTTGTAAATATAATAGACTTAGCATAGATTACCGGCTTAGGAGCATAAAACAGATTTTACACGAAAATAATAGATATTTTCAGATTGACTTAAAGGACAGATTTTTGCAAAACGCATTAGAATTTCGCAAACTGCGAAACGATAAGTTGTAGGCCGTTAAAACGAGGTTATCGTGTTCTAAATGGAACACGTGTTTTGTGGATACAGGTTGCGGTTCTGGGAACACAAATTTTGTGGAACAAGCGGCAGACAAGTGTGGAGTAGGTGAAGTCTGTGTTATGATTCTTAAGCAGTATTGTTCAAATTGAGACCTTTTTGAAAGTTATGTTACATTTGTAGAGATGGAGCATTTCTGTGCGCTCTTACTGCATAGCATGGGTGGAGAGACTCGGCAAATAACTCGAAATGTGTATGAAATTAAATTGAAGGAATATTGATAGAAAAAGTTTTCCACGATAAAATCGAAGTGACTACTCGATTTTCTGTGGATTTAATCGAAACGCTTAACATTTTTAAAATATTTACTCAAGCAGAATACCAGATGTATAATATTGTAATGCACTCCTCATGAACTGGCTGTTCGAAATAAGGATCCAGAATGAATATATTTTTTCATTTATAAAAATTTTCGGAGAGAACAATATCTGCATAATGACATTTGGCTCGCATTTTACTGATTTTTCTTTCGGGTTTCTGTCCGGTTTTGCTGATGAATATCTCTTCTTTCCCTGTTTTTTTCTGACTTTCCGTTTCATCCAATACGCCTATTAATAACCAATTTTCAATATCGTTTTTACATATTTCTTCCTTCTGTAAGGAGTCAGAAGAAAACGAGACCGTCGTAAGCCAGATTAATATTGTTGGAAATCGCACATGTTAAACAAAAGGTTTTTCTTTAAATCAAGAAGTTGATACCATTTTCTGTACTACTCCATATCGAACATGTGAAGAGTAGAAAATATGATCGTTATCTTCAACTTACACATCTGTTACATTTTTGTCGAATCTTGTCAGTTATATTCTCTCTGTTTAATTATTCTATTATAATGCATTATTTATTCACGGCTTTGTCATATAAAATTTGGCATCTACAGAGATACACATGGAATCCGGAAAATTACATAAGGGGTACATCTCACATATTTACCTATTTCTGTCAACTGTGAAAACTCATTACTGCATTTGTATACGACGCACGAAAATTATATGGAGAATGTTATATTCATTATTAATTTTGGATTATTCTGTTATTAATGTTGTTGCTATTATTATTATTATTATTATTATTATTGTTGTTGTTGTTGTTGTTGTTGTTGTCATCATCGTCGTCGACGTGTATTACCCGACGTGTATTATGACTTCAGAACGTATCCATTGCCCCAAACACGATACATACTCATTTGGTGGGAAATTTTTAATTTTTTACGTGCTTTCCGTGGTAGAAAAACTATTGTCTCCAGCCGGATATCATCCACAAACTCTTGTTTTGATTCAGTGTGCTAAACTCCATACCACTGTTGCCGTCATGAAATCACTAATATTCGAGAGCATTCTTTTGTTGTTGTTTTACTACGAAGTGCGAATGACTAGTATTGGGAGTGAAGGTGACACGTGAGTTTTTCAATTAGTTGACCGAACGCGAAGCCAGTTTTTTCCCGAGGCTGTCACATTAAACGAACATTTGGAGCACATCAGTAGTAAATTCTGCACACAAAAAAGATACAGCTCGATTTGTTTCCCGCAGCTAGTCATTTCGTCGTTAGTGTGAAGAGAGGATTACACCGTGTGGCGAAGTTAATGAATGGCATCCTTATCAAAAAGAGTCTTCCTTCAAAAACCACGGAGACTTGGCCTTGTTTCTTCATTGATTATTGTTTTGCATTCTTTTTATCTCTGTGATTGTTATTATACCTATCCAAATCACGTAATCTTCTCTGTTATCAATGCTATCAGTATTTATTTTACTCATCTACATTCAGTAGTACAATTATTCAGATAAAAATTTACAAACCAAGATGTTCAAACTCGCCATTGAGAATTGGCAACATATTGCGTATTAAAAAGATTTTCGTAAGGCGCGAAAGTAAAAAATCGTCGAACAATGAAACAATAATATTTATTTTGTAGTATATAAAAACACTCGCTTAGCGGTATCACACATAAAATGTGCATTCTTCGATTGATAATACATATTCACCTGCTTATCTGTTTGCCCTTTTCAAAATATCTTCGCTGGAAGATTACCATCAATATCTTAGAAAATGAACGGAAGCTTGCATAAGATTATAAGGAATAGGTACGTGAACATTGTTTTAAGTGCAGCCATATCTTAAAAAAATGAGATATGTGAAAATTTGATTACTCAATTCTTTTCTAAAAAGTGCTTCAGTGATATAATAAAAGGATATGTCTACAGGACGCAATTATTGCATCAAAGATTTTTTAAGAATGTTAACTTTTGTTTTGATAAATTTGAGTTTATACTTTTCGTTTAGAAATATTTTAATTCTGATTAAAAAAGCGTTTTTCTTCAGGAATTGTCAGAGGTCAAGAAGAAAATGTTTCAAATGTTTCAAATGTTTCAGTGGAGAAAATGTTACGTCAAATTCCACAAAAAACAAAAACAAAAAATCATAAAATAACACATTTCAACACAAAAACAAAATTCAGTTGGAAAATTTAGTAAATCAAGGGTGTTCATCAGAACCAAAAGTTATTTTTTAACGATATAATGTATTTTCCATTTTTCTAAACTTTCTTTCCCAGTGAAGAAAACAGAAAAAAATTACATCAATAACCAGAGTGAAATTTTGTACATTTCGAGCGTAGGATAGATATGTGGCAGTTGAATCACGTCGTGAACCTCCCTGTCATGTTTCTTGCGGTTGTCCAATGTTCCATCCCGTGTTACTCCACTGCTTCCTGATATGTCTTCTTCCACATCAACACTATTACGGTCATTACCACCACCACCACCACCTCCGTCACCACCGCCGCAATTATCATCACCACCGCTATCACCAGTCATCATAACTGGGAGAAATAGTTCAGGGCATCAACTGATGTCACTGTAGTCCCTCGGTCCAGGAGGTCCTAGGTTCGAGTCCCGACGGTGGCAGGATTTTCGGCTCCAGCTTGTCAGCTAGGTCGAATTCAGTCACTGTCTGGAGGAGACTTCCAGCGGCTAGCTGCTCTGATCGGCAGTTTTCCATTGTTTCTCCGATCACGACCAGACGAATGACGGAGCAGTACCCAAACAAACGGACGGCGCACGATCTTTCTTATCCTCTCCCCACCCACACACACTAACATGCTCTACACTACCACACTTCCCGGGAGCTTAGAGCTTGTCTCAGTTGGGGCGGTGTCCCGCTAGTGGGAGATGTCTGGTTGGGGGGAAAATCCCGCTTGTTGACGGTAGGTCGGCGCCGGTTCTCGCCTTCCAGTGGGGGGAAAACACAGCCAACTGCCGAGGAAACAACATGCACTACACTTACGGGACTAATGATCTAAGCTGTTGATGCGCCGAGAATCACTAACAACCAACCAGTCAAACCATCGCCATCATTAGTCATCATTTCTGCCGTCGTCTTTATCAACGCCGTCATCACAACCTCTGTCGTCATTACCATAGCCGTCATTGCCACTGCCGATCTCCCCATCACTACCACCCCATTCATCCACACCACTATCGCCCTCGCCGCCACCACCACCATCACCCCCACTCTCGTCGCTCCAATCGCCGCCCTCCGCCCCGCTCCGCCCCGCTCCCGCCCCGCTCCGCCCCGCTCCGCCCCGCTCCCGCCCCCGCTCCGCCCCGCTCCGCCCGCCCCGCTCCCGCCCCGCCTCCGCCCCCCCGCTCCGCCCCGCCCCGCTCCCGCCCCGCTCCCGCCCCGCTCCGCCCCGCTCCGCCCTGCTCCCGCCCCTGCCCGCCCCTCCGCCCGTCCCCCGCTCCGCTCCAGCCCCGCCCGCCCCCGCGCGGCGCCGCGCGGAAATGAGGAACGCCTCTCCGGATTTCGTTTTATTGTTTCTCGGGCTGCTCGCGGTGGGTGTGTCTGGGCATTGTGCAACCGTTTACGAGTTCTGGGTAAAAATATAAAATGGCTGCGTCGGGTGTCGAGGGTTTAACGGCTGCATAATTACGAAACACCAGCGAGGTACGAAGGTGCGCGCTGACGCCGCCCTTTGTGTGCGACGAAAATTTGCCTTCGCAGGCAACGCCAACGCGGTGCAGGAACAACAACTACTGATTGCTAGATTAATTAATTAATTAATTATGTTATGATTAACGAATTAAACAGCACTGTCATAGTATCGTCAAAATTGACTAAATTCAACACATTTGCTGCGTCAGTTTTTCTGTTACTTTAAATTCATACTGCGGTATGGCAAGTGGAAAAATGTTCGTCAACGTCTTCTCTTCAACGGGATAAACAAACTTTTTTTGATGTTTCGCTGAAAAACCATTCGTTTCTGCACAGCCGTTTATTGACGATTTCTCGTGTTCTAAATTATTCATAAGGTTGATATTACAGTGAGTGGAATCTCTGAGAAGAGTTCTAAATATTGTCGAAGAAAAAAAGCTATTTTTTGCGGATAGAAACAAAAAAAGCGTATTTGTGAATTGACGGATTTGGGGTGCAAATGACGACAGGGCTGTATCGCGCGTGGGCGTGCGATTGCCCCCGATTTGAGGTTTTTAAAATCTTATTCCGCACGCCGATTGCTGTGTAGTTGCTGTTCACAGAGGACGTTAATGACCTCCCGAGTCTACTACAGCGCTTCGTGTCTTGCAATTGCGAATAAAATTGCTCTGATATACAGACGGCGACGAAATTGGAATCTATGCTTCGAAGGCCAAAGCAGTACAGGAATTATTTATTTCTCATATTACGAGGGACACACTGGTATTTTTCCACTTGATCTGAGTCATGATATATATAAAAGTACAATAAATATTCTTGTCACATTTCACAGATCTTCTTTGACAAACACTGACTGCGTTGGACGTTAATTCACATTTCATATTTCAATAACAAAATCCAAGACCATTGAATATTTTTATCAATATCATTGGACCACACAAAGCAATGCACACATGACAATAACTAAAACGATACGTCTGTACTTCTCTGCATTCGGCAAGTAATTGTAAAGTTCAGTGGAGCGAATAAAAAATTCGAGGGCTGTGAGGGAGGCAAGCTTCAGGTGAGAGACGCCTGGAAATTAAATTCGTGTTCGCTGACGCGAGTCGGCTCCTGAGCAAGTTCCTGGCAGGTAGTTCGAAGCGTCCAGTTTCAGTGCATCAGTGCACCAGTTTCAGTCCAGCAATCAGTTTGCAGTGAATTGATCCGATGTATAATTAAATTTACATAATATAATACGCATTTACAAAATATATTTACATATACTATAATATTTTTAATAATACCTTAACGCCAAGTAAGTTAAGACAGCACACATAGTTTTAACAATTTGATTAATAATTATTATATGCTTTTATGCTTGAATTAGTCCTTTATTATTCAACAGTAACGAATGCCCTTCATTATCTTAAAGTAGTGAATGGATTAGGGGCGGTAGCCTGCTTAGCATCGTAGCCAAGCCACACGGTCCACCCCGTATCCAGTAAATTATGTCAAAAATATTTTTAACATTCAATAAAAAATTATAAATGTAAAAATTTAATTTATTTATTATATTCCATTTATTTGAATTTGAAGAGTCATAGGAAAATTTGACTTTTTGAAGTACATTTCAAATTAAACACTAGAGTTTCAAAAAGTAAATTTTTCATTGATATAGATTAAATGTGTGATTCCCTATTTTTCGCTGGCTTAATCAACAAATATAATGAAAATGTTCACATAATTTATTTTTATTCAGATTCTTAAAGGACGATCCATCCGTCGGATGGATAAACGAACGGATTGATGGACGGACGGACGGACCATCCGACGGCCATCCGTCTGACCGGACGGACAGGACAGACGGACGGATGTTTCGGCGAATGGATAGACGAATGGACGGGCAGCGGATGGACGCACAGCAGATGGACGGACGTTTTACCTTCAACGAATTTTTTCGTATCAAGGACCCGTCAACCGTGTATTCCATGTGTGAGAGGACGTATTTCACCACTTGAAAATATTTAGCCACTTCTTGGACACGATAACCTAACAATACGAGTTTTTCTGTCGAAAAGCCGCAGTTGTTTGGAAAGAGTTGGCCGACTGGAGGTGTGAATAGAAAGGGATGGGTAATTGATATGAAGTATAAGATGGAATCACTTCAATGTACAAAATAGAGACGAAGATAAGTCATGAGGATTACGACTCCCGGAATATGGTCGCAAATTATGATCGTAAATTAGAGAACACAAATAAGAGAAAATGAATAAGAAAAATGCATATACTGAGAATCTGTTTGCCTAAGGAGAGAAGAGAATTTTGTATTCGACGAGAAAACAAGCGCATAATGTTTTTAACCATCTTAAAATGTAAATAAATAATGATCGGGAACGGCTTGGAAAGAGGACGACAAAACTTGCCGTAGACGAGGCAGTCGTGACAGCTGCCCCGATATGAACGTCAGTTAAATCCACTTGTTTGCACGAGAAATCCGTCTCGCCTGAGAGTGTTCACCACCATGCCCTGCACCTCCACATCCATGTCCACTTCCACCTCTACTCGGAAAGCAATTGCCACATCCTCCACCGCAACCACTGCCACGTCCACCGCCAGCGCCGTCCCCGCCGTCACCGCCGTCGTCACCACCGCCGCCGCAGTCGCCGCCGCCGCCGTCGCCGCCGTCACGACCGCCATCGCCGACGTCGCCGACGTCACCGGCGCCACAGCTGCAGGCACCGCCGCCACCGCCGCCATCACCGCCCCGCAGTCGTCGCAATCACCGCTACCGCAGCCGCCGCCACTGCTGCCTTCTACGCCGCCACCACCACCACCGGCATCAGTACCGTCACCAACACCGTCACCAACACCGTCACCAACACCGTCACCAACACCGTCACCAACACCGTCACCAACACCGTCACCAACACGGTCACCAACACCGTCACCAACACCGTCACCAACACCGTCACCAACACCGTCACCAACACCGTCACCAACACCGTCACCAACACCGTCACCAACACCGTCACCAACACCGTCACCAACACCGTCACCAACACCGTCACCAACACCGTCACCAACACCGTCACCAACACCGTCACCAATACCGTCACCAATACCGTCACCAATACCGTCACCAATACCGTCACCAATACCGTCACCAATACCGTCACCAATACCGTCACCAATACCGTCACCAACACCGTCACCAACACCGTCACCAACACCGTCACCAACACCGTCACCAACACCGTCACCAACACCGTCACCAACACCGTCACCAACACCGTCACCAACACCGTCACCAATACCGTCACCAATACCGTCACCAATACCGTCACCAATACCGTCACCAACACCGTCACCAACACCGTCACCAACACCGTCACCAACACCGTCACCAACACCGTCACCAACACCGTCACCAACACCGTCACCAACACCGTCACCGCCTCCGCCGCCCGCAGTCCCATCGGTGAGTCCGTTCGCTGTCGCGGCCACCGAGGCCCGCCACGCGAGGAACAACGTGGCAATTACCCGCCTTTTGTTGGCGGGTAATTCATCTGCAGTTTGCGCGGGCTGGTAGGGGGACGGTGAGGATAAATGAAAGATTTGGGAGCGGCGTTTTTGCGTGGCGACGTGTGAAGCCGAGCAGCTGCCGCGAGATCGGCGTGCGCCCGTGCGTGCGGCCGTGTGCCCTTTTGTTTGTGTTTTCGCGCTTGCGTGGATGGGTATATATGGAGTGTCTGCATTTTGCGTGTGCCAGTGTTTTAGTGTGTACGCGTTCCTAAGTGTGTGTGTGTGTTCGCTTGTAATATATTTGTGTGTAAACAATTGTGCGTGTACTTACGTGTGTATGAGTGTGTGTCCGTGTGCGTGCGTGTGTATGGGGTGTGTCGTGCGATCTCTACGTGCGGAACGGAAGAGAGATTTTTTTGTTGAATTCTCGAGACATGTTTGTTTGGTTAGTAAATAACGCTGTAATTCGGCGAGATCTGGCTAGTTATACGATTTTGGCGCACTGCTACTTTTTTCAAGTTGCAAACTGTAAACGTGTATGCTTATTGCACAAAATACAGTATATTCGTTCGCTTTGTGAAAACTCGTTACTCCCATTCAGAAAATCTATCAGCAAACTACAATCTTATTGTTAATATCTATGTCTCTTGCAATGTTGTTGGCAGTATTAGTTTATTTCGATCCATTTTCTCACCTTTTTTGGCAATAGAATCTATCCATACCTCATTTCATTCTTTCTTATAGCAATTGTGCACAAGCGGAGTCGATATCAGCGGGAGACCGAACCTTTTATTCTCAATGACAAACGACTGCTTTGAAAATATCGTAGACTAATTATGAGACTATCAGCAAGAATGATGCAAGCGCATCTATCATGCCATGCTATGCTTTGCGGTCCCCAAAATGTGATCCTTTAAAACGCCCAGATGAAACGCGTACTGGAATGCGGCGTGTGCACGCGCGCTGGAACAGACAAACCAGAGACGAATATCTTCAGGGACAGTAGCCATGGTTAAAATGATAATACTCGTTTTTTGATTGATTGACTGATTTTTTCGTGTTACCGGGCGCGTCAACTGCTTCAGACATTAGTCCCGTTAGTGTAGTACATATTTTTTTCTCGGGAGATGGCGGTGATCTGCCCCCGCTGGATGGCGAAATCCGGCACCAACCTAACGTCGGCAAGTGGGGTTTCCCCTAACCAGGGCTCTCCCACCAGCAGGGCACCGCCCCAGCCGGGACAAGCTCTAAGCTCCCGACCGGTCTCCCGGAATATGTGATAGTGTGGTGCATGTTAGTGTAAGTGTGTGTGTAAGAAGAAAGGATAGGAGAAGGAAGAGGAAGGAAAGATCGCGCGCGGTCCGTGGCCCGTTTGGTAGGATACTGCTCCGGCATTCGCCTGGTGTTGATCGGAGAAACCACAGAAAACTACCGATCAGAGCAACCGGCCGCTAGAATTCTCCTCCAGACAGCGACTGAATTCGACCTAGCTGAAAGCTAGAGTCGAAAATCCTGCTGCCGTCAGGACTCGAACCTAGGACCTCCTGGTCAGAGGCGCTGCAGTGACATCAGTTGATGCACTGAGCTACGGCTCCCCGTTTCTCGTTCGACATATTTGTCTCTCGAGTGTTGTGAGAATAATACATTTTACATTTCAAGATTTTGGATTTAACGGTCCGTAGAGTGTATTTCTTCTCATGAACATGGTCAATAGTTCGTAGATTTGTTCAGACTTCAAGGTTAGAGTGTAGGGATGCGAGTTAAGTTAGCGCTAGGAAAGGTGTAAAACAAGTTTACGGTGGTCTAAATCTATCCTAACTGTGACTTAATACGAGGCCCTGAGGCAAAGCGGCCCAGATTGAATTTCGTGGAACAGGGTGAAGAGAAACAAATTTGATAGAAATGGTCAGCAATATTACTTATGTGTTCATTTAGTGGTAGAATATTGAACAGCCGATGATTTTGGGAATTTGGAATAAATCTGGTGACTTGAAGGTCTGTCTTACGAACTTATTTTCGAACACAACTTTTGGATGTTACTGTGTGCTACGCCACGCCATATTGGACATTGATAGGTTAGAGATAATTTACTTGTACCGTAGCATTCAGCATTCAGTACTAGTAATAAATGACAGTTGATCAAAGGAAAGATTTTTAACGTTTTAATCAAAGTTTTACTATCAGCTACGTGGATGAGGGGCTTCCAAGTTAGTCTTTTGCCAAGTAATATTTCCGTGTACTTCACCGGTGGTTTACGGGAGGTAATTTCCATTGATGTTATGTTCCATAGATTTTCAGATCGGCGTAATGTTAATATATTTGCTTGTCATTTCATATGATTGAACTTTAATTTCATTCTTTGTGTTCATATAATAATTTTTTTAGATCGTTTTGACTATTCTCATTCGCTATTATGTTATCACTGTCGGAGGGGAATAGTGCAATGTCGTCAACGTATGAAGCAACGTTGTAGTCGCCATGGATTGCGATGTCATGGCTGAATATATTTAATAGTAAGGGAACCTTGTTGTACTCCTGAAACAATAGTGGGTGGGATGTAGATGTGTCTGTGTTGACCTTTAACTATAAACGATCTGTTCGTGAGGAAACTTTCTGTGATCTTCAGTGGGTATTCGGTTATACCTAAATTTTCCATTATAAATAGGAGACCTTGGTGCCAATCCATGTCATATATCTAACTTATGTCGAAGAAGACTCACTCTATATATTTGCTTTGGTGAAAACCTTTAGCTAGGGGTTCAGTAATATGTAATAATTGATGGTGGTAGAATAGTTCGGTTTGAATCCAAATTGTTCCGATGGAATTGCTTTTATGAAGATTAGGAAGAGCAATTTTATGCCCTCAAAAATCTTCAAATATACTTTTAAAAATATGCATTTATGACCTAAAAATTCTCAAATATGCACTTTAGTATGCAATTATATTAACAATATTTTTTGCAGCATTAACATTTCTTGATAAAATTCACGAGATGCGTGCATGCAATGAAAAAATATATTTTTGTGCAAACAGAATATAATTTACTTTACTTCGCGGGAAAATAATTCGCGTAAATATTCACCTTAGTGAAGTACATTGTATGTCTTGTTGCATTTCTCCTGCCTGGTTTAAAAAATATATCAAGAAATTTCCTACGTTTGCATAAGTATTTTATCATCCATAGAAACAAAAAAAGTAAACTGTGACAAGCTCTTTGTAATCAATGCACGCTCACAAAAGAATAGACGTATGAAAAGTTGAAACGTTTTAGAGATAGGTCTCTATTGACGAAATTTACAAAATATGCCCTTATGAATATGCACCAATGAATATGCACTAACAGGAAAAATCGACCAAATATGCACAAATATGCACTAACATATTAATCTACATTGCAACCAATTCTAACCAAATGTAAAGAAATTTCAGTTACTTATACCCTGAAGGAGCGGATAAAAATAAGCTAAATCATAGAAATTCGATCCCTATTGATGAATTTCGTTAGCCTTGAATGGATGAGACGTTCGTAAATAATACAATTGGAAAACATCTGATTGGTCTAAATTTTTCAGCTACCCTTGGGCTCTTTTCTTGGTTGCATTCTCCTCAACGGTGCATGAGATTCAAAAGGAAGTAGATGAACTCTTTCTATCTCGCGTCGAAGGAGGTTACACATCATATTCCTATCGTGTGATTGATGGCCAGATAAATTTTAACCACTGACGGAACGGGTTTCACTGGAAAGAGATGAACCTTCAAGAGAACTATCGTTTTCAGGGATATTAATGGTTGTAAATGTTCGTAATGTGGATAGTTCGATCAAAGAACATACACCGCATTTCTCTGAATGTCGGCGAGATGTTCTTCTGTGTATTATTCACTGCCTAGTATCGTCGAGAATGTATCGTCGTTGGCTGGTAAGCTTCTTTAAATATAGGGTAGGTCTCGTATATGAGTTCCGTTCTCTTCATATCTTAAAAACTTCTATTTCTGAGCCACCATTTTTCGCGTTTGGGTAGTAAAAGCACCACATCATCTTCTTCAGTTCATCCGGTGCCTATCTCTGACGATGGCTTCCAGCTATTGCCGACTCTGGATCCCTAGGACTAAATCCGTGGGATCGCCAGACATCGACAAGGTGACATTAGCTCGGTAGAAATATCGAGCAGATATGAGATATTGGTAGAAAAAGGCACGTTAAAATTAATTTCATTTCTCATACTATCTTTTGCTCATTGATTTTAAGTGTAATTTCGCAGGAAGCAAGTCGAGTTCATAGATCACCCTTACCCCATGGGTTATTTTCTATTATCCGATACGGTGACTCACAGTGGCGTCGTGAGATTCCTCCGCAGGACCCAGAAACGGTCCTTCCGATCGCTAGTCGACATTACTAAGCCCTATGGGATTCTTAATAACTGCTGAGGGCAGTCTCCTTTGCTGGCTAATGCAAGCTTTGGTCTTCCACTCCAATCAGTGGCCTGATGTGCCAACCCAGTTTCTCTCCTGAACCCTGACCTAGGATTCCTCTGACGTAGGATTCAGACTCATTGGAGTACTCAAGCTCCATCACCAATAACAAGATTTTGTACTCTTTAGGTGGAGTTGTTGTTGTTGTTATTATTATTATTATTATTATTATTATTATTTTGGTCGCAAATTGGCCATTCTAGGGCCACGCAAACGCGCCACTTGTACCAACCGAGGTCCTATTATATTCTCCTGGGAGGGCAAGTGCACGTGACCTTTTTGTGGGGGATTGCACTTTTATGTCGAATCCATTTTTACACCCCAGGGTTTTTAGGCCTGGGGGAAAGTATGAGATGAAGGGTGAATCGCAATCGAAGGACAATCACAAACATACAGACACAAACTCACTCCATCATGCCCGAGGCGGGACTCGAACGGCCACGGCACTCACGGCACCACTGCCTTAGCGATCACGGCTTCCGGATTATTATTATTATTATTATTATTATTATTATTATTATTATTATTATTATTATTATTATTATTATTATTAGAGGTTTTATCCAGTGCGAGTTCTAAGAATATCCGCATTTTGCATTAACTGACATGGACACAAAAGTGTAACCACAATACGAACATCAACAGACCCTATAAAATGTTCACTAAAACGTATGTCAATGTTTCCAATCTAGCAGATGTAGGAGTGGGCATATGACTTGAACTATGTAATGAATTACACAAAGATGTAAAAAACCTACCCAAGTGGAATAAATTTCATGATCAAGTAAGCCCTGAACGTATATTTCTAAATATAAGATAATCATATCGAAAAAATTAGGCAATACATTTTTAAAATTTAAAATAACATTCTCACTTGTTCGCCTTCCGTGCACAATAAGATAGCTCAAACCAAAGGTTACAAAAATCGGGTTGGGATTCTTCTCCTGAAGACAAAAATATCTAGATAAAACAAAACAATTTTACAATAAAACACAATTGTAATGGAATATTTTTGTAATTGTCAATAAGAAAGAAAATTAACTACTAGTAATAGCTTATTCAACAAACATGAATTGAAAAACAACATATCTTACAATACATTTATTTATAATTTTTAATATTTAATATTTAAATACAAACATTTTAGTAGAACAGACTGACTAGCAATTATTTTCTGAATTTTTAAAAACATTTTGTAACATTTTTTCGGGGTACGAGCCCCTCCAAAGAAACAAGTGTTCATTTTGCTGGTAGGTAAATTTGTATGGCGGTAAAAAGGACACAGCGTCGGCCCCCACGCGTCCGGAGAGCAGCGCATTAATGCCACCTGGAAGCGAGCGCAGGGTATCCACACTTCTACTCATCTTCCTCGTTCTCGTCATCATCATTATCATTATCTTTGGTATCATCAGACGTTTCTTCCTCAGGTGTTTCAATGTTTGTTTCCCATTATTCTGGACTAGTAACGACTGAATGTCAGGACACATGATGAAACAGAAGAACGTCCAAAGGTTTTGAGGTATATATATTTTTTACGTAATAATATTTTATTTCTGTTCACGACAAGAATTTTTTATACACTCGAGTATAATTTCGTTCTTTGCAAGTGAAAAGGTCTATTTACGAAACGCAAAATTAAGAAAAAATATCCACTCTTTTTTGAAGAGTTTTGCGCACTCTAAATTGGTGACTCGCTGTAATTCCCACCTCTCAAAAATAATGTGATGCAGGGACCATTGTAAATGTGATGTCGTGTTCATGAGCTGCTTTACGATTTGGGGTTAATTTTTATTACAAAAAGTATTTTTTTACATTGACCGTTGTATATGCATGACTCTGATTTTACAAATAGTTTTTTATTTAAAATAGGATGTTTAGAATAAATAGAATGTTTAAGGGTGTCCAAAATAAGCTGCAAAGTTTGTGTTGCCGAAAAACAAAAATATTTCTGACGTACGTTCTCTTCCTGGAACGAATTCCCAATACGTTTGTGTATTATTATTATTATTATTATTATTATTATTATTATTATTATTATTATTATTATTTTAGACTATTTCTGGCATTTTAATAGTGTAGAATCGTAACCGCTGTGTAGTAAAGCAGATTAATCATCCTTTAGTAGCGGAACTACAGCATTCTCCAGAGCAATATTAATAGAGAAGATTTTATAGAAACGTCTGGGAACATTTTTATTAAAAATCGAAGTGTGTTTATAATCTGCATCCGTAATTCGTTTAAAGAGAAAAACTGTATCTATATGCCATAATTAAATTAATTTTTGAGCAAATATCTGTAATTATTTAAAATAGAATTTATGTAATGAACAAGAGTTTGCCCATGTACGTGTATGTTTATTGAGATTGTAGATCTTCGAAAATAATTGTAATGTATTAAAAACGGAGTTTAACAGCGATACAATTTGAAATTGACATTCATTTCAGTTAAATAACTCTGCCTTTTATGGTGAAAATAACATCAACTAAATGAATAAAAAACAAGCTTAATGATACGAACTTATAAAATAAAAATGTTAAACTTAGCCCTTAATTGTTATACGCCCTCCTGACCGGGCCGCCCTCTCCCGATCTCGTAACTGCACCATTATGCCGGCGCTCGTGACACGGCGGTGCATGTGGAATGGGGGGTTTCGTGCCGGGGTCCGTCGAGCAGCGCGACCTCATAGAGCACATCGCACTCCAGAGTTTTTCATCTCGCCTCCCGACTGCGGCCCGGCGGTGCTCGGGACAGAGAGGTACGTGGCGCGGCGGGGCGTGGCGGGGCGGGGCGGGGCGGGGCGGAGCGGAGCGGCGTCGCCTGCGCTTTGACGTTGTGTACTTTCGACCCTCGTTAGCTTTCTTCCGAGCGGTAGTGCCCCATTACGACGGTGGTGTTGAGAAGGTTAATGAACATCGTGTAATGTGTCCGCTCTGCGGTCTGTCCGCTTCTTCTACTACCTCCTCTCCCCCTTCCCTCCTTTCCCACTCCACCTCCTTTTCCTCCGCCTCTTGCCCCCTCACCCCGCCTCCCCCGCCCCGCCGCCCCCCGCACCGCACCGTGGGAAAAGACCGCGATTGAAGTCATAACCAAATTTGTTGCTAATGAGTCAGATGCGAGTGGTGTCATTTGTTATTCTACGTGGCGCGAGACGCGGAAAAACTTGCTCTCTAGCTGTCTGTCTATTGTGCGGGCTGCTAGTTCGTTCCCAGGCTGCGCGCTGCCCAGCCCAGCCACTCCCCTTTCTCCTCCCTCTTCCCTCCGCCCCTCCCCGTGCGCGGCTCTGGCAGCCGTTTTTCCTTCCGAGAAACGCAATATCGACTCGGATGCAATTGCCTGCCTTGAAACATTTTATTTTGACGTCATATGTTTGCCTAGCGCTGTGGCGGCATGGTTGGTAGCTAAGCGCTTGTACTGATTCGGATCAACTTCATGTTAGCTGTTCATCTCGTCTTAAGTCACCTCATCTTGACTCTGGTCCTCAACCTAATTCTCGTTCTCGTTCTAGCCGTTCTCATCCTCGCACTTTTCCTCATTATCTTCATCTCCGCTCTCCAGAATTATTCTTACTGTTTCTTTTTTCTTACCTGTATTTGTCGGCGTTACCTTTATTCCTTTCTTCTCTTTGATTAACTATTCATCCTAACCTTCCCTCACTTCAAGCTTCGCTCTTACCGTCATCGCCCGCATTCCTGACTTCGGCCTGTTCCTCCTAGTCCCCCTCTTCATCTTCCTTATCCTCTTCTTCATCCTCATCATATCCTCCTTTCTCATCATCTCATTTCGGTCCTCACCGTTCCCATCTTCATTCGCGACCTCGCCGACGTCCTCAAACGCCTGCCCCGTCCCTGCGTCATCGCGCTGATTTACGGTGCACACTCGCCCGAACGCTCCTTGCTCGTATCAGAATGTTAATAAGACAGGGGGATATGCTGCTTATTATATGATTTTGATATGAAAACTGCCGGTTAGACTCCGGCCGGAATCCGAACGTATGATTCATAGCGCTAAGCTTAAGTATTAATTACCAGCATCACGTCTACAGCTTAGATACTCATCTACCGGGCTCGCGGTCGGTGCAGCTCGCGTAGCCAGGGATGGCCAAAGTCTTCGGTGATCGCACAACTCTTGTCGATTCTGCGACTACCTTCTCTCGTTTTACCCGAACGATCTGCTGTTGTAAAATCAATTTTGTGTCGAAAAACTTACTATAAACAACCTACTCTATTGACAATATCAAAAACGAAGTCTATCATTGATGGGGCTTACAGACCGTTCAGTCATGTGACCGGTTTTTTTGACAGCCACTGTCGCCAAACCGCAAGGATCTCGTCAGGGGCGTGGTCGGCTATTAATATGCAGAAATGATTCGCTTTCATTTCACGAACGTTGGCTAACGTGTCTTGGAGCCGTGGAACAACCTAATGTATTGTCAATCCGACAAAGGAGAAAGTTCAATGAAAAATATTGTATTATAGTAATAAAATGATGTTGAAATACTCTGAAACTAGGTTCAAGATTACTATTTTTAAAAGTTAATAATTTACGTGAACTGCGTTCAGTTCAAATTTGGAGAGTTCGTTGCAGAAATTCAGTGGTTCAGCTAACGGACTTTCCTTTTCTTGGGAGTCCAGGGCGGGCCTTTTGTCAGAGTTTCAAGGACCTTGCTTGTTTATGACCCTTTTTGTGTAATTTTGCCTGCGTTACCCCACGGGGCCCGTCCCTTCTGCGCCTGCTGAACCTTTGTGAGATCGTAGACACAGTCGAGAGGAGACGTGAACAATTTCACTCCAAATATTTCGGATATTTCCATTATTTATTTTATATTTATAATATTTTTTATATTATATTTAATTCACTGTGTTATTAGATATAACATTAATAGAAACTAATAATAAGTTAAATTTACAGTTTAATAACATTAATAATAGCTATTTATAATATATTTAATTTATAATTACTTGCATTTTAATTACTTTATTTATTATAGAAGATATTTATTTTTGTAATAATATTTAATGTAGTTTATTAGAAATATTAATAATTTCTGAGTAACTTTAGCAATGAGTCTACCGCAGAAGGGAGAAGTGACGCAGCATCAACGCCAAGAAGACATCTTTTTTATTGCAAGATATGTAGAAGAGCTGATGATGCGAGGCAATATAGAAACTTCTTTAGTTATTGACCAGACTGCCTATGCATTGAATTTGGAAACTCACATTGTTCAAAAGTAAGTAAAATTGTAATAAAGGTATCAGGTGAAATTGTCTTGGATAATGTTAAATTTACTGTCACAGATTTTGGAAACAAGACCCTGATACTGCACTGTCTCCAAAAAGAAAGCGTCCAGGAACAGAAGGGAAGAAAACATGTGAAGTGGATGATTTTGGCTTAATTAGGCGCATTATTTATTCAATGTATGAGAATGGTAAGTAATTTACTTATATTTGCATGTAAGCAACTTCCTATGTTTTTTGTAAATACAACATTTTTCTCAGGTGAAAGTGTTACTCTGAACTCAATTTTGACTGCAGTCAAACATGATAGAGATATAGGGTTTACTGGGGGGAGAACTACTTTGTCTTACCTGCTTCGTGCCATGGGTTTTGAATGGAAAGAGACAGACAACCGCAGGTCACTAATGGAAAGAAATGATATTGTTGTTGCAAGATCAGATTTTTTGATAGAATATATGAAACTGAAGGCTCAAGGTTCTGAATTTGTGTTTTTAGATGAAACATGGTTTTATTCAAAAGGCAAGCAAAAATCTAAGAAATTTTTATAGCGTTGAAAAGTATGAAAGTCTTTATAGTATAGTATAGAAAGTTATAAGTGAATCAAGAAGGCATGATTTGCATGTAATGAAATGCATGATTTGTGAAATTGTAGTTATTTCAGTGAGTGTAATGACTTATGAGTGTCATGAATATTGTGTGTCCAGTTTGAAGCACCATCATAGTGGTTTAATATGATTTTATTTTGCTACATCATTTTTAGTAATTGCTTTTAATTGAAGATTGGAGAGTAGAAGTTAGGCATGATGCTTCAGAGATTTCTGTCATTGTAAATATCCAGGATGACTCTGATGATGATGATGATGATGATATTCCCCTCGCTGTTCCCATTCCCAGGCCCTCTGGTGTCTCTACTTAAGAGAGTTATCATCAGTATCATTACATCTTCAATGCAGTATATTTCATTGATTTGAAAAAAGATTTGACAAATTTTTTATTCTTCTCAGGTGCAGAGTTGCAAGCTGCAAATCTGTGTTACACCATCATGGGCAAGTAAATGGTTGTATTTAAGATGAAATGTTGAATCTTAATTGTTTTTAAGCTGATCTTGGCTTTTTGAAATATATTTTTTACCGTTATTACTTTTGTTGTTATTTGTACTTTACAGGTGTCTCAGAGTCTTCTATGTACATCAATATTGGTAAAAACTTTAATAAATTTTATATCAGAATTTAATTTTCAACAAACGTTTATGAAATAAGATGTATGTAAATTTTTATACTTCAGATCTTTAACATCAACAAGGACACAACTTCTCTTTCAACATCCAGATGAATTTCAAATAGTGACTATTGAAATAGTGTCAAATAATGACCAATAGCGAATACTTTGTAAATATATGATGTTCAGAAAGGAACATATGTGCTGCATTAGAACTGAAAAAACTACTAAAAACTCAAAACATATGTTTGTGTGTGCGAATGTGGTTTCTTTTTTGTTGGGGGAGACGGTCTGTGGTACCACTTCATGTTTACAAAATATTTTTATTTATATTTACTTTTCCTTGTGACTAGCTGTTTATATGTATTAGTTGAACTGAATGTACCCTTAATTCTCTCTGAAAATAAATATAGTGTACTTGAAGTAGTTAGAAAGCATGTGGGACTGTAATGGTTTGTTGGTGATGGGAGTTGTAGTGTAAAAAATGTTAGTCTTATGAACGTGAAGAGCAGCGGGGGTTGAGAAAAAAGTTTAAAAGTCCTAACTGTGTATTTCTTGTATACAATGTAACAAATTTAATTTTATTCTATGGAATATGTAGTAGTATTTTATATTATATATTGCATGATAAGTAGTCTTAATCTTTTATTATTATTATTATTATTATTATTATTATTATTATTATTATTATTTGCATGTTTAATTGTCTTGTGTGTGTTTGGCCTTAAGCCATCATCCTGAGAAGGTTTTATCTGGGTTTCCTTGGTCGCTTAAGGTAGATGCCGGATGGTCCTTGCTTGCTTCCCAGAAGTAATATAGCATTTTGCCCTCCGTATCAGTAGGTTTTGTAGGTATACTTCTCAGAAGATATAACCAGTCACATCATTATGTCTGCACATGTTAACTTCCTGTGTAAATTCTTTTTAGTAATTATTATATAATTCTAATTTTTTTATTAAAAGGAAGAAATTTTTCAGTTATTTGAAGTTAATTTTTGATGTCTATGAACCAGGTATGTAAAATGATGTGTGAATGAAAGTATGTGAAGTAGTGTTGATTTTGAATGAATGGGTTGAAAATATATTCTAATAACATTCTTTCAGTCTCATCAAATATTAACTTCAAGTAGTAAAAAATATCTTCCTAAAAGGAGATAGAAATGCAGACTTAATGAAAAGTTTCATCTTTTGAGCAGTATTTTAGTTTCTTGTGTTGTAAGACATCTTAATGCAATACAATATTAGAAATTATCAAATTAGGCTGTTAGGTCTAGTTTGATAACAAATAAAGTGTTATCGTATAAGATGTTACAATACGAACATCATTCATTGTTTTATTCTCTTTGTTAAAATTCAAATGTATAATTTTTTTTCAAAATCGACACAGTTTACTCCTCACTCAGGCAAATGTAGGCTGACACTCAAAATAGTTAATAGTAGGCCATGAACTGTTAGGATTTTTAGTATGTTCTAAAAGGACTTGGGAAGCTCATTTTGATTCTGTACAATTTGACTTTAAATTATCGAAATGGATAAAATTTATTGAACTTCAAATAGGTTTGGTGGAAATGTTGTATCCTTCAAATAAATAACAATACAAATAAAGGGAATTATTTTTCACTTATATGTTTGCTTTTTTATGTTACCTTTATACCCATCTTCTAAATGACTTTTGTTTATAGATAATGAAGTTATTGAAGGTATGAAATGTTTCAATTTTCATTTCTAAGGTTAAAATTTGCTAAGTTATAATGAAAATCAATTTATCTTTCATTAATTTGATTATATTAACATTCTATATATCCTTTAAATGACAAGACTTCAATAATTCATAGCACTTGTTAATCTTAATTTTAAGAACCGACTATTGGTTTCCACATTTAAGAAATTTACCCGATGTTATTGATCAATTGAATACCTGAGAATTCTGCCAAATTGTACTCTGAGAATATTTACTAACTTGTACTCTTTTTCCTACAGAAATCTTTGAATGTAGTGTGAATATTTTCCAAAGTTGTATAATCAGGAGAACCAGTATTGTGAAGAGAAATCAGCAAATGAATAGTAGTTTCATGTTAGTTATACATAACTAACATGACAATTAAGCATTGTTTTACCAGTCAAGAATCACTGAACAAATAACTAACCATATCTATAAGTTAATGATCAATAACTGCACAGGCTATGTCATGTCATAAGAACAATAGCTATTACAAATGTCTGATATCATAATGCAAAACATTGTACAGTACATAAATTAATTTGAATAATCTGAACACGCAAGATCGAAAGTACCAACAAAATTCCAATAGTTTTTACAAGGCCTACGTGGGAGTTTTGCAGCATTATTCCCTATCATACTCCTGTCAGATGGTTTAATTCACTCAATCACACATGTTCTCAACAGCATTTCGAAATGTTTTGTAGCACTTCGAACAATTTTTCATCATTATTGATAGCGGAATTAAATTAATTTTTCGTGAAAACTGTTTCTAACCTCCATGCACTGAAATTACATTACAAATTACATTATAACAAAACTCGGCCAGAGAATGGGCCAGCTGTTAAAGCTACTCAGCTGACAGGCGGAAGAATATTTTTCGCATTGCGATGCGGTCCACGGCGATGCTCATTTGTCATACAAACTGTCATTAAAATCGCTTACTGGCCTGAACCTTCTGTAGAAAGAGAAGATTGAAGCTGGAATCGTAAGTAGTGATTCTAGGTACCCTAGATCAGGCATTGAAAACACGGCATTGTGTTCCTGTTCTGAGCAAATTTACACCTTTAGAGTACTAATTGGGTATATTTTGGACCCCATTGGTTTTTGCTTTTTCTCATCATTATTTTCACTTTAAATTGATTCTAATATTTTTCTTGAATATTTATGTATTGTTATTTGCATTAGGTTATTAATTAGTTACAAAGCTGTTTTTAAACTTACATTTATTGGAAACTTTACAAAAGTCTTCACAAACCGTAATACACATGATGTTTAACCGTTTTAGCACGAGTAGATAACGGTTTTGTTGGAATGTTTGCTGCACACATACTTTTTGCATCAAAAAACATTTATTATTTCAATGTGCGATTCTTGCAAAAACAGTCAATAGAACTCAATTTGTTACAATAATGTACTCATTTAGCACATTCGTGTGAAGCCACGAAACCCTGAACAATGTAACAGCAATACCTATGTGAAATTTTGGAAAACAACGCAACTACAAGTTATAACATGTACATTTAAACCGCACTCTTAACTATTCGTTAAAAAAATTGTAGAATGATTGACTGCCACACATACTCACATTACTAAAAGGGAACATTTTGGACCCCATGAAAAGAAAAATGTATTTCCGGAAAAAAAATATTATTACCCCTTAAACCTCCTAGGGTTAAATGCCATATTTCTTATAAACATTAGGTACAATTGAACATATTACCTCACTTAATCATTCTACCAAAGTGCAAATAGATATTTTGTATTTACAAAACAATATTGATTGCGATTTTTTGGACATGTATTTTGGGGAGTTTCTAAATACATAAAATAAGTATATTTATTTATTTATTTATTTATTTGCGTCACATTTGCGTATTTGAGAGACCTAAAAATTTTGTATACTTAAAAAATTTAAAATTAAGATGAATATAACAATTATAGTTTCTTTTTAATTCCGCTAGTAAATGTACCTCATTAAAACAAAACAGTTCGTTTCAGTTGCTGAATTTGAACTCTATTTTTAAATGATAACTATAAATGTTTAAAAATGCTTGTCAATTATCCGACAATACAAAAGCGTTTATTGGTTATACTACTAGTATATGTTCACTGGTGCAAGTTGAATGACTGTTTCTCTTTGCACGTTTTATACATTCGCCAACTAGGAGTTTATTGTCTGATGGTTTCTTAAAAAAATACTCGTTTTTAAAGTAAATTTATTTTATGTGCGTTAGGTATCATTTTTTGTATAATTTTATATTTTAAAGTGTTTGTACACTTTTACAACACAATACAACAATCTGAACAATACAGTAGTTATTGTTCAGAAATTTGTATTACTGTTAGTTACTAATTTATTGTAATTCACAATTATAATATATTGAAGCAATAAAAAGATATATAAAATTATTATATTTACTGTAGTTTGAGTATTTGAAATATTTTTAATAGGTATGTATTTGGCAAATCAAAACCTAATGTACTTTGAGTATGTACAAATTAAATACTCATTTACAAAGTATTTTATGGAAGTATTAAAATACTAAATTTAAAGTATTTTTCCCAACCCAGAATACTATATATTGACACGATAGTAGAAAGAATCCATGTTTTGTGCG
This sequence comes from Teleogryllus oceanicus, assembly GCA_964035755.1. Taxonomy (NCBI): domain Eukaryota; kingdom Metazoa; phylum Arthropoda; class Insecta; order Orthoptera; family Gryllidae; genus Teleogryllus; species Teleogryllus oceanicus. The sequence goes on from CAXIVR010000001.1 coordinate 26,838,629, forward strand.
AATTCCGAACAATTGGTTGACAGCAAAAAGTCTTATCTGCCCGTTGTTGTCCATCCTTCGGTGGTCAACGTTAGCGCATAAGTGGTTCAACGTACAGCCTAATACGATTTTCTCAAAAATGTATAATCTAAATTTTCTTCAGGCCGAAATAGGGGTCTGCGAATTTGAAACAATTTTTTTGGCTATACTTTGCAGGAATCCTAAAATTTTTCACAATTTTCTTAAAAACTGCTCCATGTTTTCTTATTTTTTCTAAGATAGAGCAAAAAATCAGTTCGTTGAATTCTCTGAAATTTCAAAAATTGCAATCGTTAGAAGTGAGGTGAGAAATTGGTGTTGTAGCACTACTAGTTTTTAATATTTTTCTTGAAATATAAGCAAAGGACGGTTGAAAATGGTGCAGGTCTTATGTTCGTGAAAGCCTTTGAATTTTCGAGAACCGCAAAAGTTGCAAATATTGCTACGAATGTGCTTTTGGAACACCAATATTGTTATTTTTATCTTAAAATCGATTCGAGTTCTTGAATATATTATTTCTAAATACATCTCCATTTAGTTTTGTATTCGTTTTTTAGATATCGATATTTTCGTAAGACCCTCTTTCTCCGTGGTGTCAAATATTACGTTTCTATTACGATATCTTAAGCCGAATCTGAAAACATTTGAATCCTCTCTTGAAATATACGAGCTAAATTTCCTGGAATACTTGCCCTTCCTGAAAATCGTGATTCATGGAAGTAGGTCACTCTGGAAATCTTTTCAATTGGGGATTCATGTAACTATGTTTCGGATAATTGGAGGTTTACTGCCCCGCTTTTGGGCACCCGCCCTCTCGCACTCGGGAACTCGTAAGAGAAGATGCTCGTCCTTCTCTCGGCCGGGTGCATCTATAAATTTGCGCCGGCGGCCCGGCGCTTAGTTGTGTGGGCGGCCATTTACATAGTCATAATTAGCCGAGGTAATTATGCGGGTGGCGTTTGGCGGCGCGAGGGACGCCGGTGCTGGAGTGAGAAGGGGGGGGCGCACCGGCCGCCGCCGTCAGAGCGCCAGCAGGGAATCGGCGTTGCCAACTGCAGAGCAGGCCAGCCGTATTTACACCACTGCGCGAGAGAAGGGAGGGGTGAGCTTGCCGAACAGGACAGTCTTCATGCGTTTAAAACGGCCTTCTAACATGTATAAGGTGGCAAATTGTTTTTTCGTCCTCTCACTACTTGTAACACTTGCGATCACCCCTCCCCTCTTTTGTTTCTCGCTATTTTATGGTTGTCGTTTAGATTTTAGTTATTTAAAATAAAATCATAGATCTAATTTTAAATATGTTCGTACGTGTGCAGAACATTCGTTTGTTCTTATTCAGGCTCTTCTGTAATCAAGCTTCCTACTCCTGGGATAAATGTTTTATTTCGAACCCTCCCCCATTAAATGAAGTAAATTAATTACACGTTGTTGTGAAATTTGATGAATGTCTTAATAGAAATTTTTAGATGTAAACAAAAGATATGTGTTTGATTAATGTTGCCATTTATCTGCAGATAATAATATAATTATTACAACATGTGATAAGAATATTCATTTGTCCTCTCCCTTCGTGTTTTGCTTTTGACTGTCGCGAAATCTTCCTCCGCCACCTAAAAGCAATAGATTTTAGTTATGCCCCTTAACTTTTGAACCATGCGGGTGGAACTTTGCGGGTGCGAGCTTTGCAGGTGGAACCAAAAAGTACTTTTTGAGCGACTGAATAATATGTCGTAGTGTCAAATTATTAAAGAATTATACTCCGAAAATTGAATTCTTTAAATGTGAGGAGTTTCTTGGTCTAAATACTTATCCTATATTATTCGACGTTACAGTAAGTTAAAATATTTAGAAGCGTCTACCGAATTACGTATTGTTTAAAATTGAAGACTTGCTGCACGAGTAAAGCATTTTTCTTCAAGAATCTTGTTGAATCATTTGCTACATTGAAAAAAAATGAACCACACTGGCGCGCGAATCCAAAGAGCCCAGTCGTAGATGCATGCCTTTGAAAATATTGTTTGTTTTGTCAATTATACGTTAATATTGTACTGGCATGAAATGGCATGTACGAGACACATTGATAAGGTATTTTAACATAATGTAACACATATACTTTCATAGTAATCATAGTACTCATAATACTTTCATAGTTATCATACTTTCGATATTTTCATAGGATCTGAAATGTCAGATATATTGATTCTAAAAGTGTGTAATGAGTAACGTTTTTCTTCTTAATTTCCATTAAATGATATATTTTCATATCACGTTACATTTATTTTTAACAAAATCTGATAACAATTAAATTATTTTGAAAAATAATCTCCTGTAGTTGTTGGTACCTTCTTTAGAAGTCAGTGAGAATGCTGGGCAGCAATAAAAGTAAGAGTACGTTATCTACATTTTCGTGCAACTTCATTGCAACTTAACCTGCGGGCTCTGTGCTTCTCTATTACTGGTAATACATCCTGTTTTTTAAGTAATCATTGCCTATTGAGCAGCAACAAATTCAGTTTTTCCCTTACTTTCATATATCGACATTTGAGATCCCGAAGATATCACCCATCACAAAGTTTCCTTGGCGAAGATTGATTGATTGATTTTTTTTCCTGTTTCCGGGCGCGTCAACTGCTCTGGTTATTAGTCCCGTTAGTGTAGTGAATTTTTTTCTCGGGAGATGGCGGTGATCTTCCCCGGCTGGATGGCGAGATCAGGCGCCGACCTACCGTCGGCTAGTTGGGATTCCCCCTAACCAGGACTCTCCCACCTGCGGGGCACAGCCAGAGCCGAGACAAGCTCTAAGCTCCCGACCTGTCTCCCGGAATATGTGGTAGTGTAGTGAATGTTAGTGTAAGTGTGTGTGTAGGGGGAGAGGATAGGACAAGGAATGGGAAGGACAGATCGCGCGTGGTCCGTGGCCCGTTTGATAGGGTACCGCTCCGGCATTCGCCTGGTGTTGATCGGAGAAACCACGAAAACTACCAATCAGAGCAGCCGGCCGCTAGAATTCTCCTCCAGACAGCGACTGAATTCGACCTAGCTGAAAAGCTAGTGTCGAAAATCTTGCCGCCGTGAGGACTCGAACCTAGGACCTGCCGGTCAGTGGCGCTGGAGTGACATCAGTTCCTTGGCGAAGACATTAGAACGTGCGTGTCATGTGCGTAAATGTATTTGTTAGTGTTGCTCATAATCATAGAGTGAAGAATATCTGTGGGGGAAATTGTCCAGAAAAAAACCCACGAACATTTTAATACTCTTCTTCGGGCAACAGGTAGTCTGAACCCTGAACCTTGTTTTCATTGTTGTTTTCTTCAATTAGCAGCATTGTAGCAAAAGAATTTCATCAGAATGCTTCAGATAAGGAGACGATCTGTTAGTGATTATTAACAGAAATCCGGAATGTCCTCTAATGAACGAATTATTCAGTTCCCCAAAATTTGCAAATAATCGTGCATCGCACAAAACTATCAGATGCCGGAGCTGACATTGAATAATGGTTACATACAGTTCATTATAATGGCTAAAGCATGTGAGAAATGGAGAGAGATTGGTGGAGAGAGGGAGAGGGAGAGAAGGGACGGCGAGAGGGGTAATGGGAGAAGGCGTAAATGCAAAAAAAGAAAGAATAATAAAATTATTTTTTAAAGTAAAAATATAGCTCTACTCGATTTTTGTATCGTCATATTTAATTAGTAATTGAATTCATTAAAAATAATTACTACTAGTAAGTATATGGAAAAATTATCAGGTTTTGAGGGAAAAGGATGTGCGTAAATGAGCTGCTTTTAAAAAAATCAATACATTTGGCTATGTGAACAATAGTTGCTCACTTGTCTTGATCATATTAACTTAGGATCAAGGGTTCGTGTGGTTAGCACAAAAACACCCCTTCACCGTACATACTAGTTTTCATAAACTTAGGGTGGTCTTTCTCATACAGCAATAGACACTGGGACACTTGAAAGGAAAGTGCACAGGTATAATATATCTCGGCGCAGAATCGAACCTGTGGTTGCGCCAAGGAAAGCGAGCACGCTAACCAAGGAACCACAGAGGGAGGCAAAATTCTTGAATATACCTTCAATAAATTGAGGCGGAGAATAAATCGCTAAATATCTGAAGAGATTCTTCCATTCTAGCAAGTGATGACTACTCTTTCAAGGACATTTTTGAAGTATTATGAAAACAATGACAGAAATGTTTAATATTAAAAACGTGTAACAGTAAAAGTTGTAAACTGGCATGTTTTAGTGATATTTTGCGCTTTTAAATTATTTAGTGAATCTACATATCTATTGAGAATAAAAGCTGTGAAGCTGGAGAAAATTCAGAATTATTATTTAGATGTAACACACTATATTAACCATAGCGTTGATATTCGTGAGCACTAAGGCAACAAATTACTCTGGCACGTGTCGGTGGATAGAAGAACGTCTGTTCGATCCAGACCAGGTGCCAGAAATATGCGCGACGTACACATGGCACAATTTGTCAACCTAATTCACTAGTGGGCCTTAACCCAGTTCTAACTACTTACGTAACTTTAAATTACGTTAGTAGTATAAGTTTAAAAATGGTTGTTTCCTAACTACTCTTAATTTTCTGCTTGAATCATTTTGATAATTTACGTTATTTTACATCATATTTGCCATAATTTATAACACACACAAGAAGTTTGCGGTGCCTACAGAGATCAAAATCATAGATGAACTGTTCTCCTCAATGATTTCCATGAGGACTTCCAGGTGAATGACCGGGAGCGGTAGCTCAGTGCATCAACTGATGTCACAGCAGCGCCTCTGACCGGGAGGTCCTAGGTTCGAGTCCTGACGGCGGCAGGACTTTCGACACTAGCTTTTCAGCTATGTCGAATTCAGTCGCTGTCTGGAGGAGAATTCTACCGGCCCGCTGCTCTGATCGGTAGTTTTCCGTGGTTTCTCCGATCAACACCAGACGAATGGCGGAACAGTACCCTAACAAACGGACCGCGCGCGATGTTTTTTTCCTCTTCCTTGTCCTAGTCTCTCCCCTTACACACACACACTTACACTAATATGAACTACACTACCACATATCCTGGGAGACCGGTCGGGAGCTTAGAGCTTGTCCCAGCTGGGGCGGTGTCCCGCTGGTGGGAGAGTCCTGGTTAGGGGAAGCCCCGCTAGCCGACGGTAGGTCGGCGCCGGATCTCGCTATCCAGCGGGGAAAGATCACCGCGCATCTCCCGAGAAAAAAATGCACTACACTAACGGGATTAATGACCAAATCAGTTGACGCGTTCAGAAACACGAAAAAATCAATCAATCAATCCAGGTGAATGTCGGTGCAGTGCCACGCACAAAGGGTCACGCACCACGTGCGATCTCTTGTCACCAACTCCCACAATCCGGACTGGAACGGTGTGCGACTCGTAATCAGCATACTGCTGGGGGGAGACCGATCTCGCAGTGGCTGTGTCCGACGCTTCTAAAGCGTCGTTGACCGGGAGGATCTTGGGTTCGAGTCCTGACTGTGGCGGAATTTCGATGCAAACTAAACTGCTGGGTCGGAGTGAACCAGCCCGGAGGATAAGACTAACCTTGTGGCTGGTGTGAACGGTTGTATTCCGTTGTTTCTCCAATGAATACCAGGCGAATGCCGGAGCAGTATCTTACCAAATGGGTCATGGACCGCGCGCGATCTTTCCTTCCTCACCCTAGTCCTTCTCTTCTGACGCGCGCGCGGGCGGTCGTTTAGAGTACCCCTCGACAGACGGTGCCCGAATGCTGAAGTGCAGTTCGATGCCGGAGCTCACGTTGCAGTAGGGGAGGAACACCGCCACCACCATAGATTAAAACATACACTACATCTACGTGACTATCTTAGCAGATTGGTAGCACTAAACAATAATTTACCCGGAGGGGAACAGGCTTCTGGCTTTTATTTTGTTGCACATAGGCTTGTTAAATAAATAATTAAATAATCGTTTTGGATAATTCTGATAAAATTTAAATTGTTCCGCTGCAATCACACGCAAATGTTTGTCCTCTGTTGTCTGGCGGCATTACGTCCCACGCTTCGCTTCTTTGCGGGGCGGGAAGTATCCCATCCTGTTCCGTATGGAGATGAGCGCTTCGAAGACAGCCTTGCCATCCGCAACCGGCCTGGCAACGCCGGGAGCGATAGCGGCCGGAGCCGCGGGCGGCGCCGTATGCAGCGGACGGGAGCGTACCTGGAACCTGTTCCGTCTCATGCGCGCTCTGCCCCCCCCCCGCTCGCTTGCCGGCGATCGTCTTATTTTGCCCGGCCCACACTCTTCCCGCGCGTAAGATATTGTATTCCAGTTTCGATAGCTGCGGGAGCAATGCCGGTGTTTTTAACAGCCAAATTAATATTTCAGATTAAGGAGAGGGGCATTTCCGAAAGAAAACGAGCGGGCGCTCGAGAAAGGGGGCGGGCGCGAGGGAGGAGAAGAATCTAAGAAGGCCGGGGCGGTGGCGCTGTGTCAGGGGTGCACACGGGGGCCGAAGGCCGTTGCCAGGCATTGAGTCGGGCCTGTCGCAAAGCACGCCGTGGCGTTGGCTGGCGGTGTGAGCGCTGGATAATTACCGTGAGTGAGCACTAATCTTCACCGCTCATCGCTTTGGAATCGCTTCGAAAATTACCCCTAAAACACGGCCAGCCAGCAGGTGGTCCGGATTAAACATTTTACCGGCGGTGCGATCAGCGGAACACATCTGAAATCATGTTTAATTTTGTTATATTTACAATTTTTCTGATGGAATCGTCAGTAATTTGGTTCTGCTTAACATTTTAACATCGCCTTTCCGATGGGAGATAGGAATTGTAATTTTTATTGCAAATAAGAGCCGCGCAGCAGCGACCAATTTGAAAGTGCTATCTGGCCGTTGTTGCGGTCGTTACTTCCCTCGTTACCGCAGCGCGCGGATCCCAACTTCCGAATCTGGGTAATGGACCGCTGCCGCGCTGTCTTCGCTTGCCGACTCTCGTCTCGCATCTCGATTATTGTTTCCTTCTCCCCCGTCTTTTTATCCTCCGCCTCTGTCTTCTCTTCATATTTTCCTCGTCATATTTGCATTTCCCCTTTCCACGTTCTCTGCCTTTGTGGTATTATTTTCTTTCTTTTGTTTTTTTTTAGTTTTTTTGTTTGTTTTTAGTTCTTTCTTCTCATCTTGGACCCCTTCCCGTCGTTTTCTTGCCCTTTTCTCGTCCTATTTTCTTCCTCCCCCTCCTCTTCCCCTCCCGCCTAAAAGCGTACCTTTCTCCTTGTGAACATTTCTTTGCTTTATTCTTGTTTCTTGTCTTCGGGTCTGCGTCTCCTCGCGATCTTTCTCATACACTTGTCAGGGACTTGCTTTACGTTTTTCCACCTCTTCTTCAATCATCAAATCACTATCAGTCCAAACTATCTGCGATCATCAGCAAATGGCTGGCAATCTACTCGTGTTTCCTGTTTAACATACAAAGCCGTTTCATCAATTTGTGATGAAGACATTAGTCAACATGTAGTCTCTACGGCCCGGGTACGCCATCGCCTTCTCTTATTATCGTGTAGCATTTATTCGTTTAGCGTGTGATTTTTATTGTTAATACATGTTCAGTGTTTACTGACTATTTTGTTCAAACATTTAACAACTGGGAAAATGGATTTGTAATTAAAATGTATTAATAAACGTAAAACTGTCAAAAACTAATAATAAAGAAAATATAAACCCAGAAACGACTTATATTGATTAGAAATCTGACTTTTTGGTTATAGTTGGATGGATACAATGGCAGATAATCAAACTAAAGTATTCTGTTAATCGTTTTGAGGTTTCACAGTAAACGAGAAAACGCGAGTTTGGATTTTTTTTTCTTATTTGCAGTACCCTTTCATAGATCCTATTTATTTTCTACGCTTATAAATACAAAACACGCCTTACTTTTTTTAGTCATCGCCTTCTCTTTTATCACTGAAGGCAGGGGTGAACATGCACACTTGTGTATGTCGTGTTCAACGCCATAACACTTTTTTAAAAATAAATTTCGTCAATCTCCTACTATGCGTAGAATTTGAACTCAGTACGTCATATGTTCAAGTCTGTCGCAAAGGCCGGTTGAGAAAATATTGTTGTATTTGGAGTTTGTAAATATTAATAGGAACATTTTTATTGAATTTATTTATGCTAAAATATTTAATGTAGGCTGTCTGATTCTATCGATATTTGTATTTTAATTATTAAAGTTTTAAAATGAAATTGAAATATATTTACCTTTGTGCAACTCTTTAATTGTATCTCCTTAATTTTATTTTGAACCATATTTATATTTTGAAACACATTTCTAATTTTGTACATTCTCAAGTAGGGGCATGGCTCCCGTACTCCCCTGAAGCCGGCCCTTGGCCTACGGTCCATTCTCCTACTACATCCGTTCTCGTCGAGCTCGGCTTCGGAAAAAGTCTCCTCCTCCACATTCACGTCCACCCCCCCTTCCGTCCCGGCCGTCAATTCCGCCCCACACCCACCCGCCATCCTCCGCCGTCGCCGCACCCTTCTACCTTCGTTCTGCGGCCGCGCTGCAGAAAAGTTGGGCCGGAGCGTAGCTTCCTACCCCAACTTAACAGATGACTAATGCAACTCAGAGAACTTTTATATGAGGCCGATGGCTGAAATACGGCCGTGCAAACTTTTAAACAAATGCGAGCGCTGCCGTCCTGCGGGAGAAACTCCGTTCGCCGCGAAACTTAAAGACGAACAGAAGGAAAAGAAGGATAAAGACAAGAAAGTGGAGGGGGAAGAAACAGAAAGAATAGCCTACATTTAGCAGTAGGAATGCTCTCGAAAATAAAGACGCGAAGCACAACATAAAAACCAGTGTGAAGTCGACGTTTTGCATATACAATGAATGCTCATTTCCCATCGTAAAGTAATCATAGCACTCGGTTACGGTTGTTGGCGAAATTAACCTTAGCAAAGTAAATCGCTACCTTCTTGAAAGCCTTAGAATTGACTTCTTGATGTGTTCCAGTGTTATGTAATTTCCCCCTATGCTTGACCGAATGTTTTTAAATTTTTTTCTTTCATTTTTGTTTTTGATTTGAATCATAACCGTGGGAATGTTTCTAGTGGCTAAGATTACCGGTTTCTCATGTGTACAGTTTGTTCAATTTTCGGACAGCGTGGGAAAAAGGGTGTTTGGTTTCCTTTCTCTCGAGAAGTATACGACTTAAACGAGACTGATTAAAATGAAGGCATTCGTGTAAACGGTATATGTAAACTTCCAGAAGTTGAATGGACGATAAACTGGTTGCAGTATATTCAGCGGGAATTTCCTCGTGGCTGTTTACGATCTTCATGCATCATGTCAGCGTATTTCAGATAAGTCGTTGTAAAATATTTGATTCTGGATTTCGATTTTGAAATTAGATTCATGGACAAATTGCGGATCAGAGTTTTCAAGCATCCAGGGTGTTGGTATGTGTCATGGAAACAAATAGTATTTTTTTCCGTTTTCGAATTTATTTTCTGTGGATCAGTGTTTTCCCAATATTCTCACTATCATCTATTAATATTATTTTAAGTAAAATTACATTTTCTTTATGGAATATTACAATAGTTTAAAACTGAGAAGTTCTTGAGCACGAATTTCCCATAATTCAATCAGAAATTTTCGTTTTGGGGGTTAATTTGTTATAAAATCATGTTAACAGTTTTTAACCTAATGATTTGAGTAGGATTTGTCTTAAAATTTTCAAACAATCGATTTTTCCATTATTGTTTTCTGGAATAATAATTAGTTAACATTGAAAGCGATTTTTTTATTTTAAATTTAAAAAAGGAAATGTAAACGGAAAGAAAAACCAAAAACCGTGGAAATCAAAATAAAATAAAATGTTTGCAAGCATCGAATGGATAATCAACATACAATTTCTTGTTTTGTGTTTTGCTTTTTGTTGTTGGCCGTCTGCCTGTTATAAACGCTCGGATGATTTTCTCCAAAATTGATATTCCTCAACCGTTCCAACGAACCTGCGAGTGTGATATGACTATTTTAATTTTTGGAGTACTTTACAACCTTCATCAATATTCAACCTTCATCATCAGTTTTTTAATAAATGATAGCTTGTGCTTCCGTGGCCGGAGTTTGTATCGTTTAGGCTATTTGGGATGAGCCGCGTCTCTATCGTGGTGGCTGACATTTCCTTCAACATGTTGTAGCATTCCTAGAGCGTATTGCATACGCTACGGCAGTACAGCAGTACGCTCTGAGGAAGCCCACATGTTAGCCGAAACGTCAGCCACTGCGACAGACGCGGCTCGACCCGGATAGCCTTGACAATTCTTTCTCAAAAAGTCTTGAAATTTTTGGATTGAACTTCGTGTTCGGAGAGTAGAAAAAACGCTTTGAAAATGGTGTGGGTCTCATTTTTGTCGAAACCTCTGATTTTTCGAAAAATTGCGATAGTTCAAAGTATTCTTCCTTCAAAGGCGAAAATTGCGATAGTTCAAAGGCGTCTTCCTCGAATTAGTACAAAACCAAAGATAGATATTTTCCTCAATTAAATCTTTTGTTTAAAGCGGATCTATATCTTTCTTTTCGAAAATATGTATAATTTTCGTATAATTTTTTATGAACTATAGCCAATTTTTAAACAATTATATTCTCAAAAACGGCTGCAAATTTGTTCTTGAAATTCTCTTCTCGCATTCATCGTGTATATTAAAAGATGATAAAAATGGCACAGGACCCATTTTCGCCAAACACTATTTTTTTAAAAAAATTGCAAAAAATACAATATTGAAGATAGTTTGTTTGCCTTCAATTAAAATTTTTGCCAAGAATCTTTAATTTTGTTTCCAGTGATAGGGCAAAGGACGCTCAAAAATGATGCAAGTCGCATTTTCGTTGAACTCTAAATTTTCGAAAATTGTAAACGTTAGAAATAATGCGAGAAACTATGTGCACCACTACAACATGTAGAACCACTTTTTTTCTAAATGTTGCCTGTAAGTTTTACGCTTCAGAAAACCAGACACATAGGGAAATGTTGCATGTAAACGTACACCATTCATTGTATAATCATACCATGTGCTAGCGCGTAGTTCCGTTCCATTCAATATGTGTCGGTAATGGACATTATTTGTTTTTCAGACGTGTACGTGTTATTTTCCAGACAAAGTGTTGCATTTCTGGTATGTTCAAAATAATAGGGGGAATTCATCTGACGGTCTAGCGCAACTTATTTATTGTCAAATCATTTTCTCAGGCAGTATGTTGCGTTTCATTATTTCTAAATCATAGATGATAATCGGAATTTAGTATTAAATGATGTATTTGTGAGAAATCCTTGGCGACTGGGGTAACAAGCCGCAGTTGCTTCCTCTTTTCCCCTGCCTGTGCCAAAAATTGCAGCGAGCACGCACATTTTTATAACTGGGTATGCAGTCTTACGACCTGCGTTCCGGTGACTGCCCGTGGAAACGGTAATTTAAAAATTGAATGCAGGGCAATTAAGGGAAATTGAGCGTTATTACTCGTACAAATGAATTTTATTTGCGTTTACGATCGCTTCGTTGACAAAAGAATCTTGCATTACGTCGGCGGGAAGCGTAATGAAATTGCGATTAGTCTTATTAGGCGAGAGGTCACCGAAACATGAAACCCACGGGGGTGATTTGAAAAATACACGGCTATTTATCCGTTAATGCGTAAGTTTAGGTGCAACGTAAGTACTAAATGATGAAATAGTATACACAAATTTCCTTAAATACATAGTTTATAATTATTGTGCGGCAATAAATACTGCCTGTTATTTACGGTACATAGAATCACCTTGTTTTTGTGTGCATTGAGTAAGACGTTGGCTAACATGAAATAATTTTTTATACTAGTGTGAGGGCAATTTTTCTTCCATAAAATACTGGGGCCAAAGTAGTTTCTATTGTCATTTCTGACACAAACTTTTCCTTTGCTTCAGTCTCTCCATTCGCCAGAGGAGTTCAATCGCAATATATTTCTACTCCAGAAATTGTTGTTAAGCTCCGAAACTCGATCGGGACGTTGGATGATGAAACTCGATCGGGACCAAAGATGAGATGGTTCTTTGCTGTGTTTCTGAATACTGAAATTTTAAAACTTTTGCCACCTAACGTCACACTTTTTTTTACTATTTTTCTTTTTAAAGTGAGCTCCTGTGTAATTACCTCGTTTTAAATAAATACTAAGGAAATAATGGTTTCAAACGACCTGCTAGAATATGTATTCTCAGAGTCGTGTATTCGTCCATTAATTGTTGCTTTTTTGTAAGATATTTGAAAAATATATATTATTACAGGAACATATGTGGCCATCATATTAAAAATTAAGTATTGAAATATTAAATTATGACTTATTATATTTTATATCAAATTACATACAAACACATAACAGTTTTACTTGTTAAAAAATTGAATCAAAGCTCCGGACAACACTACAGGAATGCATTAAATTAATAAAGTTAATAATTTCAAGTGCTCAGTGTTGTTGCGTGTAATATTTGTGCACGTTATCATTCTTTAAACAATTAAATTAATTGAATATTACTTTTTTAAATATCGTTTCTTAGACTTTTTTCTGTCGATAGAATTTTGATTTTGTCGATACTGGCCACTTATGGGAAAAGTAGGAGAAAGATTTGCCCGAAATGGCATCGCCTAAATAAAGCATTTTAATTTTGGTAACATTTTTTAAATTATGATAGTCTTTTAAATTTTGTTTTACAGACTTTCTACTAATATTTTGTTTCATTTAATCAATTTACTTGAAAAATCCCTAAAATGTTCATGCAAATCACAGAATCACTCTCTTTCCTTCACCTAACGTAAGTTTTATGTTTTCATATGTAATCTTTTACTATTAACATATTGCATTTGAACAGTTTTGCGCGATCAGTTGATTGATTGGGAATCTTTGCATGGGTATTACCTGAAGGATGCCAATATTATTGTCTTAAAATAAGTGAACGATATTTCAAATTAAAACATGTCCTAACGAAAACACGTAATTTGCATAATAAAAGCATGTTAGAACTCGAACAGAGTCAATGAAATTCGGAAAGGTTTGCAATCAGGGTTTCTTTATTTTTCATGAAGAATGCGCATAGTTTAGTTCATCAAATTTACATTTCTTTTCGTGGTTAATTTTAGTAAAAATTCTTAGTTATATAAAAATAATCTTAATTATGTTTCGGGCGAGACTCTTAGAGCAAGATCTAAGATGGTAAGTAATTGATAGAGAGCGATGAAAGGGGATTATTTTTTATTAGAGTCTCATTTTGTTTTTTTTGTTTGTTTATTAAGTCTATAAAAGTCTTAGATAGAATAAAACAATGTGGTATTTTATTGGTTTTAAATTTATTTTCTGTGTATTTGTTTATTGATAAATAGTTCAAAGCGTTTGTTTTTCTCAAAAAAATTGTGGTAATGAGAGTTATCTTTCACACTCGTTGGAAAGAACCTATGTTGATGACGCGTCCGGAAACACTAAACCCCCCACACTCGTTCTGCATTGGCACCACATTCTTAGAAAGACGTAATATCTGTTACGGTGATTAAATAGTATACAATATAAAAGATAGCATGAGATTGAGAAATTTACTTGAATAGAGTCAATAGCATTATTAAGTAATACATTTTATTTTAATTTTTGAAACATATTTATTTTTATTTTTGAAATATTTTATATAGTACAAAATCCTGCTTTTACCCATTAGCTCGCACACGAATTGTCTTCCGACGCTGCGATATCTGAGAATTAAAGCAGAAAACGACTCAGCAAACACTGTCTGGCATTCCAAAGTTTTAATGTACTGCTCTTCAATAGGATGAATTTCGGGGTTTAACCTCAGGGTAATGGGTTGTTTTCATTTCGTACGTGTGGAGTTTGTTTCATTGAAGAGGCAGCGTTAGAATTTCTCTAAAATCACAATATTACGAGAGAAAAAGCAAGCAAGCAAGAAACCAGGCTAGCAAGCTAGCAAGCGTATAACCATGCAGCATGAACATATCAAGAAATCGCAAAATAATTATTTTTTTAGCAATTTTAGAAGGAATGGCCCTCCTCAATAATAGTTGTAAGTTTCTTTATTAAATTCTTTAAATTCATTTTTGTTTTCGTCTAGTAAATAGTTTGGCAACAATGCTTACCTTACAGGCTCCTACTGTCGAGGAAGATAATAAAAGAAGTTGTCTATGGAGGAGCATATAAGCTCGTTTGAAATGATATTGATTCTACCTCCTTGACAATGCAGTGTAGTTGCAAATATATTTGAAATACGTCATACACTGTACTAGGATCCAAATTATCTCGTTTTGCATCTACAGGCATTCAGAAAAGCGAGCTTCCGTTCGTTTACATTCTAAGAAAAGTTAGAGATAAAACTGAACATTAGTTATCACTCTTTTGAAAAAATTGTTGCATGCGGCGATTTTAACATTGATAAAATCGTCTGTTGAGTGGCAGAGTCTTGTGAAAAAGAAGTTTCTCAATTTCATACATCTTTCAATTTAGATATCGCCTTTACAATCGTTACAAATAACACAACCAAGATCACTCGCGAGACAGGCCGCGGAAGCCTTCGACAGTAGATAAAGGAAAATCAGAGCCTAGATAAAGATCATGATTGTTGCGATCGCGACACGGTGTCGAACGGACATGTCTCGCTCGCTCTCCGTCCCGGTTCTGTTCGTTTGTGGAAGCGAGGTTTGTTTACCTTGTACCGCGAGTTGAAACTTCGACAGTGATTAAAAAGATAATAAGATAGTTCGCTGTTAAATTCGAGTTATGAATTCTTCTCTGCACAGAGGAAACATAACCCCAGGTTCTTCTAACGTGCAACTTGAATCTTGTGTAAAAATGCCTTACACTAGCGTTACGTCTACTGATGTCTTTCCCTGCAAGGATCAAGCTGTTGTGATCAAGTGTCAAGATGGATTAATTCTCATAGACAACATTACTTAACTAGCAACCATCACTGACGCCAGAGATATAAGGGTAGTTTCGCGAATATCTAATAATAGAAGATGTATGTTTCTAAGTTGTATACAAGCACTGTAAACATTGAAGAGCACTTAGTGAGCATAAGATCTCTTATCTATAAACTCAAAAGGGTTGTTATCTCAAATGTTTGTCCTATAATACCATATGACAATTACAAATTAACTTGCCGAAAAGGTATAAAAATTCATTCAAAAATTTCGTTCCTACCTGGTTGAATACCTGACCCTGACGTCTCCCATATTATGAGTTTTAGCAGACAAGTAATATAGCCCCTGTAAACTGACTCCCTGAAACTACAAGACTATTACATCGGGGAACTAATTGCAGAACCTTTCACTCAACTGACGATATGACGTGTTTGTTGTGCAAATCAACAGGATGCATAACAACAAATTTTAATGGCCACATCAAGAAAGTGGAAGAAATTGAAGAGGAATTCATTCAAAAATACTATTACTAATAACCCTGAAAAGTTCTCTCTTATTTATGAATAACTAGAAAATTTTCTCGAAAATTATTTTGGCTTAAACAACCCTGTTACACTGATGACATCCAATCAATTATTAAAATGCTACATGAAATTTACTCCCTACTGATAAAAAACAATTTAAAACACAATTACCAAAATAATTAATAAACTAAAGAGAACCAATTACCAGAAGATTTAGAGCCTGATTTGTTTGAATAAAATGTTTTTTTAATTTTATGAATGTTTTACAATAAATATCAAGTGGTTCTATTGAAGATTAGAAAAATCACAAAAGAATACTAAGGAAAATGATATCAAAGAATAATGGACAAAAAGTAATGCAATCAAAAGTAAAAATAAGTCCCAATCAAATTAACTTCCTTCAGTTTGCAGATAACCAGTTTATCACCGATCCAGAAGCTTCCACCAATTAGCTAACCATAGCCAACTATTTTGCCAACAATTTGAGCACTCTACATTATCCAGAAGCCTTCAAACTTTTCAAGAACGAGAAACAAAAAACTTTTAACTGATTATAACTATCTGACCACTCAAAATGTTATCAATACTCCCATTATAGTAAACGAACTGAATACATTAAAATTATCAATGTTTCTATACCTGTTCCTGATAACATCCCCTATATTCTGTTCAAACCAAAATGGACTTGATGCTCTCCTTAAAATTTACAACTTTATATGGGAAAATATAAAATATGTTCTTCCTAGAATATGGAACTCTGCAATTGTCATTAAATACCCAAACCAGAGAAAGATCAATCGAAAAGTGCTAACTATAGACCCATTTCTCTGACCTGCAATATGTAAAATCTTCGAAAAATCATAAACCTTTTCAGAAGATTATATCTGATAATCTGTTCGGTTTTAGACGCGAGCAATCAATGAAAAATGAATGATAGACCGGCGACATCGTTTACAGACATTATTGCAAACTTCGACAGCAAGGAGCGAAGAGTTGGAGTCTTCAAAAAGATCGTTGGTCAAGAACTGAATCGGGTATTGTAGAAACAATAATTCTCTATCTATGCATTTTTCATTATATACGTGTGGCAATATTGTTGAGGTTGTTGAGAATCAGCGTTTTGGAAACTTCATATTTGCGTACTTCGGACATGGACTGTATTGTTTGACATTTACAAATATTCTCCACTGCTAATACACTACACCTCCACCTACAAATATTTTTCTCCCCTACACGTCGTATACAGTTTTTACTGTTTTTTGACCAAATAAATCAAATCAAATAAATTAAAACTAGGCGCCTACAGCAAAAAAACTGAATGTCTAAACTCCTTTTATCGCCGCTAGGAACCAACCCCACAACGGTTGCGATCATTTATTCCATTAAAATGAGTTTATCGTGTCGTTCCGTTGCTGAGCGAATGCGGAATTGTTTACCACCGAAATTGTCGGTGAATTTAATTTCATTGAGCATATGCCAAGGATTTGCCCATGCCACAAAAGCAACGTAGCCCACTGAACAACCGGCAGCGGTACCTCAGTGCATCAACTGATGGCACTGCGGTTCCTCTGACCGGGAGGTCCTAGGTAGGAGTCCTGACGGCGGCAGGATTTTCGACACTAGCTTCTCAGCTAGGGCGAATTCAGTCGCTGTCTGCAGGAGAATTTTAGCGGCCGGATGCTCTGATCGGTAGTTTTCCGTGTTTTCTCCGATCAACATCAGGCGAATGCCGGAGCAGTACCCTACCAAACGGGCCACGGACCGCGCGCGATCTATCCTTCCTCTTCCTTGTCCTATCCTCTCTCCCTTACACACACTTACACTAACATGCACTACACTACTACATATTCCGGGAGACCGGTCGGGAGTTTAGAGGTTGTCCCGGCTGGGGCGGTGCCCCGCTGGTGGGAGGGTCCTGGTTGGGGGAAACCCCACTAGCCGACGGTAGGTTGGCGCCGGATCTCGCCATCCAGCGCGGGAAGACCACCACCATCTCCCGAGAAAAAACATGCACTACACTAACGGGACTAATGACCAAAGTAGTTGACGCGCTCGGAAACACGAAAAAACCAAACCAAACCAGCCCACTGAAGATACTCCGCCTACTGAAATCCACCGCCGCATCCAGGGTTGACGCCATGAACGTGCTTTTTAGAAGCCACTGTGCTAATCAGCACACCAGGTGGCCGGCAATTTGAGTATCAATGGCTGGAGTGAAAGCGATGGTTGGACAAGCGTGCCACCGAGCCAGAATGCGCCTCTGTCCCTCAGGCTTTGTATCACGCCGAGGCATCATATCGAGACAGTGGACGCGGGGAGCGATGAGGCGAGTCGTGGGGCGCGAGGGTGGGGAGCGGGGCGGGGGCGGGGCGGCGGCGGGGCGGCGTAATTAGCAAACGAAACGTCGCGTCCCCGCGCGGAAGCGAGCGAGAGGAGCGAGCGGGCAGCGCGTCCGCAAGTGGGCGCTGAGTAATGAGTTAAATTAGCTTTCATTACGCAGGCGTGTGCGGCCCGCTGCCTCTTGTTAAGGCCTTGACGGCTCCTGCGCCGACATGAGGCCCCTGCTATTCGAAACAAAACGGCGAGGCGAGGCGAGGAGGGGCGGGGCGCGCGAAACGGGAGGGAGGGGAGAGCAAGGCAGAGCGGGGAAAGGGCAGGCGAGATATTTTTCTTCTTCCTCTTCTTCTTTACCGGTTGAGTTTACCTCAGATCCAGTACTACCGTTGCACCTGCAACGACTCTCACCGGGAAGTCCTACGGTTCGAGTCTCGACAGTGGCGGAGTTTCGCCACTAGCAATACAGTTAGGTCGAATTCAGCTGCCGTGCGGGGAAGAATCGCAATAGACGGCTGCTCTCATCGGCAGTTTTCTGCATTTACTCCAATCAATATGCGAATGCCGAAACAGTACCCTAAAAACGGGCCAGGATCCGCACGCTATATTTCCTTCCTCTTTCATAGAGAACACTTCCACGCACGTTGAAACACCAGTGGAGAGGTGAGAGCATGTCCCGGTTGGGGTGTTGGCCCGGTGGGGGAAGGGAACTGGAGCGTAAATCCCCCACAACTTGATGTTGATGAGTCGACACCTTATCTCACCATTCAGAGAGGGGCTGACGCTGACGCAGGAATAAAAGGCCATAAAACATTCACTGCATTAAAGGGACAACCATGATAGGGAGCCATTAATAACCATAGTCGTTGACGTGCCGGAAACATTAATAATTCCCCTTCTTCCTCTTCTGCGTCTTCTTTACCTTCTACTACTTTTCATTTTCTTCTTTTTCCCCTCTTCTCTTCTTTTGATCTTTTTCTCCCTCTTTTTCCCGTAAGATGCGAGAATCAAACAGGTGTGCGAGGTGGGGGTCATTAGTTGTTTTTTTTCTGAGATTTTGCTCCATCTCATTTGTTGGACGAAAAGATTATACACGTTCAAACGTGTGCGGAGTCATATAAACACAGTCGCATAGAGAGCAACACCTTGGTCCTGTGACTTGACCCATTACCTTACTGTCTGATAAAGCAATTGTGATTAATAATGCAGGAGCCAACGTAAATTGGCTGCAAATACAGTGGGTGCGGTTCCTTAGAAAAGAACCTGACTGTATCCGGCAACTGTAGCAAAAAATTCATTATTGAATTTCTGCAATACAGTGCGCCTCAATTACTTCAATTCTCTAAAAACATTCAGGTTGAGGAAAATTCTGGACCGTTAGAACAAGTTCAAGATGAGGGGCATGCTGTTTCAACTGATTTACCCTTTGACTTGTAATAAATTTCTAAGATCAGTGAATAAATTTCTATTTTATTTTTTGTTATATTAACTAATTATAATTTAAAGTGCATAAAATATCAAAATATAGTGTATTTATACATTGTTATTTTATTCTTTGCATTAATTTCCCTCTTTTTCAACCATTACTATCGTAAACGAATTTTATGCTTGCCAATTATTTGTAAGTCATAGTTTTTAAAATGGTGTGTACAAAAGTGGTGTAAGTCGACAAAATAGTTAATTACTTGAATAATAAGCAGTGGTTCAATCCAAAATATCTGTTTTAAATTAAAAGAATAGCTCCTTAACACTTTCATATCACTTTAGGTCATTTCTTTCTAAGGTTTATAGTTTTACAGCGTTTTTCATTTACACTTCATTTTCCGGAAAGTATGTTTTTTTGACTTACAATACTTTGCTCTCAACCGCTCATTTATACATGATATATCAAAACTTTGATTTCTCAATAAATTTCACATGTTCTAAAGTAGTAACGCCCTTTTTATTGTTGAATGCCAACACTAATTCATCGCATGTTTCATTTTCAGTGCTTTACCGGAGTTGTTCGAGAGGTCTCTGTAGGAAATTCTCACTGTTTCGAAACGTGCTGGTTCACTTATGTACGCATTACAATCAAAGACCATACTCTTCTTTTATTCCATGCCTTATATTTATTTTAACCCTACTCATTTTCTATTCTGGGATTAATTTATGTGGGTTTCATTTCATCTAGTCGTATCACAAACATCTAATATGCATGCAATATACTATTTCCCGAATAGTGACAGTGCTTCCACTATATTTTCCCGTCTACTAAGTTGTTGGTTGAATATTGTACCCAAATATTTTCAACTGGGGTGAGGCCATAAAAATTACATGTGTGATAATTTAAAGGTTAATGTGCTTCAACAGTAGGGTGTGAAAGAAATTAAGCTACTTTTATACAATTTTATTTTATTGCTGAAATTAGTGTATGCATTATATTGATATATGAACATGGACACGGATATTATTTTTTAGTAATAGGTAAAAATTGTAACTTTTTTTGTGTTTCAGAAAATGTTATATGAGTAGCACAAAATATAAAAATTCACGAAGAAAGTTACATTGTAAACGTACAAGAAATAATAATAATAATGATAATATTTATTGCTAGCAATGAACATTACATATTAGTTACATAAAAAGAGATCAAGTACACCCTTGAAAGAGCGAAGCTCAAGTTCAAGGGGTTTCACATAACAGATCTCACAAGTATTCATCAATAAATTAATAACACTAAACTACATAAAGGATCTTAATGTTAGTCTAATATAGAGATACAAACATAATATTACAAAAACAAGAAGAAAATTACCAAATAACTATTACTTGTATTAGAGGTGATTAGCAAACTTATACATGAACCGTATAAATTATAATAGGTCTTTTTGAATTAGATATTTAAATTTAAATTAATAAAAACTTTCATGAATTATGGACAATCATATTTAAAATCAAATTATGGAAGTTGGTTTATTACAACATTAAATCTTGATATCACTTGATACGTATTAGAGATTTGTGCATCTCCTCTTAGATAGATTTCTTGTGACAAAATACATCAATATTATAAATGAATCAATCATTAAAAATAGATATATTACATTTAATATATATCAATATAAACAAATTTCTTTTAGGAAAAATCCAAGAATCATATTAGAATTATATTTGATAGGTCAAATATAATAAAGAAATTATTATTGACATTAATATGATAAAATGTCTAAAGTTATCACTCCATAGTTATTTGTGGAGTGCAGATTGACCTCATACTATTTACAAGATTGGTTCTGTCCGTGAACATAATAAAACAAATGAATGAAATGGAAAGGTAGTCGGAGGTAACCACAGGGGTGGAGTCAATAATAGAATATATTTTTTTAGTTGAATTGAAAGTCGAAAATTAATTCGTTCCAAATATTATTTAATTTTGCGCAAAACATTATCATATGCGTTGGTGAAATTATTACATTCTAGCATCAAATTCATGGTAAATATAAAGATTGTTTATAATTCGCAGTTGATAATTGAGGGTATTTTTCAACAATATTGTAATACACTCTTGGACCAAAATTAGCACTATAATTCTACCCAGCAGTTATAAAAATCTTTCTTTCTTAAAAAATGAGGAGTGTCTGAGCGTCTTGTGTGATAATTATGAGAATATAATGCAAGTTTCTCCGATCAACAAGCCAATGCCGGAGCAGTACCCTAACAAACGGCCCACGGACCGCGCGCGATCTTTCCTTTCTATTCCTTGTCCTATCCTCTCCCCTTACACACTCACTAACATGCACTACACTACCACATATTCCGGGAGACCGGTCGGGTACTTAGAGCTTGTCCCGGCCGGGGCGGTAGGTCGGCGCCGGATCTCGCCATCCAGCGGGGAAATATCACAGCCATCTTCCGAGGAAAAACATGCACTACACTTATGGGACTAATAATCTAAGATGTTGGCGCGGCTGGAATCATAAACCAATCAACTAACTTAAACGTTAGGCGGTAATTAGGAGTGTAAGATGAATTTATAAATTGTCTGCCGTAATGAAAATCAGCATGCATGTTCCATTTTAAATGTTGATGTATGAAAATACCTGAATATTTAACATAAGAAGATCTGTGTAAGGAGGGGTAGTCACATTTATCTAAAACTAGGCAGTGTGCATCATCTATTTTTGTTAGGAGCTTACTCCCAATTTTCTGTTACCTTGTGGATGTGAAGGAAAAAGAGATAAAAGTGGTTAGTTAGTAGTTAATAAGTTTAAAGGTGTTTAGCGATAAGTTTGAGTCAAGCCATTTTTTATTTCTTTTAGACCATTATTAGCATTATTGTACGCCTCATTCCATTATTTACATGTATAAATTAAGACAGTATCATCAGCATAGCAAAAAATGTACCCACGATTCTTTTGAGTATGAGATTCTAACATCGTTAATAGTTCGTATATATTAGAGATTATATACAGTCGATTTCAGTGGTAGTGAACGTCTAGGGACTAGCATTTTTGGTTCACTATAGCCGACGATGTCAAAATTAAATAGAATTTCCCCATAACGATCTATTTTGTTAATATAGAGTTGCAGATAAGTTCATGAACAGCATGATGCGAAAATTTCAATATCGTTATTTGTTCTTTATAAATCATTTTCAATTGCTTCGTACATTGTTCATTAGTAATTTCTCGAGATTCTTCTCCATAGTTTGCTATCTCTCTGTACTTGATTCTGCATTGTCCTCTGTGTCTGAAGTATCGTAATGCACTCTCGACACCCTTCACGCGTCGCCGTCGCCACTTGCAGCCCACGCAGAACAGTCTTCCTTCCCGCAGTGAAAATGAGTGGCCTAAGGTCATCAGTAAGGTCCCCCATTCCGGGTCCACTACATTCACCTGAGGGGACACTTCTTCGGTTATGACTTTGGCCGACGATATTTTTTCAATATACGTAGTGTTGGAATTTGTGGCATTCACACGATGTATTATTTTCTAGGGGGGAATCAATATCTAGGATGTTATATTTCCTACGTTCACTGTAGCCGAGGTCCAGGCTCATTATGACCGAATCTTCTTATGCTGATTTTTAATGTACGTGAAAGGGGACCAATGACTCAAGTTCACTATCACCGAGGGTTCACTATAACCGGAGTCGTCTGTAGGTCCCAGAAGCGTTCCCTGAGCTTATCCAATAGATATACTTATGGGTTGACTTAATTGATTATTAATTTTCACTACATGAGTTCTATCATTTAAAAGCGATTGAAATAAATTTAATACGTTCCCCGCATTTCCATTGAATTCAGTTTTTTCCTTAAGATATTATGATAAACTATGTCGACAGCTTTTCTTCAGCCTAAGAAGGTGCCTAGGCATTTGTTTCCGACATCCAGCTCTTGTCGAATTTTGTGAGTGACATTATACATTGCATCATCAGTAGTGAGGTTAGGTTATCCATACTGACTTAGGGACAATGGATTATGCTTTTCAAGATAATTTCGATACATTTTTCTAATAATTTGGATATACATGGCAATAATGATATAGGTCTCAATAATGATAATTATTCATATTATTCTTGTTACCTGATTTGAATACCATTTTTTGAATGGAGGCACTTAAAAAATACATTGACAAAATTTAGTTTCTCTAACCCACTTTTTTCTCTTCCCCATATCATAATCCCCTGATATTAACGTCCCAATTCTTACCATTTCATTATTTACGTACTGTATTATTGCAACTGAGCACACTACGTGACATAAATTCATGACTCTTTTTCAGAATTTTAATTTTACAAGTGGTCTCAAACGGATGTGTCATAAACAATACTCGAGAACTGTATAGGGAGTGTTGCAAATGGTTTCAACACACCATTACAGTTCCATTTCCAGGTCTTCGTATTGTTTATTATCCGACAATCGGTCACCCGATTGGATGTAGTTACCTCAATGTTTCGGGGGAGTGTATATAAATTTGTCGCACGGGGGCGGCTAGGTAAAACACAGGCCTGAATCATGTAGTAGCAGGTGGTTCCACCAGCCGGTTAAGGGAAAAACATTCAGTTTTAATACAAGGAAGACTCCGCAAACATTTTGAAATTTTGCAATTTTCGAATAATCTGTGTCCTCCCCCTAAATTAAAATATCGGTTTCAAATTCAACGGATCGCGACATCATCCTCATCGATGAGGGAACATAAATTTTGGAGGAAATCAGCGGAACGGTTTAGCCGCTAACATTGTTCACAGACGAACGGGCGGACATACAGACGGTAGATGGAGAGACAGACCGACCTTTTGCCGTCATTACATTATTCGGTATGAAGGACAACCCAAAAAACATGGATTCTGGCTACAGCACATCTTAAAGGATTTGTTTTAGCAAATGCATTTACTCCCTATTTCGTTATCAGGACCCTGTACTGAGTTTTTCTGCCGAAAAATCGCCGTTTTTTCGCGCAGCATTACATAACTTTCTCTCTACTGCGTAAACTGTAGCGAGAAAGTAAAAATGTGCTTTGAAGGAACTATTTACTGCAGTGGCCCATGAACTTCGCTTATCTTTTCAATCGGGGAATTTATTAATTGCTATTTATATTTAATGCATTGCTCTATGTGACTTTTCTGTAAGGATCCCATTTTATTTCTTTTTTCAAAATATGGATGCAAAATATTCCTTCACGGTAACATCTTTGAATCCTCCTATTTATTCACCAAAATAAAATCGGTGAATGCGTGTGGAAGACAGCCTCTGAATATTTTTAATAACAAATACTCAATAAATTTAGTGGTATTTGAAATTTTAAAGTCTGGTTTCGTGGCCATTATATGCCGATATAAATGTCAAACAGAAACGTGCCTAACATTGCAGTCATTTCTCGCGAACCAACATGTTGGCTTGGTATGCGGTCCAACGCCGTTTCGAACACGATGGGCATCGAAATGTCCATAGAAATTCAGATTGATTGCTCTTTTTAATTTGTTCTTTTTGCGATCTGTGCGAATATTAGGTTTAAAGAGTGTGCTCACGTATAACAGATACTCTGATTCCTTTTATCCATCGTCTTAAACTTACCCAAACGTTTTCTTCGCTTACAAAATAGCACAAACTTAATTCTGTACGCTTATAGCACAAATATATTATCAGATTTTAACTTTTTTCTCATGATTGATTGCTTGTATTTGGCAGATCGCTCCCATTCAAGATTGATGAAAATTATCTTCATCACATAATAATTTATATACTTCAAGAAAAGATGAAAATTGCTTTATTTTTTGAAACTTGTGTATATTATCGTGATCCTTATTTTTTTGACATTTATGTTTTACTGCGCACGCTGCCTAGTTATTTTTCCTTTAGCGTCTTTTGATCGTGTGCCCAATTTTTGTAATATAAATTAGCCTTAATTCGTTTCTCAATTACCTAATAATTGTGTATATTTAAAAAAATCTTCCATCAGAGAATGTCAATTTATTTTTCTATTGTCTTAAACCACTACCTTCAAATACACGTGTATGAGTGGAACGAGTTCTTAACATCACAAGTAATTGTTTTTATCAATATTGTGTTTCTTAGAATCTGATTTTTGCGATCGGTTTTCTACCTCCGATGATCTCCCATGCATCAAGTAATTCCAGATCGCTAACACGGTCGAAGTCTTATTTTAACTTAATTCCTCTCATTGCCAAATCAGTTACCACATAATTGGTCAATTAATTGTTTGAAATAAGATCCATCCAGAAGTTTTCCATCTAAATCATAAGATTTACATGTAAAAAGTCAGATTTCATGTGTAGCTTCTTAAACAGGTCCAATTTGTTTATAGAAACACTCGTAACGTAGGTTCAACTCCCCAACAAATGACGGTATTACCGCATTGTAGAGGGAAATAATAATTCTTATCCTGCACAGTTTGGAATAAAAAAAATCTTGAGGATTGAATACAAAATTTCAAATTTTGATTCTTATGGGAAAGTCTCCAATTCAGCTAATTTATAATTATAATGCAGCTGACACTCCGAAAGAGAACTGAACCCTGTGGTACTCCTGCGGCAATAGTGTGAGGGGTAAATGTGTCTGTGTTGACTTTAACTACAAATGATCTGTTCGTAAGGAAACTTTCCATAATCTTTAGTAAGTAGGGTATACCTAAAGTTTACATTTTGTATAGGAGGCCTTGATGCCAAACTCGGTCATATGTCTGACTTACATCAAGAAAAACTGTTACTGCATATTTCTTTTGGTAAAACTCGTCAGCTATGGCTTTACTGATACGCAATATATGATGCATGGTGGAATGGTTTGGTTTGAATCCGAATTGTTCCGATGAGATTGATTTTATATTGTTGATAAATTTTTTAATCTTGTATGAAGTAGACGTTCGAAGATCTTTGATAAAATTGTAAGCAAACTGGTAGGTCTAAATTTTCAGCTATCCTTGGGTTTTCCCCCATTTTGCTGACTGGCAAAATGAAGTCTCTTTTCCAAGCGGTCGGAAAATAATTGCATCGTAAAGATGCACTAAATATTGCAGTTAAAGCCGCTATAGTCGGTTTTCTCAGCATTTTAATTCAGACATTGTTAATACCGTCGATACCCGGAGATTTTCTTAATTTTAGAAGTTTAATCACTGAGATAGTTTCCGAAGGGGAAATAAATTTGATGGGAAGTGCCGCAGTGAGGATTTTAGTACTGAGGTAATTTACTATTTCTGTTATTGAGGTAATATACTATTATTAAATTGTATATCGGAAGCGGGATGCGGTTTGAAGGTGTTTCCTAGATGTACAGCAAATATTCCTGATTTTTCTTGTCAGAATAGATGGTTTCCGATCCATGTCGTAAAGAAGGAATCTTTACATTTTCTTTGTTAAGTCTTTTAACAGTTGCCCAAAGGTGCCTCAAGTTACGGTAAATTTCTGCAATAAATTTATTGTAGTTCTTTAAACGTAGTTTATCAATTGATCATATCCATTTGTTTCAGAAAAGTATAAATAGTGTTGAAAATTGTCATGTACAAATCCTCACAGCTAATCGTTTCCTACGTTATCATCCGTAGGTGGTATCAATACCACCACGGTATTAAAACCAAGATATTAAAACAACGTATTCAGTCCATGCAGAAGCGATTTTAACATACTGAATAGATAAAAATCTTTGTTCTTCCAGACTCTGTGAATGAATAAAACATATCTAAAAATAAATGTTTAAAAAAAGAAATGACGTGATAAATTGGATTTTTTATCGCGATAAGAAGCATATTATTATTACCGTTAGCAAGATGCCTGTGTGGTTGGACGTACGGATGGCAGTTGGAGCGACCTTTGTATTTTCGTTGAAATCCATTGACATCGCCGCCATCCCCATGTCGTATGAGTGTAAGGGCGAATGCGGTATGGACGGAAGGAAATGAGCAGCCTCATTGCATAATATTTTTAAAAATCGATGTAGACGAATTAAAATTAGTAACGACAAAAATAATTTACGATTGCACATTTATTCATTTTTTGGAAACTGTCAACCATTGGACACTGCGCGCACGTTCATTTCACTGGCGTACGGATAAATACTGCAAGGGTTATTTCCTTGCGTGATACTTAAAAAAATAGTGTATGCTTTTGAAAACAGTGTATAAATAATTACCAATCACATGTTCACGTGCGGGAGTGTATGTGCGGAAGCTACAAGGGCTGTTGCCTGGAATATTAAAAAAAATTCGACGTTGACTAGTTAAAAATTAGTAAGGACAAAAAATTACTAACGGTTGTCCATCGACGGATGTTTTGGAAGCCATTGGTAAATGGTCTCCGTGCGTGCGCTCATTGCGTGGGCGTACGTTCTACAATTGCAGGGTCTGACTCCTCTCCTGATATTTTAAGAATTGAATGATTAGTGAGGTTTATTTATTTATTTATTTGTTTGTTTATTTATTTATTTATTTTACGTCAAAAAACAGTTAAAAACTGCGTATGACGTGCTATGGGGAAAAGTGAATTGTGTGCACAGTTTCAAAATTCTGTGATCCCTACACTAAGTCATATACTACTTAAATTTTGAATTTTGAAAGGGAGAAAAAAAACTCCCATGTAGTAAAATCTATTTTCAAGGATAAATAAGCAATAAATTTTGAATTTTGAAAGGTTCTAAATAAAAGTGGTGTGTCCACAAACTGTTATCGAACATTCATAAGCAACTTATTATCCATGTTTGTAGACGTAACGTAGAAGTAGGGGCCAAGCGCCTGTTGTGCGGGGGCGTGCGGGTGGGTGCGGGTGGGTGCGGTGCGTGCGGTGCGTGCGGGTGCGTGCGGGTGCGTGCGGGTGCGTGAGGGGCGTGAGGGGGCGTGCGGGGGCGTGCGGGGGCGTGCGGGGGCGTGCGGGGGCGTGCGGGCGGAAGCTGCAAGGCGGGCTGAGCGCGGGTCTGGGCCGTATCGTCTTGGAACGCACCCGCGTCCGGGGCCGGGGACGGGGCGGGAGCCATCTCGGAGGGAGTGCGTGGCATGGGAGGGGAGGGGAGCGGGCGGGGCGGGGTGGGGCGGCGCGGCGCGGCGGGCGCGCCCTTTGTAGTGCCGCGGACTTAGCATGCAGCCGGCGCTCGCGCTGATTTGCGGGCGGCGCGGGGCAAAACCGCGAAAAAGCGGCGGGAACAACACGCCGGTGGTGCGCGGCTGGGGCGGCGGCGTGGGGGCGGAGCAAGCCGACGCTGTGGTGTGAGGGCAGGGGAGAGGCCGGCGAAGGCAGTGCTCGTGAGAATACGTTTGAGGAGTCCAGGTACTGCTAGTGGCTGAGACGGCGCGGTGTCTACGAGTGTCTTTCGAAACGGTTCAGACAGAGATGATGAGGCTGGTAGCTTTCCACTGGGTGGGACCGCAGCGGGCGCGGAGCGTACGGACAGTGACAGCGATGATTATCGTCAGAAGACAGGCGTTTGTGGGGGAGAGAACGGGAGCGATTCATCTGGCGGTGAAGGGGGGGCTCTATAAGTCTATGGTGTAAACGGGGTCTATGGTGGTCTATGCTGTAAGCGTGGGTCCGGAGGGTCTATGGTGTAAACGGTGTCGGGGTCAGTAACGAGGACTTACGATCCGGCGGCAGAGGCGGAGGCGCGGAGACGTAGCTGAGGACGGGCGCGGAGCAAGTTAAGATGATGGGGCGCAATGGGGTGTAATGCGGCACGCGGTGGCGAGGACGAACGGTGAGGGGACAGCCAAGTTGGGGAAATCGCTTCCCAGCTCATCCCCTTTCACTTTTCGTTACATAAGACAGCATAGCCCGACTCCATCCCGTTTCGTTGATCCGACGTATCGGAAGGAGGAAACATTTTTGTTAAGTTTGCACTCATATATAGCGCATATAGATGTTCTCGCACCGATGCCGACAAGACCTCGAACACTAGTGAACATGGCAGAATCGTCGGTATTGTGTACGTTAAATCAGCGAGGTAAGAAGAAGTTCGTGATAGAGGATGTCACGTTTTGTTTCCTCAAACTTTTAAGCGTGGTTTTCAACGCTGGCAGTGCTCTAAAAAACACATGCGAATGGTTCTAGAAAACAGGCAAAATTGGATAAATTATAATCGATCAATGTACCTCGAGAAACATAGAAATCAATCCTTATACTAAGGAGAGAAAAACGGGAAAAGGGTCAGGCTATGCCGTTTGGGAAAGCAGGTGAGCGGCTTTGGAAAAGTTTACCGCGGGCTGCAGTCGGTAAACGCATGAACGTAGTGGTCCTGAGAAAGTGATTGAAGAGTCAAGGTTCGGCAGTACGGAATCTGAGGATGACGATGTGAACGATTCGGGTAATGATGATTGTTCTAAAATAACTGGTGCTCTAACAGCACATGCTTTCCCGCATTATTTCTAAATTTCCGATTTTCGAAATTTCAGAGAGTTCTACAAAAATGAAAACTGTGCCATTTTAAGCTACCCTTGTTCATCTATGGAACAAACTTAAAGAAAAAATGGAGCCGTATTTGAGAAAAAATGTTTTTTAAAAATTGCATTAATTTCAAGCAGAAATCGCGCGAAACGACTAGTTTTTTAAAAACATGTAACGTGAACATTTCTAAACAGCTGATTTTTTACAACAGATTTTGTTTAAGGTAAAAATCTCTATCTTAAACTTCACAGTTTTGAAATGTTAACTTTTTTCAATATTTTAAAAATACAGTTCCCAGAAGAGAGACTAGAACCCATTTTTTTTATTTTTCGTACATAAAAAGAGGAAATTTAAAGAAGAAAATTGGAGCGGTTTTTAGAGAAAATGATTGTTAAAAAAATTAAAATTATTTAGAAATATTTTGACCTATATTTCACACAAATACACACGCTCTATATTT
This sequence comes from Teleogryllus oceanicus, assembly GCA_964035755.1. NCBI lineage: Eukaryota > Metazoa > Arthropoda > Insecta > Orthoptera > Gryllidae > Teleogryllus > Teleogryllus oceanicus. The sequence goes on from CAXIVR010000001.1 coordinate 26,868,775, forward strand.
AGCACAAAAATACACAAACCTATTAATATTTTCGAAAATATTGTATGGGATCTTATTTCTAGATCAGATCTCTAATATATTTAATTAAGGAAAAAATTTATCTTTAGTATTGTAATTGTAGAAATACGCCGAAAACAATTTATCTTTTATAATTTCCGAAAAATGACGACAATGATACCTGCACCATTCTTTTAACCCATGGAAGGTCGTCTCTGTCTACGAACGTAACGGGTTGGGTGGATGAAAACGGACACCAGGGTAACTTTTGTTGCAAAGAGGCCTTACGTCATTCATTAGTGTAATTCAGTAATTAATCGATTATTAGATCCTGAATTCCCTTATTAACGTACATTTTTATTAAAAATTATCAAAATTTTTTAAAATTTCAAACCCTTAATTCATAAAATCATTTTTACTTCGCTACAGAGCAGAGAGAAAGTTATGTAATGATGCGCGAAAAAAAACAGGGAATTTTCGTGGGCCCTTGATACCGAAATATCGAATGACAGCTAAACGTCTGTCTGTCTGTCTCTGTCCGTGCGTAAACAACACTAGCGGCTAAACCGTTCACGCGATTTTCTCCAAAATTGATATTCTACAATCGAGCTGGCTGATGTCGCGCTCCTTTGAATTTGAAACCGATATTTTAATTTTGGCGAGTACTTTACATAAATCTTCTGGGACTTTCAAACTTTTGGGAGTCTTCTTACAACTAAAATATAAAAGCCAGTGATTTTCCCCCAAATGAGATATGTTCCTTAAAGATAGATTTTGAAATAAGGCCATGAATAATTTTTTTTTTAAAATTTGGATACTTTTCGCGTAATTTTGTTTGAAAATAGGGCGAGAAAGTACATGCTGTTTTAGCACCACTAGTTTTCTTTCATATAATGCCAAATAAGTCCGTAAACATTACTACATTTCCAATACGTTTAATAAAAATTAGTTGGAGAAAATATGTAAAAAGTTCAGTAATAAATTTTTACACACAATCATTACAAGGGATGAATATTATTTACATGCGACTTTTTATTGCACATTTCACATTCTCAGGATGCTTTTTCGTCGAAATGTCTTGAATAAATTTCACATCTTGTCTTGTTAGATTTTTTTTTTTTTTAAAGTTTTTTCATTCTTGAAATTTTTGACACTTGTGTTTTTTGTGTACTGAATGCAAATATTGTGTTATTTGAGATAACATCTCTCTTGATAATTCTGTTTGTATTGACCACAGTCGAACATAATGGATGAAGTTCCATCTGCAGTACTTGTTTCCGGCGGTTCCTGGAGGAATCAAAAATGTATTATCCTTCTGAAAGTTGATAGAGCCTACTTGGATTGTGACAGGAAATGCAGGTTATCGCAAGTTCTTCCTGTGCGCTGCGCCGGTCGGTGCTGCTAGTAAGTGCGGTTTTAACGTTGGAGAGCGTACGAGAGCTTTGCGATTCAGCTCCATCGGCGAGATAAGAAAAATGTCGGAGAACTGAAAGACAGCCTGCAATCATGTGACGAGTAATGGATTTTGCAGATAAAATATTAGGGGAAACGTTCACAAGAGTCTAATCAGCAGATACTGTACAAGAAAAAGTAACCCCTGGGGTCCAAATCCTCCCATGCGACGCCTCCCGTTTTAAACGTCCTACTATTCGAGGACGAAGTTTAATCAAAAAAATTTGAGCCATATTCGATAAAATTTTGAAAATTTGAGGCTTAATGAAAAGAAGCCTCGCAAATCAAAATATCCGTTTTTAAATCCGAGGGCATCGAGTTTATTACAATTGATTGAGGAATATCAGCTTTGAAGACAATCAACTAAAAGGTTTTGGAGCAAACTTAGGCCAGAGACGTACAGACAGTCGTTTTACCATCAATTGATTTTTTTGTCTCAAGGCATCACAAAACATGGATTCTTATTTCACGATCATTCTGAACGTGTTAGAGCAAGGTTGTACAACTGGCGGTCCACCGTGCCATTTATTGTGTCCCGCGAAAGGTGATTAGTGAAAAGTGAAAGCCCCTTTCATCCATGTCTGGCGAGAACATGTGCCTACTGCACGCGCCCTACCGGGATGAAAGCCGCCTTTAATGTAAGAGTTTGTTTATATTTAAAAAATTGTTTTTCTAGTAAATTAAAAATTAAAAATCATCCCAATATATTGCACTGCGTTATGCATAGTACGGACTGATATCACGCATGGTTCCATCCCCCCTTCGCCGTTTCAGAGAAGTCTGGCAATGTTTATCAAAAATATGGAGAAGTCACATGTGGATCGCCCGAGTAATGACAATATGGCCGTAATCTTGTTAAAGGTTTTAGTTGTATCCCTTAGGTCTTACAATTTGGTCATCCTGTATTAGAGGAAGTAATGTACTGTATGTACGAAAAAGAATTATCTACATTTCCGTTATCAGGGTCCTGAAATAGGAGTTTTTCTATCGCTAGTTCGCCGTTTTCCAGCGCACGATTATATAATAATAGAAGACAAAGTAATAGAGCAAGTGAAACATTTTAATTATTTGGGCTGTGATATCACATACGACTACAGTGATGATATGAAAACAAAATTACGTTTCCAACATACTTGTGGAACAATAAACAAATATCTTCGCAATAAGACTAGAAAAGAGAAACTTTTAAAATTTTATAAAGTCATGGCAGTACCACAACTGCTTTACGGGTGTGAATCATGGACACTAAGGAAACAAGATGAAATGGAGATACAAGCCTGGAAATGAAATTCATCGGGAGAGTAAAACGCTGCACCCTAGTGGACAAAATAAAAAACGAAGATATAAGACGGGAACTTAACATATTTTCTATCAAGAAAGAAGTAAATGAATTCAGATCACGGTGGGTATAGCACTTAGGAAGAATGTCTCACGAAAGGATCCCCCGACATGCCTTTCTGTACAGACCACGGGGAAGAAGGGACATTGGCCGTCCACGACAGAGATGGTGTAATGAAGCTGGAACAAGGAATTTCCCTAATCCGTGAAGTCAAGAAGAAGAAGAATATATTTCTATTATAGTATTTTGTAAATCTTGATCAAACAATAATTTTAAAAAAAGCACTAAAGAAAAGAAAGCATAGATAAAAATTGATGAAAAATGATTGGGATATTTTGAACGCTAACAATAAAACAAAAGAAACGTGGAATATTTAAAAAAAAACAAGAGTTCAACCAACATTTTCTGAGAATTACTGTGGATATCATGAAAGGCCAAAAGCAAAAATTCAACAAAAGACGTTCCCTAAAAAAACACGTTTATTGCTTGCCGCACTCCGAAACCAAAAAATATTAATAATAATTTATTATTATAATAATTTAAAAATTATCGGTCGGTTTAAATGAATTTCGGGATGGTTTGTTAAAAAAACTTTTGCGCCTTCATTTATTCATTCAGTAACTCAATTTCCATGCTTCGTTTTACTCCGGATTATTTCCAGATATTTTTATTACAGCAAAAATTAAGTCTCCTTTTAAAAATGCAACAGAAATGAAAGTCAATTTTATCGGCCATTTCCTCTTTTGTCTAATTTCTAAACAATATTCAATGTATATTCAACAATATTCAATGTTTAAGGTTTTTCTATAAAATTGGGAACTTTTCTCAGGAAATCGAATCATTTTTAAACGTAAGCGTATTCGTGACATAATACTCTGTGACTGCATGTTGCGGACATTCAGATAAGAGAAAAAAATTGTAGGAATAATAAGCAAAACCTTCTTCATAATTCCCACAAGCCTCTCTTCACTGGGATTGGTATCGTACTATTACCATGCAACTTGCATACTTACGAATGAGTAGTTTCTCTCAAAATTGTCCTATTTAAGAGTGTACAGATATTTATAATGAAAGTACACGTCTTAGGAATCATATTAATGTGTCAATATCAGTTCCCGGCAAGAATACCACATAACATTCAAATTACTTTACAATTCATTGACAGATGACAAAATCGATACGCAGGTGCCAAGTAAGATCTTTTATGAAAAATAATTGTTTTATACAATTACAGGCTATACTAATAATAAAAAAGAAAAATAATATTTGTTTTAAGAATGATATACTATGAATTAGTTACCATTTGTACAAAACAATTTTAAATTACAAATTTAACTCTAACAAGTTATTTACTTCAGCTTCCTGGTCAATGATTCCATCCCTCAAGTTTTTCGTCTAGTTTATGTGATTCATTGAGCAAATGATGGCCATTTGTTTTTCTGTTGGACATAAAAGCAGACTCACAATGCACACATTTTCTTGAACTCTTCTTTTGCAAGTTGTATTAAGCATAGAGCCTAGGGTGCGGGATGCTACTTGGTTAGCAGTACTATAGAATAAAATCTGAAGTTCGTTTACAGATGCATTTAAGTTTTATATAATTCGGGAGGGAAATTCTTAGCTTTTAATATTCCCAACCAAACTCTGTTTGTACCTTTATTCACCATTCAATTATTAATAGTAAAAAGAGACAGAAGGAATTCTGGAACTCAAGGAACATTGCGCAGATTTATACTTCTCTCACATACGTCATTTACATGTTTTTGACGAAATAAACCAGATCAAATGCAGTTACTTTATGATTTTCGCAACTTCTGCATTTTAAAACTGTAATACATATATTTTGATTATAATGTTCTTACGGATGCTGCATTTTGCTCTAATGGATTTCTATAGTTTGTTTCTTTGTCTTCAACCTGTGCGGTAGGCAACCCATTGATAAGCAACATGACCACGGCGAGTTGCGTTAGTTTGCTCTTTATCAGGTTCTTTAATGTGAAAATGAAAATTCTAAATGAACGATCACCGTACTGGAATTAAGAAGTTTATCTGCTTGCTCTTTTGAGTCAGTACTTGTGGGTCAGAAAATCCAAACTTCGTGTCGAGATGGAATATTTGGTAGATTAGAGCGCTCTCTCCTTCAAAGGGTGGTTTCCTCTGATTTTCTCGCCTCTCAATTCACTGAAATTTTATCAATACTCCTTCATCCTTACATTATCTGTTATTAATTATTCTCGCAATTACCATTCTCCATTTACAATCTACCTTTAGCCATTGTATGATAGGCACGGAAAGTAAGCTGCATTATACCTTATATTAATGTAGGTCCAGAAAATTCGCGTATAAGGTAAAACGGGAATAAACTCTAAAAATAAATTAACAAAAATTCACATTGTGCAGAATGTAGTGAGGTGTACCAGAAGAGGATTGTAGTGACGGTAATATCACCACATTTGAATTGAAGTGTTGCATTACAGTGGTATATGCATATGAAGAATAATAAGGTTGTGCTGGGATGACGTTTACGTCCTCAAAGTGACACAGATTAAATGTTGGTAAAGGCAATATAACTGAGAGATTTATGTTCGTGAGCGTGTGATAAGCACCAAAGGGTAAAAAGGACTGCAACATTGCATCTCGAGGGCTTAGAGCTTGCCCCGACTGGGCCGCTGCCTGGTTAGGGAAAACCCTGTCGACGATAGTCGACGGTAGATCGCGCCGGATCTCGCCATCCAGCGAGGGAAAAATGACTACCACCTCCAGATGAAAATGCATTCTCTACACACACGGGACTAATGACCTCAGTAGTTGACGCGTCCGGAATCACAACCAATCAATCAATTTCAACAATACAATTATTGAAAAACAATACTGGAAAGTATGAGCTATTGGTATTCCATGTGTTTTATTCCATGAGTTCGGGGTTTCATTATCTAAAATATTGATTTTTGCATTAGAGCGATCCAGTGGATCGGCATCTCGACTACAGCACCGCAAACAGTAACGAAGGCGTCAATGATAATAAAGGAAGCAATGGGAATGGCATTGATGTCGATGCGATGTACGTGAGTGCGGACCAATCCGAACGCGCTTGCGGTGCATGTGCCCAGCGGTGAAGTCTCTGAGGAGGCGCAATATCTATATGGAAATACTCGTTCCAGCGGCAGCAGGAATGGAGAAAACAGCGGAAGACTGCTCGCAACGGCAGACGACGAATCCGAATGCATTATTGATATTTGAATGCAGGAGAAGCCGATGATAACATTGATAAGAGCCAAAATTATTGCATTTTTATCCTTGAAAATAGATTTTATTACATGGGAGCCTTTTTTTCCCTTTTTTCAATTTTAAGTAGTATATGACTTAGTGTAGGGATCACAGAATTTTGAAAATGTTCACACAATTCCATTTTCCCCATAGTACGTCATACGCAGTTTTTAACTGCTTTTTTGACGTAAAATAAAATAAAAAATAAAAAAAATAAGAAAACCAAACAACACCATCACCATACATAGCCTGCTACCACTGCCACCACAGTCGTAGCCCCCACTTCCACCACCATCACGGCATTAACACCATTTACACCGACTATCACTACCTCCACCACCCATCGCTGCCACTACCCCCGCTGCCAAAACTTCACTATCCTTCCCCTACCACCAGTTCCAGTAACACCATCGTCACTACAATACTACTATCACTATCACTACCACTACGTGCGCAACCACCATCACCACCACTCCGTGCACTACCACCACCGTCACCATCACTACCGCCGCCAACACTGCTCTCTCCACCTCCTGTTCCCTTTCGCCGCTCCCGCTGCCTTTTGTCACCGCCGCGGCTGCCGCGCACCTCTTGATGAATCCGCGTCCAGAAGTTTCCACGGGCGACACCGGCTCCGCGACCTCCAGCTTCTCCCGCGGCCGGCCAGGACCGGACGCGACGCGACGCGACGCAACGCGAGGCGCAGCAACGCGCCGCCCCGCGCCGCGCCGATCGCCCGCTGGCAGAAAAACGCTGCGCGGTATGGCGCTGCCGCCGCCGCCAGGCCTCCGAAAGCGTTTTTCTTCCGCGCGCCGCGGCCGCCGCGCCGTGCCTGCCGCCTCGTCGTCCCGCCGACGGAGTCATTCCAGCGCCTGCGGCCCTCGCCATTCACAGCCAACCGGAGGCCGTTGCACTGGCGTCTTGGATTCACTCACCGATTCTTTGGGTTATAGTTTGTTGTATAACTGACCCTCTTAGCGTTTTCTCCAAGGTGGGTTGTCTGTCCAGGGCTGTCGTAGATCGTCAGTAATGCGAAAGCGAGGAGATAAATAAAGCAAAGGAATTAAACAGTTGCAACAATAATGTAGGAGGCTTTTGTACACACATCATCATTATTATTATTATTATTATTATTATTATTATTATTATTATTATTATTATTATTATTATTATTATTATTATTATTATTATATTTTGCGTTTTGATCATTTCTGACCACGCTACACTTTACTTCCGAGGCCCATATTAATCTCAGAGAGAGATTAATGTGTGTCATAATGGGAATCAGCTTTTGGGCTGTATCTCTTAGTAGGACAAGGTTGTTAAGCCTTAAATTATGAATTATGAGGTGATAGGATGATAACGAGAGGTGATCGTAGACTTTTTGAACCATCCCAGCATTCGCTTGTACGACCAACGAAGTAATATTCAAAATATATTAGGCAACTTTTATGTTAATGAATAATAAAGTTAAGTAATTATTTTAAATTAAAACAAATTTTGGTTTAAAAATGCTTCAAAATAATATGATTACTACTTTTAAAAAATGAAGACTTTTAATGCGAATGTTTACAATTTTTCAAAACATAATTTGGGTTAAATCTAAAAGTTGAAATTTTTACTGAAGTTTGGTAACATTGCGACCTAGAACGTGCGCAATTCTCAGACTTCTATCTGGTTCCCCAACAGAGATATTACAGTCCAACATTTGGAAAAAATTCACAATTCCAATTTTCAAGGGGTACGTTACTTATCAATGATATTTATATAACGATATACAAAAAATAACTATACTGTTATGTATGAAAGCACAGGAAAAATTAAGGCCGAGATTCTATTCTTTCTTTGAGAAATTACTCACTGAAAATCGAACTTGGTTCATTCGCGTTCCATAGATTTGCTTGCAAATATCTCTCAAATAAAAACATATAAGGTAGGTAAAGAATATTTCGATTTGTAGGCTAAAGTACACCGAATTCAATGCCTTTTATTCTAGAACGCTAGAACGACCCAGAGCTTTGAGAAGAATAAATGTCTACCAAGACGAAAAATGGCGCACGGCGTCAAACAAAAATCACCCCCATTTATAAACCAGATACAATAAAAATAAATCAAAGATGTTTCTGAACAGCGTCATCATACTAAATGAGGTGCAATACAGGAGAACCAAGAAACTGCTCAAATATATATATATATATATATATATATATATATATATATATATATATATATATATGATAACGTCTTGCTAGCACAGTGGATATAGGAACTGACCATGAAACATGAGACTCCCGTATGATTCGCAGTCGGGATGACTAATTATTTGAATAATTCGTGTTATTTAAATGCAAATGAAATCATTGAATTTTTGTTGATTTAATATAAATAAATAATTATGAATATAAAAATATAATCATTACATTAATTAATGTAATAAATATTAAATAGGAAACCTTGATATATTTTTTTAAAGATATTTGCTTGACTATACTATGATCTGAGCTGTCCGGGTGACGCCGCGTCGAAGGCTGTGGTGCCTTCGACGCGGCGTCACCCGGACAGCTCAGATCATGACTCTGGCCGCGGAAGTCTACGATACAAATTGACTAGACTAATTGCAAAAAAACGCACTTTGAGAGAAAGTTTTTATTTACAACAGGACATCTCCAGTTCCGCGCTCTCTTGGAAGCTTCGTGGAGCGGCATAAAATGGACGCTACATTGAAGTAGAAAAACTTGTATCTCCATTCTTTGAAAAAAAAACAAAACAAACAACTCCTTATTGCTTTTGTTTGCCTATCGTTATTTTATGGTTTTGTTCTTCTTTATTTGCTTATTAGTTCCATAATTATTAATTTTTACTTGATCACTTGCGCGCAGTATAGAGAAAGTTCAGTAATGTTGCAAAAAAATCAATGGCGAGTTTTTCGCAAGAATACACGTTTTAAGGGCCCCTGAAACCTGTCTATTCGTCCGTGTCTTAAAAACACTAGAGTCTAATCTGTCCACTGATCTTTTTGATGATTGCAAAGGTTAACCAATTTTGAGATCCCCTCCTACAACTACAGTATTGAAGACAGATATTTTGGGTAAATGAAATCTAGAAAGGATCTCAACGGAAATAATTTAGTGGTTGATTTTACTTATTTTTAATGCATTTCGGGAAGAAATAAAATAAAATGCAATGCTTTAATTCCTTATTGAATTATTTACAACATTGCAAATTAGTTCCTGAATATTTTGTACAATTTGTCTTCGAATTCTTGACATATTTGATGCGCTCTTTGATGCTTGTTATGCATTTGATATCCTTAAATGTGAAGTCGTGGTGTTGCTGTTATTGAATCCTTTCTCGTATATAATAATTTATTACGTCCATATTTCTTTTTCAATTCCTTCCGCCCCCTTTGTATCGGATTCAAACACGAGATTTCTAGAGTTACATGAGAAGCAACTAATCAAGACGCATACTATCCACTGGTGGAAAAAATTGAGAATGAAATCATGTAGTTTTTAATACGTTCTATACACTCCTGGTTTCATATTTCTTCAAAATGCATTTACACTCATTAAATTAAATGCATTTTGAAGAAAGCTAGAAGCAGGAACGTTTAGAAATTATTAAAAACTACACGATTTCATATCGAACTCTATTTTTCCGCCGCTAGACAATATGCATTTTGGTAAGTTGCTCCTAATGTTATGATGAAAAGATGTAACACAAAACCATTGTTCTGGAACCATTCTTTCACATGATGATGAATATTTTCTTGTAGTACTTTGATGTATTGGTCCTGATGCACGGTTCCTTGCACAAAGTCGAGCATTTCTGTGCCCTGATGGCTAATAACTGACTAAATCGTACTCTAAGAACGATATTTTACTCGTCACGTATTGCAAGTCACTTTGATTACGCATGCGTCGAATGGATTGTATCCTGTCTTGCAAGTTATGGATTGAGGACTCGCCTGAGAAGCAATCCTACAAAATATTAATTTTATACATTTTAGTTCTCGTTTACGGTGTTTATCTTTTAAACACATTAAAAATCTTGCTCTAATATTCTTCTGTCCAATTCTGGTAGTTTTAGGCAAGAGTTAACATTTTTCTATCATTTCAAGTGTGAGTGTAGACTTTCTCATGGATAGTCGATATTGGAGATCCTTTCTACGAACCTACTCAGATTCGCACTGATAATGCTCTCCGGCTTTTAAAAAAAACATGTATATAACTTTTTGTGATTTCCAACGGTTCTCCAAAGGGACGTTTTTCATATTCAATTCTTGGCGAAGTAATTTGTTCTGACACATTTTATTGCTCATAGCTAAGGTTGCTTCCGCCTGCAAGTTTGTAGTGATATTTTGAGCTACAAAACTTTTCCCAATTTTGCAATTCAACGTTGTGTTTTTTTTTTTCATAGTGATATCCAAAACGTTTCTCAATGCTATTGGAAGCTTTTCCGGTTTGATTAATTATTGCAAATTCAGTATCTAATATTAACATTAAATATTTGAGTACATGCTATTGATCCACATCATAGTATGAATACAAGAAATATACTTCCTTCCATTAATAACATATTTGAACAAAACGAAAGTGCACATCTTAAATCAGCAATAGCGCATCTTCTAAATACATTACGTAATGATGTCAAGAAATAGTGTGAATGGACAATGTTGCTAACGTCAATAGAATTAAGAAACATAAACCTTGACGGAATATCCTCAATGGTTGAAAACACTGCGGGCGGACGTGTGGGGCGGACGGGTGGACGGACGGACGGGTGGACGGACGGAGGGGTGGACGGACGGACGGGTGGACGGACGGACGGGTGGACGGACGGACGGGTGGACGGGGACGGGTGGACGGACGGACGGGTGGACGGACGGACGGGTGGACGGACGGACGGGTGGACGGACGGACGGGTGGACGGACGGACGGGTGGACGGACGGACGGGTGGACGGACGGACGGGTGGACGGACGGACGGGTGGACGGACGGACGGGTGGACGGACGGATGGGTGGACGGAAGCACTCAGGAAGGTTACTTGATTACTATAAAATGATTTTGAGCAGTATCATTTCCATTTTGGGAGTGATGGCTTGAGTGTTAGATATAACACTATTGTATAATCGTTACGACACAGTTGTGTTGCAAGACAATGTTGCGAGGCCATCAGTTTGAGACTGTGGGGAAGAGTGGGAGTGTGTGTTTGGGAGAATGGCTAAGAGCAATCACACAAACATATCGTGTTCACGATAATTTCCATATGGAAGGAGAGTATTTATATAAATAATATAAAATGCATTATACAAATATTATAATTAGTACGCAGTCTACTCGACTGCAAATTTTTCCTTCAAAACATTCTACATATGATGAGTGCTTTTTGAATTTTTTTGTGAATCATAATTTATTCTCGATGATAATTATTTGTTTATTTGAGTAATAAATAAGTGCTATTAAGGAATAAAGAGACATAAACCAATTGTGCAAAGGCACCACATACTTTTTCACGTTATTTTTAATTTGTTGGATTTTCGAAAATTCAGATGTAATGAGGCACAGCCTATTTTTTAAATGTCATTTGTTCTATCTGTAAGTATCCTTTTGGAGCGTTAGTCTTAAGAACTAAGTAAACATTTGGAGCGTTTTTTTAGATTTTTTAAAAACAAATTACCTTTTCTTTAAACAAAAGTTTATTTGTGCACAAATTGATTCAAAGATCTAATTTTCTTAAATCAATTTCATTCATGGCGGCGGCGGTGGTGTAACGGTTAGCGTATCGGACTGTTATACCCAAGTTTGCGGGTTCGAAGCCGTGAATTTTTTAGGGCGAAACAATCCTTCGTACGCCTTCCTTCGGAGGGTAAGTAAAGCCGGCTGTCCCATGTTAGTGGATTTACTGCATATAAAAGATCCTCAAGCCTAAATGATGCCTCTGAGCTGAATTCATATCACCTGTTTCGTCGCCCAAGTAATACCTTCATTCTCCCCTGGTTGGTGAAAGGAGCGTAGCGGAATTGCGTGGTCAGGCCGAAGAGCAGGCTTCATAGACTGAGTCTCGCCACGTAAAATAAGGCACATTCAATTCAATTCAATAATGATAACATATTTTTTTCATTGAAACGATTTTAGAAAAAAAAGAGTTTTATTCTCGCTTTTTTCCTTGAAAGTAATGCAATTTATTAACAGTTCTGAAAAAGGCACCAAATATTTTATTTAACTTTCTTCCTCTGGTAGAGGAAATGAAGTTTCAATAAAGGGCATAGGTTTGATTTTCGGCGAACTCTCGGAGTGTTTTCAAAAATTGAAAACAAAAACTATCATTGTAAAACTATAAATATAGAGATTTTTCCTTAATGAAATCTGTTTTTTAAAATTTGATGTTGAAATAATGTAAATAAAAACCTTTGAAAATTATAAAAGTGCAAATGCGAATGTTCATCTATTTTAAGCGTTTAGTGAGGCTGGTGGTGTAGAGGTAGAACGACTGGCGTGTTAAATCTAAGGCTGTAGGTACACGAGCGTCACTTGACGGACGATACAGCGTCCGTATTTTCACTATCTCCCGGGACACAAATGGAGCCTAACGGACGTGGCTCAGCGCGCTCGTGTACATTCGTATCTGTAAACTCTGCAAGGGATGCATTTAAACGTCCGTTAAAGTGGGCTCGTGTGCAACCAGCCTTGGAGCATGAGTTCATATTCCAGCTCGGGGTAAAATGTTGGATGGCCGTTACAAATAATGCGAGAAAATACGCGCAGTTGTAGCACTACTAATTCACTAGGTGTGGTTTATGAATATTTTCCAGACGTTTTCGGGTTTAAATGTGCCGCGTGCGATACTCCTAGGTTTTTGAGCAGCGCGGGCGTGAGGCACCGCGGCGCCGCGCCCCACCTCCGCCAACCCAGCAAATCCGCCCCCGCCTCCCCGTCCGGCCGCGCGGGCGCTACGCCTCGTGGGCGATGAAGACGTCAGCGCCGCGGCGTCTCGCCGTAAAAACCGGGCCCATTATCTCATTCCGCCGCCGAGCTGCGCCGCTCCAGCCGTGCAGTTGCTCTTCTTTTGGGGTCACCGCAGTTTCCAGCTATGTTTATATTTATAAACTTTTTCCCCGCCTAGGTTCGACAACTGAATTATCGCTAGCGCGTGCCCGCCGGTTCCTACGACCGCCCCTCCCCCGCTTGAGGCCGTGCTTTCGCCCTCAGACGGGGTGCAGACGCCGTTCCTCCCCGCCTTTCTACTCCGCTCTGTTCCTCGCTCTACTTCTCCACCGTTATCTTCCGCCTCTACCCTACCCTTCTTCCCCTCTTCTTCCGTACCCTTCCTGCCCCCGTTCTTCCGAAATCCCCGTCTTCCCGCTGCCTCCCGTCCTTCGTAACCAACTACTCACTTTACATCTGCCTTCTCCCTGATATTCCCGCGCCTGCACCCACGACTTCGTACCGGGAGCGATGGCTCAGTACATCAACTGATGTCACTGCAGCGCATCTGACCGGGAGGTCCTAGGTTCGAGTCCTGATGGCGGCAGGATTTTCGACCCTAGCTTTTTAGCTTGGTCGAATTCAGTCGCTGTCTGAGGGAGAATTCTAGCGGCCGGCTGCTTTGATCAGTAGTTTCCGTGGTTTCTCCGATCAACACCAGGCGAATGCCGGAGCAGTACCCTACCAAACGAACCACGAGCGATCTGTCCTTCCTCTTCCTTGTCCTTCCTCTTCCTTGTCCTATCCTCTCCCCTTACACACACACTTTCACTAACATGCACTACACTACCACATATTCCGGGAGGCCGGTCGGGAGCTTAGAGCTTGTCCCGGCTGGGGCGGTGCCCTGCTGGTGGGAGAGTCCTGGTTAGGGGGAAACCCCACTAGCCGACGGTAGGTCGGCGCCGGATCGCCATCCAGCGGGGACAGACCACTGCGCATATCCCGAGAAAAAGCATGCACTACACTAACGGTACTAATGACCAAAGCAGTTGACGTGCCCGGATACACGAAAAAATCAAACCAAATCAAATCAAATCAAATCCCACGACTTCGTACTCCCTCTCAATTCTGCCCTGCCTTGGGCTCCCAACGTCTCCTTCGCCTCTGATTCCGCCGTATTCAGCGTTCGTCGCCGATCCTGCTCCCCCACCCCTTCTCCCGTGCTCTTCGCCGACCCGCTCCCGGAAGTCGGAAGACAGTCTCGGGCGGTCGCTGGCTGTTTTCCGGACATCGAGGACACCGCCCCCAGGAAGCCCGGGTCCGGGCTACCGTCCTGGAGACTACTGCCGTTATGATATACAGGCTAGTGTTCCTTTTCCGCGCTGGAGCCAACATTGGGAGAAAAACTCGAAATTTCCCCTTCGTTTTCTCATCGAATTTTCACAGATCCGACCTCTTACATCCTGTGCCATAACCACATTTTCCGATCCCCTTTTTATATTTTATATACAATATTTATTTATAATTTGTTCAATTTCCAGTGAATGCTATGTAGCACTATTTAATTCAATGCTTTGGGTCAGTTTGATATAACGTTTCCATAAAACAATCTGTACAGTGCGAAAGTCTCAGATAGAGCTTCAAAATTGCGGATGTTAGATCAAATCCCGATGTGGGTAATAATGCCATTGGAAAGAAAGAAAATAATATCGCTTTATTATAACTTTTAATATATCGCCTAATAGACCAGTTGCTTTTGCTGTTAACGACGTCTAGTTGTATTTGAATTATCTTAGAGTTATAACTCATTCCTATCACCAGCATAATTTATCTCTGAACCTTTCAACCTTTCCGTTTTCTCCTGCTTGTGTAACCCAGATCTGCCAAGTATGCATCGACTGTATGCAGTTTCCAAATACTTATGCAATAGTATCTAGAGCTTCTTATCGTATCTGGTGCTCTTGTACTGATTAAATATTAGGCTTCAAATAATACAACATTCTTATCGGGTACGTATCCTAAATCTTCAACTTAATAATTTAATATCAATGCAATAATGATTTACACAGTTATTACTCTTTGTTACTGACGATGGAGCATTAAAATAAATGAAACGAAGTCTATTTATGTAACCTTTTTACTAAGATACATTTTCACGGACATTGTACGTAGGATTTTGCATGTTGCTCGGTTTCAATGCTGAGTGTCCCAAAATTGGCGCCCAGTGCGTGCCCTTTCCACCAATTTGCGGTTTTCTAGTGAGACTTCAATTTTCCCTGTTTCCCATTCGTTTCTTACTCTTCAACGATCTTGTAATCTTAATTTTCATCATTCCAAGCAGATCATTTGAACTCAGGTACAGGAATCTGGGGTCTTTACATAGTATACTGGAGCACTGACAATTAATTTAGCGTATTATTCGCATGGGATTTTTCTATCTTGATTGTAATATGATTGAACGCCAAAAAATTAAAATATGATTTTAATTTACATCGAAATGGGCTTTCAATTTTATAGCAAAATTTCCGAATTTTAAAGGTGAGAAACCACCATATATTTCGTGAGTGACTGGAGAGTAAGCCTTCCCAGTCGGCCCTTCTGCGTCTACTTGTTGAGCGATTTCGGGCGCATCTGGGCGCAGGAGGCTCCGTGGGAATCCCGAACGAGTTCTCGCTTCACGCCAACACGGCTGACCCCGTCGATGGGAAAGCGGCTCTTTTATGCCATAACGTACGGAGGTGGAGGCTGGCCTGTTCGGGTATGCGCGAGGCATATTGAGGCGCGCAAACGGTTTCGTACGAGCTACCCCCGCTGAAACAGCTGTAACGAACGAGATATCATAATTGGAAAGCGGCGAAGCGGCGGTCGGTCCAGCTCCGCCGACGGGAGCGGTCGCGCGGAGATCAAAGCGAGCCCAAACCGCAGAACTGATCGAAACCAGCCGCCCCGCCTCTTAATACCACTCCGGGCGTTCCCCCCTCACCCGCCTCCCCCCTTCCTCTCTCGCTCGTCGATTGCCGCAAGTTGAGCCTGCAAAAAATCCAGAGGTGTCTCGGAAAAAGTGGATGCGAAAAACTAAATGCGAGGGGCATATCGGTTTGGTTCTTAAGTTAAGATGTGATTTGTGTGACAAAAAGAAAGAGAGGAAGAAATTGGAAACAGCTATGATGGGTTCGTGGATATATTTAGTTACCGTGTGGTGTTCATGATGTGGTTTGAAAACTGATTGTTATGGTCATGATATCGTGCGTCAAATAGTCCTTCTGGATTATTAAATAAAATTCTGGATTCTCAGTGACTAAAAAATGACTTAGTGTGAGAAGGAAATTGTGAGTGAAAAACGTTTTGACCTTGAATGTTTTCCATGACAAGAAATATTCACGAGACACTAGAAAATCTCATTTCATAATTTTCAAATTTTTTGTGAACGTAATATTTATGCTTAAAGAAAACTACCGTTTTGTTAACGTCATTTGTGCCTTATACACTCATCCCAATAATATTTTTATGATTTACGCGAACTCACAAAATCATTAAAAAAATTGGGTAAAGAGAAACGTTAACCGTTTGTGCAAAACTTACAATACGGTAATACAAACTCATGAATAGCGAGCAGAAGTATAAGTACAACTCTAGCTTCAACTTGTGTGGTCATTAATTGTCGTGTTTGATCTCGTTAAGACATTTGTATATTCCCAGTCCTTCGCTTCTTAGACATTCACTGCTTATTACTAGAACCCTGTTACGTGTTTCGTTATATTTTGGAAGCATGTAACCTTGGTTTTTTATTTAAACTCAACTCTATGAACGAAAATTCATTTTTTAAATTTTTTATATTAAACACATTTATTAATTTTCGAAGGTTTACACCGTTCAGTACAATTACTTTATAGATATATTTTCAGACTTATTCTAGTTAAAATATCTAAGCTAACTTAATCTATAAATTAGAGAGGATATTCTAGGGGAGAACCTCTGTTTTAAGAATCGTGGTTGGCTAAAATTTTGAGAAATGCTTCAAAAGGAAATCTATTTTTTTTATTCAAGTGTGGGTTGGATTTTTTAGATAGATAGATAGATTTATTAAAGTTCGCTTTGAGCTAATGCTCGGTGGCAAACATTATTACAATTAGATATACAATTACAAAACTATTACGAATATTTACAAATATAATTACAATTAGAATTAGAGATTAATATCCTAGTTATAATTAATTTTGAGTTATCTATATGTTGACTTATAGCTTTTCTAACACTTCACTCCACTTCACTTCACTTCACTTCATTTCACTGCGCTGCACTACACTACACTCCCTCCCCTCCGTGCCCCCACCTTCACTTCACTTCACTGAATAAGAGACATGACTATATTATTAATAATACTAACGATTATAATAATGAAACTAATAATAATAATAATAATAATAATAATAATAATGATAAAAGTCCCAGTGCTATTAATGATGACCTACATAGAATTAAGTATATTTTTAAATTTCACTACATTAGAAGGAAGAGTCTCTAGTCCTTTTGCAGGTAGTTTGTTCCAATCTACTATAGTACGATTCACAAAGGAGAACTTGCCTACATCAGTTCTTTGCTTTCTACATCGTATTTTCCAGGGATGGTCTCTCTACTTTTATAATCAGATTTCTGTAATCTTTTACTGATGTCTGCCCATGCTGAGTCCCCTTTATATGTCTTGTACATTACGCATAAACGCGCCCGTTCCCGTCTCTTAGATAAGGGTTCCCATTCATCTCGTCCATCAACGCGTCCATGATTTACAAACTTCCCGGCCCGTTTTTGAATTTTATCTAACGCCTCGATTTGCCCTTTTCTGTACGGGTCCCAGCAGGCCGCTCCGTACTCTAAAATAGGACGAACAAGTGAAGTATATGCCAAGGATCGGGCATTCGAACTACTGGTTTTTAGAATGCGCATTACAAAAGGGTTTGTAATGGGATGCTGCTGGTAATGGTATGCCTATTAGGTTTTGGTAGAAGTTGTGTGATATTTGTGCTATTTCGTTTATTATTGTATTGATGTTCAATTTTGAATGAAGTTGTTTATTACTTATGAACCAGGGGGCATTTGTGATTAATTTAAACATTTATTTTGCATTACTAAAATTTTATTGACATTTGTGGAGGCTGCGTTTGTCCATATGGGGCATGCATAAAGCAGTAGTTGTCTGATTATAGTTTTGTTATTTTTGTATATGACAGAGATTTGTGTTTGTTGATTAGTGACCGGAGTTGGAATAATTCATTTCTTGCTTGTTTAATTTTGATATCGATGTGGGTTTTCCAGGTTAGTTTTGTGTCCAGATGAAGTCGTAAGTATTTTATGGGCGAAAATTCATATTCGTGGTCAGTACAATAATGCTGCAAGATATCGATTTCTGTCGACGGTCAAAGCAATTTCAGGGTCGAGGAGTTACGACATCCTGACATCCGAGGAACTCTCCCCTTGCACCATGTCGGAATGCAATCAGAAGGAAGATGGCGACCAGCGCGCTGGTCCAATTTAATGAAAATTATACCAAACCTCACATGGTCACCGGTTCCCGTTACTGCAAATCAGACCAAATCCTGTACTTGTTCTAAGGATACTACGGACATTACGTACAACATGTCCAGAGCGTGTCGACTTAATGAGTTTAAACACAGACCGCGATCGCATGTGTCGTGAATGTCGTGTCTATAACGAACACAACCCTGAAAGGCATCGATAGGACATTAAAATAATGGAAAAGTGTTGGTCATTCTAAGCATAATAGGAATAAGACCTGAGTACTAAGATGGGTTTATTACATAAAGTGTTATTTTAGGGCGAATTTCGTTCCTGTTTCTCGGGTTTGTGGATTCTCCCTAACACGTTTGACTACTCCCCTTACATTGAACAGTCGAATATCAATTTCAATCCGGAACTCGGAGGACGCTAATGTTGGGGGGTCAACGACGGATCTCAGAAAAAATTGTAATATAATTGAAGAAACATTTTATAAACTTACCAACTAATACTATTTGAATTTAACAATACATTTCAATTAGTTTTTGCAAGTCTGCGTTAAATTCTTTTCAGTTCCTGAGGTGTGGCAAGAGCACACACTATATTTTGATCTTATGGTGGACTTGCGGTCCTTACCGCAAGAAAAAGCAACGTACGTTTTTTAAATTTTAATTTTTGAACTAATCAGTAATCACTACGATGCAAATATTGCATATTATTTGTTACTCATTGCCCGTCCAATTCATATGAAATTCCTGGTGAAAAAGGCGCGCTATCACAGATTTTTTCGGGGTTCTCCCATTTTCGCTGCCTATCATTGCACTATCACTTCTTCATTTACCGTATCACGACCCCTGTCATCGACTCATTAATCATCACTCAATTGGTTTAATGACCTCAACAGTTCAAGTGTCTCTAATCCTCAATTTATATTTCTAATTTACCACGCGCACAGTAATTAAAATAAAACTATCTAGCGTCCGGCCTTGTAGCATGTGTACACGGTTCCGTTGGGAACTACCCAGGAACAAAAATATCCATTTTAGAGGGGGTAGATTTTTAATTTCGCCTATTCGCATACCGTGTTCACCTACTCAGTTCTTAGTCTCGGTGCATTACTATTTTTTATTACGATACAAGTGACACATGCGACATCAAGGCTTCAAGGAAGAGGCCGCCCGCTATTAAATATTTGCTATTCACGTGTTGCGTTATGGAAAAGCTACTTTTTTGATATTTTTGGTATATGGTTTATGAAGAACTATTGTACTGCGTATCTTTATATATTGTGTTGTTCTTCTATTCGTATTGGTTGTTTTTGTTGAAATATACCTTTATATATATACGCTAATAAAAGATGTCGAGTTATTCCCTTTATAAGAATCCCGACTCAAAATCCCCTAGATGTATTACCGCTGCTTGGCGATCGCCCTTCCCAGGGGTGCATCAAACAGTTTTAAGTCAAAACACAGAAATTGGAAGAGTATGGCAGTTTTGAATGTGAGATGCCTATGCAACCCGCATAACTTGAGCCGCATCACAATATCATCGTGCGATTATCTCACGAACAGTTACACATTTTTAGTGTTATGCGGGAGTATTTTATTTGCTCTTGAACAGTGTCCGACACGGAGCAGTTTTCCTGCTCCTTGCCACTAGTAAGTAATAAATAAAGGGGGATGAGAGGTAGAAGGGACGCAACCCGTCACGCCCGAGACCCGCCCCGCCCCGCCCCACCCTGTCCTGCCCTGCCGTGCCGTGCCACTCCCTCAAAGGAAGGCCCAGGCAAATCGCGGGCTCAGGTCTGGGCCAATTAGAATACCGTTCCCCTTTGCATGCGGCGCGGGAGGGGGTTAAAAAGTCGCGGGGCGCGCCCTTTCTCGAAGCGGGGAGGCGCGGCGCGCCCATTCGCCGCGCGCCCTACAAGGGGCACCCTCCCTTCCCCTCCCCCCCAACGGGACCCGCCGCGCACGCGCCCATGAGCCATTGCACGACGGCGAGCGGCGTAGCCTCAAGGGCCACGCGGGAGACACAAGGTAGACCGGGGACAAGGCCAGTGTTACAGTTGCCTACGTACAATGTACAGATTTCCCTCCCCTCTTATATGTTACTACTCTGTATAAATGTAAACACAGTGGTTACGCGGAAGAGCAGGCCCTATGGCCTGAGCCTCGCCATTAATAAAGACATTATCATTATTATTATTATTATTATTATTATTATTACAATGACTGTGATCGTGACGTCCGAGGGTTCAAGTCCCGTCGGGGGCGGATTTTCGACAGAAGCTCCGTAGCTTAGTCGAATTCGCCCGACGCCTCGAGACCGGCGAATGACCGGCTGCTCCGCTCCGGAGTGTTCCGTGGTATCTCGAGTCAATATGAGATGAATGCCGGAGCAGTGTCATAACAAACGGACCATGGACAGGAAGAAAAATTCACCCTCAGATAAGAACGCAGTCGAATTGTGTAAATTGGGCGCTTTTTATATGTTCATTTTTCATTCGAAACAAATATATTCATTTCTTTTCTAAACAATAAACAATTTACAGTTCTTGTAATGCAGTTTTGACGAATGTACGTGAGTACGAAAGTACTTTGATTTTTTGAAATGAAACTATACATATTTGATTAGTCTATCATGACGAGCGCAAAATGACGAATCCAATGACATTCATATTGTCATGTGTTACATAAGCATTTTTCGGAGTTATTTTATAATTTAGTTTTATCCTCGCATAGAGTAAAAAATTAAGAGAATGGTACAAGTCCTGTGTTCATTGAAATCACCGACTTTTCAAAAATTGTAAAAGTGAAATTTTTTCCTACTTCCAATTTACCAATTTTTTTCTTTCCATTTTCTCGTCGTATGTATCAAGAGACGATAAAAATAGGGAACTACTGGATTATTTGGCGAACTGTCCGGTTTCTCGTAAATTGCAAACAATTAACATTTTAAACATAACATTAACATTTCAGAACAAAAATTGAAGGTAGAGATTTTTATCTTAGACAAAGTCTGTTGGGAAAAAATTTAAAAACCTCACGTGTTTTTGAATGAACTACTAATTTCCACGCAATTGGTGCTTGAAATTAATGCAATATATAAAAAAGTTTTTCTTAAAAATCTCTCCAAATTTTTCTTCGAGTTTTTTTTTCACAAATACAACGGACCCTTAAAAGAATGGCGTGTGTCTCATTTTCGTTCAATTCCCTGAATTTTCGAAAATTGTAAATTTAGAAATAATACAAGAAAGTATGTACTGTTGTAGCACTTGTAGTTTGAAAATTATTTGTGTTGCTCTTGTCATTGCCATCGACGTTTTCGTCATCGGCGTTGTCATGCCCGTGATCTCTATTTCTTCCCCTCGTTCCTCTCGCGTTTTTTAATTGATTGATTGATTTTTTCGTGTTTCCGGGCGCGTCAACTCCTTCGGTCATTTTCCCCTCGCGGTGATTTTCCCCTCGCTAGATGGCGAGATCTGGCGCCGACCTACCGTCGGCTAGTGGGGTTTCCCCCTAACCAGGACACTCCCACCAGCGGGGCACCGCCCCAGCCGGGACAAGTTGTAGGGTAAAGCATGTTAAGTGCAAGTGAATGTGAAAGGGGAGATGGTAGGACAAGGAAGGGGAAGGACAGATCGGGCGCGGTCCGTGGCCCGTTTGGTAAGGTACTGCTCCGGCATTCGGCTGGTGTTGATCGGAGAAACCACGGAAAACTACCGGTCAGAGCAGCCGGCCGCTAGAATTCTCCTCCAGACAGCGACTGAATTCGACCTAGCTGGAAAGCTAGTGTCGAAAATCCCGCCGCCATGGGGAGTGGGAACCTAGTACCTCCCGGTCAGAGGCGCTGCAGTGACATCCGTTGATGCACTGAGCTACCACTACCGGTGATATAGTGTTGATAAGGGGGAAAGGACGAACACAAATACAACCATTCCCGAGGCGGGACTCGAACCCGCGACCCTTCGTTCCGTGATCGCTATGACACTTCTACCTAAGCGATCTCGGCCACTGGATCGGCAGGCGCTCTTCGGTTGTGGTGAAGCACGTCGTTTCGCGCGCCTTGGAGGCGAAGGACTTGAGGTGG
This sequence comes from Teleogryllus oceanicus, assembly GCA_964035755.1. Taxonomy (NCBI): domain Eukaryota; kingdom Metazoa; phylum Arthropoda; class Insecta; order Orthoptera; family Gryllidae; genus Teleogryllus; species Teleogryllus oceanicus. Next base: position 26,891,363 of record CAXIVR010000001.1, read on the forward strand.
CCTGCCACTACCGCCACACACATCAGCGATCTCTGTCTCCACGCCTCAGCCGTCTGCCGACACTGCACCGATTCAATGTCCACTGGCTCTGTCTTCACCATCACTTTTCACTCCTCTTCGTTCTTCTCCCCCTCTCACCATTTCCTCCTATTTCTTCTTCTTCTCCTCCTCCGACTTCGTTTCCTCTTTCATCCTTTTGTTCTTAATCTCCTCTTCCATCCCCTAATTTTAATTCATTCATTTCTCCTGGCACTTCTTCGCCTCCACGTTCATATTTCCCTCCTACGATGTTTCTTCTCCTTTTCCTCCTCCTTTTTTCTTCTCCTCTTTCTCCTCGCTTTCGTCCTCCTCTTTCTTTTTCCGTCTTCTTTTTCTTCTTCTTTTTCTTCTCCTCCTCATTTTTATTTTTTTTCTTCTCTTTCTCCTTTTTTTTTTTTTATCTTTTCCCCTCTCTTCCTTCTCATACTTCGTGTTCTCTCTTTTCTTCTTCTTCTTCGCGTTCTCCTTATTTCTCCTCCTCCTCGTCCATCTCCTTCGGCGACCCCCTGCTCCTCGCTCGTCCGCAAAGGGGAAGGAGGCCGGCGGCGCGTCCTCAATATTCACCAACTCGCGGCGGCTGCCCTTTTTAAGCGCGGGCGCCCTCCTCTTCCTGCGAGGGGTCGCCGCCGCCCCCGCCGCCGCCCCCGCCGCCGCCCCCGCCGCCCCGCTCCGCCCTCGGAAGCCGCGAAGGCGGGAGAAGGGGTGTTGGAAAACCATTTATCATTCAAGTTTATTCAATTTTCCTGTCCATTAGAATACTTGAGCGCGCGAGTGGGGGGTTTTGATAAGGGTGGGGTGAGCACAATATTGTTAAAGTTCCCCTTTTTATCGGGGCGACCGCGCGTCTTCCGAGGGAGGGGACGCAGCCACAGGTGTCGAAGGGTGGCCGGCGAGGGGAGAGGTCGGCGGGGAAGACGGCTTGTATCGGACTCTTTGAGGGGCTTCGAGTACAGCGCAAATTGGCCCCACATGGGCGCTCACAAGTGCGCGAGCAGTGGAAGTCCGACAAGGTCCCGGCGTTCATGCGGTTGAAATTTGCGCTATTATTCATCGCGGTCGTGCACAGTTGAGTGGGTCGCAGGGGATGGAAGGTTGCGCAGATGCGGGCAATGGTGCATCTCAAGAGAGTTTAGTTTCCTGAGAAGAGGAGAAGAACCGGGAGTAGGGTGACGGGAGTTTAAGAGCGGCCGGTTCGCGATACTACAATTCAAGGACTAGGTTACTGTCCAATCAATATCTTGTAAGCGATTAAATTGTCTTAATATCTTCATGTTATCTCCCTTTACATGTTAAAATATACCACTTTCCTTTCAATTGTTTCGGCTGACATAACGTTTTGCAGTAATTCTTTATTATTTTAATGGTTTACGTTCAGTCTTTTTCATTCATTTATATGCCTCTTTCCTTGCTTTTCGAAACATATTACATAAAATACACTACACTCGCAAAACATTGGCCTTTATCGGACGCTCCGAGAGACTTCATACACAGCAAAATGTAACCCCACGGGATCATAGTGCGCCAGAGGTGGTCATAAGTGTGCCAGAGGTATCCCTTCTTCCCCGTGGTCTCTACAGAAAAGCATGTCGGGGGATCCTTTCGTGAGACATTCTTCCTAAGTGCTGTACCCACCGTGAACTGTATTCATTTACTTTTTCATTGATAGAAAATATGTTATGTTCCTGTCTTATATCTTCGTTATTTTATTTTGTGGTTGCAGCGTTTTACTCTCCCGAGGAATTTCATTTCCCAGGCTTGTATTTTCATTTTATCTTGTTTCCTTAATGTCCAGGATTCACACCCGTAAAGCAGTTGTGATACTGCCATGACTATAAAATTTTAAAAGTGTCTCTTTTCTAGTCTTATTGCGAAGATATTTGTTTATTGTTCGACAAGTATGTTGGAAACGAATTTTGTTTTCATATCATCACTGTAGTCGTATGTGATATCACAGCCCAAATAATTAAACTGTTTCACTTGCTCTATTACTCTGTCTTCTATTATTTTAGTTTATCTGTATGATTATCAGCATAAAAAGTGTTGTAGAGGTGTATTTGGATTTATCCAAATACTTGGTTTATTTAAACTTTTACATTCTCTTAGAACGTTATATATATATATATATATATATATATATATATATATATTGATATTACACAATATGGGGGACAAGCTACACCCTTGTCTTACACCTCTGTTTACTTCTAACTCTTCTAACATTTTGTACTAACAAAATATATTCTACTCTGAAGAATTATACATTCAGTTCCGTGTTGAAAATGTCATATTACATGACGGCGAGTTCTTGTAGAAGTGAACAGAAGATACAGTGATCTAAGAGAACGTATATTCTCAAATGAGATAATTTATGAAGTTAATAATTAGTAAATTCTATATTGCACCAACACACACACACAAATATTACTCTAGTTTATGAACACAATGACAGTGAAGAAATAGCTTATTCCATTGTCATATAGTTAAACATATCCCTGGGTCCATGCCCGAACGAAAAACATTGAGTTGAGATAGTAAGTAAAGAAGATAGTGAATATCAATATGAAACATCTGAAAACATTTTTTGAGAAACAACATCAACTTCGAGGTCAACATACCTATATGCACATTAACGCTTTTGCTTATAAATTTTACCTACAATAGAAATATAGATTTCATTATTGTCGGAAAATTAACCCAAATTGATGTCAAGCTTCGCCCTTATAAATATTTGTTTTACTGAATTTGTGGCAAAACCGTTTATTTACGGAATGTAAATAAAATATACAAATATACTTTAGGACTTTTTTCGCACAACACACCGGTGTATAGTAAAGCAGAAGTACTGAAAATGTTAGTCATCTGGAATAATATACAATTGTTATGGCAACTTCAATTTTTTTTTCTGTTAGTGTTCAAGACAAAATGATACGCACACATCTGGTTGTGCGCTCATTACGTCTCACTTGAAACAATCTCGTGAAATATTACATTATTCGTGCGGCCTGTCACTTCGCCTTGTAGACTCCGAAATTTACCGCTTTGCTTAATAGGCTACGTGATTACAGTGGGCTCGGGGGCACCACGGGCCACAGGAAATCGTCAGGCGGCGCGCCAAGCCAGAAACTGCGCGAGCGGAGCGGACGGAACGGGGGCGTAGCGGGGGCGGAGCGGGGGCGGAGCGGGGGCGGAGCGGGGGCGGAGCGGGGCGTAGGGGGCCGGATCTGGGCAGAGCGGGAAGGGGCGGCGGGGACGACTCATCTGCACACAACGCCCTGGCTGCCGCTCGGGCTCCGCCATTAACCTTCCCGAAGCTACAATTAAGTCTATGTATTTTAAAAATGAAAATTATTTTTATTTAATTCATCGGAATTAAACACTTCCGCAGCGCCCGCCCGTCTGCCAGGGCGTTATCGTGAGCAGGGCAACAGCGCCTGGAGCAGGGGGAGGAGGGGGAGGGGAGCAAGCGGAGTGGGGAAGGCGAACGGAGATGAGGAATGCGTGGGAGGAAGAGGCGCCGCACGCCGACCCGGACTTGACGTGCGCGTGAGCGAGCAAGGGAAGTTTTTTGGAACCGGGAGAATTATGAGTCGCACACTCGTTAGCGTTATGCCAAAAAAACTGTGTATCAACGTCTAGGGCGTTGCCTGACAAACGATGTTCATGTCCAGGAGTATTTATTTCATTCTTAACTATGTGGCGAACAAAACCTTTCTAGATACATGTCAATGATTGTGCAGTAGAACTCAAATTATCCAAATGAAACTAGGAACGGGCTCATAGTGAAAATATGGATAGTGAAAATTCGGATGATTGTGAAAATTCAGATGATTGGATAAAGCTAAGAAATTAAACGAAAAAAAGTGTCTTTCATAGAAACGAAACTTCATTCTACTTCATGACATTACGTTTGTCACACTTAAGTAAATACTATAAGATGTAGATAAAAAGAAATCATTTAAAATATTTGTGAATCTTAGGTACATACATGTAATACACTCGTATTAAAATTATACCGCGCATAGTGGCTCAGTGCGCAGCACGCTGCAGACGGGAGGCCTGAGTTCCATCCCCGGACCAGCCATCCTGAACGGTTTTTTTGTTTCTTTCGGTCATAAGGCGAATACAGGGATGGTTTTCTAAAGGCTACAATCACATCCCAACACCTTCCACCTCCACATATCTCCTTCCACCCCACCTATCGTCATCCTATAACAATAATAATAATAGTAATAATAATAATATGAACAACAACGACAACGACGACAACGACGACAACAACGACAACAACGACAACAACGACAACAACGACAACAACGACAACCGTGATCACCATGTAAACAACGACAACAACGACAACAACGACAACAACGACAACAACGACAACAACGACAACGACGACAACAACGACAACGACGACAACAACGACAACGACGACAACAACAACAACAACAACGACAACGACAACAACAACAACGACAACAACAACGACAACAACAACGACAACAACGACAACAACGACGATAACGCCGACGACAACGCCGACTACAACGACAACGAGAACACGACGACGACGACAACACACGACACAACAACGACGACGACGACGACGACAACACAACACGACACACAACGACGACAACAACAACGACGGCAACAAAACAACAACAACAACAACGCCACCATCAGGGAAAGCAACGGGAAACTACCCTGGGTTCCTCCCAAGAAAATCCAATTGGGTTACTTAACTTCCGTCTTTGGAAGAACAGGACCGAAGAAGAATAAAAATTAAACATTAGGAATGCAACATGAATAAAATACCTCGTTTACTTGAAACATCTATTTATTTATTTAACGTTAAAAAAACAGTTAAAACTGCGTATGACCTGCCATGGGGAAAAGTGAATTGTGTGCACATTTTCAAAATTCTGTGATCCCTACACTAAGTCATATACTACTTGAATTTTGGATTTAAAAAAAGATCCATGTAATAAAATCTATTTTCAAGGATAAATAAGCAATAAATTTTGGGCTGTTATCCATGTTGTCATCGGAAAAAGCATACGGAGGCGAATTCCCGCTACACTTTGTTTTGCCTTTTTCCAAAACCATTTCAGATAATTGGAGATTCATACAACTGGGCATAGAGAAATTCGTCGCATTATATTCAGTTCTGCACTTCATAACGCTAACAACGGTTTCAGAGTTTTTTGTGTTAAATTAAAATAAACTCCCTTTAAATTTCACTAAGCATTTATGGCTTAAATACAATACTGACTGGTTTCGCTAAGGTGCAATGCAACGACCAATCTACCGTGGATAAAGATCCTATGCCGTAGAATAGGAAATGACGGAAACTTTTTTTTAATCTACAAAGTTTGTCTTAAGAATGGTTAAATTCAAATTTCTCGCATAAAGAATGAAATGATTTTACCAAACCTACCTATCGGGCAGTTATAACACTTGCTTATAAAATGATGATGTAGTTGCATTGAAGTTGACAATGTCGATTGGGGAAGAGCCGAGAATTATGTCGGTTGGTTCAGTGGTTTCTCAACGAGATTCGATGTCGTAGAACCAACGTCACTGGCAGCCACAGGGACGGAGATCACTGAAACATGCTGCTGGACACATCACTTCCTCTTAGAGCTGCTCCTGAAGAGTCTAGAAATTGAAATCCCATCCGAAACAACAAAAAAGCTCATGTGTCTACAAAAAAAGGTCTTGCATTTACGATCTGATTTTTATGTTTTTCACCGAAATCGATTTTAAATATATTGAGCTTTTGATTTTTTGCCTTCTTGTGCTCATTTTTGCTTGCCCGAGCGCGCGTTAGCAGAAAGAGCGCTGCGTGAACTTGTGAGGTGGACTTTTATCCGTTCAAAATATCAGTTAAACACGTGCGGCAAAAAATCAAAATTACTCAAAAATGCTTATCTAAGATACGAAAATACACATATTGGGTTCGACTTTGTAGGCTCTTCATGATAGTCTAAAAATTTGTAGTTCCATTTGAAAAAAACAAAAAAATACAACAAAGTTACCTCAATATCTCAATACAAGTGATAAAATAGAAATGAATACATGTATCAATTAGCCCCATTATCTTCTGCACTTCCGTGAAAACTGCATTGCAATAACTTGAACCGTGCAAAAAACTACAGGAGGTGCTATAGTTACATGACTCACTCTGTATATTAAATTATTTCCTCGAACAAGTTGTGGAGTCAGAGTTTATTTTGTAGATCCTTGATACCGAAAAATCATTTCACGGCAATACATATTTCGGTCTGTCCTTCCGTCCATCCGTGGACAACGCTAGCTAAATATTTCAGACGATTTTCTAAAAAAAAATACTCAATTAAAAAAAATCGCTGTCCTCATATTGCGATATAGTCTAAAATATTAAATATTTCATAGTAAATATTACTAGTTAGTATTTCAGATGATATATTTATAGTACCTGATGACCTAGTATTCGATATAAACTTTAGCGTCATAGCTGAATAGAATTCAGCCGCTGTCTGGAGGAGAATTCTAGAGTATGGCTGATCTGACGTTTTCCGTTTCGAACGTTTTCCTTCTCCGATCAATACCAGATGAAGGCCGGACATTACTCTAACAACGTCCCATGGATTGCGCGCCATATTTTGATTTATTAATTTAATTTATCGGGTAAAAAAACGGTAAAAACCGTATATGACGTATGGGGGAGAATAGATCGTTCCTATTTCTTTCTGGCCCCATCTCTCATACACACTTACCTGCAACATTCTGTCATACATGTCGGGAGACGAGATGAGAGCTCAGATCTTGTCCAGACTGGCGCAGCGCCTCGCTGTGGGAGATTCCTGGAGTGGGAATGACGTCGCTGATCGACGAGTAGATCTGGCCGAATCTCATCATCATTGGGAGGATTGACTGATTGATCGCGCTTCAACTGCTTTGGTCATTAGTCCGGTAGTGTAGTGCATGTTTTTTCGCGGGAGCTGGCGGTGATCTTCCCCCGCTGGATGGCGAGATCCGGCGCCCATCTACCGTCGGCTAGTGGGGTTTCCCTCTAACCAGGACTCTCCCACCAGCGGGGCACCACCGCTCTAGCCGAGACAAGCTCTAAGCTCCCGACCGGTCTCCCGGGATATGTGGCAGTGTAGTGCATGTTAGTGTGTGTGTGTAAGAGGAGAGCATAGGACAAGGAAGTGAAAGGACAGATCGCGCGCGGTCTGTCCCGTTTGTTAGGGTACTGCTCCCACATTCGCCTGGTGTTGATCGGAAAAAACACGGAAAACTACCGATCAGAGCAGCCGGCCGCAATAATCCTCCTCCAGACAGCGACTTAATCCGACCTAGCTGAAAAGCTAGTGTCGAAAATCCTGCCGCCGACAGGACTGGAACTTAGGACCTCCCGGTCAGAGGCGCTGCAGTGACATCAGTTGGTGCACTGAACTTCCGCTCCCGGTTTGGGGAGGAAAACCACCATCGCCTAGGACAAATCATACACTATATCAAAAAGATGAATGACCGTAGCAGTTGGCGTGCTCACAGCGTGGATTCGCTGAGGCTCCAAACGCTCGGTCTCGAGACACACCGTTTGGAGCCGCGCGCGGTCGCTGCGTAGCCAGGGGCTTGGCGCCTGGGGTCGCGAGGAGGCTCGCTTCTTCCGACTACAAGCTGTTAATCAAGATGGCTACCTGACTTGAGAACGATAACCATCGGACAGCGGCGGCTGTAATTTCCCTGTCACGGTCCGGGCGCACTCCAACACGGCGGGAAGCAACTCCGAGACCCCACAAAGTGGAACAACGTACGCGATATATCACTGTCCGCGGCCCCGGGACACGCGCGCGGACGCCCGGCAGACGCGGGCCCAGCGCCGGGGGCAAGGACACCCCGCCCCCCGCCGATAAATTATTTAATTGATGTTTTCATTGCTCTGCCAGTTGCGTTCTGTTTAAAACTCCAAGCCTCTGGAAGCAGAGTTCTAACAGCCTCCTGCAATTCTATATAATTATATTCTTATTCATTTCACTCAATAATGATACAAAATCATGACCTGAACATGATATAACATCACGGAGTGAAGGATTGAACTTTTTCCTGATGCCAAATTTCAGTGTGAAATATAGTACATGCAGCATAAAAAAAATTTCCCACGGAATGCTGTTGGACTAATAAAGTTAATAAAAGAAGAGAGAGACTGTCTTACTGAAAGAGTACACAAAAGACAATTTTTTTTATATAAATGCAGATAAAGAGTGGGAAAAATACTCTTTTATTCCAAAAAGGTCTCTCAAGTACTCCTGAACTTACCCATCTTTGCTCCAATAAATGATTTAAGTGGTTTTTACATTAGTCGTTAATTGCGTTTTATTCTATATCTTCAAGCACCGGAGGTACAGCAATTTGAACAACCTACGCCAATTCAATACAATTATTTAGATTAAATATATTACTAATTCTGCAAATACCATTGAGAACATGGTGGCAGGATACATTAATTTAACAGCTTTACAGAATGTTCTTATGTTCTTATTACTTTAAGAAACGTTATACTCGATGATGAAATAACATAACTGGGCTTTGTCTAGAACTTTTAGTCCTAATGTCAATAAACATGAAACTCTCAACTTTTCCCGCGGGATGGTACCAGATTAATCAGAGAGTTTGCTTTTCACAAACAGAACATAAAAGCAACAATGTAGTAAATATTTTCGTTAAAAGGACACTCATTTTTTGTGAAAAAAGTTGAAAATGTAAATTTTTGTATTCCGGAATTCGCCAATACTCCGGCTTTTTATCCACCCCTTCCCTTGTTCCTATAAATTATTATATTGCGGATTTCATTGCTCTGCCCCTTCCGTCGAAATTTCCAAGCCTCTCAGAAGTAGCAACTCTATTCCTAGAACAAATATATAAATTATCGTAGTGTTAATTCATTTCATAATTAAAACTGAGTAAAACTCGCTCTAATGCAAAAATCAATATTTTAGACAATGAAACACCAAACTCATGGAATAAAATTCATGGAATAACAATAGCTCATACTTTCCAGTATTGTTTTTCAATAGTGGTATTGTTGAAATGGATTGATTGTGATTCCGGACGCGTCAACTATTGAGGTCATTACTCCCGTGTGTAGAGCATGTATTTTCATCTGGAGGTGGCAATGATTTTTCCTCGCTGGATGGCGAGATCCGGCGCGACCTACCGTCGACTAGCAGGGTTTTCCCTAACCAGGCACCGGACCAGTCGGGGCAAGCTCTAAGCCCCCGACCGGTCTCCCGGCAGGTGTGATAGTGTAGTGAATGTTAGTATAAATGTGTGTGGGTAAGGGGTGAAGATAGGGCAAGGAAGAAGAAGGAAAGATCATGCGCGTTCCGTGGCCTGTTTCTTACGGTACTGCTCCGGCATTCGCCTGGTGTTGATCCGAGAAACAACGGAAAATTACGCATGGACACCCGGCTGCTAGAATTCTCCTCCAGACAGCGACTGAATTCGATTTAACTGACAAGCTAGTGTCGAAAATCTAGTCTCCGTCGGGATTCGAACCTAGGTCGTCCTGGTCATAGGCACTGCAGTAACATCAGTTGATGCACTAAGCCACCTCTCCCGGTGTGTTGAAATTCAAATGGTATAACGTACCAAAGTGGATGCAAGTAACGTGTTTTACGGAAGCCCAACACCTTTCAAAAGTACCCTCTGTAGTCCCCTGCCTGGCAAAGAGGCGAACACCCGATCACCAGACCGCAGCTGGCGCAGCGTTAGGCGAGAATGGAGCTGAAACAAGGTGCAAGCCTTACTAGTGAACCAAATCAGTTGCCGATGAGGCACAGAACTGCTTGTGATGAATATTTTTCCATCAATATCATTCGGAGCGTAGGTAACGAAAAGTTCTTTGCATATTTCACGACCTGAAAATAGAAGGGTTCTAACTGCACTGAAATGAAGTTTACTGGAGAGGCTGAAGTGAAGTTGAGGCTTTAGGTGACAAAATGTCAAATATGAGTATCTAGAATCTTTGCTTTCTTCGGAGAATGTCTCTTGACGGTTAACAGTATAGTCGAATAAGTCGGTGAAAAGTGCCCCCAAACTAAATGGATATTCGCCATGCTAACATGAAAGAAAATAAAAAATTCCAGAGATTCACTAGGTCTGATGAACTGCATTAAATTTGGCATTTCTTGGTTTCTAAAAAGAATCCTAGTCTTATGACTAGGATTCGTTTTAGAATCCTAGTTAAGGAGGAGCATTAATCACTAGTATAATCTTGGAAAGACGTTGTCACCATGATTATTACAGATAGAACCATTTTTTAGGAAACCATCAGACACACCCCTGTTTTTATTATTCTTTTTCCTCTCCTTTTCAATTACCTCTCTTTCGCCCGTCTTGGTATTCGACTTTCTTTTATTCTACAGTCATGCCCATATTAACTGTCGGTCTTTGAATCAAATTCATGAATCTCTCCACCTTCACAAACTTTCATATCTCCATTGCCTTATAGTTTCTCGTGGTTTGCTGGCATACCTTCAGCAGATGTCTAATATTTTTTACGGCAATAATTCTGTCCAAGAGTTTATTATTTATAGGCCCTGTATCCTCTCTATAAATCAGCATTGATCATAATCCGAATAATTGATTTATAAATTACCTTAAAATACCTAAAATTTACAGAACTTAGAATAATATTCGCTTTCTTGCCGTTGTTTTTTCCATCTCTGAAGATCTCTCTCTCTCTCTCTCTCTCTCTCTCTCTCTCTCTCTCTCTCCTCTCTCTCTCTCTCTTTATCTATATATGTGTGTGTATATGTGTATATATATATATATATATATATATATATATATATAGGTAATGAATCGCGAAACGCTTTTTAGTATTTATTTTACGTCAAAAAAACAGTTAAAAACTGCGTATGACGTGCTATGGGGAAAAGTGAATTGTGTGCACATTTTCAAAATTCTGTGATCCCTACACTAAGTCATATACTACTTAAATTTTGAATTTTAAAAGGAGAAAAACAAAACTCCCATGTAATAAAATCTATTTTCAAGGATAAACAAGCAATAAATTTTGAATTTTGAAAGGGAGAAAAAAAAAAAACTCCCAGGTAATAAAATCTATTTTCAAAGATAAATAAGCAATAAATTTTGGCTCTTATTACTTCCTGCCGCGACAACATGGAAACGATAATTTGAATAATTGTATTTCCCACTGAATTCTAGAAGACGTGCACTGAATATGAAGTTACATTTATGTCCAGAAGCAAAACAAGGGGCCATCTCAGCATTTGCTCAATGGATCAGGGAAACTGGACGAAAAACCTGATCTAGATGGGGGTCATTGACCCGGAAGCTGTAGTACAATAGTTGTTACAGGTTGTTTATACTCATTTATATAGTCCAAATGGTAAATAATACATTATGTATCATTGTTAAAATTAATGTTACTTTTCTTGTGATGCTCAGTATAGTCTCTAATTGTATAGAAACAGTTATGCAGCAGAAACGATTTCACTTGGGATTTAAACTTTTCTATTGAATTTAATCGTTTAATGTCATCTGGCAAAGTGTTGTAATAATGTACACGTATTGTATGTGAATTTTTTGTAATGAACTGTTGATACTGTCACCTGATGAATATGATTTCTACGTCGAATGTTATAGTAATAGACTTCGGCATTTTCTGAAAAAATATTCCCGCCCTTGAGCAAGTCATTTTTTATAAAAGCCACTGATTCGTAAATAAAAAGACACGGTAATGGTAGAATTCCTAGATTAATGAAGAGAGGCTTACATGAATCACGTGGGTGGGATTTGGTTATTATTCGTACAATTCGTTATTGTAATCTAAAAGTCTGGGAGCTATAAGATGTATTTCCCCAGAATATTATGCCATATCTCAGGCGAGAATGAACATTCGTGAAGTATACACAACGAGCAGTATGAAGGCTGACTGAATTTGCAAGAATTCTGAACGCGTAGCATAATGAACTTAATTTTGTGTTCAATTCATTTAAACGTTCCATTTAAGGTTTGACTGAATTGAGAGACCTAAAAATTTTGTTGCCTTAACATCAGTCAATGGTACACTGTTCATTTACATTTTCGCAGCTCTGCACAACGTATGTCATTATTTCATCTCAGTCACAACCGTCGCATTTGCTGAAGTTTTTGCATCGCTACTTGAGCACTATAAATTACTAATATTTTTCGGGGCACGTCAACAACTATAGGCATTAGTTCCGTTAGTGTGGTGAATGCTGTATCCCTGGAGGTGGAGGTGTCCTTTCTCCGCTTTTTGGTGAGATCCTGCATTGATTTGCCTATCAGTTTGCGGAGGATTTTCCCATCCAAGTATATACTCCAGCGGGGACCGCTCGAGCCAGGACAATCCCGAAGGTTCCAACTGGTCTCCCGACATGTGTAGTGTAGTGGATGTAAGTGTGTTTAAGGGGGGAGGTTAGGACAAGGAAGAGGAAAGAAATATCCTACGCGATCCGTGGCTCGTTTAGTAGGATACTCCTCCAATATTCGCCTGGTATACATTGGAGAATCCACCGAAAAATAAGGATCAGACCGCTACGAGTCTCCTCTAGAAGCACCATCCACTGAATTTGACATAGCTATCTTGCTAGAGAACATAATAAATATAAAACAACGATTGTCCATCAAGCACATTTAATAATACTCATGCAAATGGAGACACGTGATGTACACTCAACGAGGCAAGGAAAACGAGGGTACAATTTTAATAAATACTGAGCTACTATAACGGTATTTTCTTCTTCTTTGAGCGTGCTCTTATCCCTACGGTTCTCAGGACCACATCCATTTGTGTAATTTTATTTTTATAACAAACTTATCCGAGAGGATACGTTATCTAATTTCCCTGCATATTTTTCAGGCTTTTTCGTAGGCTATTATTGTAGAGAAAGGAAATATAATAAAGTTCCTGCATAAGGGGGTTCTTGTATTTATGTTAGAAATCAAATCGATTCTGTCTCCTAGACGGAATGTTATGTGTATTCCGTTGAAAGTTTTCTGTTGTGCATTTCCTTCGCTAAAAATGATATTACTTTGTATCTGCAGACCTCCAACAAAGAGAGCTGCAAATTATATTTTGCTTTTAGAAAAGCTGGAGATAACATTTAATAAAGTCAGCCATCGTTCTTTTGTATCCCTTCTTTTATGCGGAGATTTGTATCCCTTCTTTTATGCGAGACAGAACAGTTTCTCAATTTGATTAATTCCTTCAGTTAAGATATTGCAATAAATGTATCTACACAGATCACACTAAATTCAATGAAGGCAAATGATCAAATTATAATTAACAAAACTACTACTCGATATGAAGTTGAAACACAAGATTTAGGATACAGTGACCACGATGCACAAATTCTTACTATTATAAGACATGCGAACAATGACACAATAAATAATACGCATATATCTTGTTTACTAAAAATAAAATAAAATCCTGAGTCAATGATCCCCATCTCGATCAAGTTTTTCGTTGTTTCCCGGATCCTTTCAGAAAATGTTGATATGACCCCTTGTTTTGCTTCTGGACATACAAGTAACTTCATTATCTATGTACGTCTTCTAGAATTCAGTGGGAAATATAGTTATTCAAATTATATTTCTCCATGTTGTGGCGACAGGACGTATTATTCCTTGACGAAGGACATGATGAGGGATAAGAGCCCACATTAATTGCCGATTTACCTTTGAAAATAGATTTTCTTACATCGGAGCGAATATTTTGTTAACAATCCTTGCAAATAAGGCTCATTTTTTCTGTACACAAAATTCAAGTAGTATATGGTTTGGGGTATAGTTCACAGAATTTTAAAAACGTGCACAGAATTCACTTCTCCCCATAGCACGTCACACACAATTTTTAAGTGTTTTGACGCAAAATAAATAAATAAAAGAATAAATAAACAAGTAAAATTCATGCCGTGGACTTGCCGCTAGAAATGCGCGAAAAACAGTGATGCTTCCAGTAAATCTAAATGAGAAGAACATTATCATGATGTCGTCGGTGCACAAGATAATGATTCACATAAGAATCTTTCATTATTTTAGTTAAATGAAGAAATACATTTAGAGAAAATTAAATTTTTCGCCGTACAATTTTGCGAATACTTGTTATGACATTCGGTAAATGGACACTTTGCATTTGCACTTTGCAAAAAACATTTTGCTTCCGACCGTAGAATAAAAAACGGCTCTTCTCACAATAAAACTTTTATCTTGTAAAATGAACTTGTGTTTGATTTATCACATTCCTTGTGCATCGACGATGTGTGTTGTGACATCTTTGTTATTGTCTTGTTTCGTTATCCTTTTCCCGATTTCACTTCGTACAATCTAATCGCAATCACGTATTTAGAGTTGAATCGGGCAATGTTCACAGCACTGACGCATCTCGATGCACATGTCTCTGATTTATCATTGTTTAAGAATACACAAAGTGAGTCCAGAAGTCTGATGTGAGATGTGTGCTTTCTCATTTGACGGTTACCGTCGTCAACGAAATCCTTCAAGCTGAATCATACCCAGATTGTGAAAAACTAGTGCAGTCATACTTGCCGCAGAAAATGGTGAAAGATGATTTACGATGACAGGATAATCATAGATCTCCATGTATGATATTCCACCTTTGGAAACTCCTTTTAAGATATCTTCCTGCGCCAGATCACTTTCATCCTGGAAAAGAAAAAATCGGTGCTCAAATTCTGGATCAGAAATGAGGGATCCAATGTATGCACAAAACACATACACGCACACCAACTTGACTACAATGTTGCTTTACAACTTATTTACACGCGACACCCAAAGTAATTATTCAAAAGCCATCCCTCTTGCGCGTAAATGCAAGTTTTCAACAAGTCTTATTAAACTATTTCAAGAATGATTTCTATTTTTATGATATCTTGTCTCGTAAACGCCACATAACTGAACAAATTAGTAAATACATTAAAAGGCAACAGATATAAAAATCACTTGTTTTTTTTTATGATGGGAAATAATGTACTAATTAGCCGAAAATGTTTAAGGAAGAGTGCTAGATAATCATTGAAATTGCGTATGAAGGAATCTAAGATAACCAATCCCACGTGGAAAATATCGTGTTTCTTTATCTGTAACGATAAGGCTAGGCTTTCACACTGCAATAAATGTTGCGCAAAAGAAAATGAGAAGCTTCTATTTACACCAAATTCCCGAATTCTGTAGGAAGATATTCTCATGTACGTACATCTTTTTTCAATAGTATCTCCGTAATTCTGTTTCATCGGTCGGTTCTCTCATGACCCGCATGTGATGATAAATATGTTCATATGCATAATATTCAAGAGGAGAAAAGGTACGGAAAAGAAATTTGACGTGAGGGTAAAGACGATACCGTAACTACGACTGAATATGCGCTGCGTAGCATCGTATAATTGTACCGTGAATAAAATAACCGTAATAACAAGTAAAAAAGCACACGCATATCCTTTTGGATTAAATAACGCACAAGTAGCGGAAAATTCCGTGACGGAGGGTGAAGCAACGCAGAATTCAGCAAATCAGTGAGGGTGGGACATGAATAAAGGAAGAAAATTAGAGATTGGTAATGAGGAAAAAAGGGAGAAAATCAAATACGGAATAAAATAAGATATAACACGGAATAAAATATAATCAAACACGGAATAAAGTAATTCAAGAAATGGAATATTGGAGATTGAAAAAGAAAGATTAGAAGGGAGGAGTAGAAAATGAAAACGGTTGAGATGACGGAAGCGAAACTAAAGTAGGTTGACAGTAGGTTGACAACGTGGGAGTGACAGGTGTAAGACAATTACAAAAGCACGGCAAAATTGATGGCAGTGAGTGAGAAGCTGAGTAAAGGGACAAAAAATCTAGTAAACAATTCACTGTTAAAAAGGCGAATGCAAATGGGGACGATAATTCAGAAGGCAAGAGGAAAATGAATGGCCAGAGACGGAGGAGAAAGGGAGGATGGGAGAGAGAGGGGGAGAGAGAGAGATGAGGGAGGAATAGCAGGGAAATGATAAATGGGAGGCAAAAAGAGAGAAAATTTAAAAAAAGGAGAAAATATGGACAGACCGTAAGAAGGATAATGAGGGAGCGGCAAACTCGATATAAAAATGGGGAGAGAAGCGTGAATTTGGAGAAAGCGAAGCACCAGAAAATCACAACGCCCACGACTAAAACCGCCGCTCTTTCCTACGGGCAGTCGGACAAGTGCAATCCAGTGCACAGTGGGAACCGCACGCCGACTGCCGGGTAAACCGGAAAGTCAAATGAGCGGGCGGGCCGCGGAGGATTTTTTGGGACAGGAAGCGTTTCCGGTGCGTAGGAGCGGGGCGGGGGCGGAGGGGAGTTGCGTGCGACCGTGAGTGCGTGAGCGCGCGCGGTGCAGTCGTGACGCGCGGCGCGTGGCCGCGGCCGCCGCTTGACGTATGGGGCCGGCGCGGAAGCGTGGGCGGAGCCGCGCGGCGCAGGGCGGGGCGGGACGCAGGCGTGGGCGGGGGGTTGGCGCCACGTGCGGCGCCAAGAATTTCTTGGTCCGACGCGCGCCTCAGCTCGACGCCCGGAGATACTGAGCTTGTTTTCCTCAAGCGACTGGCACGTGATGGGGCGCCACGTTTCCGGAACGCGGCCAAGGTCGGGAGGGCTCGCCGCAACAGGGCGCGTCTCATTGGCCGGTCCGAACTATTTTTTTATTTTATTTTACGTCAAAAAACAGTTAAAAACTGCGTATGACGTGCTATGGGGAAAAGTGAATTGTGTGCACATTTTCAAAATTCTGTGATCCCTACACTAAGTCATATACTACTTAAATTTTGAATTTTGAAAGGGAGAAGGAACTATTCTCCTCGACTTGCTGAATATTCCAAAGATTGAACAAACGAATTCCGATGAGCTACAACGTTACGTTGTTTTCCTCAAGCGGCTGGCTGTTTTCCTCAAACGGCAGGCACGGGTGCCCGAAGTTTGCGGAGCACAGCCAGTGTGTAAATAATGGAATGCTTTGCACGTGTCTTAACACTAATACAAAAATGAAGAGTTTTCAAGAAGCAAGATGTGCGAGGTACCGGAATTTGCGAGTCAGGGCGAGCTCGAGTTATTTTCGAGGACGGTACAAGATGCGAATCGTGGGAGTACGTTAAACTGGCCAGTCCGTACATCTCCGCTGAAGATGTTTATTTCGCAAATGCTTGAGAAGAACCCCAACGACATAAATACGAGGAAGTTCACCTTGTTTTCTGGTAGCACAAGCAGGGATTTAAAATGATGGATGTTTGTCTGCGGTCAAGTGTGTGTGCCAGGTCTTCCCAAAACTGTGGCCCTCGGGTCGACGCCGAGGTAGCCGGGGGTACTCGAGTTGTCGCCGGGGCTATGAGCACTACTCCACGTGACGCGCGGATCTCATCCAGTTCTCTCATTCTTTCGGGGAAAGAATGCTTTCCTTTCGTTTTCTTATTGATTCAATTGATTGATTGATTTTTTCGTGTTCCCGGGCGCGTCAACTGCTTCGGTTATTAGCCCCGTTAGTGTAGTGCATGTTTTTCTCGGGAGATGGCGGTGATCTTCCCCCGCTGGATGGCGAGATCTGGCGGCGACCTACCGTTGGCTAGTGGGGTTTCCCCCTAACCAGGACTCTCCCACCAACGGGGCACCGCTCCAGCCGGGACAAGCTCTAAGCTCCCGACCGGCCTCCCGGAATATGTGGTAGTATAGTGCATGTTAGTGTGTGTGTAAGGGGAGAGAATAGGACAAGGAAGAGGAAGGATAGATCGCGCGCGGTGTGTGGCCCGTTTGTTAGGGTACTGCTCCAGCATTCGCCTGGTGTTGATCGGAGAAATCACGGGAAACTACCGATCAGAGCAGCTCGCCGCAAGAATTCTCCTCCAGACGGCGACTGAATTCGACCCAGCTGGAAAGCTAGTGTCGAAAATCCTGCTGCTGTCAGGACTCGAACCTAGTACCTCCTGGTCAGAAGCGCTACAGTGTCATGAGTTGATGCACTGAGCTACCACTCGCAGTTCATAATTGATTATTTTTGGCGAATTAATATTTCTAGTCAACATCATTTCCTCTTTTTTTGCCGGTTTTGCCGGTTTCGTTTTCTGTGAAAACTCTTTCGGTTTGTTTTCGGAGAGACATAGCGACCGCTCATCGGATCGCAACAGAAATTTCGATTTGAATGCTGCACGGCGGACCACCGGGGTGCAGGGGAAGGAGTGAGCGGAAGGGAAGAGACATTAGACGAAGAATTGGCCCCGTCAGAGAAGAGATTTTCCGAGTCACGATACTCTAAATCCTGTTCTATAAACGTAAAGCTAAGCGATAAACTAACTAAACGATAAACTCTAAATCCTGTTCGATTCGTCCAAACTGCCAGATCCGAATATCTCCATGACAATCTTCGAACTCTTGAAAGCACAAACCTCAACTGCGGCGTGGATGTTTGGGTGCGTTTGTGTTGTCCATACGTGTTCCGCTATAGTTTAAAAATTAAAGTGGTCGCTATATGACCTAGATGTTGAAAAGCGACCAATAACAACAAAACTACTCTCTAAACCGAATGTACACTCGCCAAACGGCAGACACAGGTGGCGCCACTTGGCCGAACTAATAACAGTTTTTTTAATATAATGAATTAAAACTCATACAACTACTCTATTCGTCATTACCAATCATCAAGAACCCAAAACGATGAAAGATGGCAGATTCATATACTAGAATTGATCTATTCTAATTTCAGTGTCTTTGTGAATACTTTATGAAAATTATATTGTCAGCTTGGATTTTAACATGTAGAGGAGTTTGATTCTCACAGTCTCATTAGAGTGATTTTCCAAACCATTCTGCATGTTCATTCAGTTGTATGTTTACATCCCTTCAATTAGATATCGTCATTGACAAACCGGTATGAAAGGATATTTTTGACAGGGAGGAGGGGCGAAGAAGAACCAAACCCAAACTCACGCCAATCCCACCCTGAAGAACTGAAGAGCCTTTTTTGAGAAGCATCTCTGTGAAAAATAATTTTTCAGGAAGGAAAAATTATCATACTCAGCCTTATAGTATTTCAAGATAGGATTCGACAGTTTTCGGATTGAATTTAACGTAAGCTTATCACAGATATTCAGAATCACAATATTGGCAGCTTGATGAAGCGTGTGAAGAATATATGTGTACGTAAATACGGAAGAACGTTACAATATAGAAAATATTCTATATTAAACGGTGGCAACACAGAACTCATTAACAACATACTACGCTGCAAAATTCACAAACAGGATCTGAAAATATTCCCTACACTTTCCACAGTAACACTAGATTAATACACTTGCTTTCTTTATTTTGGAACACTTTCAGAAAAAGTCGCACACAATATACAAAAAATCGGTATCAAAGTTTCATTCAAATGACTGATCTCCATCAGAAAAATACTATCCCTCCAAAAACACCCAGATCTTTTAGAAAAAAGCTGCGTCTATTCCGGACATTGTCAAGACTGCGAAGCCAGATATAGTGATCAATCAGTCAAACAAACTTTAACTCCAGAATTAAAGAACATATACACTTTTGTAAACACAACTCCTATAAATCTCATTTTGCCAATCATTTACTTCAGACAGGCCACAAATTCATTTCATACACAGATATTAGCATAATTCAAATAGAAAATTCTCCCCTCAGCTGACGTTATTATTAGACACCATCCTCACACTGCACTCTTTCGGGGGCGGCGCCATAGACAGCGCACCGCACCCAGGCCATTGACCATCTTCCTCCTCCTCCACCCCACAGCCCGATACTGAAGCCGCTGCCCGTCCGAACCCAAGTCGTTTTATGGCTTCCGTACGGCAGGTAAGAAATAGCTCAACATACATTTCATGTGTCTGTTACAAAATTTCACATGCTTAATTCAATTTCATCCACTTTCTGGCGTAGATTCAAAATTACTGTAATATTAAATTATTTAACACCCCCTTTTTTGTTTTCTTTCATTCCTGAAAATGTTAATTATATTTTTAAAATTATTAGTAATCTGTGAATTCCAATGTTTTAGTTTTTGACTCATATTTTCATTTGTTTGTATTTCTTGTACTAGAAACTGATGATGGTTAAGCAATCGAAAGCTGCTATTGAAATAAATAATCTTGTTGGCAATGATAACTCCTATAATTATTACATTGATACGTTGAACTAGAAAACAAACGGAAATGGAGATACGTCACTTGGGAAATAAGCTCTTTTTCGAGTGTGCCGAGCATCGACGTTCCGTCAGGACGCGTTACTTTGAGGGCGTCGGGGGCGGAGCGGAATCTCGTTTAACACGCGAATAAAAAACAGGCAGCTCGACTTGCGCTCCCCTCACGTAACGCTGCCAACTGTTGCCGCACTCCCTCGCCTCTAACCCCCTCCCTCTTTCCCGCAGTTTTCAAGATTTCTGAATACACTTCCCCTCATGTTAACAAGTACATAATACACCCCATTTTTTGGTTTAAGAATATTTTATTAAGACCGATAACAAGACAGTTGTAGCCACGTCATCCTGGGAATATTACTCAGGCGGAGGGAAGTTCATGTTGAAGGGATCTAGGAGGAGGAAGGGTGACTCCCCTTTGTAGCATTTTAAGGGCAGAACCCCAGGACACATCGTGAACACCTCCTATACAGCGGAGCAGCGGGGGGCGCGCCACGACGCACAGCCAGAGGGAGGGAGGGGGACGGACAGGGGAAGCCCAGTGTAAGGCGGCTGCTTAAACTCGTTTTAAACATTAAAGGATTGTGGTCGAGAGCTTCGGGAATTCGTGAAGAGGGTCGATAAGATCCCCATTCAAGTACCAGCAATAAGCGACGTCCGTCTCCGGAGACTTTTCCTCTGACGAGTAAGGAGAACTGGCAGCGTCTTGGCCTAGTTTATTCGCGACTAGCTGAAGTAGCCCAGCGTTGTGCTGGTATTTATTACGATCATTTTTTATGCAGAAAAAAGGAATTAATTGTATCTGCCATGCCCCCTCCGCTACACACCATTACCCCCTTCGCCCTGCTTCATTCTGCTTCACCTCACTCTGCTTCTCACAGTCCCACCCCGTCCCACCCCGTCCCACCCCGTCCCACCCCGTCCCACCCCGTCCCACCCCGTCCCACCCCGTCCCACCCCGTCCCATCAGCGATTTGGAGGTACCTCCATGAATTCAATTTGGTTTATATTATTACAATATTTATTATTATTATTACTATTGACAAATAACGTATTTATAACGTATTTATACGTGGACGAGTTTAAATTCAAACTGTTTCTAGTACATTGTTAGAAACATTGTTTAGAACTCGTATTTTCAAAATGTTGATTAATTAAAATATTTTAAAATATTTTGCATAAAAAATACTCCATATCTCAATATGTTATGAAGCGTTCCCTTGTGTGATGACCACGTGACATTCCGCTCCACATATGCATCAGAAACTTTTAAGCATTTACACCAATTTTGAATCGAACTTGGTTGTAGTTGGAAACCCAACTGTGTAGCTAGAGTCAAAAATCCTGCCACGTATGTATCAGAAGTCGAACCTTAGAACCTTCCGGTTAAAGGCACTGCAGTGACATTAGATGATGCGCTGAGACACTTTTGTCGGTTCCAGTGAAGATGATAATGACAAAATAAAGCGCTCAACGCCCCCCTCCCAGGGGCTTGGAGACGCGTTGCATCAATTTAGACGCAACGAATTAAGAAGGAGCCGGTTCGGTGGTCGAGACCGCAAAGGCAGTAGTGTTGTAGCGATCTCGAATCGATGGATCGCGGGTTCGACTCCCGCCTCGGGCAGGTTGCATTTGTATTCCTCCTTTCACCCCTTCTCATCATCATATAGTTTTATCTTCACAGTTACCATAACGTTAACACCAACAGTGGTCGTTAATGACCTAGATGTTGATGCGACCAACGGGAGCGGTAGCTCAGTGCTTCCACTGACGTCACGGCAGCGCCTCTGCCGGGAGGTCCTTGGTCGAGTCCTGGCAGCGGCAAGATTTTCGACACTAGCTTTTCAGCTAGGTCGAATTCAGTCGCTCTCTGGAGGGAAATTCTAGCGGCCGGCTACTCTGATCTATAGTTTTTCGTTATTTCTCGGATCAACACCAGGCGAATGCCGGAGCAATACCCTAACAAACGGGCCACGGACCGCTCGCGATCTGTCACACTTACACTCTTCCTTGTCCTATTCTCTCCCCTTACACACACACACACACTTACACTAACATGCATTACACTACCACATACTCCGGGAGACCGGTCGGGAGCTTAGCGCTTGTCCCGGTGGGGCGGTGCCCCGCTGGTGGGAGAGTCCTGGTTGGGGGGAACCCTACTAGCCGACGGTAGGTCGGCGCCGGATCTCGCCGTCCAGCGGGGGAAGATCACCGCCATCTCCCGAGAAAAAACATGCACAACACTAACGGGACTAATGACCTAAGGAGTTGACGCGCCCGGAAACACGAAAGAATCAATCAATCAATTGATGTGATCTTAAATAACAAAAAAATGAAAAAGAAATGCACTGCGTATCTGCGTTCCGTCCCGAATTGATGCGACCTTAAATAGCAAAAAAAATTGAAAAAGAAATGCACTACGTATCTCCGTATACTTGTGCGCTAGGCGTTCGGGCGCGCGGTGTTCCGTCCCGATGGCGGGGACACGTCGCAGTCCCCGCCTTGCGTCGGTGGCCCGGCCGCAATCGCGCTAAGCGACCGGCTGACGTGCGCACACAGCGTGTCACTTTGTTTGGGCCACGCCCGCCTCTGCGGACCGCCCGGTAAACACGCCGCCCGGATGCCCCGCCCCCGCCCGTGTCTGCCACTCCCACTCTGCCCCGCCCCGCCCCGCCCCGCCCCGCGACACATTATACGTAGATTGCACGTGATAGGTTTTATCGACCATGGGCTCGCATCCTGTTTTAGGCGATGGACTGCTTCATTTTTAAATGATACAATGAGATTTAAAATTTGTAATTCTTCATGTTCTGAGGAATCTGTTAGATAATGCTGCTTGCACCTCCAAAACGGGTGTCGCTAGTCAAATGGCTTAATGACCTTCCGTGAAGTCACGAAAGTTAAGCAATTCGCGGAGTCCTTGTCGGGTGACCGTCTAAGAGCCCTTGTTACTAACGGCGCCGCAGCCCTGGCCGAAGGAATAAAAGGCACTGACTGCGACGTGACTAGACTTGACAAAAATAGAAGTTCAAGAAGATTTACTCCTACTTCAATCGCTCAACGCCCAACGAGGGTTTGGAGACGCGTTGCGTCGAAAAAGATGCTACAAATTAAAAAATTACTTCTACTACTACAAAATACTGTTCTTACTGACGTGTAACTGAAGTAATTAATTACAAACAATGGCTCACGTTTAAATCAAACTCTAATATTTTTCATAGCGTCATATTTTGTTACGTTGTCAAGTTCCTCTATGTGTAATTTTCTTCTATCGTGGTAATATTAAAAAATGTATAAATTGTCTCCATAAGTATCTCCGTCGAATTGAGGAGGCTCATCAAAAGGGGGTTTTGGCATTGTCCTTGAGGTATTGTGTGGACCTTGGAGAAAAATATATTATACTCTAAAATTATGATAACATTAAAAATAATCTGCAGCTGCCTAGTATATTTCCATTACATTTATTTCATTATAATCATTTTCCCCAAGTCCGTAGTAATCATGTTACAAAATATACAAAATGCGGTAGGAGAAAGTAAATTTACAAGCATATACAAAAATAGCTGAATACTCGGAGACGCATGGGACAGGTGCACATCAACTTCAGTTTGAAGATTTGAAATAATGAAAGGTATTGCTTTCTTCATGTGGGTGGAAACATGTTTACAGACGCAGATTGTCTCGTTATATAACAGATAGATAGATAAATAGATAGATAGAAGCTTTGGGCAGATGTGGGTAGATTGGGCAGATGTTGCCCAGTGGCACAATGCAGAAACATGAAAGTACAGTTAAAATTACAAACAAAAGAAAAATGTGTAAAGAATCAATATAAAAAATTATCTTCGTCATACGTAGACATGAACATTTACATTCCTATACTACAAAAAATGCCCTATATACTAACATATACTAATAAATAAACTTACATATTACACAAATATACATACATACAAATATACAATCATCACGCGTACATACATACATACAATAGCTTCATCATCAATATATCACTCTCATTATAATACTAATCAATTAATCACATTTCTCACCACAAGACAATGCCTAGAAAAACGTCCTAGTCAATTATTATGTTATATTGTGATACATGTTAAAGCGTATTCTAAATAAACCAGTTTTACAAATCAGTGTTACTATCTACATTGTCAGTTAACATCTTTTATTCAAAAAACAATCTCATTGCCATTCCGCCTATGAATCTTCGCTCGTTACTCACTGGAATATTACCTGTAATGACATACGCGTGTGGATGTGTTCTACATACCGGTCAGCGGCTCAAGGATGAGGAAAACTGAG
Source organism: Teleogryllus oceanicus (assembly GCA_964035755.1). Taxonomy (NCBI): domain Eukaryota; kingdom Metazoa; phylum Arthropoda; class Insecta; order Orthoptera; family Gryllidae; genus Teleogryllus; species Teleogryllus oceanicus. The sequence goes on from CAXIVR010000001.1 coordinate 26,915,952, forward strand.
CTCTACCGTCGGCTTTAGATGCAAAGAGCTTACCATCACGCTCTGCTTGTCTTACTCCAGAAAAATCTTGCCATAGGTCGTCAGAATCTGTTCGGGACGAAAGCAGTTCTGAGGGGCACAGGAGAAGAACAGGGCGCATTAACTGGCCAACGCGGCGTCCGTTTCCTCCTTTCTGCTCGCAGCATCGCTTTTAACATCAACATCAACAACTTTTCCTCGTGGCCAGCAAATGCGCTTTGCTGTAACGAGAGCGGGGGGAGGGGTGGGGAATTAAGGCGTATGTATGAAGTCGTTTGCGTTCATCCACGCGTACATAGAAAGTTCGGATGAGCACATAAAAATGCGAGATGGCGAAAGCATGAAAAATAAGCAGTTGCAAACACAAAGAACAAATTACTGTATGTGTGATTTCGCTTAACATGCGAATGTACACCGAATATAGTGTTCGTCTTATCTTGTGTAATTCTTCGGATGAGGATGAGAAAAAAATCATTAAAAAACATGGATGTATAATATATTTACTGCGAGAAGCACTGAGCAAACGCGTAATTTTTTGTATGTTCCCTCCTGCAAAGAAAAAAACAAACAAACAACACAAAACAAAAAATAAAAATCGCAAACATACGTCGTCATTTCTCATTGCCACGGTACACGTCATCATTTATATTCTAAAATCATTCTGAATAGAGTATAATAAGTTCATGTTTTCGTGATTCCTTGTATTAATTCATATTCATAGAAATAAAAGTTTCGCGAATATGAGTTCAATACTACATTTCTAAGAGCACGTCATCAGAATTACGTTTAACTTATTACGTACTTCTTACAACCCTTCATATATATTATTCATTGTTTACGTAATATACTATTAAACTAGCAAGTTAAATAGTTTTCAGAAAAAGCTATTCATTTTCACGTTGGGAAGCTGCCAATATAATTATTAGATTCACACACGTTCACACATTTTCACACAACTTAAGTTCATATTAGTGTTCTTTTTTTGGTTCGTAATTCTTTCATATTCTTCTCGGTTTCGTGCAGTTAGTGTCCACAGAGCGCCTACATTCTTCATTTCGTCTGCCCATTTTTTTCGAGGATTTCCTGCTTGCTGTTTGCCAATCGTCGGATCCCATATTGTGGCTTCCTTACAACATCCCCGTCCATCACCACTTCAGTATTTGGGCACAGTGTACTGCATGCTTTATTTCCACTTTTCTTCTGATTTCCGGGTTTCTTACTTGGTCATTTAGCGATATTCTTTGTATTTTCCTTTCCATTTATCTTTGAGTTACTTCTAATGATTTCTTGTGTTGATGTTGACAGTGTTTGAGTGCCATAAGCTAGCACAGGGTGTCCACAACTGCCACGAATGTCTTTTTTAAATTTTTATTGTTTGTGTTTTGTCCATTAATATAAAATTTAGAATCCAAAACTTTGACGAAGCTTTTTTAACTGTTTTGGAATGAAACCGTTTGTCCCAGTTATAGTGTATAATCCTGAACATAATTAATCATATCCGGCCCAAGTTGGATTTTAATTTCTTTAGTATTTCTCATTAATTTTGTTTTGCTCAAGTTTTTATATAATCCTCACATTTAACTTGTAATTCCTTCAATATAGTTTCGAATTCTGCTGCTGACTGTGAGAACAGTACTAGGTCATCTGCAAATTTTTAATTTGATAATTTTTGACCATTTATGTTTATACCTCGATTTTGTCTCTTCTTTAAAATGGGAGTCGAAGTCGTCTTGCAAGTCGTGGTTTCTTCGTGTCAAGCAGGGCCGCACGGTCTACGGGATTGTCTGGTTCATGTTTCAAAATCGTGAAATCATAGTAGGTTAAACTCCAAAGCTTCGGACCCCCATGGAACATACACAGCAGTAAATAAATCTCAGCATTCGCTTTCAGAATCGCTGGGAAAGTGGACGACAACTACCGTCCATATATGGGACCTACACCCACGAGCTATTTCATTATTATTCAATACATCAGACTTGAAGAATGAGTAACATTATATACAAAATAAAGATTTCGAAAACAATCAATGCTATTTAGGTAGCAAAATATACTATATAATTGGTATTTGAAATTACAAATATATCGAAAAAAACAAATGAGCAGCACTCACTGTCAGCTGAAATAGTGTGCTCCATTCCAAGAGTATCCTGCTTGTGTGTACCGCAGGAGTACATGATGAAGGAAAAGACTTGGAATTTCCATATAGTACTTGATAGATTGATTGGTTTCCGGGCGCGTCAACGGTTAAGGTCATTAGTTCTGTAAATGTAGTACATGTTTAACGCAATAGATGGGAGTAATCGTCGCTCGCTGGATTGTTGGATCCGGTGCCGACCTACACGCCGGCTGTCGGGGATTTCCTCAACCAGGTATCTCCCATCTTCGGGGCACCGCCTCAGTAAGGACAAGCTCTAAACTCCCGACTGGCATCCCAACATATGTGGTAGTCTACCACATGTGTGTGTATGTGTGTGTGTGTGTGTTGATCTAATGGGTGAGGATAGGACGAGGAAGAGGAAGGAAAGATCGCGCACGTTCCGTGGCGCGTTTGTTAGGATACTCCAACGGCATTCGCCTGGTGTTTTTCGGAGAAATTACGGAAAACTTCCGATCAGAGCTGTCCGCAAGAATTTTCCTCCAGCGACTGAATTCGACGTAGCTGACAAGCTCGTGTTGAAAATCCTGCCACCATCGGCACTCGAAACCTAGACCTCCCGGTCAGAGGCACTGCAGTGACATGTTGATGCTGTGAGCCAGCTAAGCTGTTTTCCTTTTTTAAAGTTAGTTACACCCAAGAATGCATTTGTTTCTTCTTCTTCCGTTCTCAAATTTAGCATAGACACTTTCCATTGTAATTGATCTGTCCATGAATAAAAGTTATGTGTGCCCGGGGTGCAAGATTACCACATTGCGCAGTCTTTTGTAATGCCGACCCCCCCCCCCAAATTTACTTAAAGAAGCCTCTAAGTATCTCCGAAGTACTTTTTTAAACTGCACTTCGCAATCAGGCGTAACTTGTAAAATTGCTTACATATCAGCTTCTTTTGCACTAATTTTTGTGTTACTTTTATGACACTTAATTGTTTCCGCACTTTCTTTATTTGCAGTAAACACTAGTTACAAGTAAACTGTTCACAGTTTATCATAGACACGCAGTACTGTAACACGCGGAATTGATTTTAACTAGATGACTTCGCGCTGTTGCACTAGTAACTGGTTATCTTTACAATTTTATAATTTTGCAATTGCGTCTTCAATTTTTCTCAAATTATGTTTGTTTATGGGGCTTGATTTTATTTTTATTCCCATAATAAGTGATACTCACAACAAATAACCTCGATTCCCACAATACATTGGAACATTACAATGTCTTCTCCGGCGTCTATTATTCTCTGTAATCATTTTTCAGTGATTATAGATACCAGGCTTCCGGTATCCATAAGTGCTATTTTGAATCCATGACAATTCAAATTAAACATAAGGCGCTTCTTAGAATTTTTCTATTTTATCCTAGGGTCCCACGGTTGGTTTTGCCTTTGACAGTTTGCATTGATACTATTTACAACGTCTTCGTATCTTTGTACTAAGTTTATATCCGGTTATCTTATCGGTTTACACCTCCGCTGTTTAAATTCTCATTTGTAAATGGATAATTATTGTAATCTAATGATCAACTTGGTATCAGCTTGAATTGTTCTTCCCTTTTAATTTTCTTCTACTCTTGTTTCTTTGCTTCAAACTTGAACATCTTGTTGTGAGCTCACAACAAGATGGTCAAGTCAGTGCTATTCTTAAGTGACGAAGTCCTTCCATCATTTTCTTTTCCGTTTGAAGCATAGCGTTACGTTCTGTATTTACACTTCTTTACACTTCCGACGTGTAAGTTCCTTTTCCACCACGGTTGAAACTGCTTTTAACTCTGCTTTATTGCTTTCTCTGTAATCATTTCTCATTGAACTCAAAATTGGCATTATTCTATTTGCATGAATGATTTTTCCATCGTCATGGCCACAAAATGTTTTATTAGCAGACATATTATTTACTGTTTCTGGCACGTTCAAACTACAAAACTGCTATTTTTTATTTGCCTAATTTTGAATTCTAAACATATCTTGTCTCAGTAATCATATAACAATCCAAATTTATAATGTAATTATCCCGTGACTTCAGTATCTTTCCAAACGTTTCAGTTTGAATTCATTTAGTTTTGATGTGATTTATTTTTAAAAGGAACAGTAAAAACAGAATGTGATGTTTGGGGAAGAAGAATCGTCTGCGCTTGTTTCTCCAGAATCTTTACCCAGTAAGTAATGTGTAATTGAATGATGGATAAAATTTGCAACAAAGCGTGGTTAGCAACAGTTTATAACTAGACATTTTCGCTCCCAATTTATAGAAAACTTATTGACATCGGTAAACGAACCACATAATTAATGTTTGTATTCCTAATAAAATAGTAACCCATAGATCTACTACAGTTAACAAAAGGAGAGCTCAAGAAAACGTGCGCATAGTGGAGGTACTCTTACGTCCGGAAGCGAAAGAGGGGTCGTCTGAGCATTTGCTTAATGCATCAGGGGAACCTGAACAAAAACCTGATGGAGATGGGGGTCATTGACCCGGAAGCTCAACATTACTTGTTGCAGGCATATTAAGTGTTAACAAAATTATATACTACAAATGTAAACTAATCCATTGTATATCATTGCTAAAATAAAATATTATTTTCTTTTTTGATAGTCAGGATAGTCTGTAATTTTATAGAAACAGTTATGCAGCAGAAAAGTTTTTACATTGAACTTAAATTTGTATATTGGTTGTAATTGTTTGTTTTTTTATTTTGGGGTCAGGGTTGCAGTGTTCCAGACCATATTTTTGCGTTCGATGAAAGCATTTAATATACAAAAATTAACTTTCTTCCTTTTAGGGAAATTACGCGAGGAAAATAGATTTCTATATCTGTAATGAGAAAGTAAGCATTTTCGTTCTCGCAGACAGTAAATTTTATATTCTACTACAAATTTACAATTTAGGCTGTAAACAATCTTGAGACAAATATACTGACAACCTTTATATTTATTAATGTCACTTTCTTATATTATTTTTGTTTTATTGATTATTTGGAGACTACAACCCGAAAGCATCGATTAATTTTACAGTTATACGATTGTTGAAATGTTTGTATCCACTGGGGATGGAGTTATACCACAAACATAAATCGTATGTCAATTGTTTATGAAATATGTTGTGTTAATTTATTTTGTTTGTTATTATAAACTAATTTTGTAATTCAAAAATATAGATTAGAAAAGAAACAGACCTGTGCATTGTCTTCTACATCAACTGTTGAATTTATTTTAGAATATGAGCTGCCAACGATAGACTGAAGTAGTGAAGTAATATTGGTATGACAGTGTTACGAGATATTTACACTAAAACGTAAAAATGCAGTAATCAGAGAATAATTGTTCAATTTAGACAAAAAACTCTCGTCTGCTGTTAATGATATACCTGATATAGTAGTTTGAATATTCTTTCATTTCTCTCTTTGTATAATAACATTAATATTTTTTTTGAGTGGTTAGACGGAAGAGCGGGCCTGATGGCCCGAGTCTCGCCACGTAAAATAAGGCATTAACTAACGAACTAAAATAATAATAATAATAATAATAATAATAATAATAATAATAATAATAATAATAGGGTAAATTCAAAGAAAAATAATCGGCTGAAACTTTTTTTATTCGAAAATAAATACTGATATCAGTCAGCCAGCATTTCAGTCAGATTCCTCCGACTCCTTCCTGACGCTAGTTCCACTCCGCTGGACAGCACTACTTGCTACTTGCAGATAATTACTCTCCTGAACGGGAGCGTATCGTATACGTTTAGTTCCAGAAGTGGAGTCCAATGGAAGCGGAATTTCTCCGTCGGGAGCTGTGTCCCTCCAGTGCGTTCGTTGATATATTCCAGCACTTAATTTCGCCAAGGAACAAACCGATGAACGCAGCGATACAAACGTAATGGAAGCGGTAGCAGAACCACAAAAATGCTCTCGTTAATTTGCGGCGTCTTTGACCGTGGACTTGAAAAGTTTCCGGCGGCCGAGCCATGGATCATTCCATCGATTGCGCTCGAACTTCGTCCATGTACAACTGCTGGAGATTTTTATCGTTTCTTTCCGAGGCAGCTACGGTGCTGTAGGTGCAGGAAGTTGAGCGTTAATGCGGGATGTGGATTTCGCAACCATGTTTGGACATGTGTACATGACTGATCGTATCGATGTTTCGTGGTAAGGGTGGTACTTATGACAAGATATTGAGGACCATTAGTGGTGAAAAGTGCTTCTCGATGAAAAATTTACGATTTGTGGGTTATCTTTCGGACCGAAAAGGTACTTAAGACTATATACGTGCATATTTTTTAAAGTTAATCTCAAAATGTTTGGTGATAACACAACATTTTTGTAGAGGCGTTAATGTGTTGCCCATTGTAGTGAGCGTGAACTAATAATGTAAATATCAGAATTAAAACATACTCAATTGAATGACCTCATTTCAATTTTCTAGATTGGGATAGGTTAAAATCCGTCTACACGAATATGTTCAAAGGGGTCTTCAAAAAGGGTTATAATTTTCCGTTCTGCATTATTTTAATTAAATAGTATTTGTACATTGGAAGATATAAAATGTTAGAACTTTCATAAGAGAATAAATGTTTCGATGACAACCTATTCATCATATTGGTAAGAAAATAATTATGTTTGTCTTCGTATATGGCTTCTTCCAAATAATTCTCCGCTTCAGATCGACCAGAATAATTTGTGGAAATATTTGCTTACACCAGAAATGAAGCCTGATATCTGCCTACTATGTATCGAGTGCAGAAAATTGGATGACTAACTTGAATATACTCTTTATAGAGGTTCTGGTGAAAATCTACGTCTCTTGAAAATGGATCTCAACTTGGGAGTGAGGCAGACACAATGAAGCGATCGCTCAGTGTTCCCGAAAAGAAGAGGGCCTTATGCCTTGGGCAAAGTTATCATGACCTGCCACGATAACATTGGCTGAAAAACGTTACTGTTCGTAAAACACACTATCCAACATTTGGCTAATGAAAATTGCAAATATACCTAAATAGTAAAGTAGCGATAGAGTTTTTGTGTGTCCTAAATAGAAAACGTTATGCCTTTATTGTATCCTTAAAAACTATAAAGATGCATTAATGAGGTCAGTTCGTTTTTGTTACATCTCCCAGTACTCACATTCCTACTTCAGAACTTTTCATTCTCGTGTGTTGGAACACTGCTTCACTCTTAAGGAACATTTGCGTTTTCAACAGTATGGACCTCGTGTTTGTATTCCAGTAGATAGGAAGGGAAGGCCGGTTTTGAATAATCGTTTCTCCAAAAAATAGGTATTTTCAGTTACGTTCGTACGCCTTAGTTTATTTCACTTCACTTAGAGATTACCTCCTGAGGTTTGTCGACATACTACTTCAGGGTCATCTGTATTCTTTCATTCCTCTGACGCGTGTTGACACGTGGGTTGCGGTGGGGAGTAACGCTTGGCAACTTAAATGAATGAAATAGTTCAAGGCTGGACACGACTGCCTACTGCAAGCTCCAACGCAAACTACGCAAGTGTTCATAACTGCAATATAGACAATCTCCACCACGGCGATTCTCTACAATGCAGTGGTTATCTTCCACCATCAGAGAGGACGAATATTCACATGGTACGAGGAATTGTAAATCATTGGGTGTATCATTTAATGTAATCTGATATTTGAATACGAGCAATTATTCTCGGTTATCAACTCGGTTAATAATAATTTCATCGCTCGTAGCAAAAGTAAATTAAAACGTTTCTTCATAATAAAGAGCATTGAAATATTTGTCATTTAATTTTGTGGAAATAAAATCTAAGAACTTCAAAGAATGGTTACAGGAGAAATTCATAACTGTAATGTAATATTCTTTCCATATATAGTTTTCAGTTTTTAGAATCATACGTCAATCGTACGAATTCGGCCAGTAGTCATCCAAAATCGTACATTCATATCCATTAATCAGATCTACAGTTCTCACAACTCTTTATTAAAAATGAAAAAAAAACACAGTAAAGTAACAATAAAAATGAAACAATGTATGGAAATGTATTTGCTATAATAATAATAATAATAATAATAATAATAATAATAATGAAGAAGAAGAAGAAGAAGAAGAAGAAGAAGAAGGAAAAGTAAGTTAGCAACACAAGAATACAAGTGGTTAATTGCCAAGTGGTAGAAATAATTAATAATAAATATACAGTAAGCTTATGTATTACGTAGTACGCAAAATATTTACTGAATTTGCGCTGTATCTACGTACTAAAGAGTACAAAGTGTCATTTTTTACAGTAAAGTTTGCACTGCAGTAACATAGTATTTATATCTATATAAATTGTCGTGTGTCGGAACTACGTTTTATAGTTGACTAATGTAATACTCCTAAGCATTAGTCAATGATGGCACTATACCTCCCTTCATTCCATTGCACCACACCATATGACTTTTTATCCACTAAATTACGCTTTACTGCTCTCCACCACACGTCTCGAATATGTGGATCTAACTTCTCGAGTTATCACGTGAGTGACAAAAATGCTTAATACCCCAAAAGACCGGTAACGGTAGCTCAGTGCATTAACTGATGTCACTGCAGCGCCTCTGACAGGAGGGCCCTAGGTTCGAGTCCTGATGGCCGCAGGATTTTCGACACTAGCTTTTCAGCTAGCTCGAATTTAGTTGCTGTCTGGAGGAGAATTCTAGCGGCCGGCTGCTCTGATCGGTAGTTTTTCGTTTTTCTCCAATCAACACCAGGCGAATGCTGGAGCAGTACCCTACCAAACGGGCAACGGACCGCGCGCGATCTGTCCTTCTTCTTCCTCGTCCTATCCTCTCCTCTTACACACACACACTTACACTAACATGCACCACACTACCACATATTCCGGGAGATCGGTCGGGAGCTTAGAGCTTGGCCCGGCTGGGGCGGTGCCCCACTGGTGAGAGAGTCCTGGTTAGGGGGAAACCCCTCTAGCCGACAGTAGGTCGGCGCCGGATCTCGCCATCCAGCGGGGGAAGATCACCGCCATCTCCCGAGATAAAAACATGCACTACACTAACGGGACTAATGACCGAAGCAGTTGACGCGCCCGGAACCACGAAAAAATCAATCAATCAATCAATACCCCAAAAATCTTTAGGAATGTCATTTTCGTCCTCTTGGATCGAGAAACTTCGCACTGTGCACTGCGCCGCGCCACATCGCGCCACCCCCTCCCCCGCCCCCGCCCTCGCCCCAGCACGCTAATCGCATGGCGCCTCTGCCGGTCCCTCCTCGCCCCCTCCTCGCCCCCTCCACGCTCCCCGCTCGCCGCGCCCCCTTTGCCGTGTTCTCCCGCAACTCTTCCTTTTGTGCCGGGGAAACAAACTTCAGACACGCGCCGACTGTATATTTCTGGCGTAATAAGCTTAATAAAGGTTCGCGGGGCGTCCGGAATTCTTAATGTTGCCATTAGTACGGCAGTCGGTGCGGCCGACGCTATTTCTAAAGCTCTGGAAGTTTCTCGCGCAAGAATACACTTGATTACGTTGTCTCTGCTGAAGAATTGCGCTGGACGTGGCAAGAATTCTTTCGCGCGTTGAAGTATGATCAGCATTAGTTTTCTTTTTCACACTTACATTAAACATAAGGGTTGATCATGACGCGTAGGGGCTTCAGCATTATATCTTGTGAAAGTGGACGGAGAGAGATGCTGCCCCTGCGGCAACCGGCCTGCCTGCCCGCCGACCGGCTGGCCGGCCGGTGAAATGGTCAATTGCTGGGCTCGTGGGACCCAGACCGTACGGAGCAACTGCCATTTGTCACTTAAACGTAGCGCATCTCGGCGCCTAAAATAATGTGCAGGAAATGATTTTTTGAGACCTCTCGGGAAGATAACCTCTCATAACATGGATTATAATATTTTCAATCTTAGTTCTTGTTTAAAATAATTCTTCAATAATAGGCTGCAATTTAAGGCAGTAATGAAATTCGCTATTGGGACGTTGACAGGTATATGAAAATTTCTCAATGTTGAGTTTCTACAAATTATTCTGTGACTTCGCTTTTATTAACAATAAAAAATGCATTGGTTCATTGTTCAATATAAAAATATCAACTTGAGTATTATTTTATATATAGTATAAATGTTATTTTGACGAAGAATAATTTCGGTGGAACTATAATTTTATATTTGCCAGTACTACCACCTGCAACACCAATTTTATTGAAATTTGGTTCATGCAAGTGCTTCAAAAACTGCAATAAAAAGAGAGAAAAGAAAGCAGGAATCGAACTTTTGTCTGAACTGCGAAAAGTATTGCGACAATATGACAGTCATAAAAATGACCTGAAAGGCGAGTTACGAGCTAGTGCTAGGACAACAAGATGAAGCCAATGAAGATGACGAACCAGGGATAAAGCTTGGGTTCTCGAGATATTAGATAATCTCAATCATTAGAAACAATATAAAAAATAAGAGTTATAGTAATAAAACACCTGATTTATCCATTATTTTGTACGTAGCAACCGTCTATGAAAACCAGAGCCTTTGAAACCTACACGTCAGTGACGGTGAGGTCCATCGACTCCCAAAATATTAATTTCCTTTTTCACATTATTAATTACCTACTTTTCTTTTTCCAGTTAAAATGTAAACCAATTTACAAGGTGCCGTTATACAATAAATATTTGTACATACTTTTTTGGATGTAAATTACCTTTGGGGGTTAGTGAGTATGCTGGTTAAGTGGACTGCCGTTTTCACAGTAACATCCACTTATTTTGCACACATAACTGCGATACCATTGATCCTAGAAGAAAACCACGTATACATTTTTACCTTATAGGCAATTTTATCCTCTTCATTTCATACCGGTTTAATCACGAAAAATTAATAGTTTTTAAGTTATATTGAGATAAAACGGAATATATCTGTTTTTTTTTTCATGTTTCGCTTATATCACCAAATTTCGCGGTGCACTCAATGCTAAACCGTTAATTGGAGAAAAAATCTGAACGACATTAAATGTAGGACATTTTATCTTCTTTTATTTCATGAAGAACTATTATTAACGAAAAATGGATCAATTTTGAGTTATTTTGAAAAAATACTGAAAAAAGCGATTTTCATACATTTTTTTGCTTGAAAAACGAGTTTCCGGGCAACTTTTTTTTGGCACAGCTGGTATTCGTGTTCAGCGACCCATGAAACATATAGGAACTAAATTTCAAAACTACACCAAAACTGTTCTTTATTTTCTACCATTTGACTGGATTATAAAGATAATCACATAATATCATAATATTTCTGTGAATAAAGTAAGAAGGCAACAAAGGATGACCCGACTTCGTAAAAAATGAAACATGCAAATATTTCCCACAATAAAGCCCCAAATTCCCCACGTTTAGACTTCCCAAAATTGCAATATGAAACACGAATTACAACTATTTTTTTAAATTGCGGGTTACAGAATTTTTGAACCCTACCTTTACGAAGGAGGTAAGAGGGCTGCGTTCCAGCGATGATTGCTTTTAATACGTTCTGTAATTAATGATTCAACAAAGATATTGACGCGAAAAAAATAGGTTGTTTTTCATATAATCAGAAATTGAATATTTTTTATGAATAAACATGTATGTTATTGACAATGTCAATTGATTAATTTATTAATGTCGTCAAAACATCATTAAAATCAAATTTTAAGCTGTAGGCTCTGGAGCTCCTCTACCCCCACCCCTGGTAATGCACGGAACTATTTGATTCCTTGATATTGCTAGTGTTAACCTCTTGTCTTAATCTTCCCATGGCCTTTAATAGAAAATTTGTTGCTTCTGTGTGTTATATGATTCCACAAAAAGGTAAAGTTTTCTGTTACTTGATTTAAAAATTCCTTTTATATAGCTCCAAGTTACATATAACAAATTATTGCAATAACTATTGGAAACGTCTGCCCGAATATTTTAGGTCTTCTATAATCTACATATAATTTCTATCCTAGTAATAGAAATTCGAAAATATCCAATATTTCATTCCATTATATAAAAAGAGAGTATGTGCATGTAGGAGTGGCAGTCTGGCGCATAGGCAATATTCCTGTTTTTGAATACACAGCTCATGTTTTTGTATACCATTACGTGACCACTCGTTACCAACATTTCCTTTTAGCGAAGCTAATATTTCACACCATTCGCGAGTAAGTGAAACAAAGGAAAGATGTCAGTCTTCTGGGAATATACTTCAAGGTTACTTTCCTGTTAGCCACGCACTTTTAAGTTTTTATCCGCAAAACTGCTCATTAATTGTTGTGTGCGCCTTGCGTACCTGCCCGGACAAAACCTTTCGGCCAACTTCTGAAAGTACAGAGACATCATCGGTACTTGGAACTGCCAAACTGGACGTAGGTGAACGAAATAAATATTGCGGACAGCTGCTGAGAAAATTGTGATTGCTCAAAGCATGAGATCAGATGCGAGATTCCATTTCTGTCAACATGCGTTCAAGCACGAAATTGAATTTACCTATAGATATTTTAAAGAAATAAACGCTTTCTAACTGTAGCATAAAAAGTGAAATTGTTGAAAACGTGTATAATGTTTCTTCTTTGGATATTTTCTTAGAAGCCGTTACATTTTAAAATAAATTGCTTTTTACTGTCCCCAAAGTACGAGTGAGAGTAAATTGAATGTCAGCTCGGTATCATGAGGACAAAGAACAAAAAGTTTTTTTTTATCATTCCTGCTGAATAGAAGTACAATTGTAGCATTTTCCACATTCAATACACAAACAGAAGAAGGAAATTATCTTAGTAATGAAAATGAAACCCGTGGAAACATCATTTGTAGTACATCATCTCTATTACATACATTCACTTGTCTAAAACATGAAAATGCTGGAGGGAAATATTAGAATATTCTAAATGAAGTTGACTGCGAATATTTGCAGACATATAAATAAATATCACTAGATGTAAATATTTTAAGTTTGATTTTCGAATATTGTTTAATCGAGAGAATATTTACAGTCGTTGGTAACGAGTTTGAAACGAACTTTTGATTATCAAAGTAGAAATATAAATGTTACATTGTTAATTTTATAACAATTTAGTACATAAAATAAGAAACAAAATGTTGTTGTTAATGCTTCTTGTCAGTACATCTACTCTATTTTGCGGTAGAATCCATTTCCCTTGATATCTTGACTTCAGGAACGAATATTTCAAACAAGAAATTTTAATATTAGATATTACAGAAGAAAACCAGTCTCAAAAATGCCAAATATAATTTCAATTTTTACTTTTTTTACATACATATATTTGTATGTTCTTTAGACCAGTACGAACGTAGATTCCTTCCACTCCTATCACTCTCGCTTATTGCTATTCTATTTATTTATTTACATATATTGTTGTATTCTTCGTATTTTTACATCTACCTTAGTATAGTCAGCTGAGTTTTTGAGCCTTTTACCTGACATTTTTAGCCACGTTTTTGAAAACGTCCTAACTTTAATCTAGTTCCCTGTCGTTGTTGGCGCCGCTGTCTGGGCGGAAAACGCGTAGCAGATGGGAAACAGCCCTTGTCAAGGAGACGCTCTTCTGCGTACCTACAGTAACATCTGCTTACCCGATAACTGCGAGGAAGAACCAGCTGCGTGGCGTATGGGTCAATTGGCCACATTGTAGCCCTGTCTAGGTGTCTCCAGACTCCCTCTCTCCAAGCTCGACCAAGCGCTGATGGCTTACAAGCTCCGTCTCATCAGATTATTTAAAGTAGACGCTTGATCGATAAGGGCTTCAAAAGAGTCTACAATATCTCAGTCGGAGGAATCTGTAGACACTGTTTGGCGTAACGATAAAAAAATGTGTAGGAATACGTACTACTTCAAAAACCGTCCGAAACTGCCATTGCCATTGCTTCGCAAGTCTTCAACGTGCCCTTCTCAGCGCTTTGCCCTCTCTGCAAGGTTTTACCTTGATTCCACACCGCGGTAGACGGGCCGCGGAGACCGGATGCCAGGCGGCATCGGAAGCGGCGCCCGGCCCACCGCCCGCTGCCACTACTTCCGGTGGGCCGACCCCCTCGCTGTCCCTCCATGTGCCGCACTCGACTCATTTTCGTTACAAACAGCTAAATCAGTGACAATAGAATGCGTGCGGAGATCGCCATATAGTGGATGGTGTTTCAAGAAGTTGTACGCGTGAAGGCTGTCGGGTTACCTTAGCTTTACAAAATAGCCCAGCGAAAGCGAAATTTCCAACGCATTTTACATAAAAAGGTTCTTATTTTATAACCACTTAAAGTATTTTACATAATTAAGTACGCACATTTTACACGTTTCATTAATTTGCTTTAGCTACCTCGCCCTCCCGCCCCCAAATTGTCGCACCGCGCGATCACACTGGCGTCACCGTCGGCCATACCAGAGATCCTGATACGACCGACACACGACTCGGTCCGTTTCTTCCTGTCTTTCCCTCCCCACCAACCGTCAACCGTTCTAGACCCACCCATATCTGCCTTCTGTCCTCAGTCATCATTGACGTTCCAGACCACTCCACCAAACCTGACGCAAATTCGGAAGGTCACCCCCCATTCTCACTTAATCTCACACACAAATTCATACTTGACCCTGCACATAACCCTGCCTTCAATCCCGCACTCATTCCCTCGAGCAACCCCAATTAGAACTTCAGATCCCACTCTCTCAGCTACTACCTACTCCCTACACCCTCCTGCACCCACTTTTGCATCCACCTTGCACCTCGCATTTATTCCTGCACTCAATCCTGCATCCACCCTTGCACTCAACCCTGCGCCCAACCCTACATTCTATTACACATCCAACTCAGACACCGCAATCGACCTCATACCTGACCCCACATTCGACTACCCACTCAAACCAGTACGAACACCCACATCTAATCTCGAGGCTATGAGTTTGTAAATTTTGTTTTGGTTATTTAAGGTAGCATTAACATCTAGGTCATTACCGACCACTATCGGCATTAACGTTATGATAACTATGAAGGTGAAACGAAATGGTGATGATAACGGGTGAAAGGACGAACACAAATACAACCATGTCCGAGGCGGGACACGAACCCGCGACCCTTCCGTCCGAGATCACTTACTGCCTTAGCGATCTCCGCCACCGGGCCGACTTTGTAAAGTTTGTTTGTAAAAGCGCATCACCATTTCATATTTTTCACCCTAGAATTTTGCATTCCGTCCATTCACTTCACTTCATTAGATTCCTGAAGTTACTAGTCCATCAGAAAAGGATATGGCATACTTAGTTTCGCATTCCATTTACTTGCCTTTTAATTTAACGTCTCATTTTGAAATATCATTTTAAAAATGTTCATTTTTCCTCATTTTTGACTGCCATTTTGAGATTGCAGTGTATTTTACGATTCTCACAGCACATGGCATTTTTTCAGTTCTACTTGGTCTGCCTACGTCATCAGCATTTTTACTCAAATTTTCTAGTCATCGAGATTCTCGTGAGATGTTCTCTTTTTTGTCACAATAGCTGTTATCCAATCCGAAGTTTTCTCAATTCTGTTGATAATTCTCACTGTTGTGATATCTCAGAGTGTATCATATTTTGTTTCCAGTTATATTTTTTAAGTAAAAACTAGATGGTTAATAATTTTATCTTTCTTAGTTAACACTATTATCTCCCATCAATCCTACCGTTAATGGCCTCATCAGATATCACCAGCTAGTTCCGTCAAATCGCACTGACCTCATCAGTTGTATAGACTCAACCCCCCTCATACATTCAACCGATCCCATGATTACCATAGAGTCTATGCACTCCATTCCAACTCCAACATCCACATTCGCATCCTCGGGTCTAAGAGCCCCATACCCTGTCCATTTCACTTACTACCTCACTAGCCTACTCTTAATGTCATTACAGAATTTTAACTACAAACTACCGCTCAAACATGCCCCCTAGCCACCCTCAACCAACCCTGCTGCTTGCACCAAAATTTCCGTCGCCTCCACCTCGCCGGTCGAGCAATTCCACTGACTTCACCGACCCAGCAATCCTACAGAACTCGCGGATCACTTCTACCAAGGTGCCTCCTTTCCCACCAATGACTCGCCTTTCTTGTTTACCTCAACTTCATCGACTCCACTGTCATCATCGTAACAGGCCACTACGATGTCTACTGCCTTCACCATCACTACCGGCCCTTGGCCCCCCCCCCCCCCCCCCCACCGCCTCCACCGTCACCGGCGCCGCCGTCATCGCCGCCACCGCCACCGTCGCCATCGCCGCAGCCGCCGGAGACGCGTTCGGAAGCGCAAGCGCGAGTCGTGGGACGCCGCGACGAGAAATTACAAGGCAGCACAGTCACAACGCAATTAAAGAGCCAATAAAACCTCACGACTGGGCGTAATTGGTGGTCAACCATAAAGCGAGGCAGCGGCTCGCGGCCGTGAGAAGCGGGCCTCTGGGGCAGCGCTGCCCACGCGCGCCCGCGCGCCGCCGCCCCGCCCCCGCCGCCGCCGCCGCCCCCACCGCCGCCTCCACCGCCGCCGTCGCCGCCGCAGACGTCGCAGCCGCCGACGCCGACGCTGCCGACGCCCTCTCCCTTGAAGCGGCGCCGCCACCGCCGCCTCGGCTGGCGCTGTCGCAGCTGCCGTCGTCATGCTCGTCGCCGCCCCCGCTTCCCGCTGTCCACCACCAGCTCATCCTCCTGCCACAGTCGCTGCTCCCATTGCCACGGACTTGGATGGCGGCGATTGATGGCTGCTCGTTTTAGACACAAGTGCAGTGGCCCATTGTCTTTTCCATATACAGAGCTGCTTCCCTTCTCACCATTCCCATAGTTTTTTGACTTCTCCTCCTTCCCCTCCTCCTTCTTGTCCTTCTTCTTCTCCATCTTCTTATTCGTCTTCTTCCTTTTATAGCTCTTTTTACCCCATTGATTGATTGAGAATTTGCAATATCACACACCGAAATATTTTGGAGCATATCTGTATAAAGGTGAAGTATGTATTTCATTGTCATCTGTTCATCAATTGCATACAGTGGAGTTCGGTATTGCGCAATAAGTAAGTGTAATTGTCTCTTCCGTTGTCTTCGCCGTTTCCTTCGTTCTGGTCGTACCGTTTTTAGCGTACCATCTCCAGCTCCTTCTCGGTATTGCATTTGCTACTTCCATTGTCAGGGACGTTGACACCGGCGACTGATGTCGGTTTTTTGTGCCTCTGAGTAGACGACCATGCCGTTGTTAACTTTTCCATACTTTTGTTGCTGTTGTCGCCGTTATCGTATTGATTTTGTTGCTTCTTAATGGTTTCCCACTTTTCTTCTTCAATATTTCACTATTGAACCTCCTTCTTTCGCATTTCTATCGTTTTATTATCAGATATATGATGTCGCAATCGTGTATCGCATTGCTAAAACGCAATTACTGTGTGCCGTGTACACTTGTCCTTAGATTCGACTTTCTATGAGGATATATTGTTTATGTTCTTCACTTAAATTGCGAGATGTACTAGGAAAGTATCTGGCATAAAGGTAACTATATGCGGTTTTGTAGAATATACTGATGCCAAATACATGATCCACATCACAAATAACCAGTAAAATTATCTAAGAGTTCACTGCTTAATACAAGCATTCAAATTAATTAAAAACAACTTTGAAACAGAAATAGGAAAATACACATATTTCGAAAGCACTACCAACCAATTTCTGAAATATTCAGCAATGAGTGAAACGTATTTATCGTTATTTATACCATTAAATATGGGACGTAGAACCCAAAAAAAAAGCCCTAATCGTATATTTCCCTACAATATTAATTTGAATTATTACCGAAAAAAAAACGTTTCATAGAAAAAACTAGGATATTCTACAGTGTGGCTCAATTATGCGAGACACATCAACGCTCACGACAACGTCCCGTCAGTGTCCTTGAATAGTCAATTTCTTCAATAATTTCAATTCAATGGTTTTACATGATTTTGTAATGGGTGTATTTGGGATTGATGTGTAGATATTTCACTAAGGAAGATTCACGAACTTAATTTCTGGAATTGCAAATTTTTCGGGGTAAAGTGGACATACCCCGAATTTTGAACTTCATATAAAATTTTGAAATGAAAATATAGTCTCAAAAATATATGTAATGTAATGAATTGA
Source organism: Teleogryllus oceanicus (assembly GCA_964035755.1). Taxonomy (NCBI): domain Eukaryota; kingdom Metazoa; phylum Arthropoda; class Insecta; order Orthoptera; family Gryllidae; genus Teleogryllus; species Teleogryllus oceanicus. Next base: position 26,934,230 of record CAXIVR010000001.1, read on the forward strand.
GAAAACAGTAGATCTAATACTGGAGTGGTATGGTTTTCATTTTGTTATTTTCATCAACTTTCTTCTACAAACTAACGAAAATGATATTATTTTCCTAATCGTGAAGGTTCCTTTTCTTTACATGTCATCCCATGTTCGTCTTGTTAAAAAGTTTCGTTTTTGACGGCGCGTTTTTCACTCGTCATAATTTTGTATCGACCGTGTTCCATACGAAATGCACTGGAAACGCTGTTTTCGTGCACTGAAGGCGATAAAAGTTGCGAATAGATGCGAGCAGATAGATCTCCGCGCGAGATCGGACGGGACAATGAGCGAGCGCTACGCGCCAAAAATGAATTCGGGCTTCCTTGGTTTAATATGCAATTTTCATGGTGATAAAGGCAGAATTCATAGTGACGATTTTATGCCAGTCGCTTTGGGACCACATTCCCCCAAATGTGCATTTTATGTTCGATTCTTCATAAAGTTAAAAACTTTAACGACAGAGCGGTGTAGTCTTCCGTTTTTGTGTTCACAACCCTTCTATTTTATTGTCTCTCAAATAACATTTTAATGGCACAAAAATATTCAGAATAAAACGAACATTTCAAAGAGAGTTATTTGTACTTTTCACACCCACAAAAACATTTGCCATTATAAATACTAAGAGTGTTGAGATACATGAGCTGAACTCCATTAGTGATACGCTCATCACATAGGACATTTCCCTGTCAATAACAAATTCACTGGTAGAGAGTTATAGAAATAACATAAAATGACCACTAAATGCGATTTACCTACATGTTAGTTTGTTGGTGGTTCAGGTTTGGCATGTTAATACAGCTGTTAAACACCATATTCGTAGTACCTACAATCATGCCATGAAATGCAAATTTTTGTAATGTTTCTGCTCCCTTTGAAAATAATAATTCGATTGTGTTTTTATTCCATTACTTTCCACAAGTGCCTAGTTGAATAAAAAACTACAAACGTACAAATACAGTTGTTTACAAAGATAAAAGGGGGAAGCATATCTTCTTCATAAGGAATGTTTATACATCACACCCAGCCCGCTTTTCAGATACGTCTTGTTGACTTATCGGTCAATGAACTTTCCATTAGCACTGTCAAACTTTGAGCGCAAGTAAAAAAATGTACTTACGTAAAGCGACTTTTTTTATTATTGAAATTTCAATTTCAGCATTTGCATAGGAAATGCATAACTGCATAGGTATTTCTTATTCAAAATTACAATTTTGGAATGTTTAATAATTTAACACAATAACCTATTTATAATTTCCACTTATTTTTTTTATTTAAAGCAAATTTACGGACTTATGTACATATTTCAACTTTAACACCGTTTTCATTTGATAGTGTAACTAAATAAGTTGCCTCGTACTGGTGAGTAATTGACAACTTTTTAAAGTAATTTTGCTTATAATTGAAAGTCATAGCACTTACAGTTTCGGAATACGTTTTACTCTGGTCACTCATTCTTAATATTGTATGCCAGCTATTATAGTATAATAGAGAATATTTTGGAAACACACATGACATGAGAACTCAGACGAGTTGCTGTAATACAAAGAAATATTATTTTCTTTTCTTATGTTTCCTAATAGTACCTTGTCTTCAGTATTTCGAAACCCCTTTTCTCTGGTTTCACCTACAAATGTAAGTTTCTCAGCAGGAAACTTGGAGTTCAGAGTCTGAAAATAGAGCAACGAAAGGTTCTGTGACACCTGCGAAAACAGCATGAAAAATGTTGGTAGCTGCTGGTGATTGGAAAATTAACTTTGTCCCTCTTGAAAAAACAAATATTAGCTAAATTTATAACTCAGCATGGTTATAATGCGTTTGCAGAGAATGTAATTTACGAAACTGTATTTTTGTCACATGTTCAAATGCCTAAATGGAAATATTTCATTTATGCTTTCACACTAATGATAATTTTTCTTAGTGTCATATTATGGATGATTAATTGTGCATTTTTTGTTTCTTACACTATATCTATGAATGATCATATTAGTTCCTACAGATGATCCACTATTTTCCAGGCCCAATTAGCTTCTCCCACTTTACTCGAGTTTCGGCAATTAAAAGTCAATCTATACCAAACAACTTGGTAAGAGGAACCCGTGCGTTTTTGTCTCAGTCCCCTCCAAAATTTAACAGTGTTTTTGAAAAGAGCAAATAAAGAGCGTCGTTTCAATTCGTATTATGTCCACTCGTGAGCAAAAATAAACGTGACATCTTGCCGTTATATTTCTTAAGCACTCTAACATTCTGTATAATCAAAACGTTTTAAATTACATTCTAAACTTGCTTAAATGAAGCCCGAAAACAAATGGATATTTCATTTCATGTTATGTCCTTTTTCACTGTTCGAGCAATTTGTATTTTGACCTCGACACTATTTTTCATGTTGCTGGAATTTTAAATGTTTCTATTGAGTGCATTGATCTACTGATTGTAATGTTGCTCTCTCTCTTCCCCCGAAACGGAGAGTTCAAGGGCCGTATCTATAAACCTCTGCCAGGTCTAGCAGACTGCCAGTGTTCGGTTTTGCGATTTATGAACGGCCCCCAGCTAATTCCAGTCGTTCCTTGATGTCCTAGCAAGCCCCCGGATGGCAGGTCCCTAAGAGCGCTGCTGGCCGAGCTTCATAAATACGACCGTAAGACAGGCACGTCAAACCGCGCCCGCAGGAGCTACTGGCCCGCTTGGGGGCGGGGCACTCCTGCGGGCACGGGCAACTTCCCCTGACTTCGTACTGACTAATAGTTGTAATCATTTCCCCTTAAAATCCATAAAGGGTTGGAGATGCGCAAGGTGAAGCGGCGCGATGCGGTGAATAGTGGCTCCGTACGAAAATATGTTGGCGAGATTTTCTCTATCAAATAACCGAGAATTGTATTATGTTTATATTCTTCACTACTTATTACTATTTGATGTTTATTTTCTTTCTAAATTCTCCCTTATACGTATAAGCATCTTTGCTAAATCACAGGAATATGTTTGAATGGCGAATCCTTGTCTTCTTCTGTCTCTTGTTTTATGTTTCGTTATTCAATCATTCAGTTCTTTATTGTATTTTGCAATAACGTGAAATAAATTAACAAGTTTCAATGGGTTAACAATTCTCTTTTGCGAACGGAGAGTGCTTTTAACAGACAAGAATATTTGTCTGTTAAACATTCTAACCTGAACGTAGAAAGTTCATGCTTTATAGCACTCTTAAGGATTACAAACCACACATACTTATTATTAAATTATTTTAAATTTTACTCTCAATTGAGAATTTGAAATCGAACTGATGTATTATTTCATTTTAATGGATAATTTCTTTGCCTTAAATAGAAAATGGGATTTAATACAGCTTAATTTGTGACAAGAAATGCTAACTAACTTCTCCCAAAGACTGTCATGGGCATGCGTCGCGCATACTGAATTTTTCTATTAATTCCTTGAATTGTGGGACTGCTGAGATGTCCTTTCTGATGCTGAAATGCTGCTAAGTTTAATCTTTTTATTTCTTGAACCCATCCTTTCCACTCATATTTTTCCATTTAATTGAGATATTTTCTGATGCTTATTACGTTAAGAGATCTGATCTTCAGGTCTGAAATTTTTAGTGTGGATAGATGATTATCGGCTTCTTTATATCCTCCTCGGTAACTTTGCATGTAAACCAGCACACAACGAACAGATGCACGTTTCATTGTAGAAAAGCTTGAGCTTGACAGTTTTGTAGAACTAAATACTTTCTCTCCTAAAACGTCTGTATTTCTTTCGTATTTTGCATAAAGATTATTTTACAATGCGTTTGATAATATATTATTGTTTAGATTTCATATAATTACTCATCACCAATCTAATTTGTAAGTACTTAATTTACAGCTTGCAGGGTGAGGAAATATCAAAAATTTTGGTAGGTTTAAAAAGGTGAATTAGAAGTTTAAAAGAATAAAAAATAAAGAAAAAAGATTAAGAATTTTGACAAGGCAATTGGCATACATTTTGAAATTTCCTGAATTTGATTTCACTGATGAATGTACATCTGTACCATTTCTCGAACTGTGGACCGGTGGAGTTTAGCACAGAGCCAGTATTCGGGCTGTCTCTGCAGCGACTCTGACCAGGAGGTGCTAGGGATCGAATCCCGACGGGCGGATTTTCGACGCTAGCTATGTTGCTGGGTCGAAGTCAGCTGCTGCCTGCACGAAGCATCTAGCGGCCGGCTGCTCTCATCGATCGTTCTTCCCAGTTTCTATAGTACCATCAGTTTTATCAACGCTAAGCGAATGCCGGGTCAATTCCCTATCAAACGTCCCACGGACCGCTGCGATCTATATTTTTCCTTCTTCCTTGTTCTATCTTTTTCTCTCACACACCCTCTTCTCACCACACACCTCTCTCCACACACACTCTCTCTCACCACCTCTCTCTCACACACTCTCTCACACACAGTCTCTCTCACACACACACTCTCTCACACACTCTCTCTCATACACACACTCTCTCTCTCACACACACACACATACACACACACTGCCAGACACTTTTAAAACGAGTGGGAGTTGCATTTCTTTTTCAATTTCTGTGCACATCGGAAATAATATAGATAACATTGTACGATAGAAATAAAAATTTAAAATCTGCTTATAGTATCGAACGTACTTTACGAAGAACTTGACTCTAGAAAGTCCTATGCCACACTTGCGGCAAAAGTAAGATAATCTTACTAACATACTTCCCATATCGAATATTACATTTAGTGCGAGTTTTGTGGTACAAATGACGCTATACGTCGTAGATAATTCTACTTTATGGTGACTGTGAATGTCGGATTGAAACCTTTATCTTCTTATGTCTCAAAACAAACTCGATATAACGTTGGACTATCTGGAGCCAAATTCTTCACATTTTTTTATTTAAATTTTTAATTTCTTCACTACCAATAGTAAAAAAGTACAAATAAATGGTCACTGGTTTTCAATTGACTACTTGACAAAAAATCATTTCACATATGCAAGCATATTTCACGATATTTTTTTGCATATTTCATTTTTTCGGGGTACGGGGTCTCCCATGCATTGGGACCCTTAAGAAATTGCTTATTTCGTTTTTAGATAAATCCAGCCTTGAAAAACTGGATGGACGGCGTCTCATTGTTTCTTTATTGCTGCACTGCTTTTAATGCCTGCTCTCAAGAGCGGCAAGAGAGAAACCGAGGAGGCGACCCGTTTCAGAAATGCGGTACCGAGCCACCTGTGCCGGTAGCGGAACTTGTTAACCAAGATCCGTGAAGTCACGGATGTTAAGGAGCTCAATACCCCGCGGGTCCCGGTATGGGTGACACTATGAGAGATGCGAATTCTAACAGCGCTGAGCGCCTGGCCGATAGGGATAAGAGGCAATGACGTATGGTTTACGACTTGACGTATGCTCGACTAAGATCAATGAGTAGTACACCTCGTTTGATGTCAAAGAGGTTTGAAACGTAGTTACGCAAGCAAGAGATTTGCCGGGAGCGGTAGCTCAGTGCATCAACTGATGTCACTGCAGCGCCTCTGACCGGGAGGTCCTAGGTTCGAGTCCTGACGGCGGCAGGATTTTCGGCACTAGCTTTCAGCTAGGTCGAATTCAGTCGCTGTCTGGAGGAGAATTCTAGCGGCCGGCTGCTCTGATCGGTAGTTTTCCGTGGTTTCTCCGATCAACACCAGGCGAATGCCGGAGCAGTACCCTACCAAACGGGCCACGAACCACGCGCGATCTGTCCTTCCTCTCGATCAATCAAGCAAGAGATTAAAAAAAGCCCGACATGATTTCTGTAGATAGTTAAGTCGCTTTTCTCATATGGCTGTCGCAGTCACAACTAACTGATTCTCTGCGACAATTTATTCAGTTTATGCTTATATAGAGGACCGACGTCTTGAATAAAGAGCATGCCTCTCATTGAGGACGCCGGTCCTGAGAGGCAATAATCACTCTGTAGTGGCACACCAGTGTGTAAATCTGAACGCATATCTTGAAAAAATTTTGAATCTCTCTTAGCTGGAATATTTCTAATCCTTCGTATGATATTTTTTTCAATAAATATTAAACATCAATATTTGAAGGAAATCTGGCAGGGTGAAAAAAAACTATTGAGTTCCGCCATCGAATTGATTTACTGTAAATGAAGCCAGCAATTTAACATCTTTGTTGCAACTCTAATGCAACAGGGCAGAACTAAAATTACTGAAGAATAGAAATTCTTACGGAGTAATATAACATTATTCATATGTATTTTCAACAGAATTCTACTGTCGTGCAGGTAGAACAAAGAGATTTAAAAATTAATTAGTTTAAATATTTTTAGGTGTAAAACTAATCAACATTCCCAGTTTTAAATGTCGATTCGTGTCTACCATTCCCGGGTTAGGTGAATTGTAAAATTCCGTCTCTCGTTACGTCGGTGTCGCGAGCTCGCCGCGGATTCACCTCGTTTGTGGGAGGCCGGCGATCGGCGGGAACCTGTCCGGACGCTTGGGCGTCGGCTGCCAGCAAAAAGTCGCTCGTCAGCCATGCACCGAACGTGAGCCGTCCGAGTTTCTGCCTGGGACGCGACGCGACGCGAGGCGACGGAGGCGGACGCTAGGGCGGTGGCGACGGCGGAGGGAATGGGGGCGGGAAGGGAAGGGAAGGGAATTTAAGGCGGGTCGGAGGAGACGGAGCCGACAAAGAGATGGCCTTTGCAACTCTCTAAGGGATGAGCTTGGCGATGACGACTCCATTCTCTCTAACTTTTTTCCTTCCTGAAAGAAAGACAAGTATAATGTTCTAAATTTATATGATACTTGACCCCTATTCAGTCAGTTACCTGTGTTTATTATAAATATTATATATATTATTTAATAGCGTGTTTTGTTTTATGTATATCCGATGCGGGCTTCAAGATTTCATTTTAAATTATGTACTATATGCTAAATCGAAAATCAAGAGCGCTTCACTAACAAAATATAGTGTTGAGTGAGAGAATGTGAATTTCTTAGATATCCTTGTATAGAGTAAGCAGACGGCGGTGAGAATTCTACACAATTACGAAATTCTGCCTGTGTAATTTGGGACTCTTTGTATTTTTTACAGGGAAATTTTGTAGCAGACTTTCAAGGATTATATCGTTTACTTATTTTCTAGGTTCATTTCTAGGTCATATACCACTGTTCTATCTATATCTGGTATAAGTCTAAAATATTAACACGAGGGAAGAAACTCATTTCAAAATTGAATGTTCAAACCAATATTTTGTGACAACTAAAATAAATAACTTAAAATATCTAAATGATTGATTGAAATCAATGAAATCGTATTTTCGTGTAATGCCCTCGATTCAGGATGCAAATACTTAAATTGTTCTTTGCCTTACTTGTGGAGATTTAAATGTGGTTTAAATCCTTCTTCATAAATACCAGTCCCAGATCCACTTCTGTTTTCTTACTTTAAAAAAGTCGATGTGAAGTATAAATTACATTTATGAAATTGTTTCCTCAATTTCAGTTGTATTATTTTCTTGAAAAGAGGTACAAAACCACTTTCATCAAAATTACCGAAAGCTTTTCTTTTAAATTCTTATTTTGAAATATTTCATCTTATTTTAAAATGCTGAGATACGGAGCAAAACTCACGGACAAGCTATCGACTCAGCAGGGCGGCGAGCGGGTGCCTCCGAGGGAGAACCACATGCCACTTTTCATACGCAACATTCCATGCCAGACGTAGTTGTGCTAGTATTATGGCCGGTCGTCGTTACCGACAGAGCCAACATACGCTCCGGTATTTTCCTTCGGTATTCATTTTGTGTTTCGGAGGAGAAGGATGTAGAAACATTGGGGTAACATGGACAGAAAAGGTTAATTCAGTGGAGCTCCAGTATTGTGCGTTGACCCTTCCACCTCTAAAAGTTTTGATGCTATCCTAAAGGGTAATGTATATGCAAAGTAATTATTAGAATAAAAAATATAACGTCTGGCTAGTACCCTCGTCTACCATTATCTAATTGTCAAATAGATTGGAAACGGAAGAACTCTTGTTTGCAGTTGACACGAATGTTCTTTGCAAAATCTAAACAATAAATAGTACAATTCCATAAGTTTAAAATCGGTTTCGTTATAAACTTATAGTTAGCCAAGGAAAACCCATTTCAATTAAGATTTGCATTTCAAACCGGAATCGTACGCACATAGCTGATAGTAAGGTATCAACATTTCTGGGTCTCTTAATTCAGTCAAACCTCAAACAAAAATATCCATGGAAATGAACTGAACATTAAAATAAGTTCCTTAAGTTAAGCATTGACAATTATTTCAAATTCTGTCTGACTTCATGCAGCTCGTTGTATGTATTTTGCAAATGTACTTTCCCTCCTGAGCTATGGCATACAATTCTGGGAAAACTGATCCTATAGTACCCATTCTTTCAGATTGCAAAAACAAAATGTACGATTAATATGGAAATGCCATCTACGTGATTCCTGCAAGCCTCACTACATTGAGCTTTGAATCTTAAATTGCCTTGCCTATTTATTTACGAATCTGTAGTTTTGTCAAAAGAGACTTACTTAATGATGGGAACACTTTTTCCTGCAATAATGATATTTATAATTACAGCACACGTCGTCGGGTATCATTATGAATAGCTTACTATAAGAAATTGACATGTACTACATATACCGTATAAATGTAACTTCATTATCTGTGCACGTCATTCAGAGGGAAATGTAGTTATTCAAATTATCGTTCTGCATGCTGTTGCGGCACGAGGTATTATTTCTTGTCGAAGGACATGATGAAGGAGTCCGAATTTATTGTCTTTGAAATTAGGTTTTATTACATCTGAGAGAATACTTTTGTTAATAATCTTTTTTCATTCTCATTTCATGCTCATTTTTGTGTTCAATTAGTATAAATAAATAAAAATAAATAAATAAATAAATAAATAAATAAATAAATAAATAAATAAATAAATAAATAAATAAATAAATAAATAAATAAATAAATAAATAAATAAATAAATAAATAAATAAATAAATAAATAAATAAATAAATAAATAAATAAATAAATAAATAAATAAATAAATAAATAAATAAATAAATAAATAAATAAATAAATAAATAAATAAATAAATAAATAAATATATAAATAAAATAAATACCGTAGGTTATTTTGTAACGTATTTCCAGATGACATTACACAATTAAAATCGATACACAAGTTTAAGTACAAACTAAAATGCATTACTGTTTTTTCCGGCATTACTGTTTCTATATAACTAGACCTTCTAAAAAATACTGACCTTCAAAAAAATTAGCCCTATTGCTAGATACTATTTATTTAATTAGATATTAAGTATATAATGCATTTGTTTACATTTGTACTGTGTAATTGTATATACAATGAATGTGCCAGTAATAAGTACCTTACTTCAACTTCTGGTTCAATGACCCCATCCCGATCAGGTTTTTGACCAATTTACCTGATGTATTGATCAAATGCTGAGACGAGCCAGTGTTGTGCTTGTGGTCGTAATTATTGCTTGACTATTCGCACGTTTCGTTGAGCTCTTCTTTGGATAGTTGTGATAGGAGTAGGGCAGAGATTGTGAGGTACTATCTGGTTAGAAATACTAAAAACTAAAATCTGTAATTCGTTTACCGATGCAAATGTTTTGTCTCCAACTTGGGAACGAAAATGTCTAGTGTTCAACTGTTGCTAACCTCCCATTCTGGTAACAATTTATTATTAAAGATGGGAAAGATTGCGCAGATTTTACTTATCTTCCATAAATCACGTACATTTTTTTACTGTTCTTCGACGGAAGTAAACCAAATCGAATGACTGTATCTGAGAACATTTTCGGTAAACCTTTTGGTTGTTTATTATTGCCGCTGTGAGAATCATCTATTACTTGACCTCGTGATGCACTAGTTACTGCACACAAATAAATCAGAGAAAAACAAGTCAGTCAGCCAGTCCTAGACTCGTAGCGGTACCAGTAATTTTTCAGTTGCATTGCGTGACTCACTTGCACTCGTCGTCTGTGACGGTTTGTGCAGCGCCAAGGCGGCATTTCCCGCCCGTATGGGGGTCGAGGGCTGCTTAAGAGTAAAGGAGGTGAGGAAGGCAGACGTGGAGCGAAGCAGGAATGGCGCCTATGAGATATTGAGCAAGGGCAGCGTGCGGGCGCAGGGCCGCGAGGGGGCGGGGCGCAGCGGGGAGGAAGAGCGGCCAGCTGTGTGGCTGCGCGGGGCGGAGCAACTGCGAAGAGCAGGGTTGGCTGACGAGGGTGGAGTTAACAGGACGGTGAGCAGCGCCTGGGGAACAAGGCGAGGCGACCAGAGGACGGTTCAGAGCAGTGTGAGCAGTACTGTATGGCAGCAGGGCTGTATGTGCACGGCAGTGTGAGCAGGGAAGGGCTTGCAGGGTAGGGTAGGGCAGGGCAGCATAGGGCAGGGTAGAGCAGATCAGGCTAGGTAACAGTAAAGTGGAAACGGTAAAGTAATTAAGACAGGTTGAACCAAGCTGTGCAAGGTGATTAGAATTTGTTGGGCGGCGGGAAGCCAGTATACTTCCCAAATTGAGCTATTGAAGGAAAGTAAAGAAGAGCGGGTCGGAACATGTGACGCCGAGGTGTTTTCTAAATATAAAGTCATAAACATGAGGATGAGGCTGGGGAAGGAAAGGATAATCCTTCAGAGAAGAGAAAGCTGCATATGAGGACTTGCAACGAAGGCTATGAGGAATAGAGCGTGCAAGAAGAGAGGGATCGAGCAGAGCGAGTCCGCGAGCGGGTCTAGAGTGAGCAAGCCTGAACAAAGGGGCCGTGGTGGGGAAGAGTATTGGAAGGGTGGTAATGGTGGTAGCAGCGGAATAGCATATAGTCGGCGAGATGGCGAGAAACGTAACCGAGTGGGACCGCACGTCCACCGCCGGATATCCCTACAGGAGTTCCACAAGGCAGTGAGGGCGGGTGAGGCTGGGCAAACTAAGGCGTGAACGGCGTGGAGGCGGCGTGGGCACGGCGTGGGCACGGCGTGGGGACGGCGAGGGGGCGGCATTTGGGCGGGGCGTCGCGGGGGTGTGACGGGGCACCGAGGGCGCCCCCAGGCACGGTCCGCTGCGTCGTCAGCGCGCGCCAGCCCCGTTGCAGATCAAACAGCTCGCCCGCCCTGCCCCGGTCGCCACCCTCCTGCCGCCCTAACGAATTCGACCGCCCCCTCCCATACTTTTGTATTGGTCCGATAGAGGGAGGCTCCGAGGGCGAACGGGCTGACCAAGGTAGTGGCCGGCACTTCCTCCCTCCTCGCCGCCTCGCGGCCCACGCGCTCGGGGCTCATTGTGCGACGCGGCGCAGGGGTGGCCACCCCGTGACCAATTCTGGGGCGCGAGTATTGTTTTGCAAGAAGATAAATCATAGAGATAAAAGGATGACATTTGAAATTCGCGTATTTAATTAATTAGAAATAGTTTTGTGGTTATGGTTCAGTTGATTGGCACTAGGTGGGTTATTTGGAAAAGGTCATAAAATCTTTTTTGTTGGGGGTAAGTTGTATGTTCACAGGCATTAATTATAACTCAAATTTTTCAACTCTCAGTCGGGATTTTTTCGATATATTCTCTACAACTCTTTTACCTTAAATCCTGTAAATTGTTTGAGGAGGATAATATTTCCTACAAATTTTGTATAAAACATTTTTCTGAAACCAATGCAAAGGGAGCTACAGCAGTTTCAAAACGCCTTCTTTGAAAATTGATGTACGGTGAAGGGGCTCGGTCGGCCGTCTGTATTGCTGGGGCGTGTTCCTTTTCCTGCATAGGGTATTTTATGTTGAGACGTTGTTTATACACTTATTAAATGCATGTTTATATTCTAGTTTTATAATACTAGTGTTTTAGCGCTATACGTCGTAGGTCGTTCGCGTATAATAACCTTGTGCTAGAGTTTTTACTGCCGTCCTAACATAGTTGCCCGTACGCTAGGGTCGTAAGCGTGGTGTTATAATAAATCTTTAATCGAGAAAACGGTGTTTTAATAACCAACAAAGTTTATCAGGAAGTGAGATTGTTGTGGAAAATGAGTTTTCAGGCGTTAGAATCCATAATAAAAAAAACAATACCCACCAACAGTTACTTGAAAGATTGGAGCAATTTTCTGGTCACAGTACTTGTCAGAGAAGTCATGAGAAGAAATAAAAGAGGTCATCTTTGTCAACATATTATATGTTGACGAAGATGACCTCTTTTATTTCTTCTCATATGAACGTCAACAACACCACATCAGAATTCTCACAATTCAGAGAAGTCATGTTAATAAATACTGCAATATACTTCCACAAACTCAGATTTATCATCATTAGAATTATCATGGTTCTACTGATAGTGCTACCAGCGCTAGTTTTATATTTCTAGAAAGGGAGGGACTAGTCTCATTCATCCAAATCAATCGAATATGACCAAGAAGATATCTTTATTCGTGCTTTTAGTATATGTGGTACATTCTCTTACAGTGGATGAAGGAAGGAACAATTAAGCAGTGCTTATCAGAAACAGTGTGTTTTGTCTAAAATAGTCCCTGTAATTAGACGTTACAGTAAAACATACTGTTGAAACATGTGAAATATTTTTGTTGGTTTGTACGGTAAAGAGATTATGAACATGCAGGCAATGGACGATCTCCGTTACCAAGTACTTTCTAAATCGGGAATAAAACGAAAGGCTCATCTCGCCAGACAGCCACCTACATGTGACGGAGTCTAACATCGTGGATTTCGCATCTTATATCAAGTTTGGAAAGAAAATATAATCCTTAGGATTATTTATTATTATTATTATTATTTATTATTATTATTTATTATTATTATTATTATTTATTACTATTTATCCTTAGGATTATTTATTAGGATTATGATGAGGGCTCGGATGTTTATGACCTAAAAATGTTAGAAACATGCAAGCATTTATGACCTAAAAAGTATGAAAATATTGCCACGAATATGATTTAAATTATTTTTGGTTGCATTTTCGAAACCTTCAAAATCTTTCCGCTGTTTAAATAACCATTAAATTGAAAATATACTTTTAAAATCTAGCACATTCACTATTCACTCCTCCTATGGTGCCCAATGAAGACAATTCTACCAGCTAAAGTTATTTATAGAATCGATTGATCTTGGCAAAACAATTTACAAAACGAAACTAACACTTCTTCGCAACTGGTGATATCTACGCTTTCTTTTTCTCGTATATCGATTACCCTCCCAATTTACATACGTATATTTATAAGAAATACAGACAAAAATTAGATATAACAATTGTAAGAAATTAAATAACAGTTAGAATATGTAGAAAATCGTTTTCAGACGAGTGCAAGCAAGTGTGCGAAAGTGGAACCAAAAAGATAACAATATGACAAAAAGTACAAACATTCATGGAAAAATACGACCATAATATGAAAAAGTTACAGAAAATGACCAAAGGGTTTAAAGGAGCCAGAATATGATTGTACAAGACACGTTGCATATTTTTAGTCCTTGTAGATAAAATCATACTTAATTTTCATATGGAACAATACTTACATTTTCCATGGAAATAACACGTAGAAAAAAATATGACATCTCATAAACATCCGGGCCCTAGCGATGTTCTAACTTACAATTACCCGATTAAAATAATACTTATAATCAATGTATTTGCTTGGGGACGTTGCTGCAGAAAATCTGAAGTGAATTTCACTCCTGCATGGAACTATGGTATCCACGTAACAATTCTCCTGAAATCGATGATGGTTATAACATATCCAACATCGATCAAAATATCGCACGAGAGGAAATCTTCAAAACCTTTTCTTATTATATTTTCAAAATAAACGAATTTAATGTGGCATACGTCACAAAGAAAAAAATAGTTTTTTTCTCAATGCTTCTGCTACATTTTTTGGTCTTCGACTTTATTATAGTTAATTTCAGTTACTTTTACATTTTTCTTAATTTCATATTTTTTCATTTATATTCTCCACCTCTATCTTCTTAACATTTACTAACAAATGCAAAATGGATAGTTAAAAAATATATCGTAAATATACAAAGATTGTTTATTTCTTCACGTTTTCGTAGAGTTACATAGGCAGAAGTATAAATTCCAGCAAATTCGAAAAAAATCCATATACCAAATGCTGCGAATTATTAACACATTTATAAATGTATTAAGGTCCAATTGAGGTATAGTGGGAGTGGGGTTGTTAGTATCTTGTAAATGAAAATTAACGGCTTTTATTGGAACTCGAAACTACACACCTTGTCCCTCACTAGGCTTCTCACCAGCATGGTAGACAGATTCCTCCCCGGTCATCACATGTTTGCTAATACGCATGCATGCTTCATCCGGCAAAAATCCAAATTATGCTTCGAAACGTTCCCTACTTCGGACTACATCCATCTATTCTTGTCGGCGTAAATACTAACCGGTTAATCTTGAATTAGCCAAATTAACACTTAATCCGTGATACACACGGCGTAGGCAAAGTATGCATTCACCATTCATTTACACTTGATCGGGTGACTAGCTGAATACTGGCTGCCCGGGTATTTCTTTAACACGCTCGTCTACGAATCCGCTCTGCCCCAAACCGAAAGTACTCGCTCACTCTGCATTATCTGCAATATGTGCATTACGAATAGCATAAAAAATGTGCGTGTAAATTTCATTCCCTCCCCCTTCTCGAAGATATAGGGATGTCTTACCACTCGACTATCTTAACGCGTTAGCTGTTATCTCTTTGTAAGAAAAAATTGCCTAAATTGCTTTGAAACTATTGCTTGTCTTCGTTTCTCCGTGACATAAAACATAGTCGAACTTAGATAAGCGAGAATTCAAGGGATCGTATTATCTTTTCTGCTTATGGAGATGTTTCACTAAGCCACTATAGTTTCTCTAAAAGGGGGGGTTGTAGTACACCAAACTGACTTTATTTCATTTCGCGATTTCCCGGTCTCCAACGCATTCACTACTCTAAGTTTATCGCTTAACGACATTTTGATTTTTCATTCTAACATTTTGAGTACGTGCCGAACTTTTCTTCGCATTTGAAACTTATCGACTTTAGTAAGTTCAACAATAGGTCGGTGCACATGTGCATTTGGCGATTCGAATAGAATACGATAGAAAAACAATGTTAAGTCCATGATATTTAAGAACACAAAAACAGCTGTTTTCTCGAAATTTATGACAGGATCATAAGATGGTAAATACGTTTGGCTGTCGCTAGATGTAATTAACAGTCTCAGTTATGAAGGTTTACGAGATTAAAACTTTCTTTTATTGAGGTTTCTGTTTCTCACTTACAGAGGTTTTAGAGGCTTAAAATGACGGGACATGGCAATTACTCTCTTTTGTAAAGTTTTTTCACATATCCAGTTCACACTCATCTAGGCTTGGCTGTACTTCTAAATTTGATTATAGTGGAATTTCGTATGAAATATCAGCATCAAATACACGTTATTATCTATGTGATGGTCCACGAAAGTGAACTCTTTTATTATCTAAAATATCTAACATCACAGCCGTAACGCATTATGGACACATATTTCCTTTAAGAATGTCTTATCTGCATTTGTTGATTTGGTGAGTATATATTCAGTTGTCGCATCAGAAGAGAAGAGTAAGTTTGAGCGATCCAATGACGATGTACCACTCGTGGCATGTGGGAAGAGAAACAGTACAACTAAGACACACCCTCTCAGCATTTGATTGACCACTAGTTCTGCGCATGGCGATTGGCACTCGAGCATTAACACCCAGAGTTGAAAAGCGGGCGCGCTGACCGCTGCATTCTGTATCATCCGGCTACCGTCATTTGGAGGTTTCCTATGAATGTTGTTGACTGCCCCTCGGACCTCGAACGGCAGCGAGGGGAGAAGGGTCCAGGGCCCTGCCCTCAGACGGCGTCTGTTTCAGAGTGATGTCATCGGCACGGGAACCGAGCCGATCGACTGAATTTGTGCGAAGGAGTCATCATAACGATTGGTGCTGACCAAGCTGACGTAGTAGATTACTATTTCTTCCCTGAATGGATACTAACGTTTCACCTCATAGTTTTTATGTTTTTGTTTATTCACATCTCTCCGTCTCTGTTTCGTTATTGAGAGATAAATCATTTAAGGCAGAGAATATATTGATTAATTCAAAAACGATGACTCGATGGTGGTCAGTGAAACAGTAGAACAGTAAGTAAGTAAGTGAAGCAGTAAACTCCAACGAAACCTACCTGGAACTTGTTTTGTCCACACTAAAATTCACTCGTGACGGCGTTTAAGCCCTGCCACTCAGAGTTGGAAAGCAATCTGTCTGCTCTCAGGCTGCTCCACTCCGGATCGCCTCCGGCTGCCGCCAATCCAAGGTTTTCCCATGAATTTCGCCGGCTACCCCCTCGGGCCGCGTGCGTCCGGGAGGGGGGGGGGTGGGAAGGGGAGGGGTCAGGGGTCCAGCGCGCCACCCTCGCACGGGTCGGCTCACAGGTGTCACGGGCAGACACGGGAGCGAACGCGGGCGGTGAGCGGGGCGGGGGCGGGGATGGAGGCGGGGACGCCCCAGGCTGAATATGCATCGGGCGGCGCGCTCTTTGTCCGGCCGCCCTGGGGCTGTTGCAGGTCCACCCGCGGCCCATTTGCGTAATGCCCCGCGAGGCGGCTGCTGGCTGGGGCAGGGGAAGAGGCGCGTCCAGCGACGGGTGACTGTCGCTTCGAGTAGCTCTCCACTCGGAGATGGACACGGCAGAAGAAGCAAACAGAATGCCAAGTATAAACCAAGGGAGAACGCTATAACAATGCAATAAAATCCTGTGCTATAACAAAGATGTGTCGGACGTTCTTTTCGCTCTCCCTCAACTTCTGATCGTGAGAATTCTATGCAGAAAAAAAATTATCGTCATTAAATTATTTATTTGTTTAATTTGGTTTGCAAATTATATAATTATGTCCACAGCAAGTATGTTCTATGCCGTTCCTCTCCTCTTGAACTTTTTCTTTCTAGAATACTTATACATTAATGAGCGATGTAATTTGCGAATTCTTGAGTCGCGTTCTTTAGAGGTTATTAATAATACTAGTAGAATTACGGATATTTCGTTGAATCCATGGGGTTTCTGAAAATAATCCATTAAAACCATTTTAAAATGCAAATAAAGTGAGTAGTTTAATAAAAAATTTAACATAATAATAATAATAATAATAATAATAATAATAATAATAACAGAAATCACAAATGGCAATAATTTGATAATCGTGAAGAAACAAGACGTTCCTGCAATATATGAAATCATATTTTTTATTATCATATGTAAGATAAAAAATGTATTGTTAAAAATATTTGAACATTACGTTTTGATTTATTGCCGCTGTGAGAAGCGTCTATTTCTTGACCTCATAATGCACTAGTTGCTGCACACAAATAAATCAAAGAAAAACAAGTCAGTCAGCCAGTCCTAGACTCGTAACGGTACCAGTAATTTTTCAGTAGCATCGCATGACTCACTTGCACTCCTCGTCGTCTGTGATGGTTTGTGCAGCGCCAACGCTGCAACATTTGAAAGTGAACCTTCGAATTACAAAATAATTAAGTGATGTGTCTGCTTTCAAGAGCTTGGAAGCATGTTAAATTTTTATTCTGTTTGCAGTCGTCTGTTATTGGTACCATTCGTAGGGTTACGAGGTTCCTTCAATTTCCAGAATATCATTGAGAAATGTCCACAACAATTACTGTATTAGAATAATTTAGATATGTCTAGGGCGTAACAGAAACGGATATAATAATACAGTAATTGTGAACTAGATATTGCATTGTTACATTTTGAAAATACTTTGAACAACATGATTATTCTGAAAGTATTTGTGTATCAAATAATACACTTTGTCAACGCGGCTGGTTTTGTGATATATTTTATTTATATATTTTACTTTAAAAAAGTTAAAAACTGTGTGACATACTATGGGGAGAAGTGCAATCTATGCACGTTTTCTTCATGGCTGGGATGCCTACTCTAACGCATAAAACCATATATTGTTTTATGCATCAGCAGTAAATTAAATATTTATCTTGTCTGTTTAACGGAAACTAAATCAGATAATGAACATTGCACAGCAACAATAATGTGATACTTCTTATAAATCGATTATAATTTTTTTGCTTTTTAAATTTGTAATGTTTTCAACATACAATACTCGTATTCCTTTCGTTAAAAAGACCCCGGGTGCCAACCGTTTCGCCAGCATTTTTTACAGCAATGTATAACTGTATATTTACTTTTACGTATAATTTGAAATAATTGTTCATACATCACATTGTAAAACGAACAAAAATAGAAAGATAAACTTATATCATTCTTTAAAAAATCTTTGGCAACGTCTGCCGCCGGGAGTTATCGTGTTGCATTGTGCACCGCCGCTGCCGTGGCAAGCGGCAGCGGGGCGGTGACGGGGGCAGCGTCGGTAGCGGGGCGGGGCGGAGCGGGGCGGAGCGGGGCGGGCCGGGATGGCTGAACGTAAAAAGTGCACTCGGAGCGCGGCGGGGAGCCGCGACCGGCCCTACCTCACCCTTCTCTCTCCACCTCTCCTTTTCTCTCCCCTCTTTTCTCTTCCGCAGCGCCGGCTCCGCCCACGCCTACCCCTGGGAGGCCCTCTATTTGGAATTGGACAGAGATGGAAAAAGAATTGCGGGCCATATGAACGCGTGCGTGCGCCGGTGTGGGTGGAATAGAACTAGGGGCCGCGGTCATTTATTTCTGAAGGCAAGTAATGAATTTTAATGGTGCCCGAGCATTGGCTACTACGTGTGTTTATTCTGTATTCGTTGGGCCCTCGCCGTAGGCAAGGAAGTAGGAAGGAGGAGTAGGAGACTTGATGAGGAAAGAACCTGATAAAGAAAACGGGAAGAAGATAAACAAAGCATAAATGAATGAAGAGCGAATGACTGGAGCGTGGCGTCGGGTAGACGTAAGAACAAATAAAGATCTGAGGAAGCTTATCGATTGAAAATAAATCGTGAGCGCTTTCTGCGTGTTAGTTTAAAATTTTCACACAGGACACGAGAATATGCCACACTGCAGAATATCACAAGAAATGCAAAGTTTTGTAGAAACCTTTATAATTCAAAGCTTAATGAACTTTTTGAACATAGTAGCAGATAGTAATTTCATTGCTAGCTATGCACATGCCTCAAATAAAATAAAAAACTTTGGTGTATTTGAAGTTCAAATAACGTTCAGTTGTTTAGGAATGTGCATTTGATTAATGGAAATGGCCATTTCAGAATGCGAAATGGCCATTTGGTCATTTCATTCATAAGAATATAACAGTACGAGCAAATAAACATAATTATCTTGAATACTTGAATGAATATTCTAGAAAACATTTCAAAATGTCAAATTGATGTAATTTATTTTGTCAACAAAAACAGTAAAATTCTGTGTGTGATGTACGGGGCAATGAATCATCTGCGTACGCTTAATTGAGCTTCAGAATCCCTTCCCCATTCTTTACTATACATAGTTGAATGATGAATAAAAGTACCAACAAAGCATGGCGAGAAGCATTTGAACTTTAGGAAATTTTGCTTCCTAGAAATACCCGAGTAACACGCATTTCAATTGGTAAACGAATTACTAATTTATTTTCATTATATTGCTAGCAGAATAGCACTCCCACCCTACTCTTACCGTGCGCGTTGTAAAGCTACGTTTAAATCCATAAGCAAAACAAGGATACTGTATATCTCAATGGATCAGAGACACTGAACGAAAAAACTGATTATGACGTATTAGTGTAGTGTTTGTGTTAAAACGTTTGTGTAGGACAGCACATTGCTCACCATTTCCAATTGAGAAGTATTTAAGGAGGGCTTAATATTGGCATGATTCTCGCCATCTTTTCCGAGTCCTAGTGGAATGATACAATGGATCAGAGAGATGCAAAGGGCATGACTCCAGAATGCACAGTGCAGGACGATTAAAGTCATCAGTCCATCCTAGGGTTCGTTCGTGATACTGGAGGAGCGGACGGGAAGTTGATAGCAAATTTGTATAGTGGTAATAGCATAGTACTGTTTGTCAATTTAGTATTAGTGACAGAATTTGTTTCATAAGATTTGGTGTAACGAGTCTGTTATGGATGATATATGCGGAATAATGGATCAGGTTACCATGTTGGAGTGTGACTGTAAAACTTTGTTTTGAACGTAGCAAAATATTGGCGATATTATAAATAAACTGAAAGAAAAAGTTACTGGAATGATTACACTCCCCACAGCAATTTTTGGGATATCCAGACATTCGCGGAAGCACGAACAACAAATACCTCAAGAGATGTATAGGAGGTGAGAGGGAAAGGAGCGAGCGGTGAGTAGTGTAATGCGAGGACACGGGGCTTTAGAACGGTAGCGAAGTTGAACACCTTCTTCGCCGGGGAGGGCGGGGGCGGCTGCGGAAGTGTTGGAGGGCGGGTGGGGGTGGGGGCGACCACATAGACCGCTAGCAACGACACAGAGCGGCGCGTAGAGTGGCGGGGTGGGCGGCGCATTGCGGGGCAGGCTGGGCGGGCCGAGGGGGGGGGGAGGAATGAGGCCAAGTGCAGCGAAAGACAAAGAACAGCGAATCGGTTTCAATTATATTGGCGCGGTGCTTTGGTGCTTTTGTCCATGTAGCAGGGGCGGGGCGGGGTGCGGACGTTCAACCCGCCCTCGCGTCCCCGCCGCCGTTTCTTTGCCTGCTCCCTCGTCCTGCCCTCTTGCAAGCAACAAGAATTTCTCGTCCACTCACACCCACACCACTGCACCTGCTTCTCTCCGAGTCCCTCTCACATGCTACGGTGGTTTCCATTTTCTTTGTTCCCTTTGCGTTCCTCGTTTTTTGGTCCTTCCTCTCTTGGTCCTTGATTCATGAGACCCGATTCCTTGGCCGACTATTTCTTGGTCCCCGATTCCTTGGTTTTTTTTGGCCCGGATCCCTTGGCTACAAATTTCCTGGTCGATTCCCCAGTTCCCGATTCTCTTGTCCCCAATCACCCGGTCCTCGATTCCAGTTTACGTGTCTCCAATTCCTTGGCCCCGGATTCCTTGGTCCCCGATTCCTACGTTCCAGATTTCTTGGTCCCCGATTCCTACGTTCCAAATTTCTTGGTACTTTGTCCCGCCTCTCTCTATCTCTCCTTCTCTCTCTCTCTCTCTCTCTCTCTCTCTCTCTCTCTCTCTCTCTAAGTCTCCTATT
Source organism: Teleogryllus oceanicus (assembly GCA_964035755.1). Lineage (NCBI taxonomy): Eukaryota > Metazoa > Arthropoda > Insecta > Orthoptera > Gryllidae > Teleogryllus > Teleogryllus oceanicus. The sequence continues at coordinate 26,955,504 of CAXIVR010000001.1, forward strand.
TTTCTCGATGCCTTGAAACCCGCTCCCCTCGCTCGTCCGCTACCTTGGTTCCCATTTGATAGTAAGATGACATAATACGTAATATCACGAGTGCTTTGGAAATTTTCGATAAATCCCCGACTCGCGAAGCGAGGATGGGATTTATCTGAGAATTTCCAAAGCACGAATAGTATGTAATAGGGCAATTGCACGGATGAAATTATGTCCAACAGAATTACAAAATGCGCCAAATATTGAAAATAACTGAAAGATGTGTTAAATTCAAAGAATGATAGTACATACGCGGTTTGTTGGACATCGATATGGCGATCGATGTATGCCGCCTCTTAATACAGATGGGACACAGTTTGAGATTGGCAAGTAGAAAGAAGCAGTAAGAAAAATCGGATAGAAAAAACCATAAACGTTTTGAGATATACCGCCCTGATTAGGCATTTGTATGTATACTTAAGCATTATTGGTTTTAATTTCACAAGTGGAATAGTATTCATTATGAATTATGATGCTTGTTGCTCATTGTATCAATAAGAATTTTATGTGAATATGAAATTATCACTATCCAAATTGTTAAAATCATTCACAAGTAGCTCTTCAGTTATCAAAATCCCTCACCTAGCATGATCTTAATGCGTCTCTCGATCTCAGCTGGTCTAGTTGCCGTCCTTCGACCTTTCTTGGCGTTTCGTACCTCAACCTGCGTTGTACTGACCGACTATATGACGTCCTACACTCCATTGCACCGACCCATGAAATCTAAGGAGGTGCGAGACAATTTCAATGGCCTGTTAAGCATTTTAATAGGTTCGTATGTCGCTATATTGTAGATAAACAATAACAATGCGGTACTGAAAGCTGTGTAGTTTCCACATTGCATGATACTAAAGGCAAGGGAATGTTGGCGTATTTATACATCGTAATGAAGAGTCTTAATTCAATCTTCCATATAATTTCTCCTGTTTTTACTTTCTCTACTACGGAGTAAAGAGAAAGTTATATAATACTGCTCAAAAACGGCGAATTTTCTGCAGAAAAACTCGCTTATTATCGGGTCCTGCTAACGAAAAAGTGGATAAATCCTGTTGCTAAATTTAGAAAAATAATCCTCTAACATATTTGTGGGTCCTTGATACCGAAAAATGGAATGACGGCAAAACGCCTGTCTGTCCGTGTGTGAACAACGCTACTGGCTACACCGTTCAGCCAGTTTTCTCCAAAATTGATATTCACTAACCGATCTGGCTGATATCGCGGTCTCTTGATTTCGAAAGCCATATTTTAATTTTGGAGGTACATTACATGACACTGTGGGACATTTTCAAGATTTTCAAAAAAATGGCTCCAAATTTTTTATTACATTTTGTTGTTAGATAGTGTTAAGGAGTTTAAGAGAATGGTGTAGGTCACATGTTCGGTGAAAACCCTGATTTTTCGAAAATTGGAATAGTTTAATTTTTTCGGAGTCTTCCTACCAGGGACCGAATACCGAAATAATAGCGGTAAAGGTATTTATACCGGTATAGAAATACCTTTACCTCTATTATACCTTTATTCAAAATACCTTTAAATTATCCGACGTCTATACCGGTAAAATACCTCTATTTAAAGGTATTATACCGGTATTCTCTCATCAAAATACCGGTATTTTCATAAGAAAATACCGGTATTTCAGTAGAATCATACAGGTATTTGGGGGAAATTCATTGTGATTTTTTCCGCTGAGATGGCTCAGAGGAAACAACTATTTACACGGCAGAGTTTCTGACCGGGAGGTTCTAGGGTTCGAGTCCCGAGGGTGGCGGATTTTCGACACATATTCTAGCTAGGTCGAGTTCTGCCGTTGACTGGGAAGTCAAGTTCTGTCGTCAGACGGAGGGACCAGCCAACGGTCTTTCGCAGACATCAACACGAGCTCGTTCGCTGACCTTGGACCTCACGTCCGGGCGCAGAGCTTGGCGACACGTGATACAGTGTTGAAAATTTATCGAATTTCTCTGTATAAATCTTGTCCTGTCAAGTAGCGATAAAAAATGGAGAAACGTGTCATCTTATCCAAAAATGAGTCTTCCCACGCGTGCCAAACTTCCGTCTTGCACGACTGTGTTTATCACTAAATACGATTATTTGCTTGAATTTGATCGTATCACTAACATTCCCAAAAATATTTTTTTCAGTTGGCCCAGTTTCCTTATTCTGCACCGTAATTATAACTAAAACAATATTAAAAATTGATATTGAACGCTAATAGACATATTAACTATTCTTACGCGAGGAAACAGAAGCGTTATGTTTAATTCAAAATTCATGTTTGAAACATGTTTATTTTTCACTTCCATGTATTATTTAAGAAATTTCATTAAGAAAAATATTAATAGTACTATATAATATTAATTAATTTTAATAATTTTTTAAAATATTAATACTAATGAAATTTTAAATGTTTGCATTAAATTTGTGTAAATTAATTTATTATTTTGTTTGTTAATTTATACATTTATTTAAATTAATTGTTAATTTTAATTAAAATGTAAAAATGTTAATATTAATAAACTCTTTTATATTAATTAATAATGTTAATATATATTTCTTATTATTAAGGAAGAAACACTCTTCTCGAAGTGGGCTCCTCCAGATGCATTTTACAATGTAAGCTACCCCGTAGAAGGGAACCCTTGCCCACATGCAATGTTAATAGCCAATAATAATAATAATAATAATAATAATAATAATAATAATAATAATAATAGTAATAATAACATAATAATTTACTTTTATTACAAATTTTCTCAATATTTGCAGTTAATGTCAAAATATATTAAACCCTAAATATAAACTAGGAAAATAACTGTTTATTTTAGCCCTATTTATTAATGTATAATTAAGATTTAATTGTGAAATGAAGTAAAAGGAAATCATTTTTTAACAATAACAAAACTGGGCCTGAAAGCCTCAGCGTTCGTGATTATCTCAAGGTGTCAAAGTATCTCAGTTCGCGGAAGGAGGGGTCGGGGAGGGAAGAAACGGTCCTACGCCTACGGCACGGCGTATACGTTGACAGCCTCTCCATGTGCGAAATACAAAGACAGGCTTAGGTCATCTCTCAGGTCAGATGGGAGATAACTCGATGAAGGCACTAAGATAAGGTTCTCTTTAATGGAATCAATTCTTATTTCATATTTCAACTTTTCCGAAGTTTAAATTATGGAAGGTTTTCAATACATACAACGTATGCAAAACGTGAACGCCCGAACACAAAACATTTACAATAATAAGAATAGAATTTAATACAGTTGTTTAATATATATATATATATATATATATATATATATATATATATATATATCAAATAATAATTTAACAAAAATATCAATTATGAAATTTATTTGATTAATAAACATTTTTAGATATTATGAACTAAAGCAACCTATTCTGTCAACATGTATGGATGGTAAGCTACATTTCTTCATTGAAAATACCGGTATAATACCGGTATAACCTTTATGGACGTCCATACCGGTATAGACGTCACATAGAGGTATTTTACCGGTATAAATGAATAAAGGTATTTGAAAAAGGTATGGAAAAATACCGGTTTTATACCGGTATTTTTACCGGTATTCAATACCTTTTCGGTCCCTGCTTCCTACAACTACAATTATGAAGATAGAGATTTTTCCCTGAATGAAATCTGTTCCTTAAAGAAAACGTTTTGAAAAAAGTTCATCTATAATTTTTCGAAATTTGAGTACTTTTTCCGTAATGTTTAGCGCGAAACTACTGGCGAGAATGAACGAGCTGTTTCCGCACCACTACTTACACATTTACTTCCTATAAACAATGATAAAAAATAATACTCATTGCATTTGCTTACGTTGCATTTCATTGCATTGCATTCTATACGTTTATACTAAAGAAATCAATTTTCTCTTAAATTGTACCCAATACAATTTTCTTTATTTTGACGTAATGTACATCTATCATAATTGACGACTTTAATAAAGGAGCGCGTTTTAAAGGCATAGGCTTCTGTCCCTGGCATTCATACCTGGCATTCTGTTCCTGGCACCTACATACACTCTCCCAGGACGAAACCGGTCTCGTCTTGTGGCATCCTCGCTTATCCCCGTCTTTAGCGAGACCATGTTTCGCCTCGTCCGACTGCACCGATCCCCTCCTCCACATTCCTCCTGCTCCGCACCTCCGAACCACCCCCGCCACGGCGACCAACATCCTCCTCCCGGCGCCGTGGCGGTCTGCCGTAATTCAATACAAACATTTGGGGACGCGCAATTCCCCAGGCGCGCGGCCACTCGCGCCCTTGATTGTACACAGCCGCTGCAGGTGGTTCGCCTACGCCTGCCTGCACACCCCTCCGCCCGCCCACCTACGCCCGCCCACCTACGCCCGCCCACCTACGCCCGCCCACCTACGCCCGCCCACCTACGCCCGCCCACCTACGCCCGCCCACCTACGCCCGCCCACCTACGCCCGCCCCCCTCCGCCCGCCCACCTACGCCCGCCCACCCCCGCCCGCCCACCTCCGCCCGCCCACCTACGCCCGCCCACCTACGCCCGCCCACCTACGCCCGCCCACCTACGCCCGCCCACCTACGCCCGCCCACCTACGCTCGCCCACCTACGCCCTGCTACAGGATACACTCATAGTTTACGTGGGACTCAAACCAGCAGACTTCCGCTCTGCGTACTAGGACGATAGCAGACAATAGTATCGACTAGGATGCTCCAAGCTGATGTGCTATCGAGACAAGGAATATTTTGTTGTATATTGTGGGTAAGAAACATTGGGCAAATTATAAGTAGGTCAATTACGCGACCCCAATTGAAGTAACGCAACGCTGGCCACCAACAGGTATAATCCTTTTCAAGTGTGTGTCATTTTCGCATGTGTTCGGCTAGTATTATAATAGTATATAATTCTCATAAATATTACGAGAAAGCGCGGGGTTTTGTAACACAGCTGCTTTGTGAAAACTTTTGTACACAATTAGTGAAGTTACAGTTTCCAGTTATGTTTAGTTGTAATGGAAGAGATATTTAGTGATTTACAAACACGATTGTTGTATACAATCAGTAGTTTCCATTGTTTCGTTTCATGCTGTGTAAAAAGGGTTGGATTTTGCTAAGTTTGGATATTAAAATATATGTAAGAGTCACTGATGTTACTTCGTTGGATCTTGAAGAGTCGGAGGGAAGCATAATAGCTTCTCTTCTCCAAAAGAATCGAACATGTATCATGGAGAAGTGCGTGCAAATATAAAACATCCTTGCAATAAAAAATAACCCGAGAACATTTGCAGTGAAATCGTTTTGTAGATATACTTCAATTAGATGGGAAGACTATAAAAAATGTCCACATCTAAGTTTCACCGTTATGACTTGTGCTGGCTAAAAATAGAAAACATTCTATTAATTTTAATGGTCATATTTATGATACGTAATTGCATTGACAAAATAAATGTAGTAAACGTTTCCTTACGAAAGTGTTTTTATTTGTTGTAATTTGATATCGCAGTGTTCAAACAATTTTCTACTTTGAATGCCTCAGTAACATTACTACTTTGTATTCAATATGTTTTAATGAAATCGTTGAGTCACCAGCGCTCTAATGAATCCATTAGAGATTCACTTACGAACTAATGGTCCGTTGACTACGGGGGGTCCGCAATTATTGTGGTCCACAGGAAAATCCGCACATAATTTGTGATATTTGGTTTATTGATACTGCAGCAAAAACTGTAAAACGTCTTTTCAACAAATAGGATCCAATTAGCAAACATATCATATTACAATCATACTTTCAGTATGATTGTACTAATCAGTACCTTAATTATATTGTAATAATTGAACTGATTTTGAATAATTGAACTGATTTTATTACATGGGAGTTTTGTTGTTGTTTTTTTTCTCCCTTTCAAAATTCAAAATTTATTGCTTACTTATCCTTAAAAATAGATTTTATTACATGGGAGTTTTTTTTGTTTTTTGTTCTCCCTTTCAAAATTCAAAATTTATTGCTTATTTATCCTTGAAAATAGATTTTACTACATGGGAGTTTTTGTTTTTTTTCTCCCTTTCAAAATTCAAAATTTAAGTAGTATATGACTTAGTGTAGGGATCACAGAATTTTGAAAATGTGCACACAATTCACTTTTCCCCATAGCACGTCACACGCAGTTTTTAACTGTTTTTTTGACGTAAAATAAATTTAAAATAATAAAAAATAAATAAAAAAACAACTAAAATTGATAATTTTGTTACAATTATTATGAAACCTGCACATGCAGATCTTTCTGGCTATAAGAATTTGTAATTTTGTTATAAATTAATTAGGTGCCCTTAGTATAAAATGTATTATATACTTTGTTATAAAAGATGGAAGTTTCTTATAATTATTTTCCTTCTTGTTTTAACAAAATATTTTTGTGAATAACTGGATTTGCGTTAACACATGATTTGGTATGCAATTAACTGGAAAACACTAAATCCCTCAAGCAGTTCTAGATGGCCGAAACCTTCTCACTTTAGAAGAAAATAGTTATTATGCAGTGTGTTATAAGGGCCTTCGGCCCAAGGCCGTTTTATCGCCCCAAATTATTAGAACCAGTTAACGCTCGTGGTACATACATCATTTTATTTTTACCTAACTTCATTGATTCAGATTTTCTTATTTATTAATCAACCAGATGTTGACTTGACTCTATTTGCCTTTTGGTTTGGCTTCCCATAACTTCCTTTTATAATTCCCTTAGTAAGGGAAGATTTAGCATCATCCAACTGTTCTCACATTTCCCTCGTAACCACGGTCCTTTCGATCCAGGTAAGTTATGCAGCGTATATCGAATCCGTATCGAAGTCAATAACAATCTATAACGTATTAGTAAAAAATAAACTACTTTATTGACTCTGACGCCACTCGACATCACCTACCCTCAAGACCCACATATTATTATAACATCAATGAAGAACATTTTTCAGATACAAATTTGCAACACAGACGACAGCAATACAGACAACCTAAGCAACTAAAAGTACAGAATTTCCCGAGCGTTTCCAAATCAGCTATATGCTGCATTCAGCAAACTTCCAACATTTGCTGAACTTTCTCGGAGCGTATTCGATCACGAAAAATCCTCCGTCCACTCTTTGCACCCCTCAGGGTAGGCACGCCTGGAGGTTGCCTCGCTTCGCACCGTATTCTGAGAAAAGGCCCTGCGTGTGAGCGTAGTACAGCAGCATGCTGTGTCCATACTTGGCGCACGCACGTTGTGCACAGGTCAGCGATGTCTCTTTCTGCTTGCCCGCACGAAAGACTTCGATTTTCATTCATATGCAAGCCGTGTAACGTGTGTGTTCACCGTGAATGAACTTCTACGTACACCGTTTTCTTGCATTAACGATATAGAAAAGAGACAAATTTTGGACAATGGTCGCCGTACGGAGTTGTGTACGGTTTTCCATCGTGGTTATGCAAATGCAAAATGCAAGCAAATTCAATCCTTCGTGGTATTATTCACACAAATAGTTAACAGGTACTGAAGTTACAGCTGAGCTTTATTGTCCATTTGTTTATTACCAATTATGGGAAGTACTTGGGATAGAGATGGATATTTTGACATAGAAAATTTATTAAGCTGTACAAAAACATGAAATATCGAATAATAAAATGTAATTCTGTGAATATTAAACGTGTGGAAAAAAATGAATTCTGAATTATTCTCAAAGCAACACAAACTCGCAACACGTTTTTAGTATATGAATATCTTGAAATCACGTGTGTGCTTGTTTAATGAAAGTAATGCTATGGAATGTATTGATATTATGAGTCAATTGAGTTGAATAAAATGATTAAAATTACAAAAAAATGGAATTGAGGTGGGGCATGTCCCCTTCTCGAGATCCGCCGCTGTTCTGTTTTGCCTAGCCCCAACATTTGTTCACGAGCCGCCACTGTATTCTGCCAATAACATGAGTCTTCAGAAATTCGATTTCTTATTATATACTCAATATACTGATATTTTGAGGTTTGCTATTATTGAATGAAATGACTGATGACCCCTTTCTCCCTCTCCTCAGAACACTAATTTTTCTTCCTTTCCTTCTCTATCTCCTTCCTTTTCTTTTTTCTTCTTCCTCTTCTTTCTTCGCTCGTGCATTTTGCCCCCACATGCCCGCTTTTTGTTTCCAATGCGAGCGGCGCGCGTTTCCTCTTTCGTCCCATTCTTCAATTTTATTCTCTCCATATCTAAGCCCCTTCCTCGTGCGTTATGTTTCTTCTTCGTTTCGCTTCATGTATTTCGCCAATATCTACACAGAAATGAGCGCGCTCTACCGCCCACATCACCCCACCGCCCTCCCAGCCCCTAAGTCCCACAGTGTGCACTAACGTCTATCTGATAGGACAACATTAAATTCTCTTACAACTGAACTATTTTATCAAAAAAACATTTATGTAATTCCACAACTCAATATCAGTACACAACGTCATACAATATTATTATAAAAATGTTTTTATAGTGCGTGAACGATTGTAGTACGTTTGTTTATAGCACGTTATTTACATACGGAATGACCGCTATAATATAAAATATATAAAATATGACTGATAATTCGCTGACACATTGGAAATAGAAGCATATCTTGTAATAAATTGTAGCGAGTAAATTTGTGAGAAAAACATTTTACTCCAAACATGGCTTCAGATATTTTTTAAAAACAACCATAAAAGAATTCAGCTGCACTAAGTGCATTTAATTTTTTTATTGTCAAAGTAAGTAAAAGGATATGAGAAGAATGACATAGAAGTATAATTTCTGCAAATTATCTTGAAGTCCAGAATCGTTTTCCCTCTTTATGCCATCTTTAGTTGAATTATGAAGAAAGGTGATTGGTAAATTTGTTTGTCAATCCACGACTTTAAGTAGTATCTGAGCACCCCTTTTTGTCAGAACATTCTAGAATCAGAAAAATTTTGTCAGGAATTCGGCAAAAGAAAGAGGTGTTGGGGTATGGATTTAATCTTATAAAAACTTAGATTCAGAATGAATACCTTTTGTCCAATTATCAAGCAATGTGATCAATTGTACTTTAAAAATAAATGAATAAAAGAAAATATAGCACGCCTTCTATTTACAAATTTTACTGAATTTTATTCCCCGCAAAATATTTTGTCTTGGTACATACTTTATCATGCTACTCCGTAACTATGGAGTTTACGAGATTAAATCCAATATTTCGTGGCATTAATTTCTTCAATATTTCTTCACTTATTTTGATTGATTGATTGATATTCAGATGATAATATTAATAAATATTAATACAGAATGAGCATCAATAATGTTCTGATTCTTCTTCTTCTACTGCTACTACTACTTCTTTCTGTTAATGTCAAGTAAAGTCCACATTACAATTTCACTTTATCTTTTGATGTTTTCTCCTCTTCTTTTGGCAATACTGCGTCATACATTCACAAACTCTTTCTTATTTATACTCTGCTTATCTTTCTTTTTATTCCATTTTTATTATGTATAATTTCTTTTTGGATATAACTGTGCGAAATTTCATACAACGCTACAAGCACAGTAGTATAGTGTGAATTGAACGCTTGAAGGGTTTTAAGTGCTTTTCATTAAAGATCCAAAAAATCCATTGTTTCCCCCTTGGATTCGCCAGCGGCCGCACTGTGCGCCCCCCACCGCCGTCCGGCCACGGAGAGCGCGCGCGCCGTTCGCGACAGGGACAGGGCTACTGAAAGGTCAATCGATTTTTGTGAATGACCAAACGAGATCGAGTTGCGATGTTGCCAAATTGTATGTCTGTATTTCCATCTCTGTCTGGAGCGCGGCGGCAGCGGCTCCTGGGACGACGGAGGGCTGTGAGGGGGGAGGGGTTGGAGAGGCATGGCCCGCCCCGCCCCCACCCCGCCCCCGCGTCCCGGCGGCGCTGCGGGCGAAGAGACCGCTGGGCGTCGCGTGGTCGGTGGGTGAGAAGGTGGCGCCGCAGTGGTGGCGAAGAATGACGGACGCTAACGGGCTGATAATATGGGTGGACTCGCAGAGAACGACGCACGTCATAAGCAGTGACGAGGGAGACGTGCACCTAGGGGAATTAATAAGATTGATTGATTGGTTTTTTTCGTGTTTCCGGGCGCGTCAACTGCTTTGGTCATTAGTCCCGTTAGTATAGTGCATGTTTTTTCTAGGGAGATGGCGGTGATCATCCCCCGCTGGGTGGCGAAATCCGACTACCGTCGGCTAGTGGGGTTTCCCCCTAACCAGGACTCTCCCACCAGCGGGGCACCGCCCCAGCCGGGACAAGCTCTAAGGCCCCGACTGATCTCCCGGAATACGTGGTAGTTTAGTGCATGTTAGTGTAAGTGTGCGTGTAAGGGGAGAGGATAGGACAAGGAAGAGGAAGGACAGATCGCGCGCGGTCCGTGGCCCCTTTGTTAGGGGACTGCTCCGGCATTCGCCTGGTGTTGATCGGAGAAACCACGGAAAACTACCGATCAGAGCAACCGGCCGCTAGAATTCTCCTCCAGGCAGCGACTGAATTCGACCTAGCTGAAAAGCTAGTGTCGCAAATTCTGCTGCAGACAGGACTGGAACCTAGGACTTCCCGGTCAGAGCCGCTGCAGTGGCATCAGTTGATGCACTGAGCTACCGCTCCCGGTGGGAATTAGTAAGAATGATACATGGATGTAAATCGTGGTGTGTCGGCTGCGCATTGCCTTCCACATCTCAGGCCCGGGGGGATTCGATCCCGGCCGATACAAGTAAAAACTGTGGTGGACAAAACGAGCTTTCTGTAGATTGTGTCGTGGTTCTCTCGTTTTCCCTGCCGCTCATTCAACCATTTCTCCATCATTTTAACACTATTATCTTCTCATTCGTTCATCACTCATGGGTCTCCATGACCTTAGAAACAGAAAGGACACTAAACCATAATAAATTTAAGAAATAAACTACAAACGCATCTGCAAAAAAGTTCATACGCTTTTAACCCCTGATAGGTGAGCAGTAGCAATATGGTCGCAGTAAACCCTCACTTCCGCTGCACTTATGCCTGATAGATAAAATTATCGGTGTTTGTGTAAATGGAAACGAAGGCTATGACATCCACGAGAGAAGTGGGGAAGACAATGAGATGACAATGACACCAACGAAAGGAAAAGTACCAGTAATGACGGAAAAGAAAATTCTTGGTCGGTAATGATGATGCCGATATGTGCGTTTATTTTGATGGCTGATATGAAGATATGCGATATTACGAATGTGGAGACGATGACAAAGTTGAAGTATCAGATAGTGACAGTGGATCTGGTGGTGGAAAGAACACACTGCCATCACTTTATTATTTACATTGTTGGTGGCATTTCACTAGACTGATCTCAATATTTATACCGATGGCACCGACATAGGCGGCATCGTCAGTGTTGTCAGTTTCCTGACTGTCGCACATACGCGTTGATGACCCTCGGAATATGGGTTAAAGGGGAGGAATTGGAGAAAGCAGTGGAAATAGAAAAGCGATATGGGATAAATCTATGAAGAATGAGTTTAGTTAATAAATATAAATATGGAGTACGGAAAATCAAATAAGAATATAAGTATTGCTAATCATCCAACTGATAAATGATCAGTAATTCCAGGAAAGTGTAGCGTGAGTTTTGCTTATGTGTAAATTAATGTATGCAATGTTATTATTATTATTATTATTATTATTATTATTATTATTATTATTATTTTTAATGACCCGTTTGGAGTGAAAGTAGAACTAGGTTATGGCGGAAATGATGACGGTGCTGCTAATTCCCTGAGAAATAAACATATTGATGTTGTCATGGCATTTGAGGCCAATTCAGTCTCTCGCAGAGCACCGCATTGGCGTCATGCAGTTCCCCGCTCGACCGTCACCCCCTCTGTTGCCTCCACCAACCTTTGGACCTCAAGCTCGGCGTCGTCTTGTGCCGATAACCTTTGCGATAAGATCGCCCAATCGTGCGACGTGTGGCGCTGCTACACGTCCACTGCAAACAAAGATTTTTCTCAATCCGTTGTTCCTCGTCACTCGTTCGATGCGATCCCTACCTTGCTCCTTGTGTTTCCTCTTCTTCCTTTCCCTTTCAGTGTGCGACGCTCTTCAGTATACTTCGCCTTGCATCTCTCATCCTCATAATAGGACATTAACAAAGTGAAGGAGGTAACGATGTTTTTCGTTCCATATTTTAAATAGTACTTCTACGTATAATTGTAAACATTTTTTATGTAGCAGAACCTATTTCTTTTTTATGAAATAAAAATTCCAAATCGAAACGCGGACCAGACGGCATCTCGACAGATTTTATTAAACTCGGTGGGGAGGCAGTATTGCCGTATTTGTTAAGATTATTCAATGTTTCAATCAATAATGCAAGTCTACCAGACGATTGGAAGACAGCTATAGTGGTCCTATTTTCAAAAAGGTGATAAAACGAAAGTTTGTAATTATAGACCAGTATCGCTCACATCAGTAGTATGCAAAATAATGGAGCATTTAATAGCCGGGTACATTCGCCGCGAATGGGAAAAAGCGAACTGGATTTTTCACGGACAGCATGGGTTTAGAAGTAAATATTCGTGCGAAAGCCAAATCGTTTCTCTTTTGCAAGATCTAGCTGACGAAGTTGACGCGGGTGGGAGGGTGGATGCAATCGTAATCGACTTTGCGAAAGCATTCGACGTAGTACCGCATAACCTACTTATCAGGAAATTATTAAACTCAGGAATTGATGCTAGAGTCGTGAAGTGGGTAAGCGAATTTCTTAGAGACAGGAAACAAAAAGTTCGAATTGGCACTCAGTTTTCGACTACGGTTATTGTTACTTCAGGGGTTCCACAGGAAGTGTCATAGGGCCATTACTTTTCTTAGCGTACGTAAATGATCTCCACGTTAACATACAATCAAAGGTGCGTTTATTTGCAGACGATTGTGTTATATACCGAAAAATCAAAAGTAGCGCTGACGAACAAATATTACAGCAGGATTTAGAACATTTACGTGATTGGGCTGAAAAAAATGACATGGGAATTAACGGATCGAAAAGCAAAACAATAACGTTCGGGCGGGGACGAAATTATGAGGAACCAGACTATCGTTTAGGTGAGGTCATCATCCCAAGAGTCTCATCATGCAAGTATTTAGGCATTCATATAGATAGTAAATTAGGGTGGGAGAAGCATATAAATCAGGTAGTTAGGAAAACGTGGAAGTCTTTGCATTTTGTAATGCGAATTCTAAAGAAAAGCTCTGCAAACGCAAAAGATTAGCATATTTTTCGCTGGTTCGCCCTCTCATGGAATACGGAGTGGCATGTTGGGATCCATACAGAAAGTCGCACCGGAAAAATCTAGATAGAATACAGAGAAAAGCGAATAAGTTTACCTACAGAACTAACGCGATAAAAAGGCATGGGAACCTCTAGAAATGAGAAGAACAAGGGCGAGGCTTTGCGCTCTTTATAAATCATACGTAGGTCAAACAGCTTGGAAGGAAATTCAGGTTAGACTAGAAAAACCAAATTATTTCGGCCGAAGCGATCACACTCACAAAATTCGAACAAGGAAACAAAATTCAGATCTTGGGAAATTTTCCTTTTGTAACAGAACAATTAAAGATTGGAACAGTTTACCGCAGCAATTTTCAAAGCCTTTCCTCTAAGTGTCCGAAGTTTTAGAAATAAGTTAGAACAATATGATAGTAATAGACATTAAATGAGTAAGTGCTGTGAAGTGCGGTGAAGTGCGGTGAAGTGCTGTGAAGTGCGGTGAAGTGCGATGTAGTGCTGGTCAGTGTAACTCAAAGCAAAAACAGTGTAGTGTAGTGTAGTGTAGTGTAGTGTAGTGTAGTGTAGTGTAGTGTTGTGCAGTGCAGTGTCGTGCAGTTAATTGTAGTGAACGCGATCAATGAATTAAAAACAATAAATTTAGCCAATATTTATGTAGCTTGTATTAAATTTTAGCATCACCGACATATAATTATAATTATTATATATCATACGAGTTGAAATATTTGTTATAATACTTAATATTAGTGATAGTATGATTATTGCATGTTCGGCTTGTACTGTACTCCTTTATTATTATTTTATTATTAATAACGATTATTGAATGTTACCTGTTATAAACGACATTGCGCCGATGTTGATCAAGTAACGAACACCACTGAAGCTTGTATATCCAAACATTCTCCTCCAAACAAATCTCCTTGTTTAGAGGCCCAACATATCTTCAAATTAAATCCCAATATCATAGTCAGAGAGAAAATATAGTCAAGAATAAGTGTATTCCGAATTCCACTTGTTAATGGATTAGAATAGACATCCTAGAATTTAAGAAAACGGCACAGAACACACTTCTCCCCATAGTACGTCACAGACAGGTTTCAACTGTTTTTGACGTTAAATATAAGTTAAATAAAAAAATCCATCATTTACGATATTGAGAGAATGTGATCAAAAGTTTTCGAAATACTATATCCTTATCAGATAACTAGTGTTGCTAAAACAGTACATATTTTCTCGCGTTTAGTAATAATTATGTAATTCTATTTATACAGCAATTTCTCTTCGAATTAACACATCTGTCATCATTTTTTGTAAAATTCATTATCAGGGTTGGGTAAAATACTTTAAATTTTGTATTTAAATACTTCGTCAAAATACTTTATAAATAAGTATTTAAATATACACACAAAATATATTAGAAGTTTATGTTCAAATGTATATAAAATATTTTAATTACTCAAAATACTGTAAATATATAATGATTTTATATTGTATATTTTTAAAAATTAATTTTCAATAAATTTTTTAAAAAAATTAAAATTTAAAAAAAGAAATGGAATTTCCTTTCAAAACGACTAATTTTTCATACAGGTCATCAGACAATCAGCCCCTAGTTGCCGAATGTATAGAACCTGCAAAAGAAATCAGTCATTCAACTGGCGTGGATGAACATAAATTAGTATTATAACGAATGTGCGCTCTTTTTATTGTCCGGTAATTGTGCACTATTTTTAATGATTTATATTTATCATTTAAAAATGAAGAGAATCCAAATTCAGCAGCTGAGACTATCCTCGTTCTGAACTATCTTCTTCTTCGTCTGTATTGAAAGTATTATAAGTATTTCTTTTTTTAAATACACCTACTGTATGTATTTAAATACATCTATAAAATACATGCCCAAAAAACTAAAAAACGCAGTTTTTCAAATACAAAATGTATTTAAAATACGTGTTTCAAATAAGAGTAAATACTGTTCGTCCCTGCTCGTTACAATTCGTACAATATTTGATGCAAACATTAAATATTTTCAAGCAAATATAAACACAAACTTGACAATTGTAACTATTTTTCGTAGAGGTAAATCATGTCCCCACAATAAGATATAACTCACAAAAATTAGCTCCCGAGTCATTGTTGCATTCCCCTCTGATATTCTCTGAAGGCTAGCAATTTTTATATCATATATTTCAAATATGTTTTAAATAATGCAATTTTAAATTAATTTCCACATTACCTTATTTGAAGATCGGTTTAATAATGTAATTTTTGCAAATTCAGACATTTCAACGAACACAAGACGTGCATCATTCTCTTAAGCATTATTTACGCTATTTAAGGTCCAAATTTTCTAAAAATATGTTGTGTGGTTTTTATGAAAAAAGGTTTAAAGAAAATAAAAATTGCCTATTTTAAACACAAAATTTTGCAAAATATACTCATGTTTTTCAAAAATTGAATATGACATGACTTTTAGATCTGTTTTTCATGAACACATTTTACGAAGAAACAAATGTGTATCTTCATAATAGTAGTTGTAGAAAGACGTGGAAAAAAATTGAAATGTTATATTCTTGTAAAATCAGGATTTTCATCCAACGGGAGAACTACACCCTTTAAACGTCCTTCAGACTAATCAACAACAATATTTACTCATAAGCGATGGAACCGTTTTTGAGATCAAATATGTGTGAAAAATATTTTATTAAGAGGTTTTCGGCACTCTCTGTAGTTTTGAGAACCACGTTTTTGTCTTCCTTAAGCGTTTTGAAATCCATATTCGTATTGAATAATTGAGATGATCAAAACATAAACCAATACGTTCTTCGCTACGAAGTATCAGTAGTTCGCCGCAAAATACCTGCTATTCTTCCTGAACTCTACCTTTCTTTCTATAAAATTAGTTTGTATTCATGTTCGAGGACATTTGATAACCAGTGCGTGAGGTGGCGTAAAGGACACTGCCTACTTAATGTTTCACAAGAGCAAATCTGGTTCGGTGCGACTAGCTGTGGGTGATCTTAATCCGGTCGAGTTCACACTCACCCTCGGCGGTCGAATCGAGCCCACTCGTATTCCAGAGTCATTGTCTTTACCCGGCGGCGCCCCCCCCCCCCGCGTCACCACCTCTGCTCTGCCCCCCTCCACCCCCCGCTCATCCCGGCACCACCCCCACACCCCCATGCACCGCCCCCGCCACGCACCCCCCGTACCGCCCCCGCACCACCCCTGTCCCGCAACGCAACGCCCCCGTTCCATCCCCGCTCCGCCCTCCCCGCTCCGCCCTCTACGCCCCCTCTACGCCCCGCCTCGCCTCCGCCTCGCCCCCGCCTCGCCCCCGCCTCGCCCGCGCCTCGCCCCGCCTCGCCCCCGCCTCGCCCCGCCTCGCCCCGCCTCGCCCCTGCCTCGCCCCGCCTCGCCCCCGCCTCGCCCCCGCCACGTCCCGCATCGCCCCTGCACCGCCCCGCACCGCCCTCACCGCCCCGCCCGCCCCGCACCGCCCCCGCACCGCCCCTGCACCGCCCCTGACGCCCCGCCGCCCTGCACCGCCCCGCACCGCCCCGCACCGCCCCTGCACCGCCCCCGCACCGCCCCGCACCGCCCCTGCACCGCCCTGCACCGCCCCTGCACCGCCCCTGCACCGCCCCGCACCGCCCCTGCACCGCCCCTGCACCGCCCCTGCACCGCCCTGCACCGCCCCTGCACCGCCCCTGCACCGCCCCCTGCACCGCCCCCGCACCGCCCCTGCACCGCCCCTGCACCGCCCCCTGCACCGCCCCCTGCACCGCCCCCTGCACCGCCCCCTGCACCGCCCCCTGCACCGCCCCTGCACCGCCCCGCACCGCCCCCTGCACCGCCCCGCACCGCCCCCACACCGCCCCGCACCGCCCCGCACCGCCCCGCACCGCCCCTGCACCGCCCCTGCACCGCCCCGCACCGCCCCTGCACCGCCCCGCACCGCCCCGCCCGCCCCGCACCGCCCCGCCCCGCCCCGCACCGCCCCCGCACCGCCCCTGCACCGCCCCCGCACCGCCCCGCACCGCCCCGCACCGCCCCGCACCGCCCCCGCACCGCTCTGCCCCCGCACCGCCCCCTCGCTTGCCGGTTTCTCTTAATTCTCGGCGGGCACACGTGACCGATTGGCTGCGGAGGCGTACGGCGCCGGCCTCCGGGCCTCCGACGCCTCGTTAAGGACGCCGGGGTCGCGATCTGCCCCTCACCTGCGGGCCACTCGGCCATGTCGCCCCGGGATTAGTGAGCGCAAGCGACGATACGTGATTAAGGCGCCTCTTCGCAACTTCCTTCTCTCCGAAAATGTCTCCGGCTCCTGGGCGGGACGTAATGAGAGTATGAGCATGGTGTGCCTTGCCAAGGTGGTGTAATGGGTAGGAATGTTGTGGAGGTGGGGTTGCGGGTTCAAATCCCGCTTTAAGCTTGCTTGTTAAAACTTTGTGTTGGGAGAGAGGTACCGCCGTCACAATTTTCATTTGATAGTCGCATCAAATTCTACTCAATTCTATACATGATTCTCCAGTTAACGGAAAAGAAATGTTTCGTCCAAATTCCCTTGAACTTCTTTGCAAATGCTGAGATGACTTCTAGTTTTGCTTGTGGACGTATATGTTGTTTCACTATGTGCACGTCATTTAGAGCTCTCCTTTTATAATAACATATAAACTCAAAATATTCATTCCCAGCCAGCAGACATTCTCGTATCGCAAGGAGTAAAGCTGGCTCATTTTTAACAGTGTAGATAAGAGAATCAGAGAGGAAACACTTACGACCCTCAAAGCCAACTGCAGACTCCGACACATCTTTCAGAGCATTTACATACGCGGTAAACGCGCACGTGTCGCAATCTAATACAACAGTCAAAACGAATAGATTTACTTCACGCTCGTTTGTTAGGTGACCCAACATGGACAACGCAACCCGCAGTGCATGAAGCCTGTGGTACTGACCATAGAGTAGAGAAAGTACGTAATGAAATTAGAAAATTTCATTATTACATATCACTAGGGCTGTGATTTATATGCAATAAAAACAGCGACCTATGCACATATATATGTTAATATATTTGGAAATATATGCAATTCAAAAAGGAAAATATAGTGTAAATAAATAAAAATTGTAATGTGGAAAATAGGTTTACACCAAGAAAAAATATACACAAATCATATAAATTTTGACAAGTGACACAAATTACGCCAAAGGCTTAATTTTGAATAATACTCATTTCTCCAGAAAATAATGCGAGATGCAGTTAATTTACAATGCACAAAATAAAAAATATAGGTATTAATAAAAATATGACTTTTCTCTCAAATATAAGAAGTGTAGTACACAATAACAATAATGAAATAACTTAAAACTTGAAAATATTGACTTAATGTGTTTCACTTGTGAGTCATCGATGTTTGGTTAAAAGAGAAACGTGAGTAAATTGAAAACAAAAACATTGGACCATTCATTGAACAAAGTCTGTTGATCACTTGCAAAATTGTTGCAATTGCAAACAACCCAAGTTCTCAAACTCAAACGAACGTCTATTTGGCCTCAAAATCCCTTTAATCAGGCTGAATCACCCCTCCACATCAACAATCAACAGGTAACTTAGAACATCATTTATTTGATCAGAGTAGTTGGAATAATACTCAGCTGCCTTCAGCCAAATACCCTACCATGTGATGACTGGTAGCCAAATACCTTACAATATCAACTGATCAATATCTGAGAATTGAAAACTCAGTTTTTGCAACGCGATGAAAAGCGTGAGGAAGGCAACTTAGATGAAGTTTAGGAAAAAAACCTCATCTAAACTTCATGCTGAACTCCACTCGGCCCTAGAACACACATTGATTTATTGAAATACCTTTAAATGAGGGGTGAATATGCAACAAAAATATGCAAACATGGCCCAAATATGCAAAAATATGCAATTACGGTTATATATACGAAAATATGCTGAAAAATTGTTTCAATTGATTCTAAATGCCCCAAAACGTAAACAATTTGTTGAAACCAGATGTTTGAGTTCACAGAAAAAATATGCAAGTGCATATAAATCACAGCCCTATATATCACCAATATGAAAGTGCTTTACTGACATTTTTTGTATAATTTGACCGTTTTTAGCAGTTCTTGTGGAAGCTTCTGTTTTGTTTTTTTTAAGAAAATTACTTTTTTCTGTTTAGATTCTTTTATTAAAACGGAGGGAGCCTAGTACAGGCTAGTATTTTTAATACCTCGATATCTGGCACTGCAAAAGTATTAATCTGCTCTTTCAATATCAAACTTTCTTTGGGACGTTGCATCGGTTGCCTAAAAGTTAAGGTAATATCAAAAGATGAGTACGCGATACGAAGCATAAAACAGGTTCGCTTTCTCAAAAATTCTAAATATTTGGTGCTAACTTTTATATTTAAAAAATATTAAATCCATAAACCCTATTGCATAAGACACATTTGGCCTACAACAGAAGTTAATTGCTCTTATACTTAAACTAAGAGGTTCACACTTAAAAAATGCACAAAATGAATTGATATCTGTAAATCCGCACCCCAATACACACAAGATTTTCTTTGTTTCCAATTCCGCAACAATGCAAATCATTTTACATTCTTCCTCCCCTCATCACAAGCACTTAGAAATGAAAATATTCAAAAGTACCCGCTTTACATTTACTTGCTCCGCAGATTATAATCCACCATACGTGCCTCATTTCATGGCTCTCACAAGAGTGCGTGCTGCCAAACCATCGCACAACTGCTTGCAATCACTACCGACTTGACAATTTATTTTATCGTTTTTACCTTCTCGTTTCCTACTACGTAGTATGAGAAAATTAGGTAATGCTGCAGGAAAAGGTGCCGGCTTTTTGACAGAAAACACGTTTTCTGAGTTCCCAATTACATTTTCGTATACCTCCTCTAGTCTGAATTTGTAGTAAAGAATTAGTAGAATACAATTTGCAATATAACATTATGTATAGTTACAAATAATACCAGAAATATGCTGTAGAAAAAATCTAATTTCCGTTCTCGAATTCATAGAAGTGAGGAGACAGTTATGGAATGCTGCAAAAATCCATCTCGATCAGGTTTTTCGTCCAGTTTCCCTGATCCATTGAGCAAATGCTGAGATGGCCCCTTGTTTTGCTTCTGGACATAAATGTAACTTCATTTTGTGTGCACGTCTTCTAGAATTCAGCGGGAAATACAATTATTCAAATTATCGTTTCCATGTTGTCGCGGCAGGAAGTAATAAGAGCCAAAATTTATTGCTTATTTATCTTTGAAAATAGATTTTATTACATGGGAGTTTTTTTGTTTTTTTTCTCCTTTTCAAAATTCAAAATTTATTGCTTATTTATCCTTGAAAATAGATTTTATTACATGGGAGTTTTTATTGTTTTTTTCTCCCTTTCAAAAATTCAAAATTTAAGTAGTATATGACTTAGCGTAGGGATCACAGAATTTTGAAAATGTGCACACAATTCACTTTTCCCCATAGCACGTCATACGCAGTTTTTAACTGTTTTTTGACGTAAAATAAATAAAATAAAATAAAAAATCTTTATTAAGGTTTTGACGGATATACATGTTTTGAAGGTATCTCATACCGAACCCGTTCTCAAAATGTCCATCCGCCCTTCCGTCTATCTGTGAACAACACTAGCGCACAGGATTTTCACCAAAACGAATGTTGCCCTATCAATCCAACTTCAATGTCCACTAAATGTGAACACATTTTGACTTTTCGATCGCAAATGTTTAAATGCTTTGGAACCCCTACTCTACTACGCTATTGAAAATATTTTATAAATAAAATCAGGTCGTAAAAATTAGATTGTCAAATAAGGTCGTATACAATAGTTTGAGAATGCGAGAAATTTTCATGTAATTTTGTGTGAATTTATGACATTAAAAAAAAAGAATCCAATTTTTAAAACAGTTCCGAATATTCTCTTGAAATTTAACTTGAGTACAGAAAATGTATCTCAATAATATGGCATATGTTCAGTTTTCATTAAAATAACTGAAATTTCGAAAATTGAATATATGCAATTTTTTTTCGAAACAATTGAGCGTGTTATTAGAGATTTTTCTTATTGAAATATGTTTCTCAATGTTAGATCTTAAAATTGATGATGTACACATTCCTGAAAAATTTTCACTAACACAACATTACACGAAAACTTCTCACCCATTCTCGCACCCAAACACGTACCCAAGCACTGGTAACACAGGGCATTTCTTGCTTCGTGCACTCGAACGTAAATACTACCCCGGCCAAATATTACAGCACAATTCACAGAACTCTATGCCATAATGCAATTTTTATTTATATTGTTTTTAATTTTCTAAAAATTAAAATCAATTTTTTCAAATTTGCAGTCTTGTTTATTAGGGTTTTGAGTGGTTGTCTGAAGTGTTAGTAGGTTGAAAGCTGCAACATTATAATATTGCGTAAACTTTACAGTCATATCATAATGTATTGACGTTGTAGCACCACTAGTTCTTTTATTAAACAGAAATGTCCCATTTTCCCCCAAGCAAACAAGTAATTCATTTCCTTAAAAATCGTCATCAAAATTGGACAAATGTGAGTGGGTAAATTCACTAGTTTTCCTTTCATGGCCCGTTCAAAGATATTTTATACGGTGGCTATAGAAAATACTTGGATATCGTGGGAGAAACAGGCAGAGATATTCGTGCTCAGGAAACAGAAATTTGCGGTCTGCCGGTTACTTATTATTGCTCGTTTTGGTTTCTGTAAAGTTCAGAAGCGTGTCGAATGATTCTCCCAAGTATAAATTATTCTGCGAAATGAACAACTAATCTTCCATTGATACGACAGTAAAATTAACAAACATTACATCACCCAATATCCAAACGGTCTGCGTCGTTATGTCTGGAATGTTCATTGTAGTGAAAGAAGCTGCCGATGGTTTTGATTCATTTATGGTGTATTAAACAATGCTCTAAGAACATCCTTGGTGCGCATGCACAAAAAGAGAACTGCTCAGAGCGATTTCATTCCAGCAATAAAACGCGATATCAAACAATCGTTTCTCGCCATTTGTTCGATTGCGCCAAAGGATTGTTTGTGATATATGTCCTTTGTTGTACCGCAGACATAAATTATGTCCCTACGGAACGTTAGGAATTCTCAACATTTCTTTTCTATGTCTAATGGATAGTCGAATGGTAGTTTAGGTATTCGTTCCAGTTAACTTATTTTTTACTTTTAGAGTCGGGCAAAATTATATATATATATATATATATATATATATATATATATATATATAATTTCCCGCGTTGCTGTGCCTTAATTGACTTGTCTTCCTATAACGTCCATGTACCCCATTAAACCCTCATTATCGTCAGTGCCATCCTACCATCCGTCATATATTGAAACCCAGAGGCAATGCACTCCAGCCCAAAGAAGGGACGACATAAGGACGTATGTCACTTGCCTACGCGCAGAAATGAGTATGGAGCTCAACGCACTTTTTTCATGTTTTGACGTATTTTTCTGAACTGGAACTAAGTGGATCACACGAGAAAGTTTTAATTCTTGACGCAGGATTCAGGTTCCAGAACAGGTTTTTTGCATCGTCTTCCTATAATTGATGGTAGTTTGCAAATATCTTATAGTATTGAACTTCATTAAGGAGAAGCACCGAAAACAGCTGAAACTATGTAATTACCAGAGACTGTGAGCAACTGAACTACTAGCTAGAATCGTCTGAATATTTTTATTAATGCTTTTCGTGCGCTTTCTGAAATAAATAATTTAAAAGATAAAGAAATTTTGCATTACTTAGAAGAGTTAGCCATTTACAGGATACATCACTGTCCCATTTAAGGCAAAAGATGGTAGAGAAGCAGAAAATATGAAAAACGCCCGTGAAAATACTACTAGAAGAAGCGAATTAAGAAGAAGCGAAAAAGTAAATTGACTATTTGGACAATGCCCCAGAGGCAAAAGAGTCCGCTAAAGTGCTAGCTACTCGACACGATTGCTCCTAATGCGGTGCCAATACTTTTCTGTCCACTGTTATGCTCTACCTGATGTTGAATAAAAAATCTAAACAAAAACTTTCGATTCAAAAGCAGTGATTCCTGACTCCACACCAGCAAGTACCGTCGCAAACCATAATACACATAGATGTCCGTTAGAGATTCTGCTACGTGTCCGTGATTTCACAACGTGAGAACAGAGTCCAGTCTCAGCCAAGCCTTTTATTTCCTGGCCATGATGCTCATGGACATTCTTCTCTTTAAGTCTGTACTGTAACATCTGCTGCAGTTTCTTCTTTAGAAATCGTTCATCCATTTAATTGGCAGTTTTTGTTCTCAGTGACTCTTCGGATCTTTGATCTCGTAGGTTCTGGTTTATTGCATTGTTGGATTAAATGGAATTCTTTAGTTCAGTTATATAAAATACTGGCATTGATGTGTTTTATACACACCAAAAAAACATTTATAAAAACTTGCACAACATATTCTTCATGTATATATTGAAGTATTTGAGCACGATTTTTTATAAATCTTTCGCGCCTCTGACATATATTACAAAGGAAGTATTGTATATATGATTAATTATATATAATTTATTAATCAATATTATTCAAATTTTTTTAAAATCAAAATCTATGGAAACAACCGTATTTTCTATTCTTAAAGATGTCGCTTCATCAGTGTATCAAAATAAAGCACCTATTGGAATATTTGAAGACCTTTACAAAGCATTTGACACCATTCATTGTACCGTTTTACTTTTAAAACTAGATTAATATGGAATCGTTGTATGACTAGTTTTGCTCATATTCGTTCCTTAAACGACGATCTCAGAGAAAATAATTCCTATACTGGAATCAAGATATTTTATGAACATACTTTTCCTATTCAATGCGAATTTCACACGGGGTTCCTCAGGGTTTGATTTTTGACCCCATTCTCATCTTGATAAATGTAAACAATATGATCTCGTCGAATATAAACAGATGAATTGTTCCCTTCTGTAATTAAACAAATAACATTTGCAACATAGAAAAAGTGAATAATACAATATCAGGTGTTTTAATTTTCCCCCGCAATGACATAATAATAGCCAACAAATGGTTTCAATGCAGTTTTACATTTTAAATAAATAATTGAAAGCTTCATTAAAACTAAATGATGTACTATTGACTGATGCTAAGATAACAAAATATTTGGGTTCTTCTCTTCAATCGAATCTCGAATGGAACGTTCATATAAATGAATTAAATACAAAATTAAGTTTTTACGCGTTTACAGTTCTTTCGAATTCAGTCAACCTTCATACTGCTTGCAGTGTATATTTTGGGAATCTCATCCCCGCCTGAGGTGTGGCATAATATTCTGGGGAAACACATCACGTAGCTCTTATGCTTTTAGATTGCAGAAAAGAATTGTACGAATAATAAACAAATCCCACCCACGTGATACTTGTAAAATTTGCCTTATTGAGCTAGAAAATGTAAAATTATCGTGTCTGTTAATTTACAAAGCAGTGATATTTGTAAACTTAAAAAGTGAAGAAACGTAATGAAGAGAAGGAACATATTTGAACCATTACAAATGTCTATAAAAATAGCAGTCGACGTAGTAATTACAAAGTTAAATTTCTGACGTTGAATAAATAGAAAACGCACGAACATAAAATGAGTTGTTGCTAGTATTAGGAAGCAGATCTGATTATTAAATTAAAGTAATTATTATTATTTTAAAACTGGATTTGTAGAAATATTTTACACACACACACTATATGTTTTGAGTTTGAAGTTTTTGATAACAGCACAATTTATGGGAAATCAATATTAAAAAAATTATATATTAGAAAATGTTCATGAGCATTATTGAAAAAATATTAAATCCCATTCAGTGCAAAATAAATGTATAACATCGCAACTTCTGTTACATTAATAGCGCATATTTTAA
This sequence comes from Teleogryllus oceanicus, assembly GCA_964035755.1. NCBI lineage: Eukaryota > Metazoa > Arthropoda > Insecta > Orthoptera > Gryllidae > Teleogryllus > Teleogryllus oceanicus. The sequence continues at coordinate 26,980,812 of CAXIVR010000001.1, forward strand.
TCAATTTTCTACTTTTAACAGGTCCAGAAGTTTGTCAAAAGTTGGCGTGTTTTGTTTCGAGGTTCCAGCTTACGGTAAGTTTATTTGCAATATTTGAATCAGAATCACGAGTAATAAGGCGTTTATAGATATTACTCCGTGTTGGTAATGAAATATTTTAATTAATATTTATGTTGTATTGGAGTATAAAATAAATAAGTATCACATGAAGATATTTCGATGTTTTATTTGAGGCTTAATTGTAATGGACTAGAAAGGCATTCAATGTGGTGTAACAATACCTTCTAGTATTTTTATTAGATGCATGTTGTTGGTGGAATGTTGCCTGTGCCCGACGCTGTGAGAAAAAATATGAGTTACTGTGTAGTTGCAGGCAAACTTTCAGGTTCAGTTTTGTTATGTATCCTGGATAAATGTACAAAGACCAGGATAAATGCGGAAGTGAGTCTCCCTGACAAAAAAAAAAACAATAACAACAAACATCTCAAGTGGGTAAATCAGGATGAAAACGAGTACTAATAGCATCTTTATTACTTAACACCAACCGCGGAACTACTATGCAGTGACGATCGAGGTTCTGGCACTAATAATTTAATACACAACTGCGATAAATATGTGATGTGGTAAGTACAAACTAATTCTAGTAAATGTACTCTACTATCAAGGGTAATGCAGTACAAATGATTTACAGAATGAACGCACCCTCGACGCTCAGTCCACTGCATATTCAAAGCCTAATTGTACTCAGAGAGAAACTGTTGATAATATGCAACTGGAAAGCATGGAATATGAAAACATTACAGTAAAATAAATATATATATATATAACGATATATATATATATATATATATATATATATATATCGTTAAGGAATTATTGTAACAGAAATATATTTTTCATATTTGATAGTTTACTGCCATAAGTACATATACTTATTGGGTGGCGTAGAAATACAAGTGCTGTATATCATAAAACATTAATATTGTTCATTTTACGACCAGATAATTGAATACCCCAGTATTCATGAAATTAAAATGATTTGTTTATTCAAGGATACTTGCAATAAGATAAAGCGTTTTTCTGCGGCTTTCAGTTACTAACCACGAATCGAAAAGTTAAAAATATATTAGACCAAAATTTAGAAGATTGTATAAATAATTCCCTTCGCCACATTCATAGTTTTACATTCGAAATTGTTTTTCTTTAACGTTTCCTAAACGACTGTAACTCTTTATTGGTTCTTGGCACCGTTGTAATACTCCACTGATATTTGTGAAAATTGCAACACCAAGAACTACTATTACGACTATTAGGCATACGACTACTATGCTTTACGGTGAAATTTATTCCAAAGATTAGGAATACATAATACACAAGTGATTAGAATTACAGCATTTTGACCGTGAGTATTTAGTACAGTGCGCGGCCGTCAGAGCGTCTAGACATCGCGTCGTGGCATGGATTCAAAGAGAGTCTGGATATGCTGCTGGGGAACACACTATGGGGTCCCTATGCGTGGCCACAAAGCATCGACAATGCCTGCAGGGGGACCAGCACGATCAAGTTGCCTACCGATCACCTCCCCGACGTGTTCGGTGGGCGAGTATCAGGCGAACGTCCAGGCCAGGGAAGCAGTGGTACCCGTGCTTCGCAGAGAGCTTGCACATTTGCCGCCACATGCGGTGGGGCATTGTCCTGCTGAAATATGGCACGTGGATCTGCTTGCAAGAGGGGCAGTACCTCAGGCTCTACAACCTCCCTGATGTAGCGGTTGCTGTTCAGATTCCCCTCAATACATTTGAGGCGTGATCGCAGATTGTAGCCAATGGCGCCGCAAAACATTACACTTGGCTTTGACGAACACGTACGTGGCTATCGCTGTAGCACAAATTGAAGCGCGACTCGTCTGAAGACACTACATTTTGCCACTCAGCACAGCAGTGAACACGTTCGCATGCCCATTGCTGTCTGAGGCGTTGGTGGTTTCTGGTTAACGGAATCCGACGCAGTGGTATGAGTGCCTCCAGTCCAGCCGTCAGCTGACGGCGTCGAACTGTGGACGCAGACATGACCACACCCGTTGCAATGCTCCAACACCGTTTTATATTCAGCATATTCGAATTAAAGTTACGTATACGAAATTTATGAAACAAAATTAGATTAAATTAATAAAAAAACGAATTTCAGACATATATTTCATTTGTTTCACTGACTAATGGGGATTGGCCAACAAAATTTAAAGATTACACTTGCTAAACCTGGATTACATGATACTGTAATCGTGGAAATGTATATTTAAAAATTGGCGATTTGAGACTTGAAGATGTAAAGTCCTGAAGAAGTAAAACTTAAATTTACAGTACCTTGGTAGGCTAAAATAATTATATTAATTACAAACTTCCATAATGGGTAAAGTAGTATAGTTTTCTGGCAGTTTCAATCAAATAAATAAAGTATTCGAAAATTGGACGCCCCCTAAATAGAAGCGACGAATCGCCATTTTGCTTGTTGATCTCAATCATTAAGACGGTCCTACCTCCGCCCCTGAGGCCGGGGAAGCTGCGCGAGGCGCGCCTTATCGCGGGCGCCGCCCAGCCTCCGGCGCCGGCGTCCTGACGCCTCCCGCCCCCCTCCCCCTCCCCCCCCGCCCCCGCTATCGCCGGCGCCGTTAAGCCGCCCGTTGCCGCTAATTTACGATGGGGACGTCGCGGAGTGCGTGAGTGCGTGCGTATATGTGTATGTGTGAGTGAGCGAGAGAAGTGACTGGGTGAAGTGGGGAGGGAGGGTGGTGAGATAGAATGAGAGTGCTGAACATGAGGGAATGACTGAGGGAATGAGAATAGTGAATGAAAGGGAATGAGAGTTCCGAGTGGGGGAATGAGTATGTCGAGTGGGAGGGAATGAGAGCCCCGAGTGAGAGGAACGAGAGCGCCGAGTGGGAGGGATGGGAGGAACGAGCCCGAGTGGGAGGGAAGAGAGCGCCGAGTGGGAGGGAAGAGAGCGCCGTGTGGGAGGGAACGAGAGCGCCGAGTGGGAGGGAACGAGAGCGCCGAGTGGGAGGGAACGAGAGCGCCGAGTGGGAGGGAACGAGAGCCCCGAGTGGGAGGGAACGAGAGCGCCGAGTGGGAGGGAAGGAGAGCGCCGAGTGGAAGGGAATGAAGGCGGCAAATGAGTGGGAATGAGAACTGGGAGTTAAAAGGAATGGGTACGTCGGGTGACAGAGAATGGGTAGGGCGAGTAACAAGGAAAGAGCGGCGTGTGTGCGTGGGCGTGGGGGAGGGAGAGGGAATGAAGATGTCTCAGATTGTTATCGAGGATATTCAGAGGGTGTCAGTAAGTGAGAGAATTGATAAGGGTGTAGAAGTAGGTTGTTGGGCGAGCGACAGAATGTGTGACAGTGTGAGTGGACTAGGTGAGGCAAAATGAAAGATAATGAATGAGGATTGAGAAAGAGAAAGTGCGCGTCTAATATTGATTGATCAGATGATTGATGACAGATCAACTGGGTGATTCCAAACTTGGTGTGCAAAGATTTGAAACATAAGTCTTCAAATACGACTAAGGGTTTAGCATTCTTGTGGACGTGTTAATTTTTTACCTTCTCGCCAAGTGACGTAGTTAGAAAACATACATTAAAATTGCAGAGAAAAGTAGAAATTTATCGTAAATAACTCGTATTGAGAGACCCTAATTTAAAAATTAGTGATGCTAAAGGGCACATACTTTCTCGCATTATTTCTAAATATGCTATTTTCTAAAATTCAGAGAGGTCAACGAAAAAAGGACCCCTGCTTTACTTTTATGGAACTCTACTACACATAAAAAAATAAGATGAAAATGAAACGGTGTTTTGAGGTATAATGTTAGATATTTTAATTGCCTATATTTCGCACCAAAATACACGAAAACTACTAAATACTTATTTTCAAAAAATTGAACGTGAAATTATTTAAAGATCCGTCGTAAGGAACCAATTTCATTAAGGAAAAAATCTCTGTCTGCCATATTATCATTGTAGGAAAATGCTCCCAAAATATGCACTGTTGTAATTTTAAAAAAATCTGGAATTTCAATGAACATGAGACCTGCACTATTCTTTTAAGCTTATTTTATGCTATCAGAAAACAAAGTTTGATCAAAACATTTGGTGCCATTTTTGGGAAAATTTTGAAAATGTTATTCAGGCTTCATGAAAAGTACCCTCAAATTCAAAACATCCGTTTGAAACTCCAACTGCCTCGAGTTCATTCAGATCGATTTTCATCAATTTTTATGAAAATGTAATGAACAGTTTCAGCGCGTCTCAGCGCGTTTCAGTAGCATTGATCACACACGGACAGATAGACGTTTTGCCATCAATTTTTTTCTGTATCAAGAACCCTCAAAACATGAATTCTACCTACACCACGTGTTACATGATTCTATATTTAGCAACAGGATTTATCACCTTTTTCGTTATCGGGATCCGGCAATAAAAGTTTTTTCTGCAGAAAATTCGGTGTTTTCTGGCGCTCGATTAGATAAGTATATTTATAAGCGAGGAAGTAGAAAGACGGTCAATATTGCTCCTATATGTAGTGAATTACTTCTAAGACGTGGTGCAGTCACAATCCATCTTCTGTGTATCATTGATATCGAAAAATTGTTTCATGACTAAACGTCCGTCTCATAGTCTGAGGTCAATGCTTGCTTCTGAACCGTATAGAGGTTTTTCTCGAAAATCTATATTCATCGATGGATCTGGCAGATCTCGAGGCACTACGAGTTTAAAAAATTTTGATTTTTTGGGATGTCTTACTAGCCCCCTCTTTAAATCGAAATTTTTCTCAATAATTGTGCGAACATTTTTTGATTCAACTTTTTAGTCCGATAGAGCAAAGAATGCTTAAAATATTGCTCTTATTTTCGTTGAATTCTCTTAATTTTTGAAAAGTTCAAACGTTTCTCGGCATTTTTCTTCACTTACAATATTGAAGACAGGGATTTTTCCTTCGTAAAATATATTCTTCAAGAAGAGTTCCTTAAAAATATTTGTACGTTTCGCAAGTATGAGTATTTATCATGCAATATTGCGAAAATTTGAAATTTTTTAATAATACTATTAAAAAGCTGCGCCAACTTTCATCTTTATTTTTTTGTCGGATAGTGCAAAGGTGCTAAAAGTACGTAGGTCGCATTTCCACGGAACTTTATTTTTGAAAATTTCAAAATATTGTTATTACAAAACTTGTTAGTAATAATATTGAGGATAGAGAGTTTTCTCAAATAAGATTTGCTTTAAAAATACATCTCTAAATAATGTCAAGTAGTACAATTTTTTTGAATAAAAGAGGAGTAATAGTGTAAGTGTAGGCAATTTATCAATTATTAAAGAAAAGAAAATGGTTACCGCTTTTTTATTTGAAATTTTCCTCGAATAAAGGATAGGAAGGTTAAAAAACGGTGTGGGTCTCATTTTCTTTGAAATTTCTAAATTTTCGAAAATTGCAAAAGATACAAATAATGAGGAAAAGGACGTCGTTTTACCACACTTTTTTTCCTCGCGAATTACTGACGTAGTGTAGAGGAAGTATTGAAATACTATGGCAAAAAATTCGACCCAAAATTTCGTGTAGTCTCGGTTCTAAAATCGAAAAAGTGCAAAAATATATAATTGGTATCTGGCAGAAATACTACATTTAAATTTTGGGAGAACTTTCCACGAAGCCATAGTAATCTTTTCCAAATTTTCTCAAAAATGGCTCCAAATATATATTTCAGTTTCTGGATCAATGACTCCAGCTCAATCTCGTTTTAGTTTACTTTCTCAGATCCACTGAACAATTCGTAAGATAGCGGCTTGTTTTGATTTTGGACATCTATGTAGCTTCACTATGCTCACGTTTTGTTGAGCCCTCCTTTTGCAATTTGTTGTAGGAGGAGAGCCAGGGTATGAGTTACTATTTTGTTAGCAATACTAAAATATCATATCTGTAGTTCACTTACCGATCCTCATAAGTTTTGTATATCTCGGGAGCTAAAATGACTAGTTTTTAAATATTGCTCACCACATTCAACGTTTTTGTGGAAACCGGTAGGTGGAGGCAGAAACCAATGGAGATCGTCCAAGAAACAATCATTACTCTCACGAATTACAAACAGTTTTTAAGGTTTAAAAATACTTGTGTCACTATCATTATTTTAGCATGGTAATCAAATCTAAGCGCCATGCACATTCGCCATCTTAGCGCAAAAATGTCTTTCTAAAGTGGTGTCACAGTGAAAGAAAGACTTCATTTATATTGACGTCACGTTTTTCAGATGTCTTTAGAAAAGACTTACGTACCACTATGCATGCACAAACATAATATCTCTCTCTTTATACTATTGTAGGAAAGAAACCGTGTGAGGTCATCTACAAATAACTCCATAATACAGAATCCGCACCCTATTTTAATGAACACTATCCTCAAATCTGAGCTCTAAAATTTTCTTGGGTTTGTACTTCTCAAGTGAGCTGATATGGGACAATAGAAAGGATGTGAGATGTGTAAAATTTTCATTTAATCCAGGACTTCACGGAAGGGAGATGTCACGGATTTCTGCAGAAGTTTCCACACAGGGCGCCCATTGATTCTAGTTCTCTGCGCCATGATATGTCATAAAGAAATTTTATAGTGACCATTTCTGAGCAGGTATATTCCACTACTCCTGTCTGTCCATTGGCTCGGACGTCATTATCTTTAATCATAAAGCGATGTGTATTTCCTTTACGAGAGGAATTCTGGTTCGGAGAATATGTCTTGAATGCTCCGTAAGCACTGACGATAAGAGCCGTAATTCTGCAGCGGATTTTTGAGGTTAGTTCGTAGCCACAGAAGCTCCCCTTCTGCCGACACACACACACATACATACACACACGCTCACGCACGCGTTTGTGAAAACACAAAGCTGCGAAATCTAAGATTGTGGAGTACTTGTAGGTAATTGCTGTAGGTGTTTTGCGAAATGCATAGTTTCGCTCACAGGAAGCCGTGTCGGACATAAATACTTCGAATCGTATCTCCTGAAGTATTTCATCTTAGGATGCCGGGGACTCCTTTGTAACAATGCAAATTATGTAGTTCTACGGACTTTCCGAACTGAAATGCACTCTGCTTGTCCATATCTCACATCATCTCGTATTTCATGACGCCCGTCTGGTGACTGTCTCAATAACTCTTCTCTGACAAGCATCTCTTCATTTTAATATTACATTTCTTAGAACTCGTCCACTTCTTGAATACTAAGTATTTTAATGATTACTACCTAAGTATTTTAATGATATACCTAGTAAGGTATTCATTTGAATAAACTTTTACTTAGAATATTTCCTAAGAAACAATAACTCTATTCAATGAATTAATTAACAATGGAAAATGCTAAGTTTGAAATGTCAATTTGATATAAGAAGAACTTGTATTGTGAATACTGAACACGTATAAGAACTGATATTGATAACTGATATTGTGAATATTGCGTATGCATAAGAAGAATTATTTTACTCGAATTGTAGACAATCTCACTTCAAATATCTCAAAAGAACAGCAAGAGAAAATAATGACACGTGCCCAAACTGGAAGGTTTAGACGCTTACAATATATATGACACATTTTTGTCACAGATTATGCTTGTTTTTGTTTAATTTTGTAAATGAGGTCATTAAATTAGGTATCCTTACGTCCATTTTATTCTTCAATGTATTGCTTTTAATGTAATTATTAACAATCGATGTTTGTATCATTTTAGGATTCTTAGAGAATATTTTCTTACTAGAAAATTTAAGTAGCAAATTTTTCCTTAAGCGTATCCACCTGCACTATATGCAGGGTTGTATATTACGTTAATTATTCCGAGTCAAAATAATGTTATCATGTTTGACTTGACAAATATTTAATTATTTTTATATTAATTATGTTGTAGGTCACAATATATATCACGTAACAAAACAAATTACTGAAATGCCATAAATTGTACATGTGATGCCAAAAGTGTGCATTTTCGAAAAACCTTCCCTTCATTTACTTTCTAAGTGTTCATCCGAACTTGGAAGTCAATTCAAGTATCAGTTTCAATCCACGAAAACTTCCTCCTAAAAAAACAAGACTCTCCCATAAAAAAGCTGCCTGAAACGCGTCTAATATTTGGCGTCCATCACTTTAACCAAACGCCCCGGCTGCCGCTCGTGCGAACGGCGGAGTTGGAAAAATCTCTCGCTTCCAAACCTCGGTCGGTCCGTAATCGTCTATTAGTCTCACGTCCGAATATAACCATCTCTCAGTGACCCATGACGGTAGCCATTACGTGCGCGGCGGGCGCCGGGGTTGCGGGGACGAAAGGGGTGGGGAAGAGGGGCGAGGCGGCGGGCAGGTGGTCGGCGCGCACGCTCGCCCAGCGACGTTCACGTAGTACCCGCTCTCGCCGCGCGATAGCGGGCCGAGCGCAGTGTGAGCGCAGCCACCCTTCGCACATCGCGAGCGTTTCATGGGCGGAAACTGAAAACGAAGCGTTTCGGGACTCCACACATTCGTTATTCGGCGAACACCGAGCAACCGTTCGCCGAATAACGATGTCACTATCATTATTTTAGCTTGACTCATCATGGTAATCAAATCGAAGCTCCATGCACATTCGCCATCTTAGTTCTAAAAAGTCTTTCTAAAGTGGTGTCACAGTGAAAGGAAGACTTATTTTACATTGGCGTCACGTTTTTCAGATGTCTTTAGAAAAGACTTACGTACCACTATGCATGCACAAACATAATATCTCTCTTTTTATACCATTGTAGAAAAGAAATCGTGTGAGGTCATCTACAAATAAATCCATAATACAGAATCCGCACCCTATTTTAATGAACACTATCCTAAAACCTGAGCTCTAAAATTTTCTCGGGTTTGTACTTCTTAAATGAACTGGTATGGGACAATAGAAAGGATGTAAGATGTGTAAAATTTTCATTTTATCCAGGACTAAACGGAAGGGAGATGTCACGGATTTCTGCAGAAGTTTCCACACAGGGAAAACCACACAATCCCGAATAGTGTGGATGAGCAAGTAGCTCGCTGCTCGACGAATTCCGAATGTGTTGAGCCGTCTATAGATGCTGAGGAGCGTCCAGAAAATTGACAGACGACAGAATAATCAGCGCAGAGTTTTCTTCAGCTCTCGTTTTCTTGAATGCGAGAGTAGGGTGAGTTTATTCACTTTGTCAAGAGTAACATCAAATCAAATCAATTGCTCGTTTGTGAATGCAAATATTTCCTACTAATGGGCCGCTGAAGCAAATATGCTGCTGAACAAAACCACACCAAATGGTTTTCCAAAAAGTACACGCACACTGGTTATCAACAGCAAAAAAAATTATATCACACGGCAATGAGTGAAATATTTTAACAGAAATGGTCGTGTCAAAAACAGCAATAACATACTAAAACATGTATATAACGCAACCGTTATTTTCATACAAAGAACGTTGCTGTTCCATAAGGGAACACGTGAATAACAAATAAGGCGTATATTTTGTTCCTTGGAGCCTTGCTGTCACAACGTCAACTCTGTCGTAAGCAGTGTTACTCTGAGTGTGAGAATTCAGTCGGTACGCGCATTACGAGAAGATGCGGAATGACACAACCAAAAACTTTCATTTTTCAATAAAAAGGAAATTGTTTCGTTGTTTCTGATTTTTACTGCGCATATGCTCATTTTAACAAAACCTCAAACACCTCTCGTAGAGCCGCAGGATGTAGAGTTTTCGTTCATTTTCTGTGCGCACTGTAAATTAGTAATATGCATTTCACTATAGCGAACATTTCATGAATCAAATGCAACCAAAAAAGCTCATTGGTATCTTTTACTAATAATTTAAATATCTATGGCAAATTGTAGGGTAAAAGTATTGCACTTAAGAAAATGAATATGAATAAGAGTATCAGTATCGAAGTTCGAATATTTTGTAGCCTGGAGTTAGGAATCCTTACTATCTGGTATGGGTTTCTCTTTCATCTTTCATGATTAATAAATCGATGATTGAAAATTTACATTAAAGTACAAATTAACCCTTCTGAATTGAAGTGAATTGTAGCAGATGTTCAAACATTCAAAACGCTCTGGCTCAAAATACTGAGTTTTCAGCTACATTTCATGGGATTTATACTATAGTCGCAAAAAGAACAAGATTAAATATAAAGTAGTGCTGCTACGACAGTACACATTTTCGGTCATTATTTGTAACAAGCATTTTTCGAAAATTTAAAGTGTCCAACGAAACACAGACCTGTGCCATTCTTAAGTACCCTTTGATCAATTCAAGGAAAAAAATTGAAGAAAAAAATGGGAGATGTTTTTGAGATTTTTTACTTTCTTAATTTCAACCAAATATTACACGAAAAATACTTGTTTAAAAAGATAAGTAAAGGAACTTGTTTAAAAATCTGTTTTTAGAGCAGATCTCATTAAAGAAAAAAATCTCTCATCGATATTGTACTTTTGCATTTTTTCGAAAATACTGACCGTTTGCCGAAAATAAGATCTGCACCATTCTTTTAGGCGACTTTGCTCTATCCCAGAGGGGGATAGAAAAATTAGAGCCATTTTCGAGATTTTTTTTCTAAATCGCTTCATGTAAAAAGTACGCAAGAACTACTCGTTTTTAAAAAATGTACTCATGACCTTATTTAAAGATCTATTGTTTTAGAACAGATTTCATTAATGAAAACCCTCTTTTATAGATATGGTTGTTCCACAAGGTTATTTTCAAAATTCAGAGTTTTCTCTAAAAACGAGATATGCGCTATGTTTTAGCGTTCTTTCCTTTAAAAAGTTAAATAAAAAAAGTTTTTTTTGAGAAAATTTGAAACATGTTGCGGCTTCAGCCCTCAAAAATTAATATATACATTCTAAACTCGCAGGGCTTAGAATTTGGTGGGTTTGTTCCGGAAATATCAATTTTAGAGAAAATCATATGAACGGTGTAAGAATATCGTACCAAAAGAAATTTTCTATTATATTGTGTATATTGTGCTTTTTAACTTTTTGTAAAATGTATGAAGCAGAATGTTGTTTGCACATTTGGACGTTCCCAAGTATTGTATTTTGTTCATGTTCCCTCGAAGTGTATCTAAAACAAATATTTTGAACCAGACTGTTTTAAAACTCTGAACTTCTGCTACAATTCCGCTCATTTCAAGTGCGCTTATTTTTGTTTAAAAGCGACTATGAATTTTCAATCTATTATTTTTCTTGGAAGACGGAGAGACACGTTTTGCCATTTTTCTTTTACTTCCTCGCCTTACAATGTACTTGTGGAGTAAAGAAACATTACGAGTATAAAATGGAGGGGCAGAAATCTGCGATTTGTAGACAGAAAAAGTCCAATAAACCTCAAGGTCCTGTCATCTATTAAGTGGTCTATTCCACTCATGAAATTAAAACCAATAGTGATTTTGAGTATAGATACAGAATGCCCGAATCAGGACATAATATCTCAAAAAGTTAATGGATTTTTCTATCCTATTTTTCTTACTGCTTCTTCTTATTGGCCAGTCATAAATTGTTACTCATCTATCTTAGGAGGCTGTATACATGGATCGCTATGTCGATATTCAATAAGCCGTGTATGTACTATAACATAACCCCTTTGAATGTAATATAGCTTCCAGTTATTTTCAATATTTGGCGTTCTCTCAATATTTTTCTCACTCTATCTTTCTGTTTCTCTCCCTCTTTCTTTCTTTCTTTCTTCTTTCTCTCTCTCTTTCTTTTTCCTTCTCTCTCCTTTTTCCTTCTCTTTCCTTCTTTCTTCTCTCTCCCTTTTTCCTTCTCTCTCCCTTCTTAAATAAATGTTCCTTCTCTCTCCCGTATTAAATAAGGTGAAGTACGTGGGAACTCTGAAGGCCGTGACTTCGAATCCTTCAAAGAGAAGAAAGTTTTTGGTGGTAGGAAAAACACCGTTGGTCCAAGTATTATTACAATTCTGCGTAGTCACTAGTGAGAATGTATCTGCTATGGGAAAACTACTAATTTAGTATCAATGTCCCACATAACTTCTGAATACACAATTTTCAATATGCTACATTAAATAGCATACACTTCCCACTTAAAGTCGTGGTAACTAAGTATATTCTAGGCATTGTCGGATCCCCTGGGTTCCCTAGACTTCCCACGGACCAAAAGTTCATTTTCTGCATTTACTGCCAGCAATGCTAAATTGCTCCATCGTAATTTACAAATTGTGTGTAAATCTTAATAGAGCATCTGAGAGCAATTAACGAGATAGTCAGTAAATCTCCCTGAGACATAATCCCCAACGTCTTGAGGGCACTGACTGCACGTGGCATAGCCCCAGAGGTTCCAACCACCACAGGCAGGATTCTGGCGTTGGGCACTCCATGAAGTTGGGCTGACAGGGGAATGACTGGTTGGTACTTTACCACTCTTTCCTCCCCTGCTTTTAGAAGGTTAGACCCATCCTCGTGGAGGACAGTCACATCGACCACATGGACCCCCTCCCGGCATTTTATTACCAGGTCAGGTTTGAGTCTAACCCCTTCGGCAACGGAGAAAGTGGCTTCCGTGGACACCACAGTGTCTGATTTCCGGAGCATTCTAGGTGGCGTTGATGTAATTCTCGGCGTACTCACTAAGAATGCAGCGCCAAATCACGCAAAAAAAGGTTTTTGGAAATTTCTTTGAATCTTCTGTAAGAGGCTGTAATTTACAACATACTTGTTGAATGTGGCGTCGCCGACGCTGTAAACTGTTTTAAAAGTATTTTCATGTGTTGAAATATTCTTTCTTGCTTCATTTCTTTCATGCCTAGCTTTGTTTAAAAATTTTCTTACAGTATCTGGCATTGGACCTATCTATGAATCGTAGTAGCTGTTAATGTTACACTTCCGTTCAAAAATTCCCAATACCCAATGGCCTTGAATATTACCTCCATACGGGAAAATGAACTAGTAATATTTCAATTAGAAAATTATAATGACCGTAAAAAATACTTGCAGATGTGAATAATGCGAATACTTAGAATTTTGCACAGCTATATTTTTACGTTTTGTTTTCAAGTATGAACATAAATGATCACTTGTAACCTGTTCTTCTGCGTTATTCTCTATTCCTATTATAAGATTATTCTCAGTTAGTTCGAAAAATTCCGACGCAAAAACTTCAACAACTACATTGTATTTCCATGAGTTGCTTAACACATCCACATTTTTGTACCCTAATTTTCTAAGATGTTAAGACTCCACAAACTCAGACTTACTTGTGTTCTGTAAGTGAATACATATCTGCATTAAAATATTAGTATTTTGTATGTTAATGTGAATAAGGTGAATAAGTTTTAAGTCACGTTAAATTGAAAATCGATCTTTGCACTCTTAAGAAATATATATTCTGTAGTGTTGAACTTACATTTACGGTTTTCTTCTTATTTAGTTCTTCAAATTGAATGTTCAAATGCAATTTGCCAATTCATTATAAAAAGTACCCATGAAATATTTCGTATGTTACAAATTTTGTCGCACGATTTTCATTTTCTACGGCTGGTCGGTAAACAATCAGGCTACCAAACTCATGGGAAAAATGATGGTGCTTGGAGTAAAATTAACAACGGAGTACTGGGGCTTCATCAACGCCACCTACATAGATCCATCTAGGTGGCGTTGATGTAATTCTCGGCGTACTCACTAAGAAAGCAGCGCCAAAACACGCAAAAACACGTTTTTGGAAATTTCTTTGCATTTTTTGGCCGCATTCGAAAACAATTTTTCAGTTCCCCGTCAGGAAACCGAGACGCGTCGAAAGACACCTCATATGTCTCGATTGGTGCATGGGAAGTTAGTGTCGGTAAACCACACACTCTGCATTCTCGAGGAGTAACTCCAATACTATATAGGTATATGAACCATAATTTTCTACTTTGTCGGTGACAGGCTTCAGCCTCAACCTGGCACGAGATTTCTGACGAATAGTCCGCGATTTATCCCGGAGCATTACAATACTTCCTCTTTACTTCGTGACTATGTAGTGTCGAGAAAATGAAATTTAAATGAGTAAATTAGTTTTATTTCTATTTTAAAAAAATTGTGGCTTGAAATTGATTAGTTTACTACATGTTAATCTTCAAGAACCAGTCACAAATGTTTAGATATAAATGACGTCAGGATGTATTCAATTTTTCTTTGTTACAAAGAATCAAACCATTGGTTCAATCTTTCGATCCATCGACTTCTTTTCCTCAATCTGCGAATTTCGCGTTTTCTTTTGGAATTGTGAAAAGAGCCCTGATTTTTCATTTCCCAATATTGGTACGCTGGTTATAATACATAATGGCATACCAAAAATTGTATGTTCTTAAACGCACACATGAAAACACAAACTTCTCTCTTTCTCGTTGCATGACGATAGTTCTCTCATAAACAGAGGTCCTCTGACGAAAGAATGTAGCTGTAACATCAAGTGTAAGAAATTGCAATTCAAAATTAAATATTCACACTTTTGTAAAATCGATACTGTTTTGTTGGTTTTGCATTTTTCAGTGTTTCTGGGTATCTAAAGAAACCTTTGAAGCTTCTCATATGGTCAGATGCTGATTAGATTAATTTCTATATATAGTAAGATGCTCTGCTAATGTCAGATGCTGTTTAATTTATACGTATACGCAAAATTAGTAATACAGTTTTTTTTCTACAAGTCACTGGGTCTACTTCTAAGGAAACCGTAGGCACCTTTCACATCGCCGGAGGCTGCATGCATAGTTTTCTTTGAATTTCTTCGGACATTGAAAATTCGTAATATAGATGTCTCCTTTATATTCTCTGTTATTGTATATCCGTTCACGTAACGTAATAGTTTCTTTTCTGCTCATTTCTGTGTTTTTCTACTTTTTCAAGTTGTCTTCTGGGGGTTTACTACAATATGTGTATGATGAGTCATTTTTGATGAAAATATACAGCGCGCTCCTCATAATCATATTATTAGCAATAAATAATTCCTTAAACGTATCGCCTTCTGAATTATACTGAAAGAGACCGAGCCAAACCATGGAAACCAAACAAACAAATATCATTAGTTCTGGAGTAAACTTTAATCAGATAGCTACAGTCTCTTTTTATCTAATAGTTCGTTGTTGAAATTACTCATTTAAGTATGATGAAATGGAAGTAAAAGGATGGATAAAATGTTTAATCCATACGCAATCATTTCACATAGATAATATAATTCTTTATTTAAAATTTGCATTTAAATATAAATAATTTTAACACAACACCTTTCAAATCTATAAAAGTATAAAAGTTACATTTACATAGCTATTTATAGTAAGGGGTAAAGGATATACCTAATTAAATTACATTTTTACTATTCGTGCAGTAAGAAATCAACGAAAATGTCTTAATAAACATTAAAGCAAATTCAATCATGCGTGAACAATAAAATGCAATAAAGAATATAAATCATATTAAAGAATTGCAAAAGGGAAGATTTCTTAATTTAGACATTATTACCATGAATTATCTAATAATTAAATTAACGAATTATTATGACAAAAGCAATATAACACAAAATAAACTTTAATATATTGATTCGACTTAAGGCTGATTGCAATGCATTTATAACGAATATACTTAGCACCATCTTGTATTTCACAATAATATTAAAAGGAAATGTATAAAAAAACATTAAACCACAAGTCTGGCTGATTCTGTGCTCACATTTTGATCTGTGATCATATCTGACAAAAAAAAACAAAGCATAAATACAATCAGGCATGGACAATTAAAATAATTATTATATATTTTAAGTCGTAAGGTTCCTTGAATAATTTCATCGTCAAAAATATTATGGCAATGAATCATCAAATAATTAAATATACAAATTATTGTCATGACAAATGAAATATAATACAAGATACACCTTCAGATATATATTTTATTTGTTATTTATTTTACGTCAAAAACAGTTAAAAACCGTGTGTGACGTGATACGGGGAGAAGTGGATGCTGTACAGGTTTTCATAATTCTGTGATCCCTACACTAAGCCATATACTACTTGATCCCATAAGATCTCTCCCGTAAGATCACCTTGTATCGGTTTCAATCTCATACAGTACAACTCCATCTCGTACCACCTATCTCACTTCATTCCATCCCATCCCATCTGTCCATCACATCACTTCTCTTTCAATCCCACCCCCGTCTCATCCCGCCCCAGTCCGTCCTGTCCCAACCCCTGTCCGTCCGTCTGTCCTGTCACATCCGTCCGACCTGCCCCGACCGTCCTGTCCGTCCAGTCCTGTCCGACCTGTCCGTCCGTCCGTCTCATTCCGCCCCAGTCCCGTCCCGTCTCATTCCACCCCAGTCCCGTCCCGTCCCGTCCCGTCTCAGTCCCGTCCCGTCCCGACCCGACCCGTCCCGACCTGACCGTCCTGTCCTGTCTCATCCCGCCCCAGTCCGTCCGTCCCAGTCTCGTCCTGTCCCAGTCCGTCCCGTCCGTCTCAGACCGTCCGCCGTCCTGTCCTGCCCGTCCGTCCGTCCGTCCGTCCGTCCCGTCTCATCCGCCCCAGTCCCGTCCCAGTCCTGTCCTGTCCTGTCTCAGTCCGTCCTGCCCGTCCGCCCGTCCTGTCCTGTCCGTCTCATCCTGCTCCAGTCCGTCCGTCCGTTCCAGTTCAGTCCGTCCTGTCCTGTCTCATCCTGCTCCAGTCCTGTCTCCTGTCCTGTCCGTCCGTCCTGTCCTGTCCTGTCCGTCTCTGTCCGTCCTGTCCTGTCCTGTCCTGTCCTGTCCGTCCGTCCTCCGTCCGTCCTGTCCCGTCCGTCCTGTCCGTCCGTCCCGTCCCGTCCCGTCCCGTCCCGTCCCGTCCCGTCCCGTCCCGTCCCAGTGCAGAGCGTGCTCATAGCAATAGAATTGCAGGTGCATTAGTGCGCGGCCTGAGCTGCGCTTCCTGAGCCTCGCGCCCTGCATGCTCAGCGCGGCGCGACGGAGGACATACATTCATGCAGCACCCTGCCATAGCGACGTTGATCGAGTACAACTCCCCTCCACCCCCACCCCACCCCACCCGCACCTGGAGCGTTTCCCTCGAGGCGTGGCGTCGGCTGCGATAGCGTGACATCTCTATGTGCACATTCCGACCAGGAATTAGACACTTTGTTTACGTAACGGTGCTTGTGCATTTTTTCTGCCTGTTGATGAAGAATACAATTTTCTAGCCTGCGCAAGCTTGTACGCTCCCACATGCGCTGCATAGGTTTCACGTTTCAAGGAGTTTCTCGCTGTTAGATTGTTTTAGTTGCCTTCTTTGTTGCGTCATTTTTTTAGATGTGGAGTTGCGATAGGCTAGATGTAATGCTTTAGAGATGCCACAAGAGTAGAAATGTTCTTATTGTTAGAATTTGTATGACGAACCGTTAGAAATGTATGACGCTAAACACGCTAATTCTATTTTGCAGTTTGCTCACTCCCCAAAGCAACAAATATTCCTCTTCAGTATACGATCTCATAGAAATATATCCTGACAACTAGTGTCACCATTACAACAAAGGAAACATGCATTATTGCAATACTATTATTATATGTATTGTTCAAACTTGATAATACTTACGCGTTTAATTTTTGAGAACTTGATGGGTTCACTCTTGATTTGGAGAGCGAAAGTTTGGAGGTTGAAGTGAGGGGAGAGAAGAAAGAGAATGTAGGATAAATTTAGACACTGGAGGCTGGGGTTAGGCGCAAGTACGTTATTCAAGGGTAGGATGGTATGGGGAGGATTAAAATGTAGATATAAAATGCTCCTACAGGTGGGTTATTTAAGTATTTCTGAAAGAAACGGAGAATTACTATCTGGTAGGCGCTGAGGAAAGTTAAAAGCTAACAAATATTGGTTTGAAGAATGTTATGTAGAATTCGGAGGTGAAATTAGCAAATTGGGAATATACGTTGGAGACACACATAAACGGAGGAGAGAATCAAGGACGCGAGTGCGGAGTGTGTGAAAAGGTTACAGCATTATCTTAGGAGCGGAAAGGGGTGGTTTGGATATATAAAGAATTATAGAACCATAATTTGGTGAAAGCAGATAAAATTGGGATATTCTTGTAGAATGTTCGGCTGTGAATAAACATCATTACACAAACGTATGCGTAGTCACACAATTAGCTATAACGAGAAACACATAAAGCACTATACGTAGTTTAGGATCATTTTTTCGAAAAAGAACGTAATTTATGTTCGATTTCTAATTGTTCCCTGTTTCTCTTCACACATTTTAGCTTCATGTGTATTACTAGTTTAATTTCTAAAAACATTTCAACACTAATAAAAATATACTTTACGGATTCTGAGAGTTGTCATTCATGGCATTTACTGGGAATAGTTCTGGAAAGATTTCTTGCGAATTAAAATAGAGCAAGTGCTCTATGTTCTCCGAAAATGTACCATTGATAAATTAGTTAGAACTTTAAATGTAACTAGTGTAGTTATCATAACCCTCAGTGAATGAGCCCTGTCTTACTACATAAAAGCACCATTCTTTTTATTTTCATCTGTGAGAGATATTGTACGTTGCACTTTTGTCTAAAATCATTTTCGAGTCCGATATTATTCCACAGATGCTAAATGTATTTAAGCCAATATAAATATTTATAGTTTTTTTATTGAGATCGGTCTTTGAAATACTATTTTTAATCCATAAAATCAATTTTAATTGAAATAATTAATGTGGGCGTACGCACTAGCCGGCAACATTGAACTCAAAATTTATGGAACAATATAACTATTCCCGTTATTACGCTGATCATTTACGGAATGTTGCACTGCAATATAAAGAGGTAATTACCAGGAATGTTTTGAATGCAGAATAATATAACGTTATGCTGAGTAGGTTTGTGCGTTACGGTTAAAGTCACTGAGCAATTGTCATTCCAAAATATTGAACATTTCTCATGCAGTTGAGTAAGTCGCAACGCGCTTTTCGTACGGCAACCACGAACGCGTATACCGCATCTGAGTATTGTGATATGCAATAAGGCATTCCTCTAAAATGGGCCGCTGTGACGGTTACTAGTTTCGCGTTTTTTTCTGCGTAGCTTGCACTAGGTAGTACACATTGCGACATCCTCGCATAAATCATTTCTTGGCGTATGTTAATAGAGTAAACAATATTTTCAAGACTTCTCAGACGATTTGTATTACAAAAACAAATTAGAGGCAAAACACAGGAAAACGTTGCAAAACGTAGGAAAATTATGTATGTGAAATGCTGTTGAAAGCTCCCGGTCATCGCGACGCCATAATACCGCAGGTAATTACTCATATTTGTCGATTTACTGAAACTGAGAAAATATCAACTGAGCTATTTACAAGACAATTGTTTTAAAAGAAAATGTAGTTTGGTTGAATGAAAGATTTACTTTGCCATCTGAAATTCCTACACTACAAGATCCTGAAAATTCTTCAAACCTACCACACCCATCGACTTCACTTGAAGTAAATAGTGAAAAGGAAAAAAAAACGTGAGACTCATTCTTCACCTATGCTGTTCACACCGTCCAAGAGCATCTGCGCTCCGAAAGGGCAAAATACGCAGCCCAGTTGATGTAGGAAACCTTGAAAACCCACCCGGGGCGGTAGCTCAGTGCATCAACTGATGTCGCTGAAGCGTCTCTAACCGGGAGGTCCTAGGCTCGAGTCCTGACGACGCCAGGATTTTCGACACTAGCCTTTCAGCTAGGTTGAATTCAGTCGCTGCCTGGAGGAGAATTCTAGCGGCCGGCTGCTCTAATTGGTAATTTTCCGTGGTTTCTCCGATCAACACCAGGCGAATGCCGCAACAATACCCTACCAAACGGGCCACGGACCGCGCGCGATCTGTCCTTCCTCTTCCTTGTCCTATCCTCTCCCCTTACACACACACACACACACACACACACACACTTACACTAGCATGCGCTACACTACCACATATTCCGGAAGACCGGTCGGGAGCTTAGAGCCCTGGTTTGGGGGAAACCCCACTAGCCGTCAGTAGGTTGGCGCCAGATCTCGCCATCCATCGGGGTAAGATCGCCGCCATCTCACGAGAAAAGAACATGCACTACACTAACGGGACTAATGACCACAGCAGTTGGCGCGCCCGGAAACAAGAAAAAATCAATCAATCAAGTGCAGGAGCTTCGATTACTAAGTCCACACGGCTCCGAGTCGAGCAATAAAATGACAAAAATGGTAGTTAATAATTTATTGGAAATTTGAGATTTCCTACTAGAAAAAGTTGAGATATATAGTCTCTGAACATATGAATGAATCTTTACAGATGAATAATCTGGATCATGTTGAAAGACCTGGACGCTGGACGAATTAGTTTCCTAAGGTGAAATAATTTTTTAATCGACGAGAATATTTCCGTTTTTTATGTAAGATTTCATCTCGCCGCGTGAAGATTGTTGTCTGAGAAAATTATAATTCCTTCTACTCTTATTATCACGCTGTTCTGCCATTCAAAATACAGTTATCCAAAAGACAACCCACGGTTCCACTTTTGCGAAAAAAGAGCAGACCTATTGATTCGAGATTAGGTGAAATGTAGTTGACTGGGAATGTTCAAATAATGTTTTCAACACAATGTATTATTTCGTGTTCGCTTAATTTTAAAATGGATAGGATTTCTTAAAACTAACTCAAATTTCTACACAACTCCTCTTACTGTGGAACCACTGGCCAACATTAGTGTGGTTGACCTCATTGCTTAGTATTTATTACCAACGACCAACTCTGAGTATAGTTAAAACAACCGTTGTTAAATGATTATTTGTTATTGCAAAATATATTAAACTTCTTATTCTGGTTTTAACTCCCTACACGTATCAATCTCAGAATTATTGATTATTAAATTAATACATATTATTACTAAAGTTACAGTATTTTCATGTTCCACTCGTCATTGAACGTTTAAGATGACTCACCAAATTGATGAATAACGCGAAGCATAAAATTGCAACAATATTTTGATCGAATTCTTCAATAATCCATTCTAAGAAATTATTAACAGTTTCAAGAAAGTTAAAAACGACTAAGCATCTCTTTAATTGTTTGTGTCTAATAGAAGACAAATGGCATTGGGTGTCCGCCGCCCGTTCTCCTCCCGTGCCCAAGCGCAATAAAGCTGCCACCTGTTTAGCGCAGCGCCCTGAGCGACGCGGCCCGGGCGTCGGCAGGGGCGCACCTGTGCCGCCCGCGGGCGTCGCCCCGCGCGCGCCGGGCGGAGGCGGCTCGCCCGCCCGCTCTTGCGCTCGCTGCTCCCTCTCCCTCTCGCTCGCACGCCGCCCGCCCGCACTCTCGCTCTCTCGGCCTCTCGCTCGCCCGCCACCCGCCAACACACGCTCGCGCTCCTGCTCACTACCCCGCCCTCTCGCCCGCCCTCCCGCCCTCTCGCCCCCCTCTCGCCCTCCCTCTCGCCCGCCCTCTCGCCCGCCCTCTCGCCCGCCCTCTCGCCCGCCCTCTCGCCCGCCCTCTCGCCCGCCCTCTCGCCCGCCCTCTCGCCCGCCCTCTCGCCCGCCCTCTCGCCCGCCCTCTCGCCCGCCCTCTCGCCCGCCCTCTCGCCCGCCCTCTCGCCCGCCCTCTCGCCCGCCCTCTCGCCCGCCCTCTCGCCCGCCCTCTCGCCCGCCCTCTCGCCCGCCCTCTCGCCCGCCCTCTCGCCCGCCCTCTCGCCCGCCCTCTCGCCCGCCCTCTCGCCCGTCCTCTCGCCCGCCCTCTCGCCCGCCCTCTCGCCCGCCCTCTCGCCCGCCCTCTCGCCCGCCCTCTCGCCCGCCCTCTCGCCCGCCCTCTCGCCCGCCCTCTCGCCAGTCCATTTTACTGCGAAATTTACCTGCACATCTACCCGTCCTTTCATTCGCCCTCTCGCCCGCTCTCTCGTCTGCCATCTTGCCCCTTTGCCCACCCTCCTTCCGGTCGTCTCGACCGTTCTTTGGCGTGCCTTCCCTCCCGATCACCCGCCCAATCACCCGTCGTTTCAACCAACCTTTCGCCCGCCCTTTCACCAGCCCTTTTACTCACCGCCAAATTCACCCGTCCATTCCCATATCCTTACGCCTGCTCTCTCGTCTACCCACTCACTCGCTCTTTGGCCACCCTCTCTCCGGTCCTCTCGATCACCCTCTCGTCCGCCGTTTTGCCGCGCCTCGCCTTCCTCAACCGCTCTCTACCTCATTTGCTTTCTCTCTGGGCTACTCGCTCGTTTGCCTTTTTCCTCTTTCCGTTCGCTCACCCTCTCGTCCACTCACCATTTGCTATTTTGCTTACTCGTTTGGCCGTCCGCTCGTCGCTTTTCCTCTCGTCCACCTCTCACTCACCCTCTCTCCTTCCCTCTCTTTCATTCAGCTGGTCGGCCCGTACTGCCCAAGGCGATGGTGCGAGTATTCTGATGTCACTGTCATATTAATGTTTTTCTAACGACATAATGATCCTGGTTAAAAAACGCGGGCAAGAAGCGCTGGTGTAATTATACGAAGTAATGTGGGAAGAGGCCTGGGATTTCGGCAGGTCCACGCGCTCTCTGGCGACTGTGGCCGCAGCTGCGAAGGTGGGTGATGGTGGAGATCAGACGGAGGCGGAGACGGAGGCGGAGGCGGAGGCGGAGACGGAGGCGGAGACGGAGACGGAGACGGAGACGGAGGCGGCGGAGACGGAGCGGAGACGGAGGCGGAGCGGAGGCGGAGGCGGAGGCGGAGGCGGGAGGAGCGGAGACGGAGACGGTGGCGGAAACGGAGGCGGAGACGCAGACGGAGGCGGAGGAGTAGACGGAGACGGAGGCGAAGGCAGAGGCGGAGTCGTAAATGAAGGAAAAAAATTGGGATGGAGTGGAACGAAGACAAGCGGGGGGGAGGGGGGCGGACCGGGGCGGTTCGGGAGTTGTGCCTTAGGGTTCTCCATGAACTCGATGACCCTGTCGTCCTCACTGGCCTTTGCTCCGCATCTCGTTGTCCCTGCGGAACCCATTCATTTCAGATAGTGCAGAGAGCCCTTGTGGAAAGCTAGCTAATGAAAATTGTAGATCGTGAGATAATGAAGAGAAAATATTCGACGATATTAACTGGGTATTTTTTTAATATAGTCACCTGGAAAGAGATTCAGTCCTGGTTCTATACGTCCAATTGGTCTAGCTATCGTCAGGTGATGTATGCTTCGAAAATATTTTCATTACAAATTATACTTGCTAACACGATATCAAGATCAGACAATGAATATTAATTACTACGCGAAAAACTTCCCCCGTATTTGACGCGCCAAAAATTGTCACAGAGACTTGACACTTGATTATCAATATTTCAGGAATATAATAGTCTGAAGTCTCATTATAGATTCTGAGACAGATTTTTGCGCCTTTTATTAGGCTGAGGCCTAATAAAACACGAGACTGAGGCGGAGACTGAGGCGGAGACTGAGGCGGAGACTGAGGCGGAGACTGAGGCGGAGACTGAGGCGGAGACTGAGGCGGAGACTGAGGCGGAGACTGAGGCGGAGACTGAGGCGGAGACTGAGGCGGAGACTGAGGCGGAGACTGAGGCGGAGACTGAGGCGGAGACTGAGGCGGAGACTGAGGCGGAGACTGAGGCGGAGACTGAGGCGGAGACTGAGGCGGAGACTGAGGCGGAGACTGAGGCGGAGACTGAGGCGGAAGACTGAGGCGGAGCGAGGCGGAGACTGAGGCGGAGGAGAATGACGCAGTTCTCAAACTCGCCTGCCATTCTCGTCTTCTCTCATTTTGCAATACTTCCTTCTGTGTTTCTTTCGCACATGCACTTTTTTCAATTAATCCTCCCCCCAATACCGTCTGCCCCGCTACTCCGTGTCGAATGACCGCTTTCACCCACTCACTACACGCGCAACTCATTGTCTCGTTATTTTTCACCCGTTCCATGTTTTTCAAACGCTTCTCAGTAATAATTTATTCTTCCCATATTACCCTCCCATCTATTCTCTATTTGTCACCACCATTGTTCCTTCACTCTATATTCTCATTTGTCTAATACTTGCACGTCATTTTTACAATATTTCTGTAATATTGATGATGATGTTGCTAATAATGATGATAAAATATTTTCTACCCTGTTACAAACAAAGCACCATCTCCATAATTGCTCACAGGAACGCCAGGAAACTTCGAAAATAGACTTTGAGATGGGGGAATTCCGTTCAAAGGTCGTTACATATATTAAATAAATTATTACCGGTAGCGGTAGCTCAGTGCATCAACTG
Organism: Teleogryllus oceanicus; assembly: GCA_964035755.1. NCBI lineage: Eukaryota > Metazoa > Arthropoda > Insecta > Orthoptera > Gryllidae > Teleogryllus > Teleogryllus oceanicus. The sequence goes on from CAXIVR010000001.1 coordinate 27,005,080, forward strand.
ATGTCACTGCAGCGCCTCTGACCGGGAGGTCCTAGGTTCCAACTCCCAACGGCGGCAGGATTTTCGACACTAGCGTATCAGCTGGGTCGAATTCAGTCGCTGCCTGGACGAGAATTCTAGCGGCCGGCCGCTTTGATTGGTATTTTTCCGTGGTTTCTCCGATCAACACCAGACGAATGCCGCAGCAGTACCCTACCAAATGGGCCAAGGACCGCGCGCGATCTGTCCTTCCTCTTCCTTGTCCGATCCTCTCCCGTTACATACACACACACACACACACACACACACTTACATGCACTACACTACCACATATTTCGGGAGACCGGTCGGGAGCTTAGAGCTTGTCCAGACTGGGGTGAAGCCCCGCTGGTGGGAGAGTCCTGGTTAGGGGGAAGTTCACCGCCATCTCCCGAGAAAACAACATGCACTACACTAACGGGACTAATGACCGAAGCAGTTGTCGCGCCCGGAATAATCAATTAATCATTAAATAAATTAATAAACACAGTGCATGGGTAATATGTTCAAGTACGAGATAACAAGGTTTTTAACGATTCTTGCTGTCATAATTTTTGTCTCGTTTTTGCGTGTCTGCTTCCAGCCAGTCCTCTTTTTCCTTTGATTCGTCTCTCCCATGTCCGTTAGGACTCTCTCCGTTTCTCCATCTTTCTTGTGGACCTTCGATGTGGTCTCTTTCCACAAGGTACTTACATGCGTGTCGGAATCGTCATAGCGGGCGAATGGTAATGACTGCTGGTCGTTGTTCGTCGAATGTTTCAAGCTACGAGATTCCTTAGGCATGAAGAATGTCGTCGTCAAGAATGTTCCGCAATTCTCTTATGGGTTAATTGATAATTGGTTAATAGATTGCCTTTTCTAAGTACTTACCTCAGAGTTCGCGCTTGTTTATTGATGCTGTGATGTCCTGTTCTTCTTTACTTATTACATGACGTCAACACTATGTTGCATCAATGCGTGTGTTCATAATTGTTGATAATACTTTCCTCTCAAAGTAGTGTGAAGTTGATGTTGCAGAAACTGAAAATTTCTTAACAAAAAGTGAAGGTTTCTGCTCTACATATTTTATTCCGTAGTTTTGTCAAAATTTCCCAATTCTATTAACATACTTCACGATAAATGTCTCCTCTCTTTATATAATTCTATTATGAAATGGCTACATCTCGTTCTCAATGTTAATCGTTATGATACTGTTTCGTTATTGTACAGGTGTTCGAACAGTTACACAGAAGTTCACAAACCAAGCAGATAATTAATTATTGACCATCGTGAAGACGACCCGCCCGGAGGTGACGGTAAATCCGACCGAAGAAGCTAAATGCTAAAATGTTGGACGGGAATGAATCGCACATGGAATTAACACCGCCAAAATACAAGAAAGGAAGGAAGTAGTAACGAGGTTCAACTTGTAATATTAGTTGTAGAAAAAGTCACTAGATATTGATTTCTATTGATAGCATAAACCCCGCATCACCTTGTATTTCGTAGAAAAAATTCTGTGTAAATTCGTTGTAATTTATATTGATACGCCCGTACGAAGTTTATGATGCACTCGTTCCTCACTCGTGTAGTATTATATGCCAGACACGTGTATTAATACCCATCATTACATAATTTCATACTACTCTATTATGCAATTATTTGGATGTCGTACTGCTGATTGCCATTTCTCAACTTTCTAAATTTCAATACCTGAAGGCGTGGACTAATGCATCCTACGATGTGCTAATCAAAACCTATGTAGTACAAATTTCTTTATTAAATTTTTATTATGTATCGTCCAGAAACAGTGGAAATTATAAGTGACATATGGGGGAGTACAATTTGCAAACATTTTCCAGAATCCCAAACCACACTTTTATTATACTATATATTTCAGTTATGAACAAAAATATCAGCAAGCGTGATGGTTTGTGTTTTCGATTCCGCTCTCATGAAGTAAATTATTTTGCATTGGGAAATAGTTTCTTCCAGGGGCGGTTGGTGCGCCAACAAAATGAAGGTTTCAGATCCATCGAATGACCGAAATGTAATTCCCAAAATTCAAAACACTAATATATAATAGATCGTAAGTAGTTCATGTAAATTAAATATAACTATCTTCAATAATGCCTATTGAAGCATTACTAAAGTATATTGAAACATTACTTACATTTTATGCGTAGTGCGTGTGTCAGGTTTGTTTACCTCCTGCGCACATGGGTTTGGCTTTGATTTTCAGTTGACTCGGGTTTTTGTATTAGTTATACAAAGAGACAATTGACGGTAATAGAATTCATGCGAAACAAAAAAGAACTTGGTTTCAAAAGTACGGTGATCGTACTCTTGTACTTTGCAATCTGCGCTATCTTTTCAACACCTTTTATACCAATAAAATTATTTTATTTTAAAAATTTCCCTACCCGGATGTATATTTAAATAATGACAGATTGGTTTGGTTTTGTTTTTTTCATATTTCCGGGCGCGTCAACTACTTTGGTCATTAGTCCCGTTAGTGTGGTGTCAGGACTCGAACCTAGGACCTCCCGGTCAGAGGCGCTGCAGTGGCATCAGTTGATGCACTGAGCGAAATAATGACAGATCTGACACACTGGCGCGTATTCACAACAACGCTCGCATACTTCTGGGAGATTGGCTGCCGCGAGGACGTGAAGATGCATACACTGTGAGAAACAGAAAGGGACTTCCTTCCAGAGCGTCCAATTTTACGCAAATGGTTCATCAGATGTACATTTTGAATCAACAAACTTAACATGAAATAAAAATAAATTCTCGAAACCTAATAAATAATTCATTTAATATCGTCAATAATTGATCATGTGCACTTTCAATAACACATGAAATTCATAAAATTAAGTTGCAGCTAGTGTCAGACGAAGACAGAAAATTGGTATTCCCCTCCGACGCCGCACCGAGCTCGGCGCTCATACTCCCCACCCATGGAATAAGACTGGTTCCCACACCGAAGGCCGAATCTTGAATCATCTGGCCAAAGAGTAAGTGAAGTAAAGACAGCATTCACAAAGTAAATACATAAATAGAGTCAAGAACGTGACTTGGTTCACTCCTGGGAGATCGTCGAAGATGGTTTTTATTATATGGGGGTTGTGCAACCTAAGTACGAGCTACCACTCTTTTCGTCTGGTTTAGAATGCCGTCATTTGAATACATTCCCACAGCATCACAAATTACTTAAGATCAAATAGAAAAGCTTTCAAACCCTTTTCGGCAACAAGTCGCAACTCTGTATCACGTTATCACCTTCGATAAATGACTTTGCCCTGTCTCTTTCTGGCCCGTTACTTAAGCAGTGTTTCTCCGCTTCGAAACGACTTGTGCGACTCCACGTCAGCTTGGAGGCATCACACGATTTCATCAGGGCTTCCGCCACTCGCGGAGAGGTCGAAACTTCGTTCCGCCTCCTCTCTCTCCCTCCTGGAATTCGCCGGTACGCTAAGTCCAGATCAGAACGACCTCTCGAAAATCAGGATTCTGTGTAAGTCCACGGAAGAGGCAGGAAAGTAGTCTGCGGGCTCTCTCGAATGGTACCTGGGCCAAGGACAATCCTTCCCCGAGAAATGGATGCGAAGAGTTCAAAGCATAGGCTAATGTAACAGAAACCGAGGAAGCGGAAAGTTACGAAAAGTCAATAGGATATTGAGGAAGATAAGAAAATAAACAAGTAGAAAGAAGAATGATGGCAATGGAATAACATGAAGGACATTCCTTGAATAGTACAAAAAGTTTAAAGAATGTGAAGACAAATGTGGTGGGAAAAGACAATTTGAAGAGTTTGAAATATATTTACTTTTATTTTGTCATATCCTTGGAGTTAAACATACTGCAAAAAGGAGATATGATAAAAGAGGGGGAGAGGAGTCGGAAGGGAGGAAAAGGATGAAAGAGAGGAAAAGGGGAAGGGGAGATAACGAGAAGAAAAACGACTAGGTAATAAATCAAGTAATTTCTACGCGAAAAAAAGAGGAAAGAAAATGTGTTCGTATTGAAGTATCCGAGAGGGAGAGGATGGAGAAGGAGCGAAGTTGCAGAGAAGGTTGAATGGATTTAAAACAAATGGGTCCAAAAGCACCGATGATCATTATTGGGAGACTTGAGGGAGAAGTCCACGTTTGGTCATGAAACTGCGGAAAGCTGAGGAGAAGGCAGGTTGCACGTCACGTAGCGAGGGGGCTAAGTGGGACGTGGTGAATAAGCCGGATCGGGGTCAAAGGTACTAGATTCTGGCAACTGGGAAAAATCGTTGGGCGGGGCAAGTGATCGGCCGCGGGAAGGGCGGGGACGGGGCGGACTCCACCTGAGCGCAACCACGCGATTAGGGGTAGGGGGGGAACGCGCGATAACGTCGACGGCGTATGCAGCGAGGAGCGGAGGAGGACTGCGGGGCGTCGGGGAGGAAGACGACAGAACGAACTTCCTCACAGAGGTGGAACGAGAAGAATAGAGAGGACGTTGATGATGAGAGGGGGATTTTTGGTTGTTTTCGTCCTCACTTGTTTTATTTCATTCCGCTAAGTACTTGCTCCTTTATGCCTCTTTCCTCACCTTTTGGAGTGTTTCTTTCGGGGCTCTTGCAGATCAAGTAGTTATTCGGTTGAGGAGGAAGACACGGTAGGTCTTGGTTCAGTGTAGTAATTTTCGATATAGCCAAGTATGGACGTAATTGGGCCCATATCTGATAAGATGTAGGAATTGAGCACTTTTGTAGTAATATTGATTTATTTTTAAAGTGTTTTGTAAATAAATGTTCCCCCTTGCTCAATTCACAAATATGCACATAGAACTTGAAGGATACTGATACGATTTTTAGAATGTTAATTTCTACTTTATTAATGAGTCAGTATTCATTAGTGAGACAGTATTATTAAAACCGCACACACTTATAATTTTCTCCTGGGTCAATCTTCTAATTTTAATGTGTATTGGAATATTGCCAAATCGCTCACTCATAAACATCACTATTTTTGGCGACATGAAACTTTTATTATTGTCTAAGGTTTAAAATAAGTGACACGTATTATTTTTTCTTTTTTTCTATTCCCACCCCTTTCAGAAATATTACTAATTATTTTTTCCGAAGAATTATGCGCACGCGAATGTTTAAACTTCTGACCGCAAAAACCATTTCCTTCAGAAAAATAAAATTACACTAAAATTTAACTTAAAAATTAGTACTTTCTTGTGATGGAAATATAATTTTTGCATACATAATATTCAATTATTTAAAATATATTTTAATTTTTAAAATGCTAACTACCAAATTTTTAAGTGGTTAATTAATTTTTAAGCATAAATATTTTTTTTAATTGTTCACAAAGGCACGCAGGCAGCTCGCTACTAGCCAGACTCACTGCTCGAACTACGGGGTCGTCAATGACACGACGCATCGTGACGTCCAAACATAAAGCAACCTTGAGACTTATGTCATGTTATCAATCGCAGAAACAAACTTACTGTTTCCAATGGAAGTCTTCTGACGAAATGCGACTATTGAGTTTATGTATGAACAACTGACACCACAAGGGTCTGCCCGAAACAGAGCAGCCTTCTTTCTCAGACAGAGTGAGTCAGTTGTATAAACAGAGGAATCCGGCAGCATAGGCTAAGTGTAGGTGAGTTGTCAAGAAAAGAGAGAGGACAGGATAAGGAAGAAGAAAGAAACATCATGCGCGGTCCGCGACTCAAATGTTAGGGTACACCTCCGAATTCACCTGGTGTTGATTGAAAAAAACACGTAAAACTACCTATCAGAGCAGCCGGCCTGTAGAATTCTCCTCCAGACAGCGACTAAATTCGATCTAGCTATCTAGCTAGTATCGAAAATCATGCCACCGTCAGGACTCGAACCTAGGACCTCCCAGTCAGGGGCACTGAAGTGACATCAGTTGATGTCCTTAATCAGCTCTCCCGGTTTGTATTCAAAATTGAGATGCATGAAAGTGTGTGTGTGTGTGTGTGTGTGTGTGTGAGGGGAGAGAAGAGGACAAGGACGAAAAGATCTTGGGCCGTTCGTGTCCCTTTTGTTAGGATACTGCTCCGGCAACTGGGTGGTAGTGATGGGAGCAACCTCAATGAGAAAGAAGAAGTTGACGGGAGAAACAATCCATGAGAGCAGCAAGTTGCAAAACTCTCCTCCAAACAGTAGCTGAATTCGATCCAGCTTTGTAGCTAGTGTCCAATGTGCCATCGTCGGGACTCAGATGCAGTGGCAACAGCTGTTGCCGTGAGCTATCTCACCCGAGGCGTTGACTCTGGTCGGGGTGGGGGGGAGGGGAGGCGTGAGCCGTGGCCCCCTCCACCGCCTGCCTGTTAACAAGCTCCTGCGCACCACACGCCTTCACGCTGCATGCGCCCAGGGCGACAGACTCACTGCCAGGTGGCGACGGACTTGTGACTGGGGATGGCGAAGTTGAGGTATTGCTCCTCGTGCTTATTGACAGTGGTGGTAGCATTGGTGTGGCGGAATGGTGGTGGTGCTATTTGTCGTTGTGTTAGATGCCGTTTGTGTTCTTATTGGTGTCTTATGCTTATAACATTGGTGGCGAAGGTGGTAGTGGTGGATATGGTAGAGTACAGAGTGTTTTTCTTTTCTATGATTGTGATTATAGTGATGGCTAGTGACGGAGGTATTAGTGGTCTTTTTGTGTGTTTACAGGCTGATATTAGCGCAGAGCCAGCATTGTCGTTATCTTTGCTGTGTCTCTGACCCGCAAGTCCTAGGGTTCGACTGTCGACGGTGGCAGTTTTTCGATACTAGCTAGCTAGTTCCAAATCATCCGCTAGCTGGAAGAGAATTCTAGCGGCCGGTTGCTCTAAAGAGTAGTTTTCCGTGGTTTCTCCGATCAATACCAAGTGAATGTCGGAGCAGCACCCTAGAAAATGGGTCACAGGCCACGGGCGATGCACCACACTTCCACACATGTCGGGAGACCAGTCGAGACCTTGAAGTTTGTCCCGCCCAGCGGGACAAACGCCCCGCTGAGGGTAGATACTTAAAGGGGGAATGTGTCTGAGACCCCCGCAAACCGACATGTAGGTTGGCGTCTGTCCTCACCATCCAACGGGAGAGGAGCACCGCCACATTCCGGGACGAAACATTCACTCCACTTAAGGACTTAAGGAACCGAAGCCGGGAACATAAGTCAATCACTGATGGATGTCCGTGATATATTGGGGGGCTGGTGGAGGCGGGGTTGGTCGGTGATGAATGGGGTGGCTGGTGATGTGTGGGGGGCAGGTATGTCCATAGTGCTGACCAGACTTTTTTGAGCCGTTCCTGCATAACGAACGACGGAGATGCGTTGAGACGATTAACTACGTATCATGATCTTTGAGATCAGTAGACCTGAGAAAGTTGGCCTATTGCCTGTATTAAACTGTTGACGCTGACATGCGGAATTGCATATGAACATATTTCATCACTCTACCACGTCAAAGACTTTGATTTGAAATGCCTAGCAATCTTATTTCACAATTATAACATAAAAGTGTGCCTAATTGCCCCGAAGAGCCCAAAAATACCTGCTCAGAGTACGTGGAGAATAAACTCGAAAACAAATCGGAGCATAAAATCACACTGAAGCTGTAACGCGTGTTGAATAAAATCTATGTCCTCTGAGGCTGCACTTTTGCATATAAAATGGAAGACGCACTTTTTAGTATCCCAACGTGAAAATGTCCCCCTGTCACACCTATAGAAATAGAAATAACCTTTTCTGCGTAGAAAATGTTTGAGAGTGCTGACCGTCAAAGCTTCTTTCAATTTACATTTCTCTCATATGTTCCTTTTAATATTTTACACTAATTATTCAATAAAACCGTTTGGATATAATAAATGAGAAATATACTTTCATATCAACTTGACGGGGCTGTTAAAAAAAATTAAATTGCTTAGTTTCGTCTCTTAAGAGCATTATTTCGTATTGAGCCGGTCTGGATGGCTGAGGTGGCTAAGAGTGCTACCAACTGAGCGCTTCTGTGCGATGGGTCGCGGGTTCGAGTCCCGCCTTGGCCATTGTTGTTTGTGCCTTGTCTCCCATAGATGTGTTGTCGAGGAGGGCCTCGCGTTCTGCTGACCCTGGATCGGAGGAACCTGCAAGTGTTTGTGTCCAGTGTATGGTCGAATGTGCATCCCATAACAAAAGGGTTATTGGCTGTCGGCTGTAAAAAGCTCTTGAGAAAAGAAAAAAATCGTATTAAAACTGGAGATTTTAAAGCGTAAATAGTCAAGGTCCAATTATTCGGGAACACAACCAAGGCTTCGTACTATCAGTATTATTGCAAAATGTGTACCTTCTCTCAACTTGATGTGCATCCTGTACCCTGATCTTTCAACCCGTCATCGTTACCTACCCGTCACCACTTTTGTTTTTTATCTGGCAGGTGCCTACGTATGCGACATCCACATTGTTCTGCTCTCCGCCAAATTCTAAACCATTCTCCGGCATTCATTTTCCCATGTATGATTTACCAACATTCGTTCATAACTCACTGAGTCATTCCAAATTACCATCTGCATTCAAATATAATACGCACACAAATGAGATCCTTGTGCGTGATGATTCAGGTGAATTAATATGAATGCAGAAATTGGCTACTCTTCACTGCGACACGCCCACTGAAATGCACAGCATTCAACCATGTTAATGGCACATTGTGTCACCTCAATCTGCAGTACATTACAGAGATTTAATGAGACATCTAGCAATTTTTAACTGTAATTATATTTATCATGTAGATTCATGTCATTATCCCATTGTTTCCTTTTCAAACTAGATAAACTTATGTTGGGGTGACTTATCAAGGGCACTGCATCGGTTATATCGTTGTCAAATAAAGTAATTTCGTTTATTTTTCGAATAAATTTGATTATCAAGTATTATATTTGTGGTTTCGTATGAGTTGCATATGGGTGTACACGACTCAACCTCAATGCGCGGAGTGGTTCGCGAGCAGTTCTTGCGCCGAATGGGACAGAGGAGGCCAATTTGCTTGAGGCGTGAGCGAGGGAAGAGGGATGGAGGCGGCTGGAAATGGGGTATCGGCGCCTCTGGAAAGGCGCGGACGACAGGGCGAAGGGGAGGAAGAAGGTGGAAAAGAATAGCGGCCGAGAATAAATTAGCACGATCTATCCTTGGCCTAGCGGCGGCCGTGGCTAGAGGCGGAGAAGGGCATCAGATTGAAAAATGACTCCGCTTGGGAAAGGGGGGCGAAGGGGAGGAAGGATTGATGAACTCGTGGAGAGATGAATCATTCAAGGTTGACTGGAAAAGGAGGTAAAAGTGAAACGCGTACGGCAACGACCTGAACCCTTATTCCATTCATGGAATATTAAATAAATCTTACCTGCCCATATCGTCATCGGGCGTAAACATAGCAAAAACGTAACTGATTTCTTACAAAGAAAAAATGTCGAGAAAGCATTCAAGAGAAAACATATAATGTTATTATAATATTTAAATGTTGAAAGGAGGAATAGACGAAATTGGTTATAAACGAAAAATTACGATACCGGCATATGGGAATACGACTTACTACGCAAAGAGAAACGTAAGAAGAAAATCCCGTAGTATACGCGAAAGAAAAGAAGCACGTAAACGTTACGGAAGAGCGGGAGAGTGGCTACAAATACATGAACGACGGCGGAAGCTGACGGAAGGCGAAGCACGGGACGTACGTCAACGGCGCTGGAGAGGAGCGCGCAGCGGGGAGCGGGGAGCGGAGGCAGACGAGTAGCCGGGCGTCGGGGAAGAGAGGGGGCGGGGCAGAGATCCGCGTGACGCGCAGCGTCCAAACGCGCGGCTGCGTTCGTGAGAACGCGCAAGTGTATGTGAATAAGTACAATTTATCATTCGAAAAAGTCATTCGTATTCATCATTTATAATGTCATTACGGTCGTACAACAAAAAAGCCCAGTGTAATTATTATCAAATCAGAATTGTTCCGACTTGACATTCAAATTTCTTTTCTTGCACCCGAGGCGACAGTGTCCGCGCCTCGACCTGCCCAGCTCGCCCCTTGTCCCCCCGCTCCTCCTTCCAACTCCTCCGCCTCCCCGCCCGGCCGCCGCACGGCCGCCTCCGCGCGCGCTTCTCGCCTTCGCTTCCCGGCCCCACCACCCCCCGCCGACACTTCCCGCCCCACCCCCCCCCGCTCACGCCCGCTCATCCACTTCCTGCCCACGCTCACTCGCCCCGTGCACGCACCCACGCCCCTCACACTCCCGTCCCCGTTCCCCTGTCCCTTCCCCGCTTTCTTGAATCCCGCTCCTGCCCCGCTCCCCGCTCCCCGCTCCCCCTCCAACACCTCGCTCCCCGTTTTTGAATATCGCCATTGACTTCCCGCTTTTCCTTCCTCACTTCTCACGCTGTACCAGATTTTGCTTTTTATACCCGCTTATTGTAAAGTTTTGTGTTCGCTCCTGATGCTTGATTGAATGATTGATAGCGATTCCGAGCGCGTCAACTGATAAGGTCACTATTCCCGTAAGTGTAGTGCATGCGTTTGTCGAGAGATGGCGGTGGTCTTCCCCAGCTGGATGGTAAGATCCCGCGCCGATCTACCGTCGACTAGCGGGATTTTTCTCAAACAGGTATCTCCCACCAGCGGGGCACCGCCACAGCCGGGACAAGCTCTAAACTTCCGACCGGCCCCCCGGCATGTGTGGTAGTATAGTGCATGTTAGTATGTGTGTGTGTGTGTGTGTGTGTGTGTAAGTAATGGATGAGAATAGGACAAGGAAGAGGAAGGAAAGATCGCGCGTGGTTCGAGGCCGTTTGATAGGGTCACGGGACACGGAAAGCTATCGATCAGAGCAGCCGGCCGCAATAATTCTCCTTCAGACAGTGACTGAATTCGACCTAGCTCATAAACTATTGTCGAAAATCGTGCCACCGTCACGACTCGAACTTAGGACCACTGGGCCAGATGCACTGCAGTGACATCAGTTGATCCTCCTGAGCCACCTCTCTCAGTGTTGACTCCTGTGTGCATTATTGATGTATATTCAGAACTGACGTTTCCGTCGGCCTAATATTTAAAAGGATAATGGCAAAATCATGCGATGCACTCACGTTCCTTCATGTCAGATCACCTTTCTTCAGTGTATTTTCCCCTTCTTTCACACGAGTCTCGTTGCTCTCTTAATTTTTTAAGTTTGTGTTCCGAAGATAGCCAAACTTTTTGTTTTCCGCTAGTGTATAATTCATTTTCAGACTTCTCCTTCGATTTTCTCTAAATAATATTCACGATTCTAGTAGCACATTTTTGGACGTCTATCTTCATTCCACTTTTCTGAATCTACGAGACATGCGTCAGCTCTTATCATCCATTGTTATGTATGGGTACTTATTTAAAGTTTATGTCCCTGACTTGCATATTTTAATGAATATGCACACAGTGATATGGGTTAGGGGAAACTTCCCGCTAATAGGAACGAACATTGAACTTGGTCTAATGAGATGAATACAATAAGCAAATATTGTAAGTAAATATTAGTACATATTCGCATCCTATCACTGTGCTGAGTCAGCTAAATTTACAAGAATAATGCGAGTAACAGGCTGCTTGACTTTTAAATGGGCTGTAAATGTGATGTCATATTATTTTCCGAGTGAATACTATTTTGTAAATCTCCTGATTCATGTTGACATTGTAGTTTTATCACCTACTTCCTGAAAATTCATTCGTACGAGAACACGGTATAATTCCCGTTTTTCTAAATTCTCTGGAGGCAACATCTTTGTATTTCAAAGCATTCTCTTGGGAAATGTATCCGCGGTGCTTGCTTCCAAATACACTCATGAAATTCAACATATTCGTTGAAAATTTTTCCCTCACATCCCACCTTTTGTCTGTTGCCGCAAAAGAAGCGTTTGCAAAAAGTTTCAGGTTTCTCTGGCAGACAAGAACGGAGAGAGAAAGAAATGTGTATGGAAAATTGCTGACCTCCTGAGAATACGCGTTGCAACGAGTGGGTTCGTGATCTGCCAAGTGATACCGCAGAGGAGCTTTAAGAAATTCTGTCACAACATTTTAGAGAAGAACCTTCCAGTGCCGAGTGCGAAAAGTGACATGATGCATAGGTTCGTGAAAGTTCTTAGGCAGGGGCGCAGCGCGAGTGGAGTTTCTCCCACGCTTCTGAGCCAACAGTGTGGATAGACTTCGCCAACTACTCGCCATATTCTCTTCCTGTTCTTTTCCATCAGATACAAGTCCAATGTATGTGGTTGTTAGTAATGTTTCCGCCTAAAATTATCCAAACTCAAGAGGCACAAGTATGACGGGTAAATAAATTAATCCTCGCAGATTTAGAATCCCTTATTCAGTACCTATACCTATCATTTATTAAATGGTCGGACAATCCTTTGCGCTACTTTGACATAAAATTGTCGATCCTCCTGTGGATTATATTTCCGTTTCTTTTTTTATTCACCATCAGACAGAACGCGAAGGATATAAAATATTTCTTCTTCATACAAATTATCATTCTAAAAATTACCAGTTTACTAGAGAGTCTTCTTCGAGCACCAATAATCGGATGAAAATGTCCTTATGAAACCAGGAGCGTTCGCGCAAAAGACATGTCCATCAAATCAGATATTTCAGAAACAGCGAAAAACTGTTTGTTGACAAGTTGTCGTCTTTTCAAACAATGTAATACGTTGTACTGCTTACCAGTATTGTTACTACGCATACTGAGATCAAAGCAGTTATTTAAAAACATGACGATACTATAGCTTAAACGTTGGACATATTTCCTTTCGGTTGGAAAATTTGGACACGTTTGCTTTTGTCCGAAGCACCTGCGAACATGTTTGCTTTCGCTTAAAATAGGGCTACTATTATCATCACGTTTGATTCGAATGAATTATTTTATTGCAATTTGTATGCAAATTTTATTTTCTCAAGCAGTCTAAACTAACTACAACAATTTCTTATGCTAATATAACAATGTTTTGGTCTCTAAAGAAATTACAAAGTACAAAAAGAAAAGAAAATCTGTATGAGCCAGCCATGATCATCTTCTGAACTATCACAATTAGCTCTCAGTTCTTGGCTCTCCATTACACTTTGATTTTCATCTACTGGTTTACCAAGTACGAAGGAATACCATTCCAGGCTAGGAGTATCTGAAGTATTCTCTACATTTATCTTCTAAACGTTCAGTCAATAGACCTGCTACAGAACTCAATCTATCTGACTGATGTCACGGCACCTTGAATTTAAAACCGATATATTAATTTTTGGGGGTGGGGTACTTTATACGAAGCTTCTGGGACACTTTTCGAATTTTCAAAAAATAGTCCCATCGGTTTTTTTTAATTTTTGTTGGACAGTATGAACGACGTTTAAGAGAATGTCTAATTTCTAATGTTCGTTGGAATCCCTGATTTTTCCAAAATTGCAAACGTTCAAATTTTTCCTACAACTAAAATATTAAAGACAGAGATTTTTTAAAAAGGCATGAATAGAATTTTTTGAAAATTTGAGTACTTTTCACCTAATTGTGCCAAAGAAAGTACGTGCTGTTTTAGCACCATTAGTTTATGTTGTGGATGACAGGACTATCGGATGTTAGCCATTTAAAGTCAGTTCAGCTGCCTGTTACTGGTGTGTCGCATTTATGTGACGATGTTTCGGGAAGGTTTCGGGAAGGCACTACCTGATTTGGTTTTGATTAATAAAAACACTCTGAGATTCGTCCTTAATCTTAATTAATAAGTAAAAATGCAAAATTTAATGTACGGAGACATGTTAATAAGCAGAAAAAATAGATAATTAGCTTGCATAATAAAAATATTTTTCTTGGTGAGTTGTTTGATGCGTTGTTCTGTGGCGACACTATAGTTCATCTTAATGTAATCAAAGTCACCCTCTCATTCTAATGGGGGACTGAAGAATTTCCGATTTTTCCTTTCCCCTTTTAACATATCTTCGATCATTCATTAAAACTAATTACTGGCTTCCAAAAATCTTTATTTTAATTTAAAATATATTGTGAATATTTTTAATCTAGAAACCTAGTGTTAGCTGATCATTTACTTTTAAAAATATCTCATGCCTTGCATAAAAACCATATCAAATTAACAAAACATTTTATAAAATGTATCAGTGGACACCCAAATGGGAGGGGGTTCAAGCTTCTCCCTCCCTCCCGAAAGGCAATTATACTTATTAAAAAATGTTACTTGTTTTCTATACCAACGAAAGTCATCCAGTAATATATTAATCATTAACTTTTAATCAACAAATAAAATATATTTTATATTTAACATAAATCGAACATAATTCAACATAAAAATGGGGTCTTCAAAATAAAAATCTTTATCAGAAATCAATTCGACTCGACACTATACTTGTAGCAGCCCCCCCCCCCCCCCAGTCGAGAAAATTCTTGGGCGTACCACTGCATCTCATACAGGATGTAATGTCCAAATATTCGATGTAGCGACATTTTGAAAAATCTTGTCATTCTCGCGGGCACCACCGGGAGTGGTAGCTCAGTGCATCAACTGATGTCACTGCAGCGACTCTGTCCGAGAGGTCCTAGTCCTGACGGCGGCAGGATTTTCGACTCTAGCTTTTCAGCTACGTCGAATTCAGTCGCGGCCTGGAGGAGAATTCCAGCGGCCGGCTGCTCTGATCGGTAGTTTCCCGTGGTTTCTCCGATCAACACCAGGCGAATGCCGGAACAGTACCCTACCAGACGGGCCACCGACCGATCTGTCCTTCCTCTTCCTTGTCCTATCCTCTCCCCCTTACACACACCTTACACTAACTTCCGGTGCTGATCGGATCTCGCCATCCAGCGGGGAAGACCACCGCCATCTCCCGAGAAAAAACATGCACTATACTAACTGGACTAATGACCAAAGCAGTTGACACGCCCGGAAACACGAAAAAAACAAACCAATCGTGGGCACCGGAGTGTACGATGAAGTACGGAGGGGGAATGTGGAAGCCGCAACTATGAGACGACGGTGGTGCTGCGGGGAGCGGAGATGGCGGAGGTTCGGCTGCGTGCCGTCTTTTCCCAGAAGTTGGAACAGGCCCAAGGAAGTCCCGAGCGCGCCCAGATCATCCGCCTGTAATCAAGAGACAGCTCGTTTCCGCAATAAGCCTGAACGCTGTGCTCGCCGGGCCGCCTCGAATGATAAAGCGCTATTTCGCGACCTTTCAGATAATCGGGCGCGCTCGAGTTATGAGAAATTTATTGGAAGACACGACAGATAGTTTGATCTTAGCGTTAATCTAACCACACGGGTGACGGTAATGGAAATTAAATAATAATATTGAAGGTACAATTTTTGTTTTTATTGTGACAGTCCGGTCATCACTTTTCTTTATGTTCGGTGAAATGAACTGCAACCCTAAAATACTCGTATCGAACCGCATGCTCGCGCTCTGTGCAGTAAAGGCGGACTGGATGATTGGATGATATTGGATTTCACTATGAATACATAGATCTTGTCATGTAACATCTAATGTTAGATATTGTTTGTACTGAATGTTTCGTCCTTGTAAAGTGTGTTCATGAACGTATTTTTTAATGTTTTGTTACTGTAGATCGTAACAAGCATGGTATAATACATTATTTTCGTAGCTGTAAATAGAATCGTTTTTATTGAAATAGTTCGTTACCATCTATGTCTAATAATAACAAAGAATATCTGCCCCTTCCATAATTATTATTTCCACTCTTAAAAGCACACTTAAAAGCCCAAAATACCCGATATATTTCAGGAGACATGATACGGGCTAATGCTTAGAACAAGAACCGATGCAAATTCACGATCATTATTATTGATTAGGGAAGGTTTGCAAGAGCCCATGATAGCCTCCAAGAGGAAGGCATTAAGTAAAGATTAACCATTTGAGTCATCACCTTCGTGCCTACCCTACCTACCTACACATCAGTTACAAAATTAAACGAATTAAAGGCCCTTGGAAACTATTTGCACAGTTTGAAGGAACATCCATAAAAGAAAAAAATGCCGTTAAATATATTAATATTTCGTATGAAAATGATCAACGTTCGATTAAAAATAAAGATGTCTTTTATAAAATTAGAATTAAATAAGAACAATGTATGTTCAGATAACCTGATTGAAAATGACCGCGGTATTGATTATGCTCCGTTCACCTTAATATTTTTTGTAACTGCTATGTAATACACGTTCATACGAACAAAAAAAATCCGTTTATTCGTGCATTGACGTCCTTTTTCACATAAGGTTCTCTTTCGTATTTATCACTGTTGTAATTAATAATTTAACACGGTCATTAGCCATCTAAAACAAGAGATTAAAATGTATCACAAGCGCACTTACGCCGTGAGCGCATCCGTTTCCCGGGCTCTTCCGGTTCCTCCTAGGCTAATTTCCGTGTGGCTGGTTGCCGCCATCAGCCGCCGCCACTCGTGCAGCGACGGGCGTGAGCGCCAGCGCAGCTAACCCCACCGCAGGCGGCGGCCTTAAAGCTGCTCATCTAGCCGGCTTGGCAAGCCTGCGACGCGAGGCTGCTGCCGCCGCGCCGAGTTTCAACTGGATGGTCACAAGGGTTTCAAGTCTCGCCTACCTGTGAAGAAGCCCCTTTGATTCGTGTTTCCGGGCGCGTCAACTGCTATAGTCATTAGTCCCGTAAATATACACGATTGGTCTCCCGACGTATGTGGTTCTGTAGTGCATGCAAATGTTTGTAAGCGGTAAGGCTACGACGGAGAAGGAAAGATCGCGCGCGGCCCGAGGTCGGTTAGGGTACTGCTCCTGCATTCGCCTGGTGTTGGTTGGAGTAACTACGGACACCTAACGATCAGAGCAGCCGGCCGCTAGAATTCTCCTCCAGACAGCGGCTGAATTCGATACTAGCGGTCAGAGACTCCTTGAGCAGGTGACTGGGCCACTTGAAGACCCCCATTCACGAACAAGGGAAACTTCCAAGCATGGCTGTACATCTGATGCCGCCACGTTATTTCCAGAATACAAAAGCAATTTAGTACAATATTGTACTCCATTGCACGAGAAATTGAGGTTGATTTAAACGTAACGAATGAACGAAATGTTGCAATGCGTAATGCACTGTTCTTTCGCGGATGCAATGTTTTTCTGAGGATGCAATATTATAACCAGGATAACTTCATTTTCCTTATTTAATATCCAGGTTCACCTCTGTCCAAAGAGAATACCCAACGATGAGGCATGCCCTCTCCCTCTTACAAAAAGAATCTATTGACTTTTTCACGATTTGTTACTTTTCTTGTATTGGTCTTCATTTATTCTTAAATGTTTGTAAGTTTTTAAAAATGTTTAATTTTGTAATCTACCAAAGAATCATATCAGTTGTTTAATAATTTCAGTTTTAGAACTTTTTAGAATCCGGTGTTCAATCAGAAAATGAGACTCACCTTGTTCGTTTTACTCAACAACCATTAAATGCACTTCCTGCCTTACTGAGCGTTCAAGCATTTTCTTCATTGGCGACTAGTTGTTTTCAAGTACGGAGCAGCGGAGTGTCCACGAACGAAAACCTACAGTATTGGCGCTGCTTTGGAATCCCAACCATCTTCTGTAGTCGGCTGCGCTAAGCCTCACTATGTTTCACAGACGATGTGGTATTTGAGAATGGTAGGGAGCGAATATCTTCTTTATCCGCTCAGGACTAGATATTTCATGATACTCGTCACTAAAATGGTGTAGAAAACGACTATTTAAGTAGTCTCAATGTTTGATGAAGTATGACTCTGTGGATTAATTTAGTCGAAGACTAACTCTGCTGTTCAATAACTTTATTAATTATAATACTGACCTTTCATTAAAACAGTGGTTGATCTCTTTAGAGCTAGAATATTAAATTTTGGTAATATGAGAGTGATCAATTTAGTAATTTGTCATGTTGTTATTGACAGATCTCAGAGACAAATTAATATTATTAAGAAATAAATTGTACACTGTAGTGACAAAATGTAATAGCTGTGTTTTAGCTCAGAAGGAATCAAGCATTGCCTTAATGAAACCTTAGCATTACAATTAACAAAGATATTGGATACGCTGAGTTAGCCTTTAAATCAATTTTCAAGATTCATAATTCATAAGAAAATTATTACGGGATTACTCAACACAAAGTCTCTCATTCATTGTCTCTTGAAGTCTTTTATTCAATGACTCTGAGTCTCTTTTATTCAATGCCTAAAATGCGTCTTGCGGGCTTGGTTAGCATTCTGGTTGCAATAGAGGCAAGTGTGGAACGTAATGTACTTTTCCATGTACCATGAGACTCACTCAAGAGGAGCTTTACTGCTTTTGCCCTTATTTATAAGGGCCACGACACGCCATGACACGACACAAATAAGTAACGCTGGCTAAACAGACTTGTACCCATTGTTAATATGTCGCCATCGCATTGTTCCCCGTTGTGGCAACAGTGAAGAAGGTAGCAGTAAAGATAGAATTACAACCAGTCTACAGCAGGCGCGTTTCAACGAGGCTTGCCCGTCCGTGTCTACATTTAGGGCAATTGACTGCAAGAGGTATTCCTCGTTGTATCTGGAGCAACAGATGAAAATTAACGACTATTAACTACATAATTTATTTTTTATTTTGAAACAAATTTTTAATATATTTTAAGCATTCCAGGCATATACTACAAACATGCTGAATCAAATACTACGATGAAGAAAATATAATTACTACGGCAGAAAACAGAAAACGTATAACATAAATACTTTTAATTTCAGTATCTTTCTGAGGCGGCTCCACACATTCGGTATTCGCCGATTAGCGAGCTACTGCTCTCCCAATCCGGAGCAGCTGGCACGCTCCGCTAATGTTCGCTTTCTTTGACGTGTCCAAAAGACCGACAGCCGGTGGATAGTATCGAATGTTCGTCGCTTGCAAATGGCAAGCACCCATTTACACCATTCAGGATTCGGCGTGCAGTCGCTCGCTATTCGCCGAATACCGAATGTGTGGAGCCGCCTTTAGAGCTAATACAGTGCGTTGCTCGTGAAGTGTCGTCTGGCGCTTCGGCAATACGGTATGTTTTTAGTACGTGTAACCTCCGTTGTTCCCTACAAGACACGTGAGTTCAGGGAGGTGATAGAGAATGACGACACATTTTCAGCCGACGCAAGACAGGCTCACGAACAGTTGCGGGGGTATATCCCCTCCTTTAAAGCGAGAGGATGCCGCCGGTCTAGATGCCTCGGGCGTTTCCTACCCTGGCATTCTGAATCATCTTCCGAATAATGAAGCAGGTAGATTTGACGACAGATTTACAACCGATGTAAGCCAGTTTCGCAAACAGCGCTTTCGGGTTTACACCCTCCTTTAGCACGATGGGACGTCCCCTGGTCTAGGCCTACACGCCCTGGGCGCAGAAGGCTTCTGCCGCGCGTGGGCTGCAGGCGGCAGGCATCGCTGAACAACGAATGCCGGCCTGGCCGGGCCTGGCCTGCCGCGCTGCCACCGCTTCCGCGCCGCCCCGGGCGTCAGATTTACAAAATTAATTCCCCGGGTCGATAGGCGGACGCACGCGCTCCCCGCCGCCCCCCTCCCCGCTCCGCCCCTCCCTGCCACGCCCCCTCCGCCCCCGCGCCGTCCCCTGCCCGTCGGCTCGCCCGCCCTCCGGCCCGCGCCGGCGCCTCGCTACAACACCTTCCCTCATTGGTCGAATTTGATATTCATCCCTTCTTTTTTCTCCCAACCACGCCCCACCTATTTCTTTATTTAAAAAAAGAGCTCCACCCCCTTCTTGATTCGATTTCACATTTGGCCGGCGCTCCCCCCTCTCTCGCTCTGTCTCGCTCTTTGCCTGCCTCGCGTTTCCCCTTCGCGCAGAGGAAGAAAGGCAGACTATTGATATTGTAAGTTATATATAAAGGGTTGCGCATGCAGGGCTGCGCAGCGGAACGACTGGGCATGCGTGGCGCGGCCGCCGCCCCCGGCGTCGCTCCTCCTGTGCCGCGCCCGCCCTCGCGCCCGCGCCCCGCCCGCCATCGCCCCGCCGTCCGCGTCGCCGCCTCCGTCGCCCGCTTCGCCCGCGCCGCGCCGCAGCACCCGCCCGCCGTCCGTCCTTCCGTCCGCCCGCAGCTCCGGCCTCCGCAGCCGCACCACCCGCCACCCGCCACCCGCGCCTTCTGCCGGGGCTATTCTGCCCTTGCTTTCGCGCTCATACATAATACCAACAACAATAGCAAAAATAATAGTAATAATACAATAGTAATCATAAATAATAGTAATGTATAATAGTAATAATACAATAGTAATAATATATAATAGTAATAATATATAATAGTAATAATATATAATAGTAATAATATATAATAGTAATAATATATAATAGTAATAATATATAATAGTAATAATATAAGATTAATAATATAATAGACATATATTTTTTGTAATCATGCATAAAAATGCTTCTGTAAAAAACAAACCAAATGTTTTTCCCAAAAGTAGTATACACATTGCGCAAGAAAAAAAATAAAATTCCCTCATATAAAACAGCAGCAAACTCTCTTCCCTCATATAAAACAAACAGCTAATATATAATAGTAATAATATATAATAGTAATAATGTATAATAGTAATAATGTATAATAGTAATAATATATAATAGTAATAATATAAGAGTAATAATATAATAGACATATTTTTGTAATCATGCATAAAAATGCTTCTGTAGAAAACAAACCAAATGTTTTTCCCAAAAGTAGTATACACATTGCTCAAGAACAAAAAATAAAATTCCCTCATATAAAACTGCAGCAAACAATGAAATATTTCAACTAAAGCGGAGTTGAGTATTGAGTATACTGCAATAGTACAGTATAGTATATATGAATACATAGTACACCAGTCCCTTATATACCAAGAATATAGAACAGTTTTCTGTTCCATAACGCACCATATGAATTACAATATTTAACGGCGAGCGGCCTCTTCCTTGGGGTCTTGTTGCTGCACGACGTCAGCTGTTTCGTAAGCAGTGATGCACTGAGTACGAGAATTCAGTCGGGAGGTGCAGAATGTAAATAGGTGTCATAACAATCAAATATTTGTATTTTTCAGACAAAATTGAAACTGTTTCATTTTTTAGTCCTGCATATCTAAAAAAAACACTTCTCACGTGGTTTCCTTTCAATTTCTGCGCGCATTGGAAATTAGTAATTTAGATGATAATGATAATTATTGTAATAATAATAATAATAATAATAATAATAATAATAATAATCGGTAGGCGTCTGTCACCTCCATGGATGTGATGGGCAGAGATACATCACTTTGACAACTTCGATTCGTTACTGAGATTTCTCCGATCAACACCAGGCGAATGCCGGAGCAGTACCCTATCAAACGGGCCACGAACCGCGCGCGATCTGTCCATCCTCTTGCTTGTCCTATCCTCTCCCCATACACACACACACACACACTTCCACTAACATGCACTACACTACCACATATTCTGGAAGACCGGTCGGCAGCTTAGAGCTTGTCCCGGCTGGGACGGTGCCCTGCTGGTGGGAGAGTTCTGGTTAGGGGGAATCCCCACTAGCCGACGGTAGGTCGGCGCCACATCTCACCATCCAGCGGGGGATAATCACCGCCATCTTCCGAGAAAAACATGCACTACACTAACGGGACTAATGTTCAAAGCAGTTGACACGTCCGGAAACACGAAAAAATCAATCTAATCAATGTTACTGAGGTCATTGTACTCTTACCAAGTGCTATGTGCAAGATGCGAGGTTCGGCCAACGGTGATGGGACACTGACTGTCGCATCTCGGACTTCTTTTGTATTCCTTCTCCCAAAGCTTCGCCATCACCTCCCAGTGGTCCCGTGCTAACTATGGTGGAAGTAAGTTACTTGCACCATGGTGCTAACGACTGTGGCCTCCATAGCGAGTTAGGGGAAGGGGAGTTTGACCACACTGCACATGCATGCGCTATTGTTTATTATTGTCAGAGCAAGCAATGCACAATTAGCAATTCTCGAAGATTGTCAAAGAAGATACAGTAGGTATGGACGTCGTAATATGGATAGATACCTTCATTGGTCTACTTTGAACGCATCCCTATAATCACTGAGCAGGAGATGCCACTGCAGTATTGGAAAATCGATACGAATGTGAACTGAAGAAGGTAAGTGGAAATAAATGGAAGAAGTTGCAGTTCTGTATGGCGTGTATAATATCACAGATTGCATTCGAATGGGAAACCGTGCGAGTATATTTATTATAAACAAACGGACAAGATATTTTTTAGATGTCGGTATAACATGTCAACCGGAATGTTGGGAACGTTTCAGAGAACAAAAACTTGGAGATTGAAAGAATATGGAACATTTACACGCGTGCTGCTGTAGTTGCACAAAAATTCGTTGAGGCACTACCTGGCAAACTACGGTTCATATACTACGCAATGTGCAATCCATTGGTATCGGACTTCAATGCAAATGCATATTATTTTCCTTTCAGGAAGTACGCTCCCTTGGTATGGTATGGTATGTGTATAAAATACCCTTTTCCAAATGTTTAAACATTATTTTATTATGCACATCTTGCATATTTTATCTCTTTTCTTATTTATTACGTATAATTTCTTGAAATTTCTTCGTATTATGCATAGTTTACTTGAAAATGTGCGTCACTAGTATTTATTTACTATATATCATTTAATAAATTTAATTTTTAGTATTGTAATTTGTGTGTCTGTATGTGCTTTATTATAGCTGCTATAATTATCCTGCATCTTAATTACGCCTGATATTTAAAAGAAAATACGATTCTTTCCATTACTGCTTTCCAGTCCATCTTGGAAATCGGTAATGCTGTAGAAATAATACACGTGACTTAATTCCCACAAATGACAGTGCAGACTTGCTCTACAACCTCCAGCGAAACAAGAGGCGAAAATAAACGAATTTCCCTTTGATTGTATGAAGGTGGCTGATAAGTGGCTCTAGGAGTTGTGTTCAAAATTGTTCTAATGCTAATTGTTAAATTATTTAAATGCATAAATTTCATTGTTGAATCAAAATAGTACTACTAATTTATACTACTCTATGAAATCGCATTCAGAGGTATAGTAAGATTAAAGTTCCGGATGCATTTCCTGTGCATAAAAACGGTGAGAAATAAGTGTTATAATGAGTATATACAGGTACTTTAAAGAGCATACTATAGCGCATTTTTCGATGTTTTACTGCATAAATGCATACACATTTTAGAAAATTAGTGCATATAAATCCGGACCCAAAATCCTGCGATCTGTAGAGAATCCCAAAATATGCCAAAATATGAAAATTTTACATTTATTATTATTATTATTATTATTATTATTATTATTATTATTATTACTATTATTATTATTACTATTATTATTATTATTATTATTATTATTATTATTATGCAACTACAAGTTAACGTAAAACCCTAAAATTTTATGATTGTTATGAATCTCATGAGAAGAATTTAAGAGGTTAATTACTCTGTCAAATTTCTTGAATTTATTAGATATAAAGGTGGTTCTTTAGAACTGTAATCATTATAAAGCTATGATTTTGTTATGACTATGATTTTATTTGACACTGATTAGTATTTGACTATGATTTTAACTGACTTAAAATTGAGAAGTATTTCTTCACCAATCACAAATGCATGAGTAACGTAGGATTCACAATTACAAACATCACAACAAATATTGAATAAATCACAAATATTACAATCATGATGCCACTAGCACGGACATATTAACACTATTCACGTCTTTACATATCGCTCGCTGCTGACATAAGCAATTAGAAAAGCACACGCGCTTGTTCCGTACGCTTGCCCATAAAAATGCTGCCCACAAAAAAGAACCTTCATTGAGAAAAGCGGCGGTTTCAGAAAAAACAACGATGAAAGAAGCGAGTCTCACGCGCGGGGAAGGTGGGCGGGGGAGGGGGACGTCCGTTGGCTCACCCGCACCTCGCAACTCGTCTGTGCTCCCGCTTTGTCCGAAGGAAATCCAGACACAGGTCGGTGCGAGCGCGGCAGGAAACTACGGTTTCTCAAGCATAAAACGAACGAGTGTGCTGGGGGAAAAGATTTGTATCTTTTCCATCTCGGAATCTAGAGGGCATTCCAACTTTATAAAGCAAACGAAGCGCGTACCTCTGACGGTTTACCGTTGCATCGCAGCCGCCCTCGGTGAAGGGCGGGACGGGGCGGGACGGCACGGGACGGCACGGGACGGCACGGGACGGCACGGGACGGCACGGGACGGCACGGGACGGCACGGGGACGGCACGGGACGGCACGGGACGGCACGGGACGGCACGGGACGGCACGGGACGGCACGGGACGGCACGGGACGGCACGGGACGGCACGGGACGGCACGGGACGGCACGGGACGGCACGGACGGCACGGGACGGCACGGGACGGCACGGGACGGCACGGGACGGCACGGGACGGCACGGGACGGCACGGGACGGCACGGGACGGCACGGGACGGCACGGGACGGCACGGGACGGCACGGGACGGCACGGGACGGCACGGGACGGCACGGGACGGCACGGGACGGCACGGGACGGCACGGGACGGCACGGGACGGCACGGGACGGCGCGGTTGGAGTGGAGCGTGTGGGACCGATTACTCCTTCTCGGGTCGGCCACTGCGACTGCGACTATTTGTGGGGAAGGGAAGGGAGCTGATGAGAGAAGACAGACATAGAAAAGGAAAGGATCGTGTAAGCGAAAATAAGATTGGTAAGATTCAAGTGCTTCCTTTATCTTCATCATTACTTTAATTAAATCTTTATTTTTAATTCATTTTTTCTTCATGAAGCTAGAGGATGTGCATGAGAGTAACGTGCGAGGAAAGACGGTGAAAAAGATGGTGAAAACGAAACTACTTTGGGCAAGACTCAAACACTTTATATCTTGAATTTTTTACACGTTTTTAGGGGTTGAGGGGGGGAAGGAGGGGGGGGAATGGGAAAAGGGGAAAGTAGGGCAGAGCGTATTAAAAAAGTAGATGAACAGTATATAAAAATATTACACATTCACTGTTTATTTTTTCTATTCATTTTTATTTCATGTATGTTGCATGTTTGGGAGGTGGGTATGGATAAACTAAATGCACACTAAAGATGATAGGATAACATGAACAAAACGGTAACGTATCCGTAGGTAGGTAAAAGAGACACGTAATTACGTGTCTCTTTTTATCCACGCCCAATGCAGTTTTCGATATATTTTATATAACTTGTTTATTTTTTAATTGAATTATGTTATTTGGATGTAGCCGACTCGCGACCCGAATAATGGAGGAGAAAAGAAATGGGCAAGAGAAGCTATGCGAGCAAGATGACAGTGAAAATAGATGCAACAAAACATTTAGACAAATTTAATTTTGTAGATTTTCAGTTCCATGTTTAATACGTACGTCAAGCTTGTTGTGGTGAAAGGTGCAAGGGCAGAAGGGGTGGGTTAAAGTTAGGAATGGAGAAAAAACACACTGGGAATGAAGTACTCGAGGACGGAAAATGAGCTGAACCAAATGTAGGTGTACTACATTTCGTGTTTGTATTTTTATTCGTTTTGCCGTGTGTAAGAAGCCATGGAAAATGGTAAATGAGAATTTGAAAGATATCATTCACCAAAAGTGGAAGGACTTAATCAGAAAGCACATATGACCGGTAATGTATGATGATAACATAAACCATAGCTCTGTTAACAAGACTGATTCGTACATTAAAATATTTTTCTGGGCAAATTGATAATTGGATCGTAAGTAAATGTTTCAAATTTCTCTAACACTTTATGTTTAGATATTGTTTGACCATATTAGATGAAAATTTGTATTTTTGTAAATTTACATTCATGTAATTCTTTATTTGTAAGATACTTTACTCTACTCAATGCCTTAATTTACGTAATGAGTCTCAGGCTATGTGGGTTGCTCTTCGTCTTACCACACAAATTGGGCCATGGTCCTTACACCTTCCAGCGGAGAAATAATAAATTACTTCGACGACGAAACAGGCGATTTGAATTTAGCTTAGAGGCTTGATTCCGCTAGCTCAGCTTTAATCGGGTTTGAACCCGCGAACTTTGGTATAACAGCCCAATACGCTAACCTTTACACTATCGATTTTCCTCATTAATATAATGAAGGCAGACTAAAAGAGAACTGCGAAGAGGACGCAATATATGACATAACGGAATCGAAACACAGTAAAATAATTAGGTTGAGGTATTACGCGGGGAAATATAAAAATGAATCCAATATATTAATAATACATATCGAAGTAAAATACTTATTCATGAAAACAAATCGAGATGGAATATGCTAGAGTTTGAAAATATAAAAATATGCAAATCATTGGATGTTTTTGGAAGAAGGCAAATAATTTAACATTTTCTTAAGTTTATTGCCTTTAATATACATTTTTCAACTCACCAAACTGCATAACAATAGATCTCCTTTCATTTTGAAAAACAAGTTCAAAACAATTTTCCACGATCAATTTACACATTCTTTCAATTCATTATCACGAAATATTTATTTCAATGCAAATGGGTGAAGTAGGAGTAATAAAAAGAAAATATGTGGTGGGTAAGAAACAGTGATTGTAGTGCATATATTATGTGTCAATAAATTGATAACATTCATTCATTCATTATTTATTTATTTGTTTATTTTCCGTCAAAACAATTAAAAACTGTGTGTTGCGTGCCACCGAGAGAAGCGAATTCTGTGCACGTTTTCATAATTCTGTGATCCCTACCCTAAGACAAGCACTAATTGAATTTTGAATACGGAAAGAAAATGAGCATTTTTAGCAATGGTTATTAACAAAATGTTCGCTGCGATGTAATAAAACCTATTTTGATGGGTAAATCAGCTATACATTTGGGCTCTGATCCCTCGTCATGTCCTTCGTGAAGGAATAATACTTCCAGCCGCGACCACGTGAAGAGCAATAATTTCAATAACTATATTTCCTACTGAATTCTAGAAGACGTGCACAGATAACGAAATTACATTTATGCCCAGAAACAAAACAAGATGCCATCTTAGCATTTGCTCAAAGAATCAGGAGAACTGAACGAAAAATTTGATCGAGATGGTATCATTGACACAAAAGGTGCGGTACAACACTTGTTACAGGTTGTTTAAAATTATACAGTTCAAATGGTAAATAATACATTAAATATCACTTGAAATGTGTTACTTTCCTTGTGATGCTCAGTGTAGTCTCTAATTGTATAGAAACAGTTATGTAGCAGAAACGATTTTACTTGGGATTTAAACTTTTCTCTTGAATTTAATCTTTTAATGTAAAATAGCAAAGTGTTGTGAAATAATGTACATGTATTGCATGTGATGTCTTTGTAGTGATGTGCTGATGCCTTTAAGTAAGTCATTATTGACAAAAAACACTGATTCGTAAACCAATGGACAAGGTAAAAGTAAATTTCCTAGATTAATAAAGAGAGCCTTACAATAATCACGTGGGTAGGAATTGGTTTTGTAATCTAAAAGTCTGGGAGCTATAAGATATATTTCCCCAGAAATTATGCCATATTTCAGGCGGGAATGAACTTTATCGAAATATATACAACAAGCATTATGAAGGCTGACTGAATTGGAAAGACATCTGAACGCTTAGCATAATTAACTTAATGTTGTATTGAATTCATTTAAATGGACGTTCCATTTGAGGTTTGACTGAATTGAGAGGCCTACAAATGTTGTACACCGTTCATTGTCAGTGGAGTATAAAATTGTTTATTTGAAATGGAAACTGCATTGAAACAGTTTTCTTTACATTTACTGTTAACTTGTTATTACGGAACCAATTTGAAATATCTCATATTGTACTACTTACGGTACTACATACTCAGTCATTTTTCTTTATTTCTATAGGA
This sequence comes from Teleogryllus oceanicus, assembly GCA_964035755.1. Classification (NCBI taxonomy): domain Eukaryota; kingdom Metazoa; phylum Arthropoda; class Insecta; order Orthoptera; family Gryllidae; genus Teleogryllus; species Teleogryllus oceanicus. Next base: position 27,033,037 of record CAXIVR010000001.1, read on the forward strand.
AATAAGATTTAAAGGAATGTTTTCTTCTGTTTTTATATAATATTGTAGAAGTAAACAAAAGAACATTATACTGCTATTTTCTTGAAATTTGAATAGTCTACCACGACGCCGGTCGCTCCACCGCTCATCATCCCGCTTAACCCTGCAGCCACGCCGCCGCTCGTCCTCCCGTAACCCTGTCATTACCCCTTCATCACATCACGTTACCTCGACACCCCCCCCCCCCCCCGTAACCCGCTTACCCCTCCACCACACCGCCCCACCAGCCTGCCACCCCACCATTCCGCCGCCTGGCCGCCCCGTCGGCCCGTCTACCCACCGTCACCCCGTGTCCCCGTCGCCCCGTCACCCCGTCACCCCGTCACCCCGTCACCGCGTCACCCCGTCACCCCGTCACCCCGTCACCCCGTCACTCCGTCACCCGCCGCCTCGTCACCCCGTCACCCCGTCACCCCGTCACCCCGTCACCCCGTCACCCCGTCACCCCGTCACCCCGTCACCCCGTCACCCCGTCACCGCGTCACCGCGTCACCCCGTCACCCCGTCACCCCGTCACCCCATCACCCCGTCACCCCGTCACCCCGTCACCCCGCCAACCTGTTAACCTGTTACAACGTCACCACGATGCCCCACCACGCTATCGGCCCGTCGTCACCACGTCACCCCACGGCCCCGTCACCACGTCACCAGCCGCCCCGCTCCCCGTTTGTCGCCTGTCACCCCGTCACCCCGTCACGCCGTCACCCCGTCACCCCTCACCCTGTCACCTGTTACGTACCACGATGCCCCCCACCTTCGGCCCTCGTCACCACGTCACATGCCCCCCCCCACGCCACTGCGCGGGCCGTCGGCCTGTCACCCCGTCACCACGTCGCCCCGCCATCCCGCCGCCTCGTCTCCGTGCGTCCAGCGACCTGCCCACCCCGTGCTGGCCGTCGCCGGCCGCCTCAGCGCCGTGAGTGCCAGCGCCGCGCGCGTGAGTGCCGGCCGGGTGCGCGTCTCGCGATGTGCTTTGTACCCCGTGCGCACGGCCGCCGGCTCGCCGCCACGCCGCCGCCGCCGCCGCCGCCGCCGCTGCATTTGCAAGCTGCGTATGCGCGCGCAGTGCGGGGAATTGTCTTCGTGCCCGGTATGGTAATGATTTACTTGCGTATTGTCATGGAACTCGTTTTATTACTCGCGGTGGAATACGGCACGTAAGCGACGGAGCAGTTCTTAGCTCGCTGCCAGATTCCGGTAGAATGGCTCCCACTAATCATCTCTCTAATTAACAGGCTGATATTTTCCTGCCTCTCGACTTCATTTTGATAATTACAAGAGAATGAACATCTTGTGGTGCGGTGGATAATCACAACCCTCCGCCTCTGAGCCCTGAGACTGAAATCCCAGTCGATACGTGTGAAATTTCTGGTGGACAAATCGGGCTCACTGCACATTTTTTTGTGGTTCCCCCGTTTCCCGGCCTCTCGTTCGACCATGAATTCGTCGCAGTTGAAATCATTCATCCCACCATCCCAGACATGGTGTAAGTCTTACGTACTAAATATTATAATAAAGATGAATAATAATAGAATAATAAAAATGAAAATTGTAACCCGTTGGATGTCATGGCGCATGTGCAGTGAATCAAAATTAAGTACTAGTAGAAAGTGCATTTAGAACAATTGCGAAGCATTGATGCAGTTTTGAAATAAAATTCAGAATAAAATTGATACAAATTCAATGCTTCAAATTGGCCACTCTCCCCTTTGCAGCAGTAAAAAGTAGATGCCGTAAGCTTCCATAGAAAAAATGTCAATGGACCACACGTCTAACATTGTTGTACAAGCATTTTATTCTTCCCCATGTGAAATTGCCAGCGACCAGCAATTAATATTGTTTGATAAATATTGTTAATAATAATCATAATAATAATAATGATTATTATTATTATTATTATTATTATTATTATAAGCAGTACCAAATGATTTCAAAACAATGAAGAAAGAAGTAGAAGAAATGATGTTCACAGATTTAAAAATAGAAATATAAAGAATGTGGAACACAAAACTTAAATAGTTCCAATAGTAATAGGAGCTCTAGGAACTGCCAAAAAGCAACTGGATCAATATTTAAACAAATTACGTAGAGAAACATCATTAACAGAAGTTCAGAAGGTAGCCATGTGGGGCACAGCCCGTATCCTCAGGAAGGCACTATAAGAAGAAATGTTAAGTACCCCTAATAGCCCTAAGGATGTGGTACATTCTCGGCTGAAAAAGAGCAGCATTGTCAGCTATGATGGAATGTAAATAATAATAATAATAATAATAATAATAATAATAATAATAAACAATAATAACATTAACACCAAATTATTTGAGGGAAGAAAATACGCCAAGCCAGCGAACAAGTTCTTCGATTGAAGAAAGTAAAGGTAAATAATAAAATTGCATAGCTGATTATGTTATACTTCTCTACAAAAGAACGTAAATGCTTCTCTTCTATACAATGTTTTCCCATTGGAAAGCTTTTAGTGATATTTTTTTCATTTCAATTCACCATTCGTATTATATCTTTAATAACTCGTACCACCCCATTGCCATCAAATACCACAAGTAAACGGTAGACGCAATTTAGGAAACTCAAAATAATAAACATATTTTTTATCAGAGGTCTTCTTGATTGTAGAGTCGTAGAAATGTAGAGAATTTTGGGAAGACATTCTGTAAAAGTTTCGTATCTATAAGATACTAGCGGGGAGATACCACAAATTTTGACAAGGACAACAGTAATTAAAGGATCCCGCTCCACAGACCATGTTATTCTTAGAATTTCACAAACTGCTGGCGAAATGAGATAGGTATCTTAACAAAGTTGCAGATCTCATTGACTTTCCCTTAACAAACGTACATAAGAGATTGCTTGATTCACATAGAGATACTATTATATCTTCTGTTTCCCAAATTTTCAATTGTTTAAATATTTCCATAATTTTAAAAGCTCCAGCTTTCATTAATAATTGATATAGTAAATCAGCATCATGTTTGTGTTTATTGTGGTTTTCTTTCAACAAAAAAAGAAATAGTCACAAATTCCAAAACAGCTTTCCCTACCCGTACAGTAGAGGATTAATTAAGCTGATAAGTTGCCATTTACATACTTCCTGCTTAATGGCGCAGATGCATTTTGACAACAAAGAGAGCAATGAACTCTCTGATATATAAATATTTGGGGAATATGTACTTTCTGTAGAAAGAGCTAATATAGTGCAGGATCTGGAAACTATGTACGATTAATCTTTGCGTATAAATTGATATAAACAAAGATATAAATTAATTCTCATATTTTCACTGTGTTATATTGTTTCAACACGCACTAATCAGTATTTTATAAGAAAACATTTTTAGTAATAATCGATATCTTCTTCAATTATTGACTAAAAATTTAGAATATAATATGAAACCGATTGAAAAATAGTTTGATAATCTAGTTTCATTATCGTGTTGTACATACACAATAGAATCTCAATATTTGTTCATCAAACCAGATTTGCAGCGTTGAAAAATTAAAATATGTCTAATAACTTAGTCAAAAATAAAAATATGAAAGAGATTCCGTCAGGTAGAAAAAAACTGTTGTGTTATAACTTTCCGCACGTAATGTAGAAACGGCATTCCACACGGCTCAATATTTTTCTCATCCACTTCCATGATTACACTCTCAGCAGGTAAGTAACATTGTCCAGGTTCTTTGGGAATCCACGAACCAAATAGTCAAATGCGTTTAGGTACTTGTACTATAATATATATAAATTTATCGTCTGGAATCAAACATTGTTAAAAAATTTGGGGGTCAGCGCGGGGGGGCACCGCAGAAGGAGGGGGTGAGCGCGGCGGTGTCAGGGCGGGGGTGTCAGGGCGGGGGTGTCAGGGCGGGGGTGTCAGGGTGGGGTGTCAGGGTGGGGGTGTCAGGGCGGGGGTGTCAGGGCGGGAGTGTCAGGGCGGGGGTGTCGGGGCGGGGTGTCAGGGGATGTCAGGGGTGTCAGGGCGGGGGTGTCAGGGTGGGGTGTCAGGGTGGGGTGTCAGGGCGGAGTGTCAGGGCGGGAGTGTCAGGCGGGAGTGTCAGGGCAGGGAGTGTCAGGGCGGGGGTGTCAGGGCGGAGTGTCAGGGCGGAGTGTCAGGGCGGGAGTGTCAGGGCGGGAGTGTCAGGGCGGGAGTGTCAGGGCGGGAGTGTCAGGGCGGGAGTGTCAGGGCGGGAGTGTCAGGGCGGGAGTGTCAGGGCGGGAGTGTCAGGGCGGGAGTGTCAGGGCGGGAGTGTCAGGGCGGGAGTGTCAGGGCGGGAGTGTCAGGGGGGGGGTCAGGGCGGGGTATCAGGGCGGGGTGTCAGGGTGGGGTGTCAGGGCGGAGGTGTCGCGCTATCGTCCAACATGATGTTGCATGATCGAAACACAGTTTGCAGCATACTCTGCCGCTACATTTGCAAACAAATTACATTTATCGTGATCACATGACTTGTATCGTAACGATACGAGTCTCGTTACTACACATGATAATTATGATGGAGTATCGTTTCCCGATATAACTATCGGAACATTGCAGTGCGCCCATGCCCGCGGTCTCATACATGGGTTCATATGACGTACGATATAGTGTTTCATGCTGTGAAAAAGTCTCCATCGACTCTAAAAAGACATGAAAGGGGGACGGAGCGGGAAGATCGGATCTAACTGACCCTAACGGCGAAGGAGCAGTGGGTGAGCGTGGGAAGAGAGGTGCAAAGCTACTCGCTGCATGCAGCATCCGACTCGTATAACATCGATATGTTTTCCTTATTGAATTTTTGCGCCCTTACTGTATATTGCAAGTGGACTTGCAATGGCTTTGTAGCATCGCACTTGAGTTGGAAGCGACCCGCCCGCCGTTCCGCTGGGTGAGCGAGGGTGGGATGTTTGGTGCCAACTGGTGTCAACACGCTTATTTATTCGATCGTTTCGCTTTGTGTTCTCGGACACAATTTTCGACGCGTTTTCATAAAGGATGTCGTATCGTTTATCATTCCTCTGGCCGTTTATCGCAGTCTCAGGCCGTGCATGCGAATTTTGTTTTAGATTGGTTTTAATTCCCTCTAGATACCGAAAGGAGCGTGTTTCACTCGTCATTTCAATTGTAAATATTATGCTAATCCGCGACGGGGTAAAGACTCCATATCTTATTGCGTTCTACGGGAAGTGTTATAATGTGTTGTAGGAAACAAAAAAGCCCGTAGTCCTTGCACGTACGTTGCTGGGAAGTTAACAAATAGCCTGTGCTAAGTACGCATGAGTTTCAAGTCTCGCTAGCTCGCCAAATGTGCACCTGCCGGTTTCCGTTATCTTCCTTCTTCTTATGTATCTCATCCCTTGATGCGCAATTGCCTAACTGCCTCTCACCGTGATGGCAGGGCTAGAGCGGAGAGACGAGTGTTTACTTCATTGTAAGGACTACTCTGGTCAGTTCTACCAAGAAACGTGTTCTTCAACATGTAACTGTTTAGAGCTAATATTGTACGATATTAAATTATCAACTCGTTACAATTTTCATTTATGAACATCTCTAGCTGCAATTACCACATATATTCATGTTTCCTCATTCAATTAGAAGCGAAAGTTTGCCATACTTGCCATTGGTCTTTTTCATGAGAGTTGTTTCATTACGGCAAGGTAATCTGACTTCGCTCAGACGTGTGAATTTTCTTACAGTTCGCTGTATAAAGGATTCCGAGAATTATGTACTCTATCTGGGGTCAATGAGGTTTCTACCACAATAGTATTAAATGTAATTTTAATATGATTATATATAGCCAGACACGTGTTTCGGGAACACTCTTCCCATCTTCAGTGGTTCTACAATTTACAATTAAGTACCTAAACAAATTACATGTATTAACGTCAACAAAATCATATATAAACAGTGAACAATAAAATAATTATTTAAAATTAGTAACACAGATTAAACGCATAACTTCATGGAAAGTCGTCAAAGTATGACGCCATTTTGATCGTGCGCTGTACGAAAGCAGACTGCGAGAAGGTAAGGGAGGAAATGTACGGATGGTAAAGCCAGTCAGTTAATAAATTTATGATCGGGCTGGATTTTACTATGGATTTCTCATTGGCGCCTCAATTGTAGAACCACTGAAGATGGGAAGAGTGTTCCCGAAATACGTGTCTGGCTATATGTAATCATATTAAAATTACATTTAATACTATTGTGGTAGATACCTCATTGACCCCAGATAGTTTATCATGAAGTACCACAAAATCTCTGCTGCCACCACAGAATTATGTACTCGCACACACATTATATAAAATTACTTATATTACATTATAGACATTCATTGTTTCTATGTTTTTGTACCTATTTACCCAACATATTCTAGAGGGTAGAGGGACCACTGCTTAGGTGATCGGTTCCAGTGCTCTTCGCATCGGTCTGTTTATCACAATTCATCTGTAATATATGTTATAACGAATCAATTTATATGTGTTTTGACACAGAGAGTAAGGTATAAAAATTTCTTTCAGTAATATAAATTCATGTCCCCCTCTCACCCCTACGCTCTCGTACTCATGTCCCCTACCTCTCACCCCTACTACATCTCGTACTGGAGGAAGAAGCAACTTACCTTAGATGCTACTTCTCATCAACCAGTAAACACGCACTTATACAATGGGAGTACAAAAGAACTAAAGAAGGTGAGATGTACTGCCGTTTATCGAAAGGCATCAAATTTTGCTGCTAAACATTCTCAAGCCGAAGATCTTCCCGGTCTGCAAAACTTCCGGCAAAGCGTCGGTAGCCTCATGAGCCATGGAGCCCGTTATCATCCGCACCAATTAGGCCGGGCTGTTAGGCGGGCCGGGCGCTCACGGATTCGGGAGACACACTTGGATGATTCGGCGCCGTTGATTGGCACGCGGCGCAGGGCCGGGCCGTGCGGCCGCGGAGGCGGGGAGAGATCATTGCTCCGAGGATATGGGGGGCCGCCAACCTTTAGCGCGCGGGGCGGGCGGGACCGGCGAGGACACAAGGAAGCTCAACGGGTTCCCAGGGGACAGTCCCCCTTGCAAATGCGCAGGATTAAACGGCATTTGAAATAAAAATAAGCGGCCTCCCATAAATTACGCAACGCAAATTTGGAGTATTTTGAATATCCCCTCTGTAACGCCTTGTAACGCGTGCATCAAGCAAGGCAATGATGGAACGCTTGCGACAGGACCCCTCCTCAATTACATGAAGTAAAATCAATTGTATCAATTACGGAACGCTTGCGACGAGACTCCTCAATTACATGAAGTAAAATCAACTTTAAAGCAGCAACAGCGAATTGTATTAATTTTGTTTGTGTTATATATTGAAATGTATGGTAATTTAAGTCAGAATAAGTTGGCGATGAGGACTGCGCCTAATTATTAGATTCAGGACAATTTCTGAATGAAGGACGCGTACGAGTGAAAATTTCTAGCCGAGCTCACGCCGCCGTGGAAGACGCATGGGACCCTGCGTTAATTCAATAGTGTTATGATTTAATTGGATTCTAGTATATACTATAGATCAGCCTTGAACATTTTCTTCGTAGTCTAACAGGTTCAAACAATATGTAATTGGTGAAAAAATATTTACATTTATTGTAACAATTTATACATCATAACTTTCTTTAACTGTATTATATTCTTAATTTAATTTAATATATTAACGCTTCAGTGTAAGACTGGTTAAAAGTATTTTTTCAATAAATGTTGAAAATTTTATAATAGAATCAGTACTACGTAACACTTAACTATGCCCCTACCGCTATGTAACGCTGCAGAACACTGCCTCACAACCCCTCTCCCATGGTATCGATGAAATTGAAAATCGTGACAAATTGTATCCAACCTTCCTTTATTCACTTCACTTTGGAATTTTCTTAAAAATGAAATGTTTCGTTTCATGTGTGCAATCCTATGGTCACATTAATACACTATAAACACATATAAACACATGAAATTATTCAAAATACATATTATTTCATTACTTAGATATCATGTAATCTCCACGAATTTTACCTAATGAAATATATCTAATATCAATGCACCCAGTCAAATATATTTGCAATGTTAATACGGAGAGCATAGAAAGCACGTTCGGCTTTCTCTATTCTAGGCACCAGCACTGGTTTCTCGGGCTGACAGCCTATTGTGAAAGTTGACTACTGTGCAAAACTCTTCTGCACCTTGAATTTCCTGACGTTTTCCCACCGTTATCAAAAATTCCTTTGTGTAACCTCGCCATTTTTATCATATCTTCATATCTATCTTCATTCAACGTTGCTAATATTAATTCAAAATTAAGTTCTGAGAATCGTCATTAATAAAGTGACAACCTCTAAGCCTTCATTCACATACCGCGTCTACATAATAATTCTGAGGAAACCATATTTAGATCGATTCTTTTACAGAATAAACAAAATATATTAGATTATACTGTTCTGAATTTTTAATATTTTCGAAGTGATGTAGTCCACGTTTTCTGCCTTGCCTTGTAGGCTCATGTATTGTTATTACATTAAAAAAATGACAGCATTGCTTGTGTAGGAATGCTGGTAATTTGTTGGTGATGTATCATTATAAAATGCAATGTGGGAATGTGCAATGTACGTTCCTACGTAACGTATTTCTTGTGCCAGCACTCATTACCGTGCATACGTTCTTCACTGGCGCACAGCATCATGCTTACTTATTATTTTACGACGAGCACTCTGGATGGTTCTGCGGCGTCTTGCGATGTATGAGGTTTATCACGCGACCCGTTGGCATGGCCTTTTATTGGCCATTTGCTCCGATCTCGTCTGTCATACGGCAAATTGGATCGCCATCCTTTGTTTCATTCGGCGCCGGATGACGATCGCAAGTTAAGCGCGTGAGGAGACTGGAGGGAGGCAGGGTGACGCAGATGGCAGCAGTGGTGGGTAAGGAGCGACGAGAACGGTTACGGACACGTCGAAAGAAGAGGCAGATGCATCAGAGGCGGCGGTGGATACGACTATGATGCTACCGCAAATGGTGGCAATGGAAGCATTGGAGATCGTGAAGGGAAAGAAGAAATTTAAGAAGGGTGGTCGAGGAAAGAGGGACAAGGAGGAGGAGAGTAAGGTGAAGGAGGAAAGGGGGAAATTAGGGAAAATTGGGGAAGCGACGGAGAAGGAAGCATCGGAGGAGATGCCTGAGATGTCTGTGATTGAAGCAGCAGGTGAAAGTCTGGCTGGACTGAAGCAGAAGGCTGAATTGGTCGAGGCAGGGATGAGCTAACCTGGCAAGTTCAATGTTGATAGTAACGTCGAAGCGAAATCCTGATACCAGTGGTAGATGTGGTTGTGGGGACGAGAGATTCGTGACAGGAGGCTATGGAAGCAGAAGAGGAGGGAGAGGGGAGATATCAGAAAGATAATGTGGTGGAGGAGAAAGACGAAAACAAATTGTAAAGGGGATGGACAGATTACAAGGAATTCGGGGAGGCTAACAGGTTGATGCAACGCAAATAGTGGGAATGGTTGCATTGGTAGCAGAGGAATACTGGGAAGGGATCAGAAGTGAAAGAGGTAGTGTGGAAGTACGTAACGGCGGTGGAAGACAAGACGATGATAAGGAGGGGGAGGGAGTGAAGGTTGGCTAATGATGGCGTGTGGCGGCAGCGCGATGGCGGCGGCAGCACTGGCAACGGCGGGAAATATTATGTATGACGACGTGGGTCAGTGTGTGTCGGGGGGTGGGGGGGGGGGGGAATACTGGTGGGTGTCGGCGGGTTTCGGTGTGTGTCTGGGTATCGGTGGGTGTCAATGAGTGTCAGTGGATGTCGACGGGTGTCGGCGGGTGTCAATGGGTGTCGGTGGGTGTCATCGGGTGTCAATGGGTGTCAACGGGTGTCAACGGGGGTCAACGGGTGTCAACGCGGTGGGTGTCAATGAGTGTCAGGGTGTCGACGGGTGTCGGCGGGTGTCAATGGGTGTCGGTGGGTGTCAACGGGTGTCAACGGGTGTCAAGGGTGTCAAGGGTGTCAACGGGTGTCAACGGGTGTCAACGGGTGTCAACGGGTGTCAACGGGTGTCGATGGGTGTCGATGGGTGTCAACGGGAGTCGACGGGTGCCGGCGAGTGTCAATGGGTGTCGGTGGGTGTCGGTAGATGGAGGTGGTAAGTGGCGGTGGCAGCGGCAGCTGCGGCGTCGGAGACAAAGGCAGAAACTGCCGAGGCAGCCCAGAGTGGGCGGGTGCTCCCCAGCGTGATTCAAGAATAGCTGCGACGCGAAATACGCCGCGTGCAGCCGTGTAATGCGCGATGGGAGCGAGTGATACCGAGCCGCCTTATGACAGTGGGAGGGGCGCGGCCGGGAGGACACCTGTGTTCTGTGTAATCGACGCGGGGCATCTGGAGCGCGTGCCGCCGCTCAGAGTAATCCTGCTTGTACGTTTTCCAACGGCCCAGAATAAACCAATATTACCGGAGTCATAGAGGGTATTACTTTTGGTATCTCTTGTCTTTTCGTTGTTTTTTTTTGGGGGGGGGTATTTTCAGGCATGTCGTTGTATTCTTTCGTTAAGTTCCTTTTTACTTTTTTGTCTTGTTGCTCTCAAAATATTCGTTTTCTTTCCCTTTTCCTTGCATCGGTTGCCTTGTTGCTAATCGACATAGTAAATTTCCTCTTCGTGCTTTTTGCTCTCTTTTTTCGCTTATTTTCTCTTTTTCTGTAGTTCGCATCTCTGTGTTGTGCCTCATTATCTTATTGCTCAATATTTTGTTAAGCTAAAATTTAGTTCCTTTTTATCCACAAATATTTTTTCTTCTAATTTTAGTTCACTAGTTTTATGCCTTGCGTGCGACAAACACGGGTTTGTGGGGTTCTAGGAGTTTCGGGTTTCTGGAGTTCTAGAAAAACTTACGCAGATTTATTGTTCTCCCTGGTAGTTGTATGTCTAGCACATTAGGTACTTGACGTTTCTTGATTGTAGCAGTATAATGCGCATTATTTGGGTATTATAATTCATAAAAGTTATATTTTGCAATTTTGCCAACTGATTTACGACTCGCTGGAAATGTAAATACCACGCTTGTCAAGCGAGCTCATAAATATTGCTAGTGCCTACTAACATGGAACCTGTTATCGAATAATATGAGAAAAAATGTATAGAAACATTAATATATAATTAAAAATAATGAAGCTGTTTATTTTGCATTTTAAGACATTATTATTTTGCAGCGCCATGTCTCGCGACGCGACTCGGAGCGAGAAAGGCCCCGCCTTTCCTGGAGCCAGCGTCTCGACGGGGTTTGCTTTGCACCCACTCCTAAACAAAGACTCCGAATTCTACTTATGTGTAGGCCGATAAACAATGATTTCTAAAGCATCAAAGATAAGAGTTTCCTAAAGGCGCACATACACGAGCAAGCACTCACGCTTAAAGGTTCTCACGCTTAAAGGACTCTCACGCTTAAACATTCAGGCCATTTGTAAACCCGTCGCTGATGCCGCCGCATTGTTCCGACAATGAAGAAAGGTATGTGATCTGTACGGTAGCGACGGATTACCAATGTGCGCAAGCCAGGCGCGCACGCCGCGCTCGCGCGTGTGTGGTGCCCCGCAGGCAGCCTGTGCGGCGTGTGCTCCGGGCGCTCGGAATTCGGGAAGGGCGCGGAGCGCGCCAGCGAGGAAGGAGCATTAGGAGCATCGCGTGACAAAGCAGACGGTTCGGAGCAAAACGCAAATACTTCTCGGCCCATTCCATCTTCTCCGCGAAACTTTAAAAACGCGGTTTAGATCGTTGTTGCGACTGTAAAACCAACCCTAACGAGCATTCATGAAATACGACTGGTGTAATTTGCAGACGTCATTTCCGTTATTCCGTGTCATTATTAGTCGCACTAAAGTGAAGCCGCGCTCGCAGGGGCTTCGAACGGCCGACCTTCGCGCCGCCCGGCGGAGGAGGGGGCGGGGCCGCGACAGGGCGGGGACGAGGAGGGGCGGGGAGCGGAGGGAGATCAGAGCATGGGTGCGGCAACGGTTCAGGGGAGGCGGAAGAAGAGGTCAGCATAGGAGCTAGGAGTAGGAGGCGGGGACGGAGGGGACGGGAAGGGTAAGGGATAAGGGGAACGGGGTCCGGTAGTGGGAAGATGGAACTGGAGGGCAGGTGCTCAAGAGCAACAGGAAACGATCCCCTGTCTGCGTTCGTGTCAAAAAGCCACAAAGCTTCAGAAACGAAGATGAAATTTGCCTTGTTTATCCGGGAAAGATTCCAACCGATCGTACTTAAGTGAAAAGAGCGGTAACTTAAGGGTCAGGGGTAGAAGCAGGAAATCAACCCAAAACATACCTCTGCTTTCGTAATGAATCCAAAAAAATTAATCGAGAAAGTTGGTCGGCCTGTACTCTTGGGGAAGAAGCGGTTAAAATAGAAGTGAAGGAAGATGTATAACAGTATGAGGCTGTAGGAAATATAGTGAACCCTTTTAATGTTAAGACATATCCCTCACCAGTTGGCTTCCTAAAAGCGAGAATTTTGGGATAATTAAAGTCGTTCAAATTACTAGTAATAAGAATTAAGATTAACATGATCGTAATAACTTTGTTAATACGGTTGGCGGGCATAGGAGCAGAAGTAAGTGACAATTTCTGATATTCATAGAGAACCTATATTTGTGAAATAATATGATGTTTACAACCCTGATTACAGTAATCCATATCGTTATTCATGGAATTTGGTCCAGAAATCAATTACATCACTTTTCAGTAATTGAGTTCTGGACCAAATCTCATGAAGATTAAATCTCATACGGATTATTATCTGAAATAATGTGATACCGATATTTCGAAAGTACATTATTTTTTCACATTCACACTTACTTGTGTACTCAGTTGCTATTTGATCTGTTACACCAGAAGACAAACGTATATCCGCTGTATGGTTGGTATTGCATGTGCGATCAGAGCGGAGAGTCAGAGATACGAAAGTGCAAGCGCAGGGACCTGGCGGCTGCGTCGGCGGGAGGGAGGGAGAATGACGTGAGGACAGTGGAGGTGGCATGGGTTCCGGTTGAGGCGGCAGTCGGAGAGGGGCGGGGTGAAGAGCCACACGGTCGGATGAGGTGGGCAGATGGGATGGGAGGACGAGGCGGAATGAGATGGAAAGGGAGGGAAGGGAGTAACTAGAGTAAAATGTGAAATTGACGCATGACAAGATTAAGCGGGAGAAGGTGGACATGCGATGGTGTGAGAGACGCTAGACCTGACCCTGTCGGGATGAACATGGTGAACCAGATAGGCTGAGGTGACGGGTTGAGGTGACAGGATGAGATGGTATAATATGAATTGAGATAAAATATATTGGTGAGGTGTGGGGCTTGTGGGCAGCAGTTGAAAGAAAAGTGAAATGGGTATCGAAGGGGTAAGTCCGGTTGGAACGACAGACGGGAGAACGGAGAGTGCTAAGGTCCAGACCGACAAGACAGAATGGGTAGGTGTCGAACAGGATGAGACGAGGTGTAAAGCCAGTTGGAACGGGCTTTTTTCATTTATTAACGCATGCGTTATTTAAAGCTTTATTATTTATATGTGCTGGTGTAATTATTCATGGTTTAAATGATCTTCAAGATATAGGAGGGTTCGTGGTATAAGAGGTATTGTTGATGAAATGCCTTTAATAAGTATGTTTTTTATTTTTAATTTGGCTTTATGTAGTATACCTTTTTTATCAGGATTTTATTCTAAGGATTTAATTTTAGAGTTGAGATTAATAAAAACTTCTAATTTATTAATTTTTATAATATTTTTCTTTCTACTGGATTAACAGTTTGTTATACTTTTCGATTAATTGATTATGTTATAGTAGGTGAATATAATTTTAAAAGAATACATTTTTAGGTGTTGAGAATTATGGATTTGTTGGTCCTATATTCATGTTGGTATTAATATCTATAGTTGGTGGTTCATTATTATCATGGGTAATATTATATACTCCTAGAAAGATTTGTTTACCTTTTTATAGAAAGATTTTGGCTTTAGTAGTAAGTTTTTTCGGTGGTTGAATAGGTTTTGAATTATCTTTAAGGAATTAATTTTATTTAAATAATAGTTATTTTGTGAGATTTTTAGGTTCAATATGGTTTATGCCCTATATCTCTACTTACATAATTAGTTCATTTATATGGCGGTTTAAACATTGTTCGTGTTATTGACTGTGGATGAAGAGAGGAATACGGAGGTCAAGGAATATTCATATATTTATATAAAATAGGAATAGGGGAGGTGATAAACAATGCGGACAAGCGAACCGAGCAGATCGCATTGCTGGGACGCAACACGTTAATGACATAGTGTCGCAGGGTACGAGAGGTAGGTCAGGACAAGAAACTGGAGCAGAATTCTAGAAGCTGGCAGCTCTCATCTGCAGTCTTTCGTGGTTTCTCCGATCAGTTGCAGGCAAATGCTGGAGCAATACCCTCAAAAACGGGCCACGCACCACGTGCAATATTCCCCTCCCTGTCCCCACGTCATTTTCTTTCCCCTTGCTCATACACATGCAATACATTACCACACATATCAAGAGACCACTCGGCTGCTTAGAGCCTGGACCGGCTTGGAGTGGTGGTGGGAGGTACCTGGAGACCCCCACAAGCCGACATATACGATGGGGCTAGATCTCACGTTCAGGGGTATAGGAACATTGCCGGCTCAAAAGATACAACTGGCACAATATTTACGGAACAAATGACACGTGATGGCGGAGTGGGACGGGGTAACGCGAGTGACAATGGGAGGCGACAGGGGAGGAATCGAGCAGCATCGTGAGCGCGCCATGGGGCAGGGGCGGGGACGGGCGGGACCTGTCGTCGGCACGCGGGCAGAGGGGCGCGTGGGCGCCGGGCGATAGCATCGGGCGGCGCGCGAGGCGTCGGCGGGCCGCCGCCCGCTCCTCCGCCTGCGCCCGCTCCCGCCGCCGCGCCGCGCCGTCATTACACGAGCCGCGCGCCCGCCGCCCGTAAATATCTAGCGGCCGACGCTGCTGCCCCCGCGAGCCGCCTCCGCCGCGCAGGCCGCCGCTCGCTGCGGCGTTCGCGAAACCGGCGACCAGTACGATCCCGACTGTCATGGACACTCTACAGCCCGCCTCAGTCCCCAGCAACCCGAGAGCACACGACACCACACCATCACGCTACCGCAAAACTATTCCTTCACATCGTCATGTAACCACACTCAACTGACGTCACTGTAGCGCCTCTGACCGGGAGGTCCTGAGTTCGAGTCCTGACGGCGGAAGGATTTTCGACCCTAGCTTTTCAGCTAGGTCGATTTCGTCGCTGTCTGGAGGAGAATTCTAGCCGCCGGCTGCTCTGATCGGTCGTTTTCCGTGGTTTCTCCGATCAACACCAGGCGAATGCTGGAGCAGTACCCTACCAAACGGGCCATGGACCGCGCACGATCTGTCCTTCCTCTTCCTTGTCCTATCCTCTCCCCTTACCCACTTACACTAACATGCACTACACTTATTCCGAGACCGATCAGGAGTTTAGAACTTGTTCCGGCTGAGACGGTGCCCCGCTGGTGGGAGAGTCATGGTTAGGGGGAAACCCCACTAGCCGACGGTAGGTCGGTGCCGGATCTCGCCATCCAGCGGGGGAAGATCACTGCCATCTCCCGAGAAAAAACATGCACTACACTAACGGGACTAATGACCAAAGCAGTTGACGCGCCCGCAAACACCAAAAAATCAATCTATCTATCATGTAACCACACCAACATGCCACCATACCAAGCCATCACACTATTTCCATTATATGTCATTGCCACCACATCGCCATACACTTCATCATCATTTCACAACGCCATCACGTCAGACACCCGCCTCTACCCTCGGATTTTGCTCCAAGTATGCTCCCGCCCCCGCCTGTGCCTCCGCCTCCGCCACCCCCCTCCGCCTCCCCGCCTCCGTCACCCCGCTTCCGTCACCCCGCCTCCGCCAAACCGCCTCCGCACCCCTCCGCCACCCCGCCTCCGCCACCCCGCCTCCGCCACCCCGCCTCCGCCACCCCGTCCGCCACCCCGCCTCGCCACCCCCTCCGCCACCCCGCCTCCGCCACCCCGCCTCCGCCACCCCGCCTCCGCCACCCCGCCTCCGCCACCCCGCCTCCGCCATCCCACCACCCAGCCTCCGTCACCCCGCCTCCGTCACCCCGCCTCCGTCACCACGTCTCCGCCACCCCGCCTCCGCCACCCCGCCACCCAGCCTCCGCCACCCCGCCTCCGCCATCCCACCACCCAGCCTCCGCCACCCCGCCTCCGTCCCGCCACCTCCTCTGCCCCCGCCTCCGCTCCCGCTGTCTCCTCCGCCCGTGCGCCCGCGCGCCTGGGCGTAAAGAACAGCATGCTCCAGTGCGGCTGCCGGACAAAACCCCGAGCACGCGTCGCGCCGGCCCTGCCCGCGTGGTCCGCTGGTCTCAGCCGTCGCTCTGCAGCCTGGCGGGTCGCAAAAGCGCGTTTTTTCAAAAGCGTGACAAACGCCGAAACAATGGGGCGGCGGCGCGCGCGATTAAGCGAGATCGGTCCAGCGGCGGCGATGAGAGCGGGAGACGTGCGACTGTCACGCACCGCAGCCTCCGCTTCCGCCTCTGCTTGCACTTCCACCGCCACCTCCGGCTCATTGCCTCCTCCAGTGACACCTCCACCTCTACCCCGCTTCCGCCTCTCCTTGCCCTTCCTCCGCCACCTCCGCCTCATTGCCTCCTCCAGTGACACCTCCCCCTCTACCCCCGCTTCCGCCTCTGCTTGCACTTCCACCGCCACCTCCGCCTCATTGCCTCCTCCAGTGACACCTCCACCCTCCAGTGACACCTCCACCTCTACCCCCGCTTCCGCCTCTCCTTGCACTCCACCGCCACCTCCGCCTCATTGCCTCCTCCAGTGACACCTCCGCCTCTACCTCCGCTTCCGCCTCTGCTTGTACTTCCACCGCCACTTCTGCCTCCATTGCCACTCTACCCCCGCTTCCACCGCCATCGACAGAGACAGCCACCGCCACCGTAGTCATCATCGCGTCACGCATTCGTCATCTCACTCTCCCCTTTTTGGGGGCGCTATCGTCATCGCCGATGTCATCACTATCGCCTCCTCGATTGCCACCTGCACGGTCTCCTCCACCGCCACTGCTACCGCGACCATCACTGTCTATGTTGTCAATGCTTCTCTCCTTCTTCCTTAGGTCTTTTAGATTTTATGCCAGCGGAGATGAAAATATTTTTAACTGAAATAGAGAATTTGCTTCGTGATTCAAAAGTAATTTTCAAGTAGTTTAAGATAATCGGTTGGGTTAATAGAGTTCTTTATTTCGTTAGGTAGTCTGCATTTTTGATTGTGAAAGTAAATACTTCCGATCGAGATAACTAAACTGTATAATTAATATATCAACCTCCTAAATAATATTTTGAACTGCATTTATTAGGTTCGCTGTTCATATCGAGTTATTTCACGTTCAATTTATGGAGGGGATCTTTTATTAGATTGCAACTTTCAATCAAATAGTACTTTACTATATCAGTATTTATGCCCTTCGCTGAAATAAGGGAATAAGGATTACTTTCAATGTTTGATAAAGATTTAAACGTATTTGGTCGCAAATACAATACGTTTGCTCTCAGTTTGGAAGTGTTTAGTTTGAACATGAATTTTCTTCATTGGAGGTTGAAAAATATAAGCGAGGTCCCGAAGAGGAGCCCGTGTGTTACGCTGAACAGCACGTGTTTCCACGAGACTGCACAGCAGCCGGTTTGCTCCCTCCGGAGAACTTGTCGCGCTGCCCCGTTACGTGAAAATGCTGGAAAACACTAATTAGTTTTTTCCCCCGCACGCGCTGCAAGGCTTCCATGAGAAGTCTGCGTCGGTTGAATCGAACGAGTGTTTTTCGGGTACTTTCGGAAATCCCTAATCATTGTTGACCAGTTGGAGTGTAATAGGTTGTATCGAAAACATTTCTTTTTTCTTTCTCTCTTCAAACAACGTCAGGAAATGAGAGTGAAAGAAAAGAGGCATTTAAGCAGTCAATCATTGACATATGAAAGATTATATGCAGTTTATAATCATCACGCAAGAGAATTTGAATTGATTTACGACTGTGAGAACAAGCTGCATAAGATTTCTGGGGAATAAAATGTCCTCGGTCGAATAAGACAGAATTTCGCATGGTTTATTTGCGGTCGGTGAGGAAGAGCAAAATGTATCAATGAGTCGGTTGTGACAAAAAGAAATCATCTAAGCCTTCTTTCACTGTTGTATCGTCATATTTATACAATGGATTAAAGCTTATATTTATGACATTGCTACCGAATTCAATCATATTTTGTCAATAAACGACAATTAAAACTTTCAGCAGGTTGTGCACTTAAGAATTTGGAATTGAAATAAAGCCTTTTTCAGTTTTTATTTTTTTAATTATCAATTCGTTCTCATTTTATTTTTATTATTATATCTAAAAATACTTCGACTGTAGCAGGCGAATACAAAGCTGTAGAGTAAGCGCTCGTCGGCGACTGCTTTTTCGGGCCGAACAGCGGACAGCGTCTATGCTCTAGGTGACCCTGAAACGAAACGGAACTTTTTGGCAGCGGGCGACCGCAGCTGCTCCTCGCGTGGTCTTGACCTCCGGCAAATCGCGCTGCCAGGTCTGGGACGAACGGCGCGGCATGCCGGCTCCGGGGGCCGGTCCGGCAGCGGCGGAAGAGGCGGTTGAGGTGGGCGTTCGGGAGGCGATGGGGTGCGGGGGTGGCGGTGACGGAGGCGTACAGCACAGTCGGAAGCGATGGCGAAATCGGAGGAAATAGCGGAAGAGGAGGCGGAGGCGGAGGCGCTGGGCGGAGTCAGAGATGGCGGCGGAGTCAGAGGCGGTGGCTGAGTCGGAGAGGATGGCGGAGTCAGAGGCAGTGGCGGAGTCAGAGTGTGCGGCTGAGTCGGAGATGGTGGTGGAGTCGGAGGCGGTGGTGTAGCCGGAGGCGGTGGCGGAGTTGGAAGCGGAGGCAGTGGCAGTGTCGGAAGCGGCGGCGGAGTCGGAGGCGGCAGCGAAGTCGCTGGCAGAAGCGAAAGCAGCGGCGACAGTGGCGATAGCGGAGGCGACAGAGAAGGCGGGGTGCGGGGGTGGCGGAGGTGGACGGGCCCCCTCCGCCGCCGCCGGAATGACAGACATTCCCTCTGGAACGCGAACCTGCCGGAACAAAAAGCGCCTGCGCGCACGCACGCACTGCGCTCGCCGCCGCGCCGCTCGCTCCGATGCCCTCGTCGCCCTCGTCGCCCTCGTCGCCCTCGCCCTCGTCGCCCTCGTCGCCCTCGTCGCCCTCGTCGCCCTCGTCGCCCTCGTCGCCCTCGTCGCCCTCGTCGCCCTCGTCGCCCTCGTCGCCCCGTCGCCCCTCGTCGCCCTCGTCGCCCTCGTCGCCCTCGTCGCCCTCGTCGCCCTCGTCGCCTTCCTCGTCGCCCTCGTCGCCCTCGTCGCCCTCGTCGCCCCCTCGTCGCCCTCGTCGCCCTCGTCGCCCTCGTCGCCCTCGTCGCCCTCGTCGCCCTCGTCGCCCTCGTCGCCCTCGTCGCCCTCGTCGCCCTCGTCGCCCTCGTCGCCCTCGTCGCCCTCGTCGCCCTCGTCGCCCTCGTCGCCCTCGTCGCCCTCGTCGCCCTCGTCGCCCTCGTCGCCCTCGTCGCCCTCGTCGCCCTCGTCGCCCTCGTCGCCCTCGTCGCCCTCGTCGCCCTCGTCGCCCTCGTCGCCCTCGTCGCCCTCGTCGCCCTCGTCGCCCTCGTCGCCCTCGTCGCCCTCGTCGCCCTCGTCGCCCTCGTCGCCCTCGTCGCCCTCGTCGCCCTCGTCGCCCTCGTCGCCCTCGTCGCCCTCGTCCGCCCTCGTCGCCCTCGTCGCCCTCGTCGCCCTCGTCGCCCTCGTCGCCCTCGTCGCCCTCGCTGGCCCTCGTCGCCCTCGTCGCCCTCGTCGCCCTCGTCGCCGTCGCCCTCGTCGCCCTCGTCGCCCTCGTCGCCCTCGTCGCCCTCGTCGCCCTCGTCGCCCTCGTCGCCCTCGTCGCCCTCGTCGCCCTCGTCGCCCTCGTCGCCCTCGTCGCCCTCGTCGCCCTCGTCGCCCTCACTTGGCGGTTGACGTTGTCCGTACAAGCATTGCTATTGCAGTTCTGTTGGTGAGGTGTATTTGGCATTTCTTAACGAACGATTTTCATGTTGCCAAACAAGTTACTCATCTTTTGAGCGGCACAATAAAATCTCTGAGAAAACTATTCTTTACGTTATTTGCGATACGTTCATATTCAGTTGAGCCAACATCTATATACTCGTTGCTGCCGGAGTCTTCTTACGTTTTGAGAAATCGGCCCTAAGGAAACGGAGAGTCGCTTTATCCCGTATGCCCAGGCCCTGAGAATCGGCGTGGGGATAGAGCTGCAAAGCATGAATCGCGCGTCGTCCCTAGCCCGTTCTTTATGGTTCTGCGTCGAACGTCGTTTAAGGTTCTGCGCCGGCATCCCCGTCAAATTGTCATTTGTGTTGTAAAATTATTTATTTCGTAATGGAATTAGTATCGCTGATAGCACTACAGAGATTATATCATATGAGATATGAGTTTTACATTCAACTGACGCAGAACACCTACACCACCATTTAACTTCTTACTTTCCTTGAGTTCACAGCATTTTCACAGCCTTCTAGGTGACAATACGTCTCTCACAATTGAATGGTATTGCGTAATTATGAATAAAAATCCAAATAACAAGTCTCATAATTATTATTTGTTGTTGATCATCTTTGTTTGCAGTTACGATTGACGTTGTTGGAGTAAATCTCGTGGACAACGGAACATTGTGTTGCTGTTGCCTCACTGCGTCCTACCGTTCCCACAGTTTCAGTGTTCTATGACCGCTGCCGTCATTGCTGCCGTAGTTGTTGCCATGGATGTAGTTGTCATTCAAAGTGCTATTTACGTTATCGATCACCATGGTCGATCACCATGGTCGATCGTTAACGATCACGGTACGGTAGAGCGTTGACCGTCTCTCATATATAGTAAAAGTACTAGAATCAAGTCATTGCCTTTACCAACAACTCCGCCACTGACTCAACAGCTGATAAGGCCTCGACGGTGGCATTGCAACTTTTTGAGAATTTCGTTAAATTCAAAATCGTCTGCATCACAGATTTTGTTAATCATTTTCTTCTAATTGGTCTGTTTGGAGGTTACATTTCTGACGTATGCTCCCAATGTGATCTATCCTCTTTATACTGACCATTCTTTACCACATTATGATTTCTTTAGCCAATTTAATAACATAGACATCGGTCCTTATGCTTCATTTGCATCCTTGCCACTATTGTAATTTTTATCGTTTTCGTGAAAAATATTCTCACGCTGTCAATATCGTCTGATCCTTTCGAACAACGTTCAACCGGCAAAGGAGGCTCAAGGCATCAACTGATGTCACTGCAGTGCCTCAGACCTGGAGGTCGCAGGATTCGAATCCCGGGGGTGGCAGAATTTTTACACTATCTAGATAGCTATGTAATACTCAGCCGCTGTCTGGAGGAAACGTCTAGCGGCCTGCCACTCTGATCGGTAGTTTTCCATGGTTTTTCCCATCAACACAGAGTGAAACCCAGATCAGTACCGTAACAAACGGGCCACGGACCGCGCGTGATCTTTCCTTCCTCTTCCTTGTCCTATCCTCACCCCTTACTTACACACACTTTCATTCACATGCACTACACCACCAATTGTCGAGATATCAGTCGGGAGCGCATCTTGCCCGGCTGGAGCAGTGCTAATGGGAGGTGTATGTTTGTAGAAAAGCCCCGAAAACCGACGTGTACGTCGGCGCCAAATCTCACCATTCAGCGGGGGATGATCACCGCCACCTCGCAAGGAAAAATTCATGCGCTACACTTACGGGAGTAATGCTCTTTTAAGCCCCTTGTAAAGAGTAGCTCTAGTCTTCCAACGTGTTCCTTTCGGTGCAGTGAAATATACCCAAATGTTCTTCCTCTCAGAGTTTTTTTAATTTCCGCCCAGTCGCTTCGCTCATTTTCACCTCCTACTCTTCTTCTTTATTGCCAGCATCATCGGCTTCATTTACATTATCTACTGTTTTACCTCATCTTCGTCCTCAACATCACCTTCTTCAATCAAGTCATCTCATTATTTGCATTCTATATTTCGTAGATGTCTCCCTTTCATCATCCATCAACCACCGCCACCATTTTCACCTTGTCCTCTCCCACCGAGGTCGCCGCCACCAAACTCACCGCCTCCCCCATCTCCATCTCCACCACCACCACAACAATAAAAATAATAAAGAAAAGCACTAACAGCAACAAAAGTAACCAACCACAACTATAGCCAACAACGACAATAACAGTGGCAAACCTTCTCCATCTCATCTCCTCTTCTTCGTCTCAAATTTCATTTTCATGTTTACTTCAATTGCCACAGCCAAAACCTCCACCATCTCCACCTACGGTCCAGCTCGTCCTTCCCCTCCACCTGCACCTTCAGCTGCGCCGCCACCCCCGCCTCCACCCGCGCGTCCGCGTCCAGGCGTCGCGCTGCGGGCCGCGGCGGCGCGGGCAAAGGCGCGGACGCGGCGACGAGTTTTTTCCGGCTGAACGGGCGGGCGGGCGGGCGGGCTCCGCCGCTGAATCCGTCTCCGTCCCCGCGGCCGAGCGCCGTCGCCTTGGCGCGGCCGTGTTCTTGTTCCCTGAATGGGCGCTTGCGCTGTAATTACCCGTGCACTTGCCTTCTGAATGGAGCGGCGGGTTGTCCAAACCGCATCGCGCCCACCCCACTCCCACCCCCCCCACCCGCACCCCCACCCCACCCCACCCCATCCCACCCCCACTCGCACCCCTCCCAGCGCGCGCCCAAATATGCGCCATTGTCCCGCGGCCTCCGCGGTCCAGACCTTCTGCGGGCCCCTCGGCGGCGGCGCTCCACTCCCGCCCCACATTTTTTTTTTGCAATCAGCTCAAGCATATGGATAAATGGAACACCTGTGGAATGCGTTGTATAGTTGGCGACAAATCTGATAGTTGCGCCTATTAAGGAAGTCCGGGTGAAGTTCGCTTGTCGAAAAAACGCGTTGGATATATCCTTTCTTTTGCGTATTGTAACATCAACGGCCATTCTTTAACTTCAAACTTGTATGTGTAACATAAAATATCCTACGTACAGTGAAAATCTCTGACAGATTTTGCACAGAAATTCACATGACTCTTCATTTGGTTTGCTCGCGTAACAACTAGTAAACTAGATCTATTTAATGAGCGCGTTTCATACGAGGTGCGTTTATCTATATGCTTAAGGCGATTGTCAAAACGAGAAAAATACTCGGCACCCGCACAGTTCTTGAGAGGGGTTCTACGGAGCGGTGATTCTGCACCTCATCTCACTCCTTTCAACTCCTCTTCTCTTCTGCACCTTGAAGATTCTCCCCGCTCCACCCACGCACCTTTCCATTCCCGGGCCAATTTCCGGTCCACACTTTCGTTTTCCGCGAGCGCAGCACGAGTTCACACGTCCCCGGGCCTCTCTCATATCCCGCCTACTCCTCGATGAACCAACCAGTGGTTACTGTAATGTAGCCGTAACGCGTGGAAAGCGACATAGACGGAGGGACTTGTCCTCGATGGTCTCTTCCTCTCGGATTTCCAGTCTTTTTTAAAATTGATTTGCTTTCAGGCGTACAGCCTCTTTTACAACGGGTTGAAATACATTAGATACAGAACTACAGAATTGAGTTTAATTTAGAAAATATATTTTTGGTTTGGATTATTTAGAGGAGTTGTGTATGTGTGTGTGTGAGGCTTAGGGTGGGTCGAAAAAGTGTCTGGGGAGATTCCTGAGGATAAGTGCTCTATTTGGGGTTGGTTTTCCTAGTAGAAAGTGGAGGGCTTGTGAAATTGAAGGGATTTTGTGGTAAAACTTAAGGTTTTTTGGGGAAGGGGCCAAGGTTTGGTTATGGCCTTGGAAATTTTGTGATTGAGCCTTGGGATGCGTATGTTGGTATACATCTGATCATAGCTTTGTATAGGTGGGTACCGGTTTGCATTTGGAGGGGAGAAGATCGACGTAGTATTGGGAGAAGTTGGTGTGTTCTTTGTGTGGCTAGAGCAAGTCTATGATGGGATGTGGGGTTTCCAGGTTAAGCGACGGTCAAAGAGGACTCCGAGGTATTTGACTGGCTTGTTGGATGGTAACCACGGGATTGGTGTGGACTTGTATGCTACAGGTGGAGGTAAGGGTGGCCTGCGGAGAGAGAAGTTTGGCTTGAAATTTAGTTGGGTTGAATTTGATGCGCCATTTTCTGGCCCAATCGGAGATTTGATCCAGGTGGGGTGATTCTATTGAATATAAATGGTTGCGTGATCTAGTACTTAGTTTGTTGAGTATACGACTTGGTCATCGGCGAAGAGAGCGAGGGAGATGTGAGGGGTGGTCGGTAATAAAGTATAATAAGGCAATGGGGCAAGAAGGCAATCGGGTGGTCGGCAATAAGTAAAAATATTGAAGAGAGCTGGAGCTAATACAGCGCCTTGAGGTAAGCCTGCTAGGATAGGAGCACGTGCAGAAATGGCGTCGGTTAGTCGTATGGAGAAGGACCTATTCGTGAGGAAGCTTTTAATAAGGAGTATAAGGTACTGTGGGATTCCAAGTTTTAGAAGTTTGAATAGTCGGCCGGGGTGCCATACCGAGTCGAAGGCTTTTTCGATGTCGAGAAAGACGGCTATTGTATGGGAAAACTGATGTAAACCTTCGAGAATACCTTCGGTAAGTTTAAGGATCGGATGGTTTGTTGAGACAAGCAATTGGAAGCCGAATTGATGGTTAGGAATAGCTGACGTTTCGTTGAGGTAAGCTTTTTGGCAAGGGAGAATGCATTTGTCAAAGATTTTACTGATGGATGGGAGAAGGCTTATGAGTCTGTAGCTGGGAAGGAGAAGAGGGGTCTTTTCCAGGTTTAAGAATGGGTATAACATGTGCATATTTCCAGGCTGTAGGGAAGTAAGATATTCTTAAGGAGGAGTTGAAGATGTGGGTAATATGAGTAATGGCTTTGTATGGAAGATGTTTTATAATAAATATATTGATTTTATCTGGACCAAAGGATTTTTTGGGTGCGTTTTTAGCTACCTCTTATGGCGAGATGAATTTAATGGGAAGATGTACGGTGATTTCCAGGTTATTTACTTTATGCTCTATTGATTGATTGAATTCTGCATTCGTGGGAGGATGTGGAATAAAGACAGATGCAAAATAGTCAGCTAGGGAGTTGGCTTTATCTGTAGATTTCCAGTCTTGGGAAGCCCTCCGTGCCGAACCTTCTTGGTGCCATGCAACGGCCAGGAATGCCTTGCACCCCATGTGCGTGGCGGAATCGTGTTTGAATATCGTCAGGTGTCACCGTTGTGGAACGCGTGGCGATATCACGCTGAACGACGAGAAAGAAGCTGCCCGACGGCTTTCGATAGTGATAGAGGGGGAGAACTGTCAATCAAGAAATGTCAACGCATGCACGGAAGAAAGGTGTTTCTCCACACGGTTCAATAATATTTTCACCAGATTTCCTGCATGGTCACAGGACCCTCAGCACTTCTTATATCTTCCAGTATCGTCCTACTGCTTCATTATTTCCTTATATTCCCGTACATTTCTTAACTTCACTCCCTCTCTTCTTGACCCTCAATTTTCCATTCGCTTGCAGAAATACCTTCGCGGAAGTATCAATCTACAATCGATGGGCATGCACAGTCCTTTCGCAAGGGAAGTGTGGCGGGCTCTGTTGGAAGTATTTTTAGATTATTGCCTCAATTGTTAATGGTATGAAATGCCAGCAACTGTTGTGAAGAACGTAAACGCGGCGAATAGCACCTTAGGGGAGTAGCACCTTAAGGCAGCTGCTTCTCGTTATTCGACGAGAAGCGTGCAACGGCTCGCTGAATCCCGAGTAGTGTGGATGAGTTGCTTCCTATTTGCCGAGTGACGAACATTCGGAGTTCACCCTACCCAGCGTGTGTCGGTCTTTTGGACACATCAAAGGGAACGGAACATTCGCCGAACATATCAGCTGTTCGGGATTGGGCGAGCAGTAGCTCGCTGTTCGGCGAATGCCGAATGTGTGGCGCCGCTTTCAGAAAAATAGGTCTCGGATCATGTGTCAACTTCCCTTCCATTTTCACTGCCCTTCTTCCCGCGTAATCGCCACGAAATTGAAACGGGATTCCATGAGTTAATGTGTTAATATTTTCTTCTCGTAGTAAAGAATAATTCTTTTCATACAGATTCTACCGATTTTTGACGACAAATAAATCAAGGTATGCATATGAGTGCCTCAGTGATTTTCATGTCGTCAGTACTTTTCGTTAGTACCACCTTCTTATTAGAATAATTCATAACAATTAGACCTTTTTTTATTAGAAGCACCCATAAAATATATTTTGATACAATTCAATTTTTTCGATTATTAAGAACGGACGGCACACTGATAAAATCCATAAAGGACCCCGACCAGCTAACAGTGTCTTCGTATTACTGTTTGGTGGAGTTTTGTCTTTATAATGGTATAGTATTACAAAAGAAGTTATTTTAAATATCTGTCATAAAATAAACAAGTAAAACGATTTGAGTGAGAATTTGCCGTGCACCCTTCATCACTCGCCGTGGAGGAGCCGTCACACTGGATTCTCGCCTGGTCAGCCGCTCCCCTCTCCCTCCCTCACCCTCCCCTCACCCCCTCCTCCGGCCATGGCAACCGGCGGAGCAGCGCGCCGCCGAGGCGTCTCCCGTCTCCCTTTATGTTCCTTCACACGTTTTCCTGGCTTTAACTAGAGGCGGCGCACTACACCACGAGGTGCAGCTTATCGTAACGAATCGTATCAAACGCAAACAGCACTAAACCTTGTTTGCGGTACGGTACACGTCGAATGTTGCCTTACATAAAATAAATTGTATTACGTGCCCGATATAAAGATGCCTGTACATAGTATGTGTTCCATTTTTTAGCTGTGTCATAAAAATCCTAAATGTTTCTTTACCACAATTACGATGTCTTGATACACAACGTTTCAGAGTATTGGAACTATTATTTCCTCGTATTCTTGCCAATAGTGAGATAACGAGAGTGTAATGATTTTATGATGGTCATGGAATAATCAGATATGGAAAAAAATAAAAATTGTCATGACATTATTCCAGTAATACATGCGAAGCTATTCTAAGTATCACTTACTTGTTTGGTACGAATCACATTTTTACATCTAAAATACAGAATATGGATACTATGATTGTGAAAATAAATGGTGTTAATAGTGTTATAGATTAATTAATAGTTAATATATTGTGTAACAAAAGTGTTAGTGAGTGAAAGTGACACACATTTGACGCAAAATTGTACCATCCTTTTTAACCATTTCCAAGTCAGCAACAGATTTTACATTTGAAAACTAATTATGCACATTACGATAAAATAAGTGGTACACAGCAATTCAACATTGTGAAGGCAGGCACTGTTAATATGTTGAATATTGTTTATGTATAAGATGGGAAACCTTACGATAGATGTGAAATATCTAAGGATGACGTTTTAAGCGTATTTTTCCTGTTTACATGCATTTCAGCACGGTTAAGGAGCGCGTATTTGTAAATGTTGACCATGAGTGTGAGAGAGGGAGTGTGTGTGTGTGTGTGTGTGTGTGTGTGTGTGTGTGTGTGTGTGTGTGGGGAGGTTTGGGGAAAATCCATGATGGGACCAACGACTCACACAGAAGTATATTTTGATTGTAAATCTCTGTGAAATAAAGGAAGATCTTAACTCACTCCAAATTTTGTTTTTAAGCCTAAATGAAATTTTGCATCTCAATGCCCATGCTGATGACATTTTAGAAAAAAACTTCCATATACTGGTGAATGAAAAACACGAATACTCCTTTATGCATTCTTTAAAATGACAGGTTTACGTGATCAACTCATTCCAAGTATCTTCTTCAAATAATGAATTTAAATTGTCATATAAATATAGAGAAATCAGCTAAAACCCGTATAAGGCAACGTCTTCATATCGGGATAAGCCCGAGAAATAATGAAGCCCGATTCAAAGAGCCATGCAGAATAGCGCGGAGGGCATTGTGAGGCACGCGTGCATTTATTACGAGGCGAAACTGGCAGTCGCGTTTCCAGTCGATGCGATACGACGACGGGGCGGGCGAGGCGGCGCGGCGCGGGGGGGGGGGGCGCGGGCGGCGGAGGGGGAGGACGGCGGGGCGGGAGGGCGGAGAGGACGGGATGGCGGAGAGGACGGGGATGGCGGAGAGGACGGGGATGGGGGAGAGGACGGGGATGGCGGAGAGGACGGGGATGGCGGAGAGGACGGTGATGGCGGAGAGGAGGACGGTGATGGCAGAGAGGACGGGGATGGCGGAGAGGACGGGGATGGCGAGAGTTCGGTGATGGCGGAGAGGACGGTGATGGCGGAGAGGACGGTGATGGCGGAGAGGACGGTGAGGGCGGAGAGGACGGGGAGGGCGGAGAGGACGGGAGGGGGAGAGGACGGGAGGGGGAGAGGACGGGAGGGCGGAGAGGACGGAGGGCGGAGAGGACGGTGTGGCGGAGAGGACGATGCGGGCGGCGTAGCGGTGAAGACGTTGAAGACGTGTTGAGGACAATGAGGGCTGAGAGGACGGTAAGGGCGGCGAGGATGATAATGGCAGCGGGTACGCAGAGGTCGGCGAGGGTGATGAGGGCGTTGAGGAAGGTGAGGGCGGATGGCAGTCATGGGGGACGGGGGCGGGGAGGGCGGTGACGGCGGGGGGGGGGGAGGCGTGGGCGGCGCGCGGCCCGCGTGTTCTGAGTTAGGGCCAACGCGTCGTCTTCTCATCCATAACAGCGCGTGGACCCGCGCTGGGAGCTGTGCCAGGGCTCGAACCGGCGTTACGCTAGCACTAAAGCTGTCTCGCCGTGGTGTTAGGATGATGTAGGAATGCTACATTATGTTGTGATGTACACGGACTGCCCCGTTATGTGTATAATGGCGAAACTGTCGTATATTTCACGGCACCCGGGTAAATATTTCAGCGACGTGTTCTCTCAGTCGCGTTGTGCCGCCAGAACTGGCGTCGCCGTTGCCTGCGCCGCCACCACCGCCACCGTCCCCGCCGTCTTCGTTGCCGTCACTAGCAGCGACGTCTCTGTTGCCGTGAACGTGGCTTCGGACGCATGGGGTCTGTAAGTGGATGCTGACCCAACTTCAGATTTCATCGCGCTATTTGGTATTCACTACTACAATCTTAGAAAATCCAGAAATGTTGCCTCATTAACTGAAAATATGTGGTCCGTTTGTAGCTTCTGTGGTAAGGAATGTTTTAATGATTGAAACTAGAATCGAAATGCGTTTTTGACACTTTATTATTTTGTGACAACGTGTTGTGATTAGAGCAACCGACAAATTGATGGAGACGGTAAAAGTTTTAGAAAAAGGATACGGTGATTTCAAAACTGGAAGAACATGATGGGAAATGAGAAATACTTCAGCAGTCTTTTAGTTCAAGGATTTGTGCATTTGTTTCATTTCTGCGTTTGGTTACCTACACATTCTATGCTATTGACAATATTTGAACGTCAAGAGATATCACGTTGACACCAAATTCCCTACGAAAAGCAAAATAATTAGTTCAGCTTCATCAATAAAAGTCTTGGAACAATGAAGGTAATGGATGTTTTAGAGACTACTTGTCGGCATTCCCAAGAGAAACGGAGGCCATCGAGAAGCTAATGAAGGCAATGGACAAGTTATGGAGGCCACGGAGAAGCTAATTATAATAAAATTAAACTAATTTAAGACTTTTTAATATTTTTATATTAAATTGGAACACTTAAATGTTGCAGCCAAGATAAAGCATTATCAGTGTCTTTACAAAATAAATAAAAGATTTCTGGACTGCTAGAACATTTCTGTACAAAAAATGTTTTATAATCATCGCTTCTTAAAATATTTTATATGATGATTGTATAATTACATTACATTTGACTCATAATGTGTACTTTGTCAGGTAGCAATTTCATTTACAAGATTTAAATTGTTTGGTTAATGAAAAGTCCACAGTGTATCAACGTATCTTTAAATTTGGTTTTCTTATGAGATAGGTACTTCATTCATGAAGGAATAATCCGCCGGGAACTCTGACGTGAGAACATTTTCCTTCTCTTTTTTCTGCAATTATCCAATTTCCTTTGCATTGTATTGCAAAGTTGGTCATCTCGGGAGCTCAAGAGAATTAACAAGTATATTTCAGAATTTACTGTCAGACGTGAACGCGGACCACAAGGGCACGAAATGAATTCAGCGTAGGAAGTGGATTAATTTTGAAAGTATGCTTAGCAAACAAGGATGCGGAAATATACGACTAGAAAACAAGATAATTGGGGCAAAACAAAATAGGCTAACAAGCAGATTTTAAAAGCACTGTACATGAAGGAGATACAGTCATGGAAAGTTTTGTTTGAGTTCTTTATTTAATTAACAGATAGATTCCTGCACATAGAAACAAAAATGAAAGTTGAAACTTGATTAAAAATGTCATGGTAATGGAACAATCCGTTTCTGAATCGTTAACGTCCATGAGCCTACTTTTATCTGCATTCTGTGTGCATCGTCTTTAAAAGCACATTCTAATTAAATAATATTATGAAATTATTTTTTATCTCTGACACATCACGTATATATGAAGAATCAACTATAATGTTAATAAAAATGTGTTTTTTTTTCAAGTAATTACAGTGCACTGCTTATCTTTAATTCCATAGTGCTAAAATGACATTTTAATACCTCAGAAATTAAAGTGCAAAATATATTTAATTTCTCAAAAATCAAGTTTTGTACGCATTGACTTGTATATTTAACATCTGACGCACATTTTTATGTTATAGGGTGAATTCTGTTAGTTAATGCAGAAATATGAAGTTCATCACATCTTTACCATACATGATGATACATTGCAATCCACCGAGAAGTCATTCTTCCCAGACGTCATACTGTCAAGTACCTTTCTGATCTAATTACGGAACTCATACCAAAATGAAAGTGAAAAAAATGTATAATGTAAATAACATTTACCAGAAATTTGTTATTACAGAGATTTAAAATTTGCACGACTCCAGAATCGTATTGGGAAGCCACAAAAATGCAATTTAGATTTTGCGACACCAATTGTGACCACAATTCGAGTGAAGTGCCGGTTGTTATTCTCGCCATATTTTCTAATAAAAGTTTTGAAAATATAGGGTAAAACAAAACAGTTTATGCAACACGGGTTTAGAGTTATATCTACGAGGATATTAATTATCTCTCGCTATCGCGTTAAGAAATTTCTCTTCGTAGATAACATTCTATTTTATATTCGTGTATAAATTACTATTAACAACCACTGACTTTTGCGTCTTGATAAAATATTAACCAAATGCAGAATATTGAATT
The DNA here is from genome assembly GCA_964035755.1 of Teleogryllus oceanicus. NCBI lineage: Eukaryota > Metazoa > Arthropoda > Insecta > Orthoptera > Gryllidae > Teleogryllus > Teleogryllus oceanicus. The sequence continues at coordinate 27,064,564 of CAXIVR010000001.1, forward strand.
TTTCTGTTACACATTCTACGATTTTTTAATTCTCTCATTTACTTCTCCTTATAAAAAGTGAATAAGGATTCATTTCAAGTCGCTGTTCTTTATACTTAAGTATAAAGAAAATTATTAGCAATATAACAAATTACTTAATATAAAAAATATATAAACCTTTGTGATACGTTAGTTTTACACAGTCAGAGAGCATGTTGGCTTACAGAAATTGAGAGACTGTCTGACAGATATGTACATTTTTTAAATATATTGGTTTTTCTTGTGTTGTTTCTAACTTGAAACATTCGTTTCAATATTATTTTTTTAAACTTTTATGTCATTTATTTACTGTACATGGAGAGGAGTGTTTTTAGTTACAACTATTGTCTTTTCATAAACAACCTTTCGTTAAAGCATTCCAAAAAATTGAATGTTTTCAATTAATGTAGTTTCTTGTGCTTACTTGACAAAGGCTGAATATCGAGCAAAACATTTGTAATACAAGCGTAAATAATTTTTCTGGAGCAAACTGGAATATATATAGAATTCCAATATGGATTATTGATGGTGGTGATGAATCAATGTAATACACAAAAATATATAATATATTATTTAGCTAAAAAAGGAAAAATAAATCCAGCCATCGACTCATCGATCGAGATCACTCGCGGCCCAGGCCGCTCTGAGTCGATGCATACGGAGAGAACACAGGATAGTCCCATCGACGTAGGACAGTTCATCATGGCCTGGCAAATTCCAGGGTCATCGATTCGGGCAGCATTCCCTGTGTGTTCTCGCGAATGAGATATAACAGATTGTGCTGAAACTCTGCAAACAAAACCAGCAATAAAGGAGAAAGTCTTTGTTGGCTAACATTAATCCACTTGCATACATTATCCCGTAATTATTGAGACGACTTGGCTTGACGTTTGAGAGAAAAGTGTGAGGCAATCGCGTCACCTTGGCCGAACGCTGGTGGCGTTCCTCCCAACGGCCTCTTCTAATGGAGCATTGCGCTCGCAGAGGTGGACATCTTCGTGCCCGGGGCGGAAGGTACAAGGCCACTGTGTTGAACTGCCCTAATTTAGGCGACGATGTGAGAGAGTGGGCGGTGGTGCTCGCGCGGCAATCCCGCGAAGCTGCTCCAAATCCGGCCGCGTTGAGCGCCTTCCCTCCGACGTCGGGTGCGCGTCCGCCATAAAACGCTCGCATGAGAGCACACGGGATGCGTGGAACTGACACGCTGTGAGCCACGCGCGACATGGCCCCACTGCTTCCTCCTCGTCCATGCTGTCTCACGCTCACGCCGCCCCACGCTCACGCCGCCCCACGCTCACGCCGCCCCACGCTCACGCCGCCCCTCGCTCACGCCGCCCCACGCTCACGCCGCCCCACGCTCACGTCGCCCCACGCCTCGCCGCCTCACGCTCACGCCGCCCCACGCTCACGCCGCCCCACGCTCACGCCGCCCCACGCTCACGCCGCCCCACGCTCACGCCGCCCCACGCTCACGCCGCCCCACGCTCACGCCGCCCCACGCTCACGCCGCCCCACGCTCACGCCGCCCCACGCTCACGCCGCCCCACGCTCACGCCGCCCCACGCTCACGCCGCCCCACGCTCACGCCGCCCCACGCTCCGCCGCCCGCTCACGCCGCCCCACGCTCACGCCGCCCCACGCTCACGCCGCCCCACGCTCACGCCGCCCCACGCTCCGCTCACGCCGCCCCACGCTCACGCCGCCCCAGCCACGCCTCACGCCGCCCCACGCTCACGCCGCCCCACGCTCACGCCGCCCCACGCCCACGCCGCCGCCACGCTCACGCCGCCCCACGCTCACGCCGCCCCACGCTCACGCCGCCCCACGCTCACGCCGCCCCACGCTCACGCCGCCCCTCGCTCACGCCGCCCCACGCTCACGCCGCCCCACGCTCCACGCCGCCCCACGCTCACGCCGCCCCACGCTCACGCCGCCCCACGCTCACGCCGCCCCACGCTCACGCCGCCCCACGCTCACGCCGCCCCACGCTCACGCCGCCCACGCTCACGCCGCCACACGCTCACGCCGCCACACGCTCACGCCGCCCTACGCTCACGCCGCCCCACGTTCACGCCCATTTCTTCCGTTCCTTCCTTGGCCGTCGCGACTTCCCACTCACATTTCACCAGATACTTTAACTATTCTTCCATATTCCCTTCGTCCCCACTTTCCCATCACCCCAACCACAAAGTGTCCCCTACACCGTAGCCTCCTGGGCTACGCCTCGCTCATCTGCATATCTTCCGTTTCTGCCTCCATCACCGTCTATACCTCCGTACTCGTGTCTTCCCTAACCACCACAACCGTTTGTATAACTGCCAACACCAACTTGCCTGCCTGCGCTGCTGTTGTTAATCATACTGCCCGTACGGAAGAGGATCACACCCATACGGAATACTTAATGCGAAATATTCTTTATGTTTGCAACATGATCATATCTACCTAATGCCGTACAATCCTAAAGCACAGTATTAAAGAAATGAGTGGAATATATTCTTTATTGTACAAATACCGTACTTATTGCGAATATATGATTATGTCAAGCAATTCATTAATCGTACGAAATTTAATATCTCACGAATGTACAGTATATACAGACTACGTTCGTTATATTTCGCTTTGCCGGTTGTCTCTCATCACGAATGAAACTATTTTTACGTTCATGTGATAACATTAAATCATACCGTTCTAGATGTGGGAAAGACGTACAGTGCGGTAAAGTCGCGCGACGCAGTTGGTCTTTGTCGAGTGACGTCACGGCAGTCGAAGCACTCGGCCTTCGCCTTCGCCTCCGCTGTCGCCTCCGCCTCCGCCTCCGCCCCGGCCTCCGCCACTGCGCCCGTCGTCAACGGCGGCGCAAGCTCCCGCAACGCTGCCTTACGGGCCTTCCCGAACGACGCCCCTAAATATGGCACATTAACCCGATAGGAATAAACAGAGCAGCTCCGTACATAAAGCGCCGACACAATCATCATAAAGCGGCGAGCACCTCCCAGTTTTGATAATGTAATAAGGCCGCGTTGTCCTGCTATCTTTATTAGATTACGCGAAGCGCCAGAGAAAAGTGTCGTAAAGCGACGGAATATGGGCCGGCCGCTTTGACGACCGTCCGAGGACCAGGCGGCGGGCGGCGATGCGGGGGGGTGGCGGTACGGGGGGGGGGGGAAGGGCGCGGAGGGGGCGGGCGGGAGGCGGGGTGTCGTCGGGAGGTGAAGGAAGCCCTGATGGACGGCGGGGGCGGGGGGGAATTGGATCAAGCGGGGGGGCGGAGGTTGCGATGACGGGGAGGTGGGGGGAGGAGGAGACGATGGCCAAAAGGAAGCGTTGGTGGTAATGGAAATGATGCAACTGACGACATAAATGTAATGATGTTCTTGGCCTTTGGTAGTTCTTTTATGGCATTTATGTATGTTGGTATGAAAGTATGACTGTAATGAAACCGACAGAGCAGAAGCAGTGATACTATTTTGATTGCGATAATTCGCATTACAACAGAGGAGCCAATGAAGGCAATAAGAATCATCACAAACAATCGTAATAAAAGAAGGATGATGATGGAATTAGTGTCAATTTATTGGAAGTTGAGGGTGACACATGGAAAGTAATGCCAATTGATAAAACAATGTAATGGGATTTGTGAACTGACGACGCTAGTGGTAATTCATACGGGCAGAGATCAATATTGGGACGGTAATAATGGTTGAAGTTAATGGAATGGTACAGTGAACAGAAATAGTAATGAAGGAAGAAATGATGATGATAAAAGTGGCGATGGTGCCATGCTCTTGTTGTAGATCTAATGAATTTCTTCTTGTAGATCTAATAACCTTTAAAATAGTTGATTTACAAAAAACATTTATTTCCTTGTTCTCTTCAATGAATTACTCTATTTCAAATTTACAAGATTGCGAAAGATTATTGTTTGCTAATTTTAATGTTTATGTAACGGAACAACATTCCGAAAACCGTGTGCATATGTTTCGTTTTGGATTTCATTACGAGAGAGTTCTCCCCCCTTAAAACTTGTTTTCATTAATTTATTTTCATATGTGTTCCCGAAGATCTAAAGGTTCTTACTTCGTATCGTTTTCTGCCTACGATTATTTCCGTAGTACGGAGATTCTTTCATAAGTCACAACTCCATCTTCCGATACAACTACGGCAATGAAACTTCATTGAAAGTTTTTGGGGGTCACTAAATTGTTACTCACAATTGACTCCGATCACATAAAATAGGAGAAAGTGACAATTGGACGATATTAAACATAAATCACTGTTATTCAAAAACACAATAATTTGCACCATTTAAAATAGTCTTATTTCCACATTTTCCCATTCCCCCTCTTTGCCAACGATGATTATGGTAAATATCATCAACTGTATGTGATTTGAAATGTTTCCCCCTAACGAACGAAAGAAGGCTCAAAAATTTCAAATGTGAACATGGAACAGCACTGAAAATATTTTAAAACTGTAAATACCAAGGTTTGCCGTAAAATAAGGTTCCCAAGTTTCTTGCGATCGCGATCAGCCAACACTGGCGCATACATTGATTCCTTCCCTCCCAATTCCCACCCAGGCGAACAGTCTGCAAAGCTCAGTCACGGCTGAGAATCCGTTAGAGATGAAGCTCCCACTCGTCTCGCCCGCCAGTGCGAATTACGCTCTGTAATTCCTTGTTTGGATGCAAAGAACACTTGGAACATTCATTCCCAATTGGAACATTCATTCCCAATTTTATGTAGTGTACGAAGAAAAGTGTACGAGCATACAATACGTGCGCAAAAGATGTAGAGAATTCAAAGACGGACGTACAGATGTTCATGACCAACATCGTTTCGGACGGCTATCGGTTCCGGAGAAAACGATTGCGAAAGTGGAAGAAAAATGCTGAAAGATCGAAGGGTGACGGTTTGGGAACTCTGCAAGATGATCCCTGATATCATTGACAAAATTTTCACAGATCATTTAGGGTTTGGATTGGTTTGTTTTTTTCGTGTTTCCAGGCGCTTCAACTGCTTTGGTCATTAGTCCCGTTAGTGTAGTGCATGTTTTTTATCGGGAGATGGCGGTGGTCTTCCCCCGCTGGATGGCGAGATCCGGCGCCGACCTACCGTCGGCTAGTGGGGTTTCCCCCTCACCAGGTTCCTTCCACCTTCCTTCCACCAGCGGGGCATCGCCTCAGCCGGAACAAGCTCTAAGCTCCCGAACGATCTCCCGGAACCCGTACTGTAGTGCATGCTAGTGTAAGTGTGTGTGTGTAAGGGGAGAGGATAGGACAAGGAAGAGGAAGGAGAGGTCGCGCGCGGTCCGTGGCCCGTTTGGTAGGGCACTGCTCCGGCATTCGCCTGGTGTTGATCGAAGAAACCACGGAAAACTACCCATCAGAGCAGCCGGCCGCTAGAATTCTCCTCCAGGCAGCGACTGAATTCGACCTAGTTGAAAAGCTAGTGTCGAAAATCCTGCCGCCGTCAGGACTCGAATCTAGGACCTCCCGGTCAGAGGCGCTTCAGCGACATCAGTTGATGCACTGAGCTACCGCTCCCGGTGGATCATTTAGGGTAAGCCAAGGTTTTGCAAGGTGGGTTTTTCAAGCGAATTTATTCAAGCCTATGAAACGGATGGCCAAGAATTCTGGGGTCAATTGTTACTAGGGATGAGCCGTGGGTCCACTGGACAACAACGAAAACAACCCTGTCAACGGAAACATCCAGAGTAGCGGAAGTTCAAGCAACCACAGTCTGCCAGCAAAGTGATGGGGATAGTTTTTTGGAGCAGGTATGGATTATTGTTGTGCTAACTCATGCCCGCCGGTGCAAGAATCAATGCTGTCTGCTGCTGTGCGACGTTGAGGTACCTGCGCCGCGCAATTCCAGAGAACAGAGCTTGCTCACGAAGGGAGTGCGTTTGTATCATGACAACGCTCGTCCACACACCGCCCGTGTAACAACCGATCTTCTCGAACAATTTGGATGGGATATTGTCACAAACCCGCCCTACAGCCCGGACATAGCCCCAAGTGATTACCATCTCTTCCCTGAATTGAAGAAATACCTGAGTGGGACTCAATTTAGAACCGGGGAGGTGCTGAAAGAAATGGTATTAAGCTACCTTTGCGGTGCGGCGGAAGAGTTGTACGACACGGGCATAAAGAAGATGGCAAGCAAAAATGCCGCGATCTCTATGACAATTATGTCGAAATATAGGAAAAAGTCTAAACTTTTCAAAAATGTATACTTCATAAACATGTTTTTCATTGTAGAAAAAACATTGGGAATCTTATTTTACGGACAAACCGCGTATTTAGGACGTGAAAATATAAAAAATATTGTTGTAGAACGTAAGAAGAAATATAAACTCGTTATGACGTATTTTGAGAGGGGATGAAATAAGAGAATCGAAATAGACGATTTTTGAGAGGGATTAGGAGAAGTGGTAGGAGGCGAGTGGGAATATTCGATCATGTAAAGGGAGATAGTAATGAGAGCTGAAGAAGAAATTTGCGAGAAAGAGTGGAGGCTACCAAATATCTACTGAAAATTAGAGCACTCAATTGTAATGACCACTTGTCAGAATATAATAGACTGTAGAAAGGTGGGCTAGAATTTTCTATCTAAAATATTGGATTTACTTTCATCCATCATTGAGCACAGTCGGAAGCAGACTTTCCCTGCGCTTTCTGCTCTCGGACATTGTCAGTCAGATAAATTTAGTGTTTTGTGACAGGTTTTCAAACAGATACACTGGACTTAACTCTGGATTAACTGTGTAGCCACATGTTTCGAAAACATAACACAGTTGACATGACTTATGAAACGACCCCGTTTTCATTACTCTTCGTAGTTTATTTTACGTATTTCTGAAGTCTTGTTCCTACGCGGAGTATTTCTTAATCTTGCTTTGATCTTATCTGTGCTGCATCGCAATCTCCTAGCATTCTATTTGCTATTTCTTTTGATTCTGTTCATACATTTCTTTTGTTCCTACACTTTCAGTTTTATATTAATTCATTGCTGTGATCATTTACACGAGTTCATAACATCACAGCTGTATGTTTCTCTAAGTAATGTTTTCGTCGAGATTTTGATCTACTTGCAACGATTATTTTGTTATTTCTATATTTAGCTCTTTCTGGTGTGTCCGATTCCGTATTATATCCTGTATTGCCTGCAATGAGTGTTCTGTTCCATGTGCCTCCTTTTTTATAATCGGTTTTAACCGTTTTAGTAATTTCATTGCCCATAGTAATGCTTTTTATTAAATGTATTACTGACTAAAAATTTCTCATTGTAGCTTTCATTTTTCTATGATTTTTGTTTTATTAATTTTATTTTTATTCCTTTGGTTTTACGTTTCGTTCCCAAATAGAGGTATTATAATGTCTCAATATATTCACAATGTGTGAATTTGATGCAAAATTCAAAAACTATTTGTTCACGTCCATATATTGGGTTACATTTCTCCCTCATGGATAAAATCAGGGACAGAAGTATGAAACAAAACAAATAAGAATTAAAAATGTGGATTTAACAAAATACTGTTACTTGTCATCGGCATAAACAGTTTTTCTTTTTTTTATCAAAATGGCATATATGAAGATACTATTTTAAAAAATTTAATAACCATATTGGTTTTTTAATTTGGAGCGTAGATTTTTCAGTTACATATTTATTATATGTGGCCAGGCAAAATATTCTAAAAACGGGTAAAAATTGGTTCTCATATTTTTTCTAGTTAATTTTTCCCCTTACGTCATAGACAATATAAGTCCTTCAATTTATTAAATATATTACGTATTAGTTTGTTGTACGTTATAATACACAAATATTTCAATTATTACTTAATAATAAGTACTCTGTGATTTATAATTCTTGAGCAGAAAATGCTTATAAGCAGTATAAATACTTGAAATTATTTTTAAGTATTCTCTACACTGGGAATATTAGTTAAGCATTCTACAAGGGCAAAAAAGTAGAGAAATGCCAACGCAACAGTTCAGTTCGCAATAATACGCGCCTCGCTCTGAGCGACCCGACCTTCTCTCGCTTGCCACCTGCACGTGGAATGACAAAGCTGCTCAGGCCGTTGGCGTATATCCTTCGCCACCATGTGCTCTCACTCTCTCTCTCTCTCTCTCTCTCTCTCTCTCTCTCTCGCTCGCTCGCTCGCCTCCCTCTCCAACACTCTCCCTTTTGCCCTTTCTCTCACGCTCTCTCTCGCTCTGCTTTTCGCTCTTTCCATTGTTCTCTCTTTAACTCTCATGATCTCACTGTTTCTCTCCCTCGGACCCTCCCATTCACTCTTGCTCTCTCTGTTGCTCTCTCTTGCTCTCTCTCTCTCTCTCTCTGCTTTTCGCTCTTTCCATTGTTCTCTCTTTAACTCTCATGATCTCACTGTTTCTCTCCCTCGGACCCTCCCATTCACTCTTGCTCTCTCCCTCTCTCTCTCTCTCTCTCTCTCTCTCTCTCCGCTTCCTGCTTCCTCGCTCGCTGACGTTCTGCGGCGCTCGCCGGCGACCGAAAGGCTCCAGCGCATCAGAACGAGTCAGAGGAACCCCCTCTCTTCGCTGCGGCCTGAGCAAGTGCTGTGTGTTTTACTCGACGTCTATGATTACCTTCGCCTCGCCACTACCGTGCACTTAGCATCCCATTTGCATCTGCTTAACGTCCATTTAGTGGCTATTTTTATTCGCCGTCGTTCTTGGGCCGGGGCCCCCTTTCAGCGCTTTGCGGCGTGTTCGCGGCTGAAACGGCCCGATGCCCTCAACGTCGTGTTTGGTTCGCTTTGCTTAGTCGTGTTATTAAGGTTGTGCGCGAGTTGTCATTTGAGGCCATAGCGTAATCATGGGAGGGAACAGATGTGCCGTCCACACCCACGTCTCGGAAACCACGAATGTGTAGAGCTCTTGTTTGAAATGCGAGAAAGAAAAAGCTGCCGGCGGTGTGGAGTAAGCTTGTTTTGAATCCTACTACGCAATTTTGCCGGAAGTCACTCGTCGTAGGTAAATGAGCCATTGAATAATTAGTTTTTTGTGATAATTCTAGGTTTCTCTTTCGTTTTATAGTGATGATGCGCACTTGTATACTTGACCAAGCATTCGACTTCATTGCAGAATATGAGAGACGTGTTTGGAGGGTGGGATATCTGCGGATCATTTGCTTCTTCACGTCACCTATTCTTTTGAATTAATGCAATTTCAAAGATTTTGCTTTGTAATTCTATTGTATATATTCATTTTTAGTCAGTTTTGCGACAGGCGCGAGCTGAATAATAATTTTCTGGAAATACTGTCTTTGACATGTTCGATCTCTTTTAACTCATGTTCAGTGTGAGAGGTATCTCATAGTAGATATACTACGTATTCAGTGTGTTGGGTTAGTTAGTAAGTTAGTTAGTTAGTTAATTCCTTATTTTACGTGGCGAGACTCGGGCCATCAGGCCCGCTCTTCCGTCTAACCACGCAAATTTCGCTACGCTCCTTTGACCACCTAGCGGAGAAAGGAGGTATTTCCTTGGGCGACGAAACAGGAGGAACTCAATTTTGCTCAGAGACTTCATTTAGGCTTGGGGATCTTATATATATATATATATATATATATATATATATATATATATATATATATATATATATATATATGTATGTATGCAGTAAATCTACTACACGGGACAGCGGGCTTTACTTCCCCTCCGAAGGAAGGCGTACGAAGGATTTTTTCGTCCTTAAGAATCCACGGCTTCGATCGGTTTTGAACCCGCAAACTCGGGTACAAGAGTCCGATACGCTAACCGTTAAACCACCGAATCCGCTGGGTCAATTCATTAGGTCACCAAGTTTTATTTTATTTTATTTTACTTTTTCATTTCAAACTCTTCATTCATTTAATGTTTTCGAACTTCTAGTTTTCTTCTTAAAAAATCAATTAACTTTCCTTCTTTCTTCATTTTCTTGTATTATATCTATGTTATATATATTATATGTTGCGTTCCTTCCTCTCGTGTTCTGCTTATATCATTCCTCCTTCTTCAGCAATCTCCTCACGCTCCTTTGGTATGCGGAATCGTTCAACACTTCTCCGAAGAATACAAAATGCGCGTAACAATCTTCTTTTTGTGTTTGGAATGGTTTACATTCCACCGAGGGAAACAATGAGATCAAAATGCACCGGGGCATTGAAAGTTTACAGCCGGGTAATTTGGAGTTTTGTTGTAAACGTTACCTTGGGAAATTCAAAAGCACATTCGTATTACATAATTGCATCTTCTTATAGCACATTGGTCCTGTAAAAAATGTTGACAAAATCCCAAGGCGTGGATCATTTTTATAGAATGTAAATGTAAATGTCTTAAAAACATTGCAAAACCTCTTGTCAAAGAGGTTTCATGAACATTTTCAATCACAAGTTTAACATCACTCATGCGTGGCGGAAAATGTGAATTGAAAGTGATATAATTCATTTGATAAACAAAGTTTCAAATGTTGAGAGTAGACTGTAATTTTACTACCAACCAAGATTTTTGAAACTAACGTTATCCACTGCCTAGAACATTGTTAGAATACTGTAATATGATAATGTGTGAACTGTAATTGAATCGGTTATTTTTAAATCCCCGCCGGTCAGGAATTGTAAAGTTAAGGGGAAACAAGAAAAACGAAATAATTCAGTGCATACAAATCGTTTCGGTTTCTATTTCGGATGCATAAATATTGATTGAGAATACAATGGAGACATGCCATTTACTTTTATCAACAGTACAATTGTTGGTGAACTTATTTAAAAATTTCACGTACGGAACTTCAAAAACTAATCAGGATTTTTTTACACATGACACAAACAATTTCTTGAAATATGTTTTCATGATAAATCAATATTTCTTCTTGATTGTCAATATATGTTTACAAATAAAAGTATCCAAAGTTTTTTATGACAATCATTTATTCAGTAATTTCACGTTTCGTAACTCGTTTTGTTACATCTTCAGGTGCTAAACTTCGTGAGGGAACGCTATCCAATTGAATTACCACATCAGCAGAACATTCAAGGAAACATTACGAAATACCTCACTCTCACACAGTTGATACCACAAAACTAACCGTTACGAACAGACACTCCATTCAAAGTTTCAACACTCCAACTCCATGGTTTGAGGTCTTTAATACCGAAAAATTGATTGACGAAAAAACGTCTGGCCGTCTGTGGCGCTATCTATTGTCATCCCTTACTTACCCTTAAATGCACTACACTTACCCACATTTCAGGTAACTAAATGAGAGCTTAAAGCTCTTTCCAGCTCGCATGTTGCCTAGCAGGTGGGAGATACTTGATTGATTGATTTTTCGTGTTTCTGTGCGCGTCAACTGCTTTGGTCATTAGTCCATGTTTTTTCTCGGGAGATGGCGGTGATCTTCCCCCGCCGCATGACCCGCCGCATGGCGAGATCCGGCGCCGACCCACCGTCGGCTAGTGGGGTTTCCCCCTCGCCAGGACTCTCCCACCAGCGGGGCACCGCCCCAGCCGGAACAAGCTCTAAGCTCCCGACCGGTCTCCCGGAATATGTGGTAGTGTAGTGCATGTTAGTGTGTGTGTGTGTGTGTAAGAGGAGAGGATAGGACAAGGAAGAGGAAGGATAGATCGCGCGCGGTCCGTGGCCAGTTTGGAAGGGTACTGCTCCGGAATTCGCCTGGCGTTGATCGGAGAAACCACGGAAAATTATCGATCAGAGCAGCCGGCCGCTAGAATTCTCCTCTAGGCAGCGACTGAGTTCGACGTAGCTGAAAAGCTAGTGTCGAGAATCCTGCCGCCGTCAGGACTCGAACCTACGACCTCCCGATCAGAGGCGCTGCAGTGACATCAGTTGATGTACTGAGCTACCGCTCCCGGTAATACTTCATTGAGGAAAACCCTTCTGGCGGACGTGTAGGTCGGCACCCATATGTCATCCAGCGGGGGAAGATCACTGCCACCACTCGCGATAAAGGATTCACTTCATTTACGGGACTAAAACTTTACCAGATGACGCACCCGGAATCTCTACTCAATAAATAAATTAGTGAAAAAGGCAACCTATTAGTTTTTCCGTGTTGTGCGTAAGAGAATTTTATTTCTGAACACGTATGATTAAGAAGGGGAAAATTAATTTCCGTTCTATGATGTCAAGTAATCTCAAGAATTATTTTTAACTACGTTAAGAATGTCAAATATGGCGATGTTTGAAATATACGTTATAAATAACAATTCTGTTAGTTCCCCTTCTACATTTATTTTGAAATATTCATACGGCTGTCTTCTTTATCTTCTGACGTGTCTGTCGTTTGTAAAACATATAATTGATCTTTCTTAAGTTACGGGTACGATCTGCACTACAGGCAAAAGTACTGAGTAAATGAGCTTGGTGTTCTCAGCTGCGCGTAAAGCCATGTTCTCAAATCCACTTTATCAGGTTATCGTGTCTTGCTCTTGTCTGCTGCTTAAATGACAGTTACAAGTTGATTATACAGCGATAGGCATACAACAGGCTTTAAGTGAATAATGTGAAACTCGGAGGTATTTTTCTGCGGACGGCGGCGAAGCATGTAAGATTGCAGTCTCAGAAGAATGAACTTGGAAGAAAGAAAAAATCACATAGGCGAGGCTTCTGACACTACGCAAATCAGATGTAGCCTCGTCACGTGCCCGTTAACAAATTATAGTGTAAGTGCCAATCAATTTTTACTCGGACATAGCTGAAAGAGATATAAAACGAAAATTGTGCTGCTGACTACATCTTCTGTGCTGTTCCAATAGTAGTTTTGAGAATAAAAAGTAATGAAATCAGAAATTTCTAAACGATTATCGTTGACATAAATCAAAATGGAAATCGTTTGTCATGCTAAGCTTGCATTTTTTTATCCTTTGTTTCAATGTCTAAATTCCATCATTGGAGTCTTGTTAATATTCATGAATGTGTTTTTTGTGAATCTGGAATGGAGAAGAAGAGTCGAACTTGATCAGTTCCAAAAGAAGAAGAAAAGAAGTTACTTGAGGAGAGACTGTTGGAAGTCGGTGAGAAAAGTTTGGTGGTCTGGGGAACTTCTGTGGTACTTCAATAAACTTCAATTTTTCGTAAAATCAATCTGATTTCAATTGTTTTGGAATACTAATATTATATGGATTTTATTATAATCGAATAAAAATGTAGGATTTTTTGCATTTAACATTTTATTATATTTATTTAAACATAACATACAATTTTATAGTAAAAACTAAGAAATTAACGTGACTTCCGGGGACAGAGGTATTTACCCCGCACATTTTCTTAAGCTCTATGATTCCTACATCAGCTTTCTACTACACTGAGATGAATTTAGAATACAAGTATCAACAAGCATTATCGGTAATATTTGAAAATATCGGATATGGAATACTCTTGGCCAGGTGACCTTGCCTGAAATTGTCACAAAAAAATATTACTATTCCACATACTGGAAGTCTTGTTCTTGGCATTTTATAATAATTTCTCACAGTAAATGCTCTATACAGTCAAATACTGGATCTGGGAACAAAAAAGTTTCTTGCAAAATTTGTCACAAATGTGAAAAATGTATTATTTCGTGAGACAACACTGGTTAACCACAGAATAAAAAGAGCTTTTTCCAGTGACAGTGAAGCGAATAATGTGACAAACTTGTCGATCATATTGATTGTTCATAATCGTTTTTTTTTTCAACCATGAAAATAAAATTTTCATAAAACGTATTATTTTCCCAGAGCTCTTAAAGAGAATAAATCCTGAGCAGCTGGAAAATCCCAGAGCTACTCACAGAGGTGCGGCAATTACGATCCCAATGCATCTCTGCATATCAGATTTCAAATCCCTGGCCGGAAATGCCACATTTCCTGTAATTGATTAATTATTTAGAGTTTCCGAGCGCCTAAACTACATGATATTTAGTCCTGTAAGTGTAGCGCATGTTATACCTTGAGTGATGGCGGTATTGCTTCCTCGCTGGAACATGAGTCCTACCTATAAATCACTTTGAGTGTACTTCTCCTCCTCTTTTCCTTTACCTTCTCCTTCTCATCCTTCAGGTATCTTCCTCTTCTAGGCCTCGCAAGATCTACGGCCCCAACTAGTCCGCAGACATTTCTCATGATGTATTACATATGTGTGTAAGGGAAAAGATCGAGACAAGGATGAGGAAGGAAAGATCCGTGGCGTGATTTCGAAGGTACGTCTCCGGCATTCGATTGGCAATATCAGCAGGAACTGTCGATCAGAGCAGCCGTCTGCTGGAATTCTCAAAAGGGTGGCTGAATTCGATGGAGCTATTAAGTTGTG